>OZ017779.1:9804346-9832419 GCA_963969325.1 Lycopodina hypogea | reverse complement strand
GGGGGGGGGATGGTTGAAACACCATTTTCAAATATGAACAGTGAAAAATGAGTTCATACAACAAAATAAGGAGTTCAAGAGGCTGATGCCAGTCTATCCCCTCCCCCCAGTATTTCAGCTCATATTGCTCAGAGTTGTGGCCCTATGATGAATAATAAATAAAACATATTTATTGTCTTCTTCCACTTCTGGTGCCAACAAGCTGCCTTGTGCAGTTTTTTTTTGTTTGTTTGTTTGTTTGCTAGTAATTTTCCTTCTTATTTCTCTAGTTTTCATTGCACTCCTGCATATGTAGGAGGCCAATGAGATCTCCTACAGAGCCTGAGGGAGAACTTCTACCATGCCACACCCACCAAGGTCAACCCTAAATGGAGAGTGCTAGACTGCTAGGGCACTCTTTAACAGAGATGAAATTTCAATATTGACACTCATAACCGAAAAACAACAACAAAACAACTTATGACCAAGTGATATTCTTAATTTATTATATACTCTAAGAATGGCAGCCATCAACCACTGCTGGTTTAATGGACAACAGTGTAATAATTTCCTCACACTTCAGGATGACCTTCTCCACAATTGAAATTGCTGTAGTGTTTTCTCAACCTCACACAGGAAGGAAGAGAGCAGCTGCAGCAAATTCAATTGTGGGTTGTGGGCACTCAAAAAAGTAAGTAGTTTGCAGAAACTTTAAAATGATCCCAATTGTAGTAATTTATTTTTGGTTTATTTTGTTTTGTCAACAGATCCTCTGATTAAGACTAGAAATGTTACAACCCTTGAAATTCTTGATATTTGATTGAATCATGATTTGAATTATGGAAAATTGTGTATCAAAAATAAACTAGATGAACATTACGACCTGGCAGGCAAAGCTGCAAATAGTCCTCTAGTTTTAGTAAATACTCCAAGAAAATAGATAAACAACTTCATAAAAACATCAATTGGTGTATGTAGAAACACAGCTATAGATGATAAGTGATCTGGAACAGTGCATGTTTTGGAAATGTTAATTTTCTAAACCATCTAGGAGTTGGGGTGAGTATGCTTCCATCCCTGAAAAGTATGGATATACAATTTGGGGGAAGGGGGGGGGGGGGGGGGGGGAGGAAGAAGTAACCATAAATTACATTAAAAAATTTTTTGTTGTTTTTTTGGAGTTATTTGACATGATTTTTTTTTGTGTGTGTTTATTTTTTATTTTTTAGTTACCATTTTTCACCAGTTTTCCTTTTCTTCTTTTTTTCTGTCTTTTATTTCTTAAAAATTTTTATTTTTTGGTTCTGGAACAATTCAAATTCTTTGGACAAGCAATTTTGAAGTTATTGATATTTTTGTTCACTAGCTACCCAAATCAAGGAAAATGGAAGTTTTTACCTGTGATTTCTCTAGTTTGAGTTCATGAAATATAATATTTTATCAGTGGAACAATCACACTGAGAGCAGAGAATTGGTAAATATCTGTTAGGCCCAAATTTTAATAATGAAAAATCAAGGGACCACTTCAAAACTGGTAGCTATAGTGCTAGGAGACTGGACCACTTCAAAACTGGTGGCTATAGTGCTAGGAGACTGGACCACTTCAAAACTGGTGGCTATAGTGCCTAGAAGTCTCTGTGGGACCCCTTCATTCACAGCACTGGATGTATTGCATCACCAGCACGCAATTATGGACCAAATCATTTTTGGAATGAGATTTTGAAACAACCACACCTTCCTCTTAGGCTGTAAAAAATTTTCTGAGTGACCGGTTGTTTCTGACGTCATCCCCAATACCTGGTTATATATATTTACGCGCAAAATATAAGACTTCATGAATATGTAGTTTTGGTTAAACAAATGAGTAGATGTGGCTTTTCTAATTGCGTTCCACGGATGCGTATGGGACACGGAATGCGCTTTATTTGATTGCTGGTGATACAAAAAAATGCGCCTATGCATATTAGGCAGAGCTGTGCGCTTTTGAAACCTCTGAAATCACGGTAACCTTGGCCCATCCTGGAACCTCTGAAATCATAGTAACCTTTGGCCATTATGAGCAGTGTTAAACTACAGGTAACACTGGATGGTCAGGGGATGCTCTTCAAAGTCCTAGAATAAACAACTTGATACTGGGATTCTGAGAGCTCCATCTCTCGCTCTGTAAGGCAGAACCCAGACTTTCTCGTACAGGTCAGAATTTCCTTGGAAATTTGGTCAGAATTCAAAATTTGGTAATCTACAGCATGTGGGTGTTGTAATTCATCCAGTGCTACCACCTGGTGGCTGTGCATGGAGATATTCCACCTTAGTTGCTACTAGCTAATAACTGGAAATAACTTACAAGCCTCCCAGGTTAGTAATCCAAAAAAATTTTATTGCTAGTCCAACCAGTAGTTAGTCAGCGTTCACACTTCAAATGCATACATTAACTCTGAGAATAGCATAGATGTCTTTGTTGAAAGTGGGTGGCTTGAAATCTCCCCACCCCCTATTTCTGACCCAAACTCATCTGGCATTTGCACAAGATTAAATGGCAGTAGAGGGGCACTTATAATCACTAAATAATGAGACAGTTGGGTAAGATAATATAACAAAAATTTGCTCTGTACATAACATGTATGATTTTGCTGCAAATCATTAATATGCAACAGGTTGTCCAAAATATAAATTGACATAAAATTAATTTTTACACCAATATACAAGTACTGGGAGATATGGATACAGGGGAGAGGGGAAGAAAAATAATTCTAGTGCTAATTATACAGAGTTAAGATTTTAAGATATCAACAACAACAAAAAACAATCCCAAAGCAGGAGTTCTCCATTGAGGTTATTCTCGTGCCATATTTTCTCCCCCAGGTGCTTGGAGTTCCTACACAAGATTAAACAGATACGTGGAAAAAAAAAACAACTTGGAACTGAAAGAATAGAAAAACAAAAACTAACAAAAAAAACATACTATCAGCAGAAATTGCAACTTGCTAGCAGGCATGGTGCCACTAGCCTTGTTGAATGAACTTTAACAAGTAATTTTAAGCCAAAGCACACCATAACTTACTCTAGCTTCTTGAACCAAGGCACAACATGGGCAGCAAAAATGCATCAAGATATCCATCAGCAATGATCCTTCAATACCCTTCTGCTCACGGATCTTCCCACGTATGATTATCCGGCAAAGGATATTCAACACAGGTACAAACTGGGTAAGAGCATACAAAAGGCAGCTCTCCCCCAGCTGTTCAGAATTTTTACCGAATGTGTAACATGGCACAAACCAGGTGATGATGCCTAAGAGGGAAAGGGATAGGGAAAGGGATAGGGATAAGGAGAGAGAAAGAAAGATCCAGACAAACTTAATAACACTTGGAAATAATACTTCACTTGTATAAGTCCAAGTAATTCAATGGCAGATAAACAATAAATGTAAGTAGACAATGAGATAGAATCAGTTTTGGACCTACACTTACAGGTGGTGAAATCCTCAAAGCAGGAACAGAGACCATTGGACCAATCGTTTGACATCACTTCTCAATACTCCGCAGAGAAATAATTTACAAAAAAAACAGGGCTCAGTTTTGGCGTACAGTAGTACAGTATCGTAATGAGGTGCTGCTGTAACTGCGGGCGCCCTAAATTGCAGTCACGCCCTTTTTTCTCCTTTTTTTTTTTTTTCTCAAGCCGGCCACGCAGGCGCACTGGCTTCACGAGGACAAATTAAAACTCCAACGTGATCCACTTCTGTCTTAACTGGACATCATTTTCCCTTCAGGTATTTTAAGTAACCAATAATGACTTAATAATTTACACCAGTTAGAGGCATGTATACCTGTAGAATATGACCATTTCAGTTAATCATAATTAAAGAATAGATGGCATACCTGGGAAACATGATCTGGTGGAGAGTAGCTATAGCTATAGCTCTAACATGCCATTACAGTACAGGTGCAGTTAAAATGCTTTAACCTACTTTTCAGGATGGTTGAGTTCTAATGGTGACGCAAGCTGAGCTGTCATGTTGAATTATCCATGTAGACTCAGAAGCTGGGATGGTAACTAGATGAGCCCAAATGATTCACATGAATTTTAAAAAAAGTGTCCTTGCAACCTTTATGGCACAAATTTTCCCTGATTTACCACACATCCCTTTGCTCCACCACAGTTTCACTGAGAAACCTGAAGCAATCTGCCATGTATAACACAATCTATACTATAAAGTGGGAATAATTTGTCTATTCACACTTGAAGTTAAGCTCACAAACCCATAGCTATATATTTAGAATCAGTGTCACCAGGGGGATGTTTTGAGTATATTTATATAGTTGCACCCCTTTTTATATTAAAAAAAAAAAAAAAAAAAAAAGAATCGAAATGATACTTTTGACAAAGAAAAAGAATGGAAGTACAGGCCTAAGACTTGGTAGGCACACACATTTTGACTCTGGGAGTAACATAGGATGGGTCTCACTTAGCCACACCTCTTCTTCTTGGTGTGAAAGGCTATAATGTCAAAAATAGTACTTCTAAAATAACACTTGGACCTAGATAGCTATATCTACAAACCTATATATATATATATATATATATATTTGAAATCGGTATCGCAAGGGGAACGTTTTAAGAATGTCTATAATGCCACGCTCATTTTTGTGTTCATGTCAAGCCAAAAATGGTAATTTGGCCAAACAAAGCCTTGAAATTGCAGACCTAAAACTTTGTACGTATATATATATATATATATATAACAACTTGACTCTGGGAGTAATATGGGCAGGGTCTCACCTGGTCACACCTCTCTGTCCGTCTGTGTCTGGCTGAAAACAGTTTGTAGGTATGTATGCATGTTTGTGTGTATCCACTTTACCACCAAAGCACCATACCAAGTAAAACTCACACTTCAGTGTAGACACATCCCATAGCAATGATAATTTTAAAAAGAAAAGAAGCAAGAACAGATTTTTAAAATTTCGTATCTCAGAATCCAAAACCTGCACTGGTATGTTATATAGCACTAGTATGTGATATAGCACTGGTATGTGATATAACATAGGTAAATCACAGTCCACCAAATTTGGTACTTATTGTGGTAATTACATGTTCACTTTTGTTTTAAAAATGTACAACATATATCTTCAAAGCTGACAGTTTTGTGACTTCAGCCCATCAATGGTGGGCCAAAAAACCGCCCAGAGGGCGGGTTTTCGCTCATATCAATTAATTAGTTAGGAGTAAATGTAGGTCTGGTGGATACATTCGACTATATTAAACACAACTGTGTGCATTTGTGTGTATGTGTGTGCATGTGAGAGTGTGTGTGAGTGTGCGTGCGAGAGACAGTGTGTGTGCGTGTGTGATAGTGGGAGAGTGAGGAAGCATATCACAGGTGGACATAGTAAGACAACAGGAAAATAATATGCAGTTAAGGAGTTTAAATGTTTTTATTAGAGTCTGAAGTTCATACATGTAAGTTAAAGATGGGAAGATAGAGCATCTAGACTTCTAACTTATACTAAAAATATATAAATAATTTAACTATCCCTAGATCACACTATTGTTATTACATCACAAGAATTTAAATGTTTTACATTTTTTGTTAGATTTCTTTGATATCTTGGTATCCTTACAGTCTAGCACTAAAACTGCTGATATTTATGCTTATACAGTGAGAATATAATTTCTCTTTTCCTTTTAAAGTTTAAAGAAAAATCAGACATATGGAATAATTACAAATTATTGTGCCAGAGTGTATATTTTTTCTTTGCTGCTAATATAGATAGAAGGCTTACAGTTAGTTGTTTTCTGTTGTTGTTGTTGTTGTTTTGGTTTTTTGGTTTTTTGGTTTTTTTGGTGATTCTCATTTCTAAAAATAAAAAAAATTAAAAATTATTAAAAAAAATTAAAAAGTTTAAAAAATGAAATTTAAAAAAAAAATAAAAATAAAATCGAAAAAATAAATTAATTAATTTAAAAAATATAAAAAGGATGACGTTGGGTACCTGTAATGATATCTCTTCCCATGCCTTGAATGAAAATTACCATTGAGAGAAAAAAAAAACATCAAGTATTTTAAACTGTTTATATTTTCACTAGTGTAGGATGGCAACCAGTATGTCAGTATTTAGCTCACCTATACATGTTATGGCTGCATATATTCTTGTTGGTATGTGCATGCCAACTATTATTTATATTATAACAGCTTGAGACATAACTAGCGTATGCTAGAAAACAAAATACATTTTTCTAGCCATTAATAAATTGGACCATTCTATAACCTTCCACTACAGAAGACATACATGTAAAATTCCAGAATCATAGACCACATACCAGAGAATACACATTATTATTAGCACTATGATTTGTCTAAGAAAAGATGTACCTTTTTGTGGTAGCTTCCAAGTGTGTGTTTTTGAGGTTTCTGTGGTAGTTACTCCTGCCTGTGTGTGTGTGTGTGTGTGTGTGTGTGTGTGTGTGTGGGTGGGTGGGTGGGGGTGTGGGTGTGTGTGATGCATTGTGCATTGCTGTGTGCATCAATGTATCCTTGTCAGAGAGCAGAAAACTGAAAGAAAATTTGTAAAATCTGTTTATATTGTCTAAGAAATTACTAATGAACAAGTAACCTTTGTAAATGCGGTATAACTACTGTAGATTATAGCTAGCTTAATGTATTTTTGACGAGTAACAATGTCAATGATGTGTTAACGAATACATTTATAAGGACAAATGTATACACACAACACTTGCATGCACGTAGCTTAGATATTGGTTGAAATGTACATGAGTCTGTCATATCTTTTCGTGATTGCAAGGCAGCCCAAGCTCCTATAAAAGGAGCCTAGCTGCCCAAGCTTAATGGTTGTTCCAGAGAGCAGTCTTGCTATAGATAGGGAATAAGTTGCAGTAACTATTTCCAGTAGAGACCAGATAATGTCAAGAATTGTTTTTGTTGTTATTGTTGTCTTAGCTTTTGTTGTTTTTTTTGGCTGATGAAGGAAGTTGTGTCTTAAGTTAGGGTCAGCGATTGTGGCAACCCTTAATAATTCCTGTGTGTATCGCTGTGTGTCACTATGTGCATTCATGTGTGTATGCGCTTTGTGCATTTACTTTTAATTACCACATTAAATATCAACAAAATGCAGCTGCACGTTCATTGAAATTAACGGCCATAAAATAGTCCAGAGACAGAATCAAACTCAAAAGGTAATACTTGTTCTTCTTCCACTGCTTATATTTGGCTGCTGAGTTTTTTTAAATGTATGGACTGGACTGGTTTTTTGTTCAGTTATATACTTGGTACTCACAAAAGGCTATAGCTAATTCTCTAAACAGCTCAGTCGCAAGTTCGTAGTAAATTAGGTTCCACACAGACACATACAGTCCCTAAAAAATATGTAAGGGAGTATTACTCCTGTAACTAGACTAACCCACCAACAGTAAAAAGAGGCCAAAAACAGGCCATCAGATACTCAACAAAGAAAACAGTGATCACGTGGCCTAAGAATAGACCACGCTCTCCAATTGTTGTGTAGCTAATAATGCCAACAATAATACGATGTCTTTGTTACAGTACAAAATGTTTGGACACTCTGAGTTTTATTTTATGGTGGTCTCTGATAGACATTGTATTTTAGCAAGTTCATAACCTTTTTTTAAGGACCACAATTAGAGCTAAAACTAACTATATAGCTAAGCTAAGGTAGTTGTGAAATCGCTATTTATGTTTGCCTAAGGCTCTTCAAACAAAATAGATTTTGGAATTTTGCGGTTACAATTCATGGGTGCCAGGCATGGTTTTCTTTGTTTATTCTTTTTTTTTTTTTTTTTTTTTTTTTTCATAATTTTAAAATTGCACCCCTGATGGGGAAAAAAAATCAAAAAATTAATTTTTTTCATACCAATAAGCTCTCCAAAAAAAAAAAAAAAAAAGAAACATGGCCAATTGGTCAAGTACAAGTAAGTGGTGTGATTCCCAGACTGGGAATTTTCCTATTTCCCTCTTCCCTTTGTTTCTTCATCTTTCCCTTTTTTTCCTTCATTTTTTCCAAATACTTAATAAATAGGATTTATTGGGTTAATTCTGATCCAACTTCAGAATTGATGAGGGGGGCTACTCCCAGATTAGTAACACAAGTGAAAAACACACCCTTTGGGCAGTTTTTTTGGTCGACTTCCGGCCTCCTCCAGTTAGAAAATTGTTCAGTTCGCTTAGTTTTTATATAGGGGATGGGGGTTTGTGGGGCATTTATAAAGTAAATTTTATGAATGCATCTCTACTAATTAGTGTGAACTCATCTGGGTTATAATTCCTTGCTGTTATACACAGGGCGGGGGGTTATATGAGGCATGCCTAATGTGCAGAGGTATAGTATGCTGAACCTCAGAGTATTTATTGTCCACTTTTTGTGAGATCAGATTAGTGTGGTTTGTAAAAAAACTTCCTGTAGAAGTGTCCTTTTGAATATGTGAATATGAATGGATCAGATTACATAGTACAACTCTGTGGTCATTTATGAATAAGAAAGTTTATTTTATGGAATTATGCCTAGCCCTAATTACATTCTCCACATTTTGGGCCAGTGGTTTTGTGAGCAAATCCTGAAAAGCGCACACACACACACACACACACACACACACACACACACACACACACACACACACACACACACACACACACACACACACACACACACACACACACACAGCTTGCTCATTTTTTTTTTTTTTTTTTTTTGAGGAACAAGTGATGAAAATCTGACTAATGTGTATGTTATTTCTGACTCCACAAATTGACTGAGCAATGAGTTTAGATATGTGTAGGCTACTGTGATCATCTCATGTTTTATCACTGCAGTGATAATGCAATAGCTCTATAGTAGCTAGCCACATATACTAGCAGCATTACCCAGCTTTGCTTAGGTTAAAATTTGTGAATATACACATGCACCAAAGATTATGTTTTGAGGATATCACATTGTTTTAATTTTTATATACTAGCCATAATCTACTGCTTCCCTGCTCATTTGCAAAATTAGCAAAGTTATTAATGAAGTTGTCTCTAACCTATGAACACACACACATTAGTGCACTCAAATCACCTTATTACATATATAGTTGATAAAACATCCAATTACAACATCTACGATGTTTTTTTATGATTACTCCCAACTGCTCTTAATGAAGTTGACTTAGCCTATAAACACACATTGGTGTACTGAAATCACCTCGCTACAAACGTAGTTGCTAAAACATCCAATTTGCAACATGAACTGTGTAGATATTCAACTTTCAATGGCCTTTTAAGACAATGTTGATGTGTATTTTGTAACTGTGGGAATCACAATGCAATATTGGTCAACTCCAGTATGAACAAGACTTCCTTTTGGTCAACCAGCACTGCAAAACTGGTTTTAATTTTTAATTCATAAAGATCTACCTCCAGTTTCAGTGCATACATTTGTGACATGCCCCAAGTTGTGTTTGGCTGTTAGCAAAGCTATTAATAAAGTTCACTTTACTCTATGAACACACATTAATGCATTCACATCACCTCATTACATATGTAGTTGTAAAACATCCAATTACAACATAAACTACATATAAACACAACTTCAATTCCAAATGAGAAATGCCAGCTGTGTACATTGATTACTGTGGAGAATTACAATGCAATGTTGGTAAACTTGAATGTCTCCTAGACTTCCTTGTGGTCAAATCTAACCCGGCATCCAACTTAGATGGGGCTTCAAATCAAGGGCAAAGCATTAGACTCCTTACCCATTTTTGTTGCCATTAAAAAACAGCAACAATCATTTTAGTTTATGAAGGTCACCCTCCAAAGGCCACCAACACCACTGTGGTTGTGATTGATTAAATAATTACTAGCACGAAACGATGAAAGAGCCAACCTATCCCAGCATAAAAGCTGGTTCAGTTTCCACAGCATACAAACATGTATAATCTATGATATATCTGCGCAGAGAATGTTGCAAGAGTGGTGGAAAGTTTGCCAGAATTGGAGCACTTTCAATTGGTAATATTCATAGTATGTGATGACCATATCACTAAACGGTCCATGGCCACTATCACCTGTTGTTTGAGTGTGGCTTCCTAAAAACTAAAAAGTAACCAGCTATGCATTGAATTCCATAAGCATGCATCAGTGACACAAGTATAAAAGAAAAGGTGCAGGTTACTATACTCTTCGTTGCAGATAAAGTTATTTGGTCACTGTAGGTGTATTAATTCACTATTTCAAAAGAAAAGGGGGAAAGGTAAAAATAAAAAGAGGGGAGAGGGAAAACACTACCAAAAAAAAATAAGGGAGGGGGGGGAGGAACTTGAAAACATTTATGAAGGGCAGGAAGTTGTGGCTGTGATGTTTTATGAAGCAACCTGAACTTATTCCAATAATTAAATCATTACATGCTTGTTACTAAGCAACCAAGGTCAACCTGGTTTAATGATATTAAGTCACAGTAAGGTGTGTTCTATAAAGCAACCAAAACTTATTCCAATATTAACTCAGATATATGCTTGTTACTAAGCAACTAAGGTCAACCTGGGTTTAAATATATTAGGTCACACATTCCACTTCAAAATTACAAGTCAATACATCGGTATAAACACTTTTAACTGCCCTTGTTACTAGTACTATGTCTCAGGAATGAGTTACTGCATGCAGGGATTCAGACACGTGCCAGGAAAAATATAGAAAATGAAGGGGGAAATGGACTTGGAAACTAGTTTTTACACTGATTCCCCTCATTTGAAAGGCTACTCTAAGGTTTCCTTGCAGAGTTTTTTTTTCTTGTTGGGTGGGGAGAGGGAGGGGGAGGGGAGGTGAGGGTGGGACAATGAACACCAAGGCTATTTGCAACCACTTGTCAGATGCTGAAATAGCTCACAATTGTGTTGCAGCAGTTCCCTCAATGATTTGAAACAAAACTGTTGGTACAGTTAATCATAACAGAAAAATGAGCAAAGAAAGAATTGTTTTCTTTCTTTAGCAGATGAGCATGGAAGATAAACAAAATTAAGATGAGGATCTATTGTGGCAAATATGGAACACTCAGCAACATGTAACACCTAGTGTGGACTAGGGCTAGTGACACAGCTTAAGACACATGAAAGGTCTCCAGTGACAACAGTGGAATTTAACAACATGCCTGTGGTGAACTATATTCACAGAAATAATGTCACTGCCCTATTAGTGACAGCCAGTATCATATTACCCACCCCCCCCCCCCCCCCCTTCTCCTTTCCCACACCCAAAACACTAAATTTGGTGAAAGATAAGCAGAAGACTTGGAATATACTAAATGATTAGAACTACACCAAAAGAAAACATCTGTGCTGCTATGTGCTGACTTGCTCTTTCGATTTTCTTTTTTTTATTATTTTTTTTTACCTATCATCAATCAATACGCATAAAATACTCATCACTTCGAAAAAAATTCAACAAATAAAAGAAGAACTTCATATATGTATAAAGAAGTGTGCTGGTTAATAAAAAAAATAAGCAGGATCCCACCCCCACTGACTACTGCTGGAAGTATAGGAACTTTTCCAACTCAGAGCCCACCAAAATAAAACCTCCATTGGAGCACCTTTTCCTGCTCCCCCCCTCTTCTCCAAATCTGAAATTGGTAATCTTCAACTTAAAAAAAAAGGGAGGGGGGGGAGGGGAAGGAGAAGTTGATTACCACTAGCTAAGTGCGGAAGTGTTTCTTTCTGTATCTTCACAGCAAATAAAATGTAAATGGAAGCGTAGGAGAGATCGTGCCTTAGATTTGTACTCTGAACATTAATCACTGTAGTTTCACTAAATTCTAATTGGACACAATACAAGCAATAGGGCCAGTGTGAGTGGAGCTGAACATGATGTGGTAGTTGCAGTGATAGAGGCAGCACTATGGGCAAGGGGTATAGTATAGTTTGCAAGTTGGCCTATTCTATATCCTTTCACTCGCCATAGCTATACTTCCATTTAATTTATAAGGTATATAATCATGACAAAGTGTTTCTCAAATGGGAATCCTATTTGGAAATTCAGCTTCAATGTGATAATATCCTATAATTTTTTTATCGGAATTTATTTAAATTTTTTTGTTTCTTTTTTTTTCTCCTCCCACCTGTCCTCATAACCTTTACTGTACACTAATAATGATACTAGACTTCATTACTATCAGAAAAGAAGTAAACATTCTCTACTTATATGGAACTAGCAGCATATACCCAGCGTTGCCCGGCCAATATAGGCTAAAATCCAGTAGTTGAACATGTCTTGCCAGTAAGAAAGGTGATGGTGGAGAAGATGTATTATTAAGAGAGAAGTGGCCAAAATATCATTTTTGGCTCTTTCTCATTACCATGGTAACCATTTTGAGAAATTTTTAGCCCATGTTTTAAGTTGGGTCAAAACCTATCATCATGCCAAGTTTCAGAGAAATCCACCTACCAGTTTGGCCGGAATGATGGTACAAACAGACAGACAGACAGACAGACAGACAGACAGACAGACAGACAGACAGACAGACAGACAGACAGACAGACAGACAAATTCTGTTTTTTCCCAGACATGCCACCTGGCATAAAACTATCTCAGGGTGGGTCTCCTCCATCCCTAAAAGTTTGGTCAAAATCTAACAGAGGGATTTTGAAACGGACGAACATAGTTACATAGTTAGTTACATAGGTCTTCTAATATATATAGATGGAGTACTGTGACTGTGACAGATGTAGAGGAAGTTGTTTATAATTAATTGGTCAAATGATGGTATGCAATAATTTATAGTTTCTCTGAATGAATATACCTATCTGGGTTCCATTTGGGATCCCAAACCCTTCCCCCCCCCCCCCCCCCCCAACCTCCCACCAAGGGAAAAATTGGAAAGTGTATCCTATATGATTGATTCTGGAAGAAATCCATTGCACATGTAAAGAATATTAATTAGACAGTTGTATGGTTCCATAGACCATTCTAGAACTCATACATGATTCAGTCCTATAGAGAACAAGAGCAGTACGCACTAAGAACTGTAGCCAATAATTACTATAATATTTATTAAAATAGTTTTTAGATCAGGTAAAATGATTGTTTGGAACACTTAGATGAGTTTAAACTTGCATGATTCGCAACTTTTGGGTTTTTCTAAAAATTCATTCTTGTCCAAAACTTGTGGATGTCCACACACACCCCCCCTCCCCACCACCACCATTCAACAGGTTACTAGACCCTCGTGCAACAGGTAACAAAGAGTAGGGTATAACCATATTGTAATACTTGGGTGGGAAACTGAAGTGGGAGGGGGGGAGGGGGAGTGTGCTGAGGGAGGGGGAGTATATAAATTGCATGTATGTATTCTCAAATATGTTTTGATGAGGGAGAGCTATACTATTGACTCTCTGTAATTAGCCTAGGATAACACACCCAAAAAAAGTAAGGTAAGAAAATATTGGTTGGGCCTTTTGTAAGTCAACTTTACAATAATTAATTGTAGCTAGCCAACTAGGTTGAATATCCTTATTGAATTTTTCTGAATTCTTTTTGATATGTTTTTTTTTTTTAATATTAAAATTTTGTTGTGTATATGTGTGTGTGTGTGTGGGGGGGGGGGGGGGGGGGAGGGGGGGGTGAAAGGGAAGGGGATCTGAATTATGCATTTTAGCATAGACAATGAAGCCATAAGGAGTTTCCCATTAAACAGAGTGGTCTAGGAATCCTTTCAACTACACTTACCACACTCAGGAAGAGTGCAACCACATGAAGCCTTCAGCACTACTACTTCTTCTAATGGTCAGATGCTGTGAGTAGTGAGTCATTTGACAATTGATTGATTGCTGTAATACTAGACAAGCAGACAAAAATATTTCTATTTTTCAAAGCTGCATGCAAATTAAAGTTTGGCTTTAGTTGATTGCAAACACTGACAATGTATCACTTCTCTGGGAAAGTCATGTGGAGAGTGTCATCGCATACAGACATGCAGGGTGCCATGTGTGAGGAGTAGCATTATAAATTTTTTTAATATAAGGTTTCCTGTGGTGGGAGTAAAACCACAGTGCACATCACAGTGTCATGTGCCTTGCAATAAACTGGAAGTGGTGATAAACAATTTCCCAAAAGCACATCTATCACTTGTTTCTATCACCATGCTCTTTTAAACAGCATTAGCTAATACTATTAGTAATCAGGTCTGCTTTCACCCTCCATCACATTGGGCTGAAGCAGGTAAAATACACTGGCAATAGCTCTATGAGACACTCTGGGCTCAACATCAAACTGAGTTGATGCAACTGGCAAAAGCTCTATGAGACACCCTTGGGCTCAAAATCAAACTGAGTTGATGCATGTTGAAGTTGGTTAAATATGGTTTCATGAGGACACACACAACCAATATCATCTGAATAGAGGCACATTGGAATGAAGGTAACCATGGATATGCAATTTTCTTAAAAACAGAGTGAAGTACATGATCACATCAACCAACTACACATGATTCATAGTGCAATGCAGTGAAGCTCTGGTATTATTCTTAGTACCCACTCATCCATTACTTCCTGAATGAAGTTTTAACTTGTTTTTTTTTTGTGCATATTTATGTCTTCTTGGAACTCCATATACGATATAGGGTATTTAGTCAAAACACATATGTATGTATGCATGCTAGCAGAGGTACTCAGCATTGCCTGGACAATGTGGTAATGAACTAGGTAATAACCCACACCCAAAGCCAACAGCAGTTAAGCAGTTCCTAAATCTGCCTGGTTTTAAGCATTCATATTGAATTATTGTGTGTGTTACTGCTCAACCCAATATCTATGATGACTCTTCCTAAGCTGCAATGTGACCCTTACCACATGCTGATATAAAAAATACTGTTAGATTGCAATTAAATGTTCCAATGTTCCATGTAATCACAACATTGATACGCAATCCCATGATAACATGCTTGCTTGATCACATTTCTTCCCCTCCCCAAACACACACACACAGCACACACACACACACACACAGCACACACACACACACACACACCACACACACACACACACACACACACACACACACACACACACACACACACACACACACACACACACACACACACACACACACACACACACACACACACACACACACACACACACACACACACACACACAGAGAGAGAGAGAGAGAGAGAGAGAGAGAGAGAGAGAGAGAGAGAGAGAGAGAGAGAGAGAGAGAGAGAGAGAGAGAGAGAGAGAGAGAGAGGCAAACTCGCTGTTAGACACCTGTTTACTACATAGTATCAGGCATGTGTAAATGCTATTCAGCTTTGGTCACTAATTAAACAACTATCAAAGCTAATGTTGTCAGACAAGGATATGACTGGCATGTTAGGGCATGGCAAAAACATCACACACCTGTATGTATCACATTTTAATGCATAATTGAGAAACCAGAAATAGAATAAAAGTCGGTTGAGCTATTCTAGAAGGATTTAGGGATCCACAGTGGCGCTATGTCAGATAGCAATGTCAACATTAAACATTGATACCACTGCTTGTGGATGATACATGGCAGGAGCCAAGCCAAGCACATAATAGAGATTAAACTATGGTCAGAAATAGTGTAAATTATAGAGTTGGTAACTTAAAACCATTTTCAGTTCAATCTGCTACATACAGCCCAAGATTGGAATATAAAAAAGGCTTTACTCTGTTCATTATCCTAGTACTAACGCACTGGTGTCTGTCTGTCTGTCTCTCCAGGAACTCCTAAATGCATCAACCGATTATAACACGATCTTGCATGAACATTTTATATGGACCCACGAAATAACAAAAAATTTTGGTCAGGATCAGGTTTGGTCTAGGCCAAAGGAAAGCATTTTTTAGTATTTTGAACAATTTTAGCATATGGTTATTTGGCTGAAGCATTGAAATAGGGCAATTCATGGACTGATTTCAATTAAATTTGGTGTAAATGTTGCCTATAGCCCCAGGATATGATAGGAAATTTTGGTTCAAATTTTTTTGTCTGGAAAAAAAACATGTAATATAATTCATGGTTTATTTTAGAGCTAATTATATCTGCAGATTATCAATATTACGGACTACATTTACCATCAGGCCCACGGGTTATCAACTCCAGAAACTCTAAATTAATATGGCTAAGGATCATCAACCTTGCAAACTTCCAGTCATTGCATAAAAAATTGTTGACATTTACATGACCATACCAGCTTAACGAGATGTGGCCAACCATTCCAAGCGTTATTAAACAGAAAGTTTATCAATATTACTTGGAGAATTTGCCATCCTGGGTTAATTCAATTTCAAATGTAATTTAAATACAATTACAAATTGTGTAGTTCTAATTGTCATTAAAACATATTTTTAATTTGTGTGCTTGTAATTATATTTCAATTTTATTTTTAGAGGCAAATATGATTGATTATACTTCTGAATTACAAATTAAATTTTGTCAAATTGAATCAGGTTGGCTTTTCTTGATCATGCATATGTGCAATGTGTAAAACCAGTTTTCACTAACTTTTTTTTCAGATGGCAGTTATTCTAGAAATATTACACATCCGTCAATCATCACTATTGATTTACCAAAAACATACTGGCAGGAATCAGCAGGAGAAACAAAGGATGATGACTACTTTCAGTGGTCAGTTAATGAGCAACCTTCAACCAGTGGGAAAAAAGTCTGGTAATCTTTTTGTTTAGCACTCAGGTCGCCTCCACTCCAGGTCGGCTCCATCAAAAACTCAACATGAAATAATAATGCCTCGCAACCTACACCCTGGAGTACTATTCTGCAAGAGGAGTGCTATTCTGCAGGTGGTGTGCTATTCTGCAAGTGAAGTGGTCTTTTCCTGCAGGTGAAGTGCTATTCTGCAAGTGGAGTGTTACACACACACACACACACACACACACACACACACACACACACACACACACACACACACACACACACACACACACACACACACACACACACACACACACACACACACACACACACCACACATCACTCCATTTGCAGAATAGCACTCCAATAGCACCACTCCACTTGCAGAACATCACCACTCCACTTGCAGTATAGCACTCCACCTGCAGAATAGCACTCCTCTTGCAGAATAGCACTCCTCTTGCAGAATAGCACTCCTCTTGCAGAATAGCACTCCAGGACATTTGATTAGGAGTGGGCTTATAGTTGCAAGGCGTTATAATTTCATGTTGAATTTCATGTTGAGTTTTTGACAGAGACAACGGAGTGCTAAACAACAAAGGTTCATGGAAGCTAGAAGATACAAGCAAGATCTCTCTTTTTTCCATCAATTTCCTTGGATCAAAAATATTGTTCCTGAGGTTTAACACTGCATCTACTGAGGTTGAGAGATTGTTTTCATATGCCTTAAATTTATACTACATGTCCTTTGTGGAAGACTGTCTGATTCAAAATTTTGAAAAACTGATGTTTCTAAGGGCAAATACTAAACTGTAAATAATTATTGCACTATATCAGAAAATGTTTCAACAGTAATTTAAAAAGTGATTGTAGTAGAATCTTACTATAATTCTCAATTCATTTCTTTGTTAGTTTAATGTTTGTTTGTTTGTTCAATAACTACTCTCAGCCAATTGGGCCTTAAGGGCTCAAATTTTAAGGGTTTGATGTAGGTCACCCTGGTGTATTGAAAATTTGAGATGCATGGATGTGTCTCATGAAATATAACTTGCAGATCTTGTCTGATACCTTGGTTGAATCTGCAGCATTGCCTGGCCCCTTCATCCCCTCCAATGAAGAAAGCTCAGACAAACTTTGAATCTTAACAGGAAGTGGCAGAATTGCACACATGCGTGTTTATACAAGCCTTGGTCAGTGACTACCTTGTCTTCTCTAGATCAAATATTCATGCATATTTTCAGATATTCTCTCTGAAATTCTTTGATCTTGGGCTCTCCTTCATGAAGAGTGACAATCATTAAATGCAAACCAATGAGACATACCGATTCCATAACAGCCTCCAATATTCCCTGATATTTCCTAGATGAAATAATTGTTACAATTTTTAGCTTCATCAAGTCAACCCAAGCACAGGACTGGAGATAAACAATATCATGTCCTGCTTGTCACGGTCAGAAATGACGAGTTCAATCACTCTTATCGATCTTGTGATTCAAATGAGTCACCAGTTAACTCATGGTTAATATAACAGCCAAAATTGAGGAGGTGTACACTTCTACATTAAGCTCAAGTTATTTTCCCTAGTGCCCTTTTGTTGATGAAGTTATTCCCAACAAAGTGTGATAAACTGATATAATAATGTCACAGGTTTATGGTATCATTTGTTCCCATCTTTTTATGCTAGTAGAATTTAAGTTTCATAATGTCTGATGACATGCATTTCATTTTTGTTCCAAGTAATTAATCATACATTGATGCATTAACCATAAGTCCAATAGAAATTTGGCCCTAAGTGACCATTATGAGACTAATTGACAATACAGAAAATGAGCAACTTTTCCATGAATAAATGTTTTCTTTTAACCTCTTTTTACCACACTGCTTTATTTATAATTTCTTTACACACCTGCACTATACATAATTTATAAAATTATACCTTACAATTGGCAGACTTCATGTAGCCCTTGGATAAATTACTTCTATTTAGTAATTCATATTATAATTGTGCTAATGTTGTCTATCTGTCTGTGTGTCTGTGATCCCTACTCCTCCCTCAGTTTTGGAAGAATCCTCTCCAAACTTTCACAAGACATTCAGTGGACCAGGAAGGATGTCAGTGGGGGAGGGGATTTTTTTTTGGCCATTTTTCATACAATTGGAGCAATGGACAATTCAAGGGTGTGTGTGTGGGGGGGGGGGGGGGGGGGGGGGGGGGGGGTTGGGATTGGGGAATCCCCATCAGTAATGAAAACGTCCCTAACCATTATGGAAACAAAAGACCTATCAGCAAATTTAAAGAGAGAAAATTGTGTGTAGAATATCACAAAATAGTGTGCCATAAAGTTTACTGCTAAGAAGCCACACATCACTAAGCTTTAGTTTAGTACACTAAATTTTATTTTTAATTCAGTCTGCATCCCCCACCCCCCTTCATCTGGAATTCAAAATTAATGGTCATCTTGAGAGGGAAACACAAAAAAAGAAAAGCACAACCAAAATAATCTTCTTATTGCTAATTTTCCTCTGTGTGTGGGTGGGTGCTTGTATGTTTATGGGTGTGTTTATGTGATTTTACATTTATATAATTGTACATTTAATTTTTATTGCAATTTTTCCACTTAGAATGATAATTTAAAAAAAGATAAGGAAAGGTGACCACTGATTTGTAGGAGTTGCAACTAAGCATTAGCCGAATTTTGATAAAATGCTAAATCACTATGTAAAACACTTTGGTGATCACTTAGTCAAAAAGAAAATTAGCCCACTCCAATCTTTAAGTTGTAACTATATATCATGTAGCATAAATTGTTACAACAAAATCAGTCAATTAACATTTAAACAGGTTCACCACAAAGAGAACATTCAAAAGTAATTCACAGGCAACAAGAAAACTTGACCCGTACAGAAAATCTAGGTATGTTCACCATGTACTAATCAGAGCATCCAAACATACATACTACTTTTAAACCCCAACCCAATAATATAGATAACAAATAAAACAAGTAAAATTAACAGTTTATGCAATGTATGCAATTGCATAAAATTAAAGTAATTAACATTATGCAAGTATCTAGCAAAGAATGTCAATAGCTTGTTCTATATTCCAAGAATAAGCAGAGAGAGCAAGGCGTGAATGATCCTGGGAAGCGATAAACAAGAAAGATTGAGATCAGTACAGTTTCAGTTTGGTAAATTCATGTACACCCCTTTCTCAAAACAGACTACATTTTGTGCTTAATTCCTTCAGAGAACTGTACTCCAATGTGAACATATGTTCTGATTACACAAAAAAAAATTTTTTGTTTTTTTCTGTTATTTTTATTGGTTTTTTTAAAATTAATTTGGCAACAAATTGAACAAATATTTCTGAATGAAGAAATAATAAATTCCAAATTATATCTAGGACCAGGGTTTAAAATTGAAATCAATTGGATGTATTCTATAAAGCAGGATTAGTTCTAGTCATTCTCCTTCCTTATACATGATTTGATTTACTTCCTGCAATCCCCTCCTCCCCACCCTCCTCTCCTCCCCACCCTCCTCTCCTCCCCACCCTCTTCTCCTCCCCTTCCTCTTCTCCTCCCCTCCCTCTTCTCCTCCCCACCCTCTTCTCCTGCCCCTCTCATCCACCCTTCCATCCTTCTTCCAACAAAACAGGAGGTTAAAAACATACCAGAAAGTCTGTCTTCCCCTGATAGAGTGACCACTTGGATTCCTTTGTTAACTTGACATTTGGGATAAAATATCTGACTACTTCGATCAACATCAAAGAAACCAAATTGTGACCAGTAACTGCAGACAACAGATTACCTCGAATTTACACATTTTTAGGAAGGGCCACTTTCATTGGGATTTGGGCCATCTTAGCCAAGAGGTCACCTACTCCTTCTATCTATGTTGGGACTATCTGCAACACCACTTCAAACCCTCCCCCACTCCCTTAATCTGGAATTTTTTATTTCTCATTGTTAGTTGTTTTGTTGTTTTTTTGGCATCTTTTTAACATATAATTGAAGGGATAAGGCTATGGATAAGCAGTCAAGAATCATTGCTTTTAGTGTGCTTTCATTTTAACCTAAAATTCACCTTAGTAATGGTTGATTCCTTTTTAAAAAGCTTCTATCAGTGGTAACAGGTTCATGCTATTGTATTCATGATTCAAAGTGAACATAACCGAACTATTATCCATGAACTAGTGAACATATCTTCTCCCATGGACATTAGCTGCTGCACCTTCTCATTAAATTTGCTTGTGTCCAACTGTTCAGTCATGGGAGCTGACAAGAGAAAGAGAAAGATAAATGGATAAACAAGAACGCAGGAGAAAAGCTAGTGGTAATGTGGTATAGGCAAGAAATCAAATCATTTCGCTTCATCAAATTTGGATGGGGAAAACTGCCACCAGTTAAAGAAGGCAGGAATATAGGTAAGGAAAGGGTTTTAAATTCCTGCTCCCCTCATGCAGACACATACAATTAATACTGGGTATCACCAGGTCATATTTCTTTAAGTCAGTACTACTTGATCCTTCTCAATCTAATTACCTCACCTTTTTTTATCTGCATATGTAGTTCTAGTAAATTAAACAACAATTAATTTTTTTTTTCTTGAATAAGTTGGAGTATTTTTGTCTGAAGCTATTATGTGGGTTGACGATAGGGTAATTAGCTATTTGTGGCAAAGAATACATATTCATGGGTGTTCACTTTTTCATTTAAACATGTTTTTCACAATAGTTTTTGCCATCTAGAAAAACTTTCAAGGCTTTATTTTAGTCTTCTTAAAAGGAATACAGTGGAACGTCCCTAAACGGACTCTCTGAAATAGAGACAATTTGGCAGCAAGAGTCAATTTAGAATCATGACAAAAGAATACAATATTGGGTATATTACAAAGACAGTTTTGACACACCCAACAAGGCAGAAAATATCCACCACTAAACAACTCCCCCAGCAACTGACTTAAACATTCATGAAGTTGTTTTTTCAAGTGAGAAATTGCTGTGGTCCAACCACTGAGCATCCGAATCTTGTACATATTGCTGGGGCCACAACCTCCTGCATTCAAGATTCTGATACTGGAGAGGGGCACACTGGAACTATTTCAAATGGTGGTAATACTTTAAGCTGAAGGTGAGCAGGCGGACGACCACGTCGAGGGGGGAATGCCACCAAGTTTAATATTTTTACATCCAACACTTTATATAACTTTCATGCTATTTATGGAATACTACCTCCAGTGTCATGCATTTTATGAATCATGTCATCCTCCCATATAAATATTTTTCACTTTTTATCCTCTCTGTCATAGGCAAGAGAAGAAAAAAAATCTACCACATAGAGATAAAATTATACCCAAATGTTCAAGTTTTGTATAGATCTACATGACAAAAAAAAAGGAGTGTGTACAGCATAAACAGAATAATGTTGGCTACTCACAATAACGAGGACGGCTATAATTTCAATTCGCTTTCCAAATTGAGTCGCAAGTAACAAGTTTATTGTGCCATACAATCCATATTTATTGCCCAAATATGATCGCCATAGCAATGTTGGAGTCTGCAGTACAGTCAAGAGTGTAAAGCACATCTCAAATACATCCACAAGGGCCACAGGCTGTGCATGGTTCAGCAATTAAATTGTAACATTATCACAATGAATTTCACTCATACCTAAATGCAAGATTTGTTGGGCTGCAACAGCCTTTTCGAGTATCGTGTGCATGAGATGAGTCATGTCATCGTTCTATCTCCCACTTGAGAAAACAATTATTTTCCGGAAGGTCACGAGCAAGCGCAATGGATCATGGACAAAAAAGCAAGCTGAACTGATAGATTCATACTGAATAAACAAAACCAGAATGCAGAAGTATCCGCTCACTAAACTTTATGCAAATGTGTGTGTATAAATAGCCATTTGTGTATATCCACTCTCCTGCCAAACCTTTGTATCAAGTGTAACCTGCTCTTCAGTATAGTAATGCTACACCACGAATAGTTTTTAATCCAAAATAATAGAAAAAAAGTGTTACCTAGCCACACCTTTTCTTGCGAATGTGTGATGCTAAAAATGCCCCCAAAAAATGGTACTTTGAACAAACACTTGACCTAGAGACCTAAATTTTGACATGAACACACATCATGACCTGGGAATGACATGGCCTGGGACCCACATGGCCACACTTCTTTCTCTGGGAGTGTCAGGTTGAAGATAGTTAGTACATGGGTATATACATTTGTGTGTATCAAGTTCCCCTCAAGTATTGTACAAAATCAATAAGCTTTTCAGGGAAGACACATCCTACAAAAAACATCATGACTGTTTTTAGTGTCAATAAATTGGGGCCACCAGGCCACATCACTTCCTGTGGGCATGTGAAGCCAAATATCCAAAAATGATAGTTAGAACAAGTACTTGAACGTGGACCTAAAACATGATTCAGAAAAGTAGGCTAGGTCCCACATGACTGCATCTTTTGCTCGTAAGCTAGAAATTATATCTACATATTAGTGTATATATGTTAGTGTGTAACCACTTTCTCACCAAAGCACTATACAAACAAAACCCACTCTTTAGAGTAGACTTATCCTACACAAAGGATGCTTTTTAGTATCAAAAATTTGAGCCACTTGGTCGCACCTCTTCCTGTTCGGCATATTTGGTCAAAATTGGCATGCAAACATATGGCTCCAGGAACAACATGTGCAGGATTACACCTTACCACACTTCATTTGGCGTGTGAAGTTAAAATTGTTTAAAATGGCAGTTAGGCCCAACCATTGAACATGGGCTAGGTCACACTTACTCACACTTCTTCCTCACAGTATATAAGGCTAAAATTGTTTTAAATGGCACTTAGGCCAAACAATTAGACATAGGCTGAGTCACGCTTGTTCACACCTCTTACTGTGGATATGTCATATCCCAGGCAATGCAAGCTCATGTACAGTTCATAGATGGTTCAGTCTTACCCACTACTATTTTGGCAGGCTCGTTCCAGGTAGTAGGACATCTAGTGTAGGGAAGAAATGGTTGAGCCATAATGGTGTTGCACTCCATTGTTAACTCCACTTGTTGATCAATTGGGGGTCCATAATGAGACTCTGTGCATGCCTTTGAAAACAGTGTGGGGATTTCAGGCGTTGGTTGTCACTGCCAGCTGCAGTCAAAATGCAGTTGTGTAGTATATGGTCAGGAGATGCCCTCACCTTCACAACCAGGGCACAAGTAGTGGCTTCTCAGCAGATTGAATGGTGTTATTCTGCAAATGACGGGAAAATAGTGCATGGATGTGGTGCGTAGACATGCAGCACAATCCTGAGGGTCTCCTTCAGGCACGTATCCAGGTATGGACACTATGGTACCAGACTGGACAGGCATACTCTTAGCACAATGGCCTTGACCCCTGTGCAGTGTTGGTGTTGAAGCATCCCAACATGTGCCTGCCAAGCATCATAGCAAACTGTTTCTGACAGCCACTTTGCAGCGTAGCTCCTCTAAATGCTGTTGGCAGGTTAGCGACCAATCTAGCTTGACAACAAAATACACTGGATATATTATGTGTGACAGCACTTTGCCATCCACCCGGACATCAAGATCACAGTCTGTGTCCTTGTTGTTGAGACGAAAGGTGGAAGCAGAGGTTTGGCAACACTGAGCTTCAAGCACCACCTTCACAGGTACTCCTTGATGGTAAGCATGTCCTCTTCCAGGATCATCTCCACTTCTCCCCATTTTTTGTCCACATGCAAGAGGGCCAAGTCGTCAGTGTAACCATATTTTTTGGCAGTGATTGCAGGTACATCATGGATGTAACTGTTGAATAACATGGGAGCTAGAATCGACCCTTGAGGGATTCCATTCTTCAGTCACCTGAGCCTGCTGGCTTGTTAATCACTCACTGGTCTTCAGGATGAAACTGTGGTTTGATATCAGAACCTCCAAAAAGTTGACAAGGTATCGATCTGGAATTAGCTGGAGCATTTTTAAAACAGGGCCCCGGTGCCAGACTGTGTCATACACTGCAGTTAGATTGAGCAAAATGACACCTACCTTGTGGTCATATTTGAAGCCAATTTCAATATTATCTATCAACAAAGCCACTTGATCAACAGTTGTGTAGCCTCAGTGATATCCAGCTTGCTCTGGTGGCAGTTGTGGGTCAATGATGATGTCAAGCCATGTTTGGATGAATTGCTCTAGGAGATTGTACAGTACATACATTAGTGAAATTGGTTGATCGCTCTTAACATCATTAGCAGGCTTTTTTGGTTTTAGGATTGCAATCACTGTAGATCTTTGCCACCTCTTTGGAATTCGCAGTGTCATTATGCAAACCGAGTAATACCAGCATAACCAGGACAACATTCCTGGCCTGAAGTACTTGATGGACTCAGGCAGGATGCTCTCAGGTCCCTGCACCTTTCTGATCTTCATCCTTTTCAATCCAGTAAGCAATTCCCACACTGTAAACAGTGTTGAATGTCCATCAGTCTCAGGGGCTGCCCTCAGCGCTTTGATCTCCAAGTTCACCACTTCCTCGAACTCCATATCAGGTCCGGGAAAGCATCCACTCTCAAGTAGCTGGTGAGCTATGGCACTGGCACTGACAGGACATTTTTCTCAGCTTGGTAGTCCTGCCAGTTAGACAATAGAAAGTCTTTCAACCTTTTCTACTCGAGTGAACAAAGTCTATGAAAGATACAGATTTTCTCCCATCTCAGTTTTCTTTTCTCGTCAAGGCATTTCATCAACTCGGTTGCTTTGTCGTAGGCATTTGGGCCAGGTTGTTCATCAATGAACTCTTCAGAATGTTGTTGACAATCTGCATCCCACATTGGAATAAAGCTCTTTCTGCATTTGCATGAAATGGATCGTTTAGCTGCATTGATGAGGATTTTGAACCATTCTGACTACATTTAATCCAGGTCATCCCCAGCAGACAGATCGGGGAATGATGCACTATTTCCTTAATTGTTGAGAACTTCAGCCAGTCAGCTTTCCAATAGTTATACCTCTATACAGGGTAGGTTGGAACAGGCTTAACCGGATTGATTGGTTCAATCATAATGACCCGAGTAGAAGCTGTTTGGTTGCTTGAGGTCAAAAAGAAGCTGCACATTGTTGGCAGAGGCCCAGTTGGACAGTGCCTCATCATCTGCACCGTTTTTCTTATAACCCCAATCTGTGTTGTGGCAACTGAAGTCAGCCACATACATGCAGGGTTGGCCTCATCTTGGGATGGACTTTGCAAGCAGCTTTGTCGTGGGGGGGGGGGGGGGGGGGGTTGTACATGTTCACAGTTCACAACTGACACACCCTAAATGCAGGTTGATGACGACTTGGTGGAATCATTGGGTGTCAAAATGGTGATTGGTATCCAGTTGGCTGTGTTGCACACAAATGTGGCCATTCCATGGATCTCGGTTTCAGTGTGAGAGGAGGGCATGAAACCTGGCAGTTTTAGGTGGTTGGCATTACGAATATGAGTCTCTTGCAACAGGACAGCTATAACTTGTTCCTTGTTGGCAATGTGCTCAATGGTGTTGAGCTTGGGCTTTGTTAGCCCCTCCACATTTAGTTGCAACAGGATGACGCCTCCCCTTACGATACCAGATGGTACTGCCCTGAAAAGGTTGCATGCTCAGAGTTGGCATTACCAGGTTGCAGACTTCGTAGCCATACTCTGCTTCTGATACAATTAGCCGACTTATTGTAGTTGTCATTGTCCAGCTAACATAGTGTGGAGATTTTTATCTTGCCAGCTAAGAAATATAGCTGCTGCTCCAGCATAGGAAGGGACAGGGGGGAAGAGATAAGCAAAGTAGAATAAGGAATGGGGGAAGGAAATAAAGGACAAAAAAGATGTCTTATCTTTATTTAGGTTAAGATGGATAACTTTTATAACCAACAAGTTACACAAGCACAAGATCAACAAAACATGTGACTTACAATTCTGAGTGAGCATGCTCAGTATAAAAATATGAAATTACTAATTAACAACAATAATGTTAACAATGCAAACACTACATTCCTTTCCCCTTAGAAAAATGAACAAATACATTAATTTCAGATCCATTCAGGTTCAAACCTATCTGGGCAGTTTCCTGATTCTTGAGGGATACTTCTTTCTTGCTGATGGTGTGCAGCAGAGGAAATTTTTCTGTTGAAGGACGTGCTTCATCCGTTGTTTCTGGAGACACAGCTGCTACTTCTGACTCTGGTGGAACATGAGTAGTTGGGTGCACTTGAACCTCTTCTGGTGAGTTCAAGTCCCTTGTAGTGGAGTCTACAACTTCTTAGGCTGTTCACTCTTGGTGCTACTGATGGAAATGCCTCAGTCTGGTCTTGACTGATGGAGACTTGTAGTATATTTGCATTCTCTTGATGTCATAGTTGTCTTGATGACTTTTTGAATCCTCCCATCATTCAACTCTACTGAGAAAGTAACAGTACCAACCTTTCCTGTAATGCTACCAGGAATCCACTGTTTACCACTTCCAAATGTCTTGAACCGCACATGATCACCAATCTGAAATGCTCATACTCTTGCTATTGTATCATGGTTACACTTCTGTTGTCTTTGCTTTTTCTCCACATGCTCAGCTACGAGGCTTCACTGGGTCCAATCCTATTCTTGGCATCCTCCCCAGTAAAATTTCCTGAAGCTCTTCCTGTAACCAGGTGAGCGTTATTAACCACCTGTGCATGTCAATGGGTGTGGTTTGGCTATATTCACACCCACAGGAAATTTGGAATGTGGTTTCCAAGTAACCAGTGAGCATTATCAAACACAAGTTGATGTATTAATGGGTGTGGTTTGGTCATTGCACACCCATAGGAAGTCATACCAGCCAAAAACTAATTTATCGACCAATCAGGCTGAAATTTTGTATATCAATTCCAAGTAACCAGGTGAGCATTAACTACATGGGTGTGGCAATGGAGGTGTCTTTGTCTTAATAGAGATAGATAGATACAGATAGATGAAAAGAGATAAATAGATATGAGAGATAGATAGATAGATAGATAGATAGAGAGATGATATTAACACCACATCGTCAACTCACTTGCTAAGTTCAAAATGTAATAAAGGAAAGCCTAAATTAACCACACTAACAAACCATTTAATAATAAATTGATACCTATCATGTAAAATAAAGCACTATTTGTGTAACATAGGATCACAACATGTAGAACAAGCAAGAATAAGTTGTGGAATGCATGTAATTGGAGTCATTGATATGCCAGTGTTATCCAAAAAGACTCTCAATAGCTTGTTCCACATTCCAGGAAAAAGTAGAGAGAGCAACTCGAGAAGAATTCTGGTAAAAGATAAACAAGAAAGATTGAGATAAGGACAGTTGCATTTTATTTATGTACATTCCATTTCCATTTCAACCCTTCCCCCC
>OZ017779.1:9725161-9804146 GCA_963969325.1 Lycopodina hypogea | reverse complement strand
CCAGGGGAAAGGCTTGTTCCTGGGTTGATTTTTCCAGCGATCACCCCGCCTCTGTATGATTCGCTTTACCGTGCAGAACCCGGGCCAGGCTGTCGCCTGATTAACACGGAAGACCTTATCGACCATCTGCAGGCCTGCGCAGTGATAGCGGCGATAAAGCCATCGTCTTTGACAAGGATACTGCGGTATCTCGCAACGTGCTGGATCACATCATTACCTCCTGGGGTGTCATGAGTAAACGCAACTAGATAATGAAAAAATATTTCTTAATGAGAGAATTACAAATTATTATTATTACTACATTCTACTGACGGAGACAACAGAAATATCTTACTATAATTTAAAGATCCTTTTGTTTGATTATTTGTTTGTTCCCAACTAGCCGCTTGGGCCTACAGGGCTTTAAAAAAAAAGACGAAAATTGAAAGGAAAGGAAAGGGATTTGGGCAGGGTTTTGCTGACCTCACTTAGAGTGTGTTTACATAATTGTGGTTGTAGTCTCATAATGTAGCTTGGTGGCTGGTTCTCATGCATAAAATTGCACCCCACCCCCCTCCCCTCTTCCTGAAAGATATTTTAGTAGAGCACCGGTTCTGTGGACAGAGACAAAAAAAACCCCTTAATATAATTCTAGATCTGTTGTTTGATATCTCATCCCAGATGTTTGGGCCTACAGGGCTCAAAAGAAGAAAAGCAAGAGGTGGTTGGGCCGAGTTTTTCTGACCTATGTGTTTACACAATTGTGGTTTGTAATAAGTGGGGTGGTTTACTCAGGGATGGAATTGTGAACAAACCAGAAAATTTTGGGGGAAAAACCCCCACATGCAGGGTTTTACTCCGACCTTCACCAAACTCCCTTCAAATTTCAACATAGTTTAAAAAGAGTCACTTCTATTGCAATTTATGCAGACTAAGGTCTCAGCCAAGAAATCATCTATTCCTTTTCTCATGCTGGGACACAGCTGCAACCCCAACCTCCTCAATCCAAAGCTTCTTTTCTTAGTGTTGTAATTGTTGTTGTTTTTTAAAGCACCTTTCGGCCACATAATTGTAGGCATGGTATTGTGGAAAATAAGTTAAGAATACATAGCTAACGTGTGCTTTCCTTTCTTAAGCGGCCAGACACCTAAATAATATAGCTGATTCATTTAAAAAATGCATCAATGTACCAGTCCCACTACAGTTTCATGCCACCACATTGCTGATTCAGAGTGGTGACCATAATTAGCAATGTTACTGCATGTACTAGCAAACATGTCTTACTTCAGAGAATCCCATAGACATCAGCTGTTTAATCTTCGCATCAAATTCACTTGTGTCTATTTTTTGAATCTTGGGAGCTGAAAAGAGAGAGAAAGAGAGAGAAAGTTAAATGAATAGCAAGAAGACAAGGGAAAAGTAGTCAAGTGCACAAGTTGTGAAGGGGAGGAATCAAATCATTTTTCTTCACCAGATTTGGGTGGAGAAAATACTTTCAACTAAAGAAGACAAGAATATAGATTAAACAGTAGGGAAAGTATCTACACATCACAGTTCCCTCATGCAACTACTGGGATTTTCATGAACAGATTGGGTGATTCTGGTAAAGGATCGTCAATCCTACATTTTATTTTGACTGGAAAGATGAAATAAAATTGATTTCTTTTTTCCACAGGAAAACAGCATGGCCATTTTCATAAATGTGATAAACTTAATGAGCAGTGGCCACCAATGAGCGTCCATTCTGCAAGAAGCTATAATGTAAATCTAATTTCACGTTGTTCTTTACAATGTGAATTTTCATTTCATACGAATCTTTAGGACGTCCGGTCAATATCATATGCTGCAAAAAACAATCAACTTTATTTCACAAATCTGCAATGTCCCTAAATCAAAAAATTACAGTCACTAAAAGAAGTGTTTTTTTCACACTTATGAAGTAAAAAGTATATTTAATAGAAGTATGCAGGGCATGTTGAATTCACCATGCATAGCTACAACAGAATAACCCTTGAGCTATAGGTTTTCTCACCAACAATTTAAAAACTGGAGCATCCCAATATTGGGATTACTACCGCAATCACAATTGTACACCATTAAGGAGACACACACTGTATCAACATTAACTGGATTGAGGCAAGTCAAAAAATATCTGTATGAGTACACACATATCAACCCTTAATCTCATACACCAGACCCTTTAGCTATCACACAGCGTAGGAAGGGTCTGGTCACAGTCCAGACTCCATCCTGTTGCAGTGAAATGTAATTACCTAAATTTAAGATGCAAAAGAATAACTGGCATGCTTAATTTCAAGTTAGCTTGCACAGAGAACAAAATCAGCGCATTATATTTAATCACTGCGTGATATTTCTTTAAATAAACTACACTTGACTCCATAAGATGTGTATGCAAAGCATTGCCGGTCGCATTCCTGGTGCATGCAACAAGATCAGTGCTTGGCTGTAGCCAGACACTTCCTACAGTGAGCAGTAGGTAAAGGGTCTGGCATGTGAGACTAATCAACCCTGAGGTGAGGGGATAAACAAGCAAGCAAATAGCTGTATGAGACACACTAAACTCAAAACTCTACAGGCTTGAGACTCGCTCTAGTTGATTGACAATAGCTCCATTGATGAAAACACTACACCAATGCTATGCTGGATTGAGGCTGGTTGGAGTGAGGGTGACCATGGTGGTGCAACATTCATCAGATAAGTGCACCAACTTGTCTCACCAGTTATGAACCTGTCTCACCAGTTATGAACCTGTCTCACCAGTTATGAACCTGTCTCACCAGTTATGAACCTGTCTCACCAGTTATGAACCTGTCTCACCAGTTATGAACCTGTCTCACCAGTTATGAACCTGTCTCACCAGTTATGAACCTGTCTCACCAGTTATGAACCTGTCTCACCAGTTATGAACCTGTCTCACCAGTTATGAACCTGTCTCACCAGTTATGAACCTGTCTCACCAGTTATGAACCTGTCTCACCAGTTATGAACCTGTCTCACCAGTTATGAACCTGTCTCACCAGTTATGAACCTGTCTCACCAGTTATGAACCTGTCTCACCACCAGTTGTGCATGTCTTAAAGGGCAATGGAGTGAAGCTCTGGTAACAACCACATTGCCCTATGCAATCCTTACCTCCAGCATAAACTTGTGACCAGTAGTTTGCTGTCTGTTTGTAAACTTCTGGGAACTCCTTGTATTGCTTAGCAACCACTGCATCCTGTGGGTCATCAGGTTCAGCTGCCTGTAGATGGGACAGCAAACATGCTGAGTCATTAATTGATCATAACAGGTATTCACAACAATCTCTCAGTACACTGTAAGCAAGTGAGAAAGTGTTCACTTAAAAAAAAATTAAAAGTTTTAATTTTAATTTAAAAAATAGTACATACAGTATATTGAAATGACCCATTAAGAAATGGAAACTAGACTGTGCAATCGTAGATCATAAATTAAATTCCCCTTTACCAATTCAAAACAGATAACTAATCATTTGCTTATGCTGTGAGTATAGTGAATGTGTACCGAAAATAATTGGTAAAGGGTCTTTTAGTTGTGGTCTACATGGTTACAATTTTCTTCTTAATCATTTCAAAGGTCAACACAACATGTAGTCAGAACAACTACAAAAATGAAGAAAGAAAACTATTCTCTTCAGAATGTTTTTTTTTCTTGATGGGGAGATTCCCAACGCATCCATTTATCCTTTTTGCAGAATGTTGACATGAACAGTGCATTGAGACATTTGAGTGATTCAGCCGATCAAATGATATATTTATGTACATTCAAAAACATTAAAATATATAAATAGAAAGAAGATAATATTTACCTGGAGTAAGGATTGTATCGACAATAGAACTGTCCGTAATGTCATGGCAGCAGCCCTGTAAACCATTGCCATGGTAACAGATGACATTAATGTATCAGTGGAAAAACATGCAAAAAACATTAGCTTGTGTGCGCACATATGCACAAACACACATATGCACACACACTCACGCATGCACACTCTCATGCACACACCACATGTGCCCACCCGCCCCCACCCCCACTCCCACCCCTCACCCCCCATACACACACACTGTAATCTCACCACTGGTCTTTCAAGATGTCCAAGCAGATAGCACCAGTCACAGAACTGATGTTGGGATGCCAAATCTTTGTGGTGAACTTCACCTGCAGCCACACAACAACGGAACAATAAACACAAATATGCAACACCAAGATAACTATTACATACATACAATGGTTCCCCTGTCTGTGTGTGTGTGTGTGTGTGTGTGTGTGTGTGTGTGTGTGTGTGTGTGTGTGTGTGTGTGTGTGTGTGTGTGTGTGTGTGTGTGTGTGTGTGTGTTAGTTTGTATGTGTGTGTTAGTCTGTATGTGCGTGTGTTGGTCATGCTGTGTGTGTGTATGTTAATCTGTATGTGAGTATGAGTGTGTGTATGTGTGGGGGAGGGGGCATTGTAATGTGGTAATATTGTTTACTGTGTTGTGATCGCTAAGAATGCTAGGAACTGCTGAGGAAATAATTGTATCTGCTGCATTAAAATTTGCTGGGGGTGTCGAGGGGAGCATTGTGACATGGAGAATAGTAATTTGGAAGATTACTAAGATTACTGAGTGTGGAGTGTAGGGAGAAGTAAAATACACTGTCTGTAAAGTTGCATTGAGAGTTAGAAGTTGTATTTGGTTCAGTTGGTGTCCTAATATCCTACCCAAACAATGCACAGATGTCTACCTGTCTGTCTGTGTGTGTGTGTGTCCAGGAACTCCTCCTTGACTTGTGGACCAATTATGATAAAATATTGTATGAATGTTTCCTATGGTTCCAGTATGTGACAGAAAAATTTTAATTCAGATTGGGCTAGGGATGGGGCCAGCATTTTGGATAATCCTGTTAAAAGGTCCTCAGGCTGAAGCACTGAAATGTGGAAATCACACAGACAAATTTTATGATTAAACGTGGCATGAATTTTCCCTATAGCCCTGTGACTTAAGAAAATAAAAAAATTTGACCTGAGAGATGAAATAAAAATAAGGTTCTCTTCTAGAGTCAAGTAGGCCCGCAGATCCTCAACCTTACAGACTCCATCTACCATTGAGCCCTCGGGACGTCAACTCCATGGAGTTTATATTTACCAAGGCCAAGGATCATCAATCTTGCAAAGGACTTAACTTGCAGCAGCCACTAAAGGTACCCATTCCTCGAGTAATAGTAGCTAGCTATATAATTGTGAGCTTAAAGTAATCATAATAAGCACTCATATTTACCTTTCTAAAGAAAGCACTTCTTTTAAGCTTCCTCATATCTTTCAAAACAGCTGCTAGCCTTGGAAGACTGTGGCAGTCACCTGCCACAACAAATTGTCTATACATTGTATGAAAAAGTATATGCTTTCATTTACCCACTTTCTACATCAATTGAAACTCTGGCAGTTGATTTTTTAAGGTTGCCATCACAAAATGATTCTTGGATGGTCCACTGGTGCAACTAAAAGCTTCCCAAAGAATTGGCCTAATACTGTGTCACATTTCATGACATAATCATCAAAGGAACAATTTTTCTTGCACCTCACCCCCCCCCCCCCCCTCATATCTGCAGAATTATGTGGACACCATGATGACGTGACACATGCTCCAAACTAACCCAAACAACCAGGCCAGGTAGTCTGAATGGTTTGCCAGGGAATAGTGTACCTTACACAAGGGATAACATCTGGACACACTGCAGTAAGATAAGTTCACTGGGGGTGGGGTGGAATAATATGGAGCTAGTTGACCCTACAATTCATGGTGGTTCAACATCACACTGGCGTGAGGCAGTGTCTCGAGCCAGACTGATCAAGAAAGGAATTGTCAGTTCGGTCACTGTAGCCAGAATTTCTTGAGCCAGACACTAGATCTTCTAACCAAATCTGATTGATCAGATATGAAAAACGTCACGTATTACACAATCAGATAGGTATCGATGAATAAATGTTTACTTTACAGTGACAGATTTCAATGCTTGCAAGTCGGTTATTCGCATATTTCACAAACTTATTTTAATATCTTTGATAGAAATTACATTTTTGGTCTGTGCCACACTTCTGGCTTGGATCATGAAAACCTGGCAGCACAGACCAGACGGATCATCCTCTTTTGGATCATCACATTGGATTAAAATCAATGCTAAACCTTATTTATCAGAATTTTACCTTAGGGGGGTTGAAAGGATAGCTGTCGGGTATATCAATCTGTAGGACGAACTTTCCTCCTAATGGTAGAAGGAGCAAAAAAAAAAACAGTTTTGCATAGTCATTTGTGATAGAATGATGAAATGTTTACATCCTTACCTTCAAACGGTGTGTCGGGTGGTCCAGTTATTTCACCCCGCAACTTGGTGTAATCTGATTGGTCAATGACATCAACACGTATTGCACACATCTGATACTGCAATGGACAACACAACAGAGTAATAACAACAAAAGAAATAATGACAACACAACAACAATAAAAATCAGAACTAAAACAATAGCATGCCAACAGCATAGAAACAACAGTATAGCAACAACTGCACAGCTCTTTGTGGACATAATAACAATCACAGCATAGCAGCAATATTATAGCAACGTGAAAACAACAGCATAACAATACCATAACAACAGCAGCTGAACAACAATAGAAAAAATAGACATGGTAATTGCTCCCAAGTAGTCACACTTGCCTCTTCGCTGGTGAATATTTCACGAAACTCTCTCTTTACTCTGGTGACATGAAGCTGAGCCATTTGATGAGTTCTTTGTCCCCTTCTGTCAAGACACCCACAACACAAGCACATTCACAGCTATGACATGGCATGACACAGCTTTTGAACACATGCAGTCATGTACACCCTGCACACACTTCATCCAGGCTGGCAACAGTACTGAGTGATGGTAACTAAGTGAACATTTTCTTGAGAAAGGAGATATTTGATGAATAATGGGGCAAGGGTGGGTGCAAATTGCAACTAAATTAACCTGTAAATAATTTATGACAATATAAAAATTTAAAATAATGACACAGAGCACAAACCCAGTAAAAAATTCTGCGTAATGTGCAAATATCCTTACTACTGCTCTTTATCAGCCAAAGGGGGAAAAAAAGAGAGAGAAGAAAAAAAAAGAAAGGAAAAAAATTTAAGGAAAATGAAGAAATTTTTTTTGAAAACTGTCGACTATGGACCTGTTAACTCATGAAAAATTATCAACCGCCAACTGGAGCTACTACTCAGGGATGTACATATCTTGCACCCCATCATTCCCAGCCTCATGTAGCTCAATTTCACTCAAACTCGCATAGCAACACACACAATCAGTATGTTCAATCTGTCTGATGCATTAAATCCCGGAAATAATGGGCATATCAGCTAGTCCCTATATAAAACATAGTGGGTATTTGTAAATTTCTCTAAATCTGTGTTACAAACTACTGATTGTGAAGATATCAAGATTTAAAGACATTTATTTCTATCTGGTAACTAGCAGGGGTACCCAGTGTTGCCCAAGGCTAAACTATACAACAGAAAGCAATGAACATGGCACAGTGTATCCTGGACAGACTATATAAATTTGTTTCTTTTCCAGTTCAATAAACCCAGAGCAGACTCAGAGCAGACAAATCACAGTTCTTTACATACTCAAGGGGATCTTCTTAGGGTTTATTAGCTTATTATAGGGAATGTTCTAGAACATAAAACTGATTGGAGTCCCTTTATAGATATACTCAATTAGAGCACACCCCAAATATGACAGTCCTATCCTTCTGGGCTGATGACTTCAACTTATTAGTTGTAGATTGTTTGTTATTTGTAAACTGATGATATAAGTTGATCGATTATTTATTGGGTTAATTTGTTCCATATATATATATATATATATATATATATATATATATATATAACTTCAGTAGGATGATATCTATGTATTTGTAATTAGGATATTGATCTTTAAATATGTTGCTATTCGTTTATTCTCATCTCCACTTGAGCAAGAAATCAACCAATTCATAGGAGGAGGATCTGTGGAATAGATAGTGGCATGTGTGTGGTGTGGTGTGTGTGTGGTGTGGTGTGGTGTGTGTCTGTGTGCGTAGTGTGGCGTGTGTGGTATGGTGTGTGTGGTGTGGTGTGGTGTGTGTCTGTGTGCGTAGTGTGGCGTGTGTGGTGTGGTGTGTGTGGTGTGGCGTGTGTGTGGTATGGTGTGTGTCTGTGAGCATGGTGTGGCATGTATCTGTGTGCATGGTGTGGTGTGGTGTGGCGTGTGTGCGCATGGTGTGGTGTGGTGTGGCGTGTGTGTGCATGCGTGGTGTGGTGTAGTGTGGCATGTGTGTGCATGCGTGGTGTGGCGTGTGTCTGTGTGCATGGTGTGGTGTGGTGTGGCGTGTGTGTGCATGCGTGGTGTGGCGTGTGTGTGCATGCGTGGTGTGGTGTGGTGTGGCGTGTGTGTGCATGGTGTGGTGTGGCGTGTGTGCATGCGTGGTGTGGCGGGTGTCTGTGTGCATGGTGTGGTGTGGTGTGGCATGTGTGTGCATGGTGTGGTGTGGCGTGTGTGTGCATGCGTGGTGTGGCATGTGTCTGTGTGATTGGTGTGGTGTGGCGTGTGTGATGTGGTGTGTGCGTGCGCGTGGTGTGGCGTGTGTGTGTGCATGGTGTGGCGTGTGTGTGCATGGTGTGATGTGGTGTGTGCGTGCGCGTGGTGTGGCGTATGTGTGGCGTGTGTGTGCGTGGTGTGGCGTGTGTCTGTGTGCGTGGTGTGGTGTGGCGTGTGTGTGTGCATGGTGTGGCATGTGTCTGTGTGCATGGTGTGGTGTGGTGTGTGTGTGATGTGGTGTGTGTGTGTGCGTGGTGTGGCGTATGTGTGGCGTGTGTGTGCATGGTGTGGCATGTGTCTGTGTGCATGGTGTGATGTGGTGTGTGCGTGCGCGTGGTGTGGCGTGTGTGTGCGTGGTGTGGCGTATGTGTGGCGTGTGTGTGCATGGTGTGGCATGTGTCTGTGTGCGTGGTGTGGTGTGGCGTGTGTGTGTGCATGGTGTGGCATGTGTCTGTGTGCGTGGTGTGGTGTGGCATGTGTGTGATGTGGTATGTGTGTGTGCGTGGTGTGGTGTGGCATGTGTGTGATGTGGTATGTGTGTGTGCGTGGTGTGGCGTGTGTCTGTGAATGTGGTGTGGCGTATGTGTGGCGTGTGTGTGCGTGGTGTGGCGTGTGTCTGTGTGCGTGGTGTGGTGTGGCGTGTGTGTGCATGGTGTGGCATGTGTCTGTGTGCGTGGTGTGGTGTGGCGTGTGTGTGATGTGGTGTGTGTGTGTGCGTGGTGTGGCGTGTGTCTGTGAACGTGGTGTGGCGTATGTGTGGCGTGTGTGTGTTCATGGTGTGGCGTGTGTCTGTGTGCATGGTGTGGTGTGGCATGTGTGTGTGCGTGGTGTGGCATGTATCTGTGTGCGTGGTGTGGCGTATGTGTGTGCTGTGGTGTGTGTCTGTGTGTGGTGTGTGTGTGGTGTGGTGTGTGTCTGGTATGGCATGTGTCTGTGTGTGTGGTGTGTGTGGTGTGGTGTGGTGTGGTGTGGTGTGGTGTGGTGTGGTGTGGTGTGGTGTGGTGTGGTGTGGTGTGGTGTGGTGTGGTGTGGTGTGGTGTGGTGTGGTGTGGTGTGGTGTGGTGTGCGTGTGGTATGACAGAGTGGTGAGTAGTTATGCTCATGGACTTACAACCCCTGGTTTGTGAGTTCAAACCCAGCACTGACAGAAACACTTTCCTGTCCTTCAACATCATCCCACACCAGTCCACCCAGCTGTGATGGGGACCTGGAATTTTCTGGGGTGCAAATTCACTGGCCATGGCTTGTCAATCAGCTAAGGGTCCAGGTGGGACTTCAAGTGCCCACACCCATAAGCTGAGAGCTTTGGTCAGTCCTCCTGCGAGTTCCTAGCCTGGCTCCAGGAGTTTGCTTGCACTGGCTCATAGTGCCTGCTTAGTGCACAGGTACCCTGACTATGTCAGATGCGCATGACCCGGCCCGTGTTGATGGCTGCTAAACAATTTGCATTTTGTGTGTGGTGTGGTGTGTGTGGTGTGGTGTGTGTGGTGTGGTGTGTGTGGTGTAGTGTGGTGTGTGTGGTGTAGTGTGGTGTGTGTGGTGTAGTGTGGTGTGTGTGGTGTGGTGTGTGTGTGTGTGTGAAGTTCTATTGGAGTAAATGCCTTCATTACAGATCGAGTTTTTCAGAATTAGCTGATCTAGTTTATAAACTGGGTGGCTGATATTATGTGGTGAAAGAATCTGTTGGACTCTTCTTTCCAAAGTCCAGCTACTGTGGGAGTACAAAAGTGCCTAAAACACACAACAAATGAACACACCCAAGTAGTCATTCTGGCGGAACACCACTTATCTCCTACATCCTTCCCAAGCCCAAGTTGCCCGTGCACAAAGCAGAGGATAATTAGTCCAACTGTTTTGCTAGTGATAGAGCATGTACACACCAACAAAACTAATCAACTTATTCAGAATAGAACAAATGAAGAATTTTCTAGGGGAAATGCCCCACGAAAACCCAACCACAGTGCTGCACACAACTCCCTGCATACTCCGTCCATCCCACTGAAACCAAAAAGCCTGCAGAAAATCCTTTGGAGGCACTATAACCAACAGCCAGTATTACTGGCCCCAGACCATCCTGTGGTACTGTAGAATTAGATGGACAGATCCAAACTATTTCCCTCTACACAATCCTGTGGCACTGCAGATGGTCCCAAACCATACCCCCCCCCCACCACTGCCCTGCCCTGCCCTGCCCTGCCCTGCCCTGCCCTGCCCTGCCCTGCCCTGCCCTGCCCTAATGAAAACAGATATTTAAAATAACACCCACAGGATCAAGCCAACCACTTCCTCTCCAAGCGCCCCAAAACAACCATCAAAATGGTTTGATTCAACATTGATGTTTTTATAACAACTTTGTGACTACATTCACTGCCATACTGAAATATTCCATATACAGGGAAAGGAGTCTGTACTTCACTCCAGGCAAATAAATTACCACACACTCACCATGGACCTCTGCACGAATCTAAATCAACATTTAATAAGTGCATTATAAATCACTGAATGGCTGCCGCTTGTAAAGTCTGTCAAATTAAAAACATGTCCATGCAATTTATTTCTGAAATGACTGGGAGTTAACAAGATTGATGATCCTCAGCCTTGATAAATCTAGAGTTCATAGAGCTGACGACCTTCTGGCCTGACCGTAAATGGAGTCTGTAAGGTTGCCAATCCGGGGCCTACTTGACTCTACAAGAAACCATCAATTCCATTCCATTTATCCAATCAAAAAAAAATTTTGAAACCAAAATGTTTCTGTCACATCTCAGGGCCATAGGGAACATTCATGCTAACTTTCAGCCAGAGTTATCAAAAACACTGAAAAATGCCTGTGACGACCACAAGCAGTGGGTCAGAACAACAAAAAAAATTTTTTTTTGTATCACCAACCAGGACCATTAGAAGCATTCATGCAAAGTTTCAAACACACAGGACATCGGCCATTATTATAGTGAAGATTTATTAGTTCATGGTCTACACTAAACATAAGCACCACTTAAGGAGGCAAACCTCAATTCTCACCAACCAATTTGCTCATTAATATGTTTATAAAGTACAGCAATGTGATAACCTTTCCAAACAAGAATTTGTTTACTTTCTCAGCTGCAGGTAAATTAGTTTGTTGTTGTTTGTTTATTGAGCAATAGAACACATCACATCTCCACATGAAAGCTGCTATAAGAAACTTTTGTCTTATTGGTTTGCCAATAAGTGATAGAAAACACAACAACTTGGACTCCTGCAATCAAAGTATGTTCTTACACATCACTACGTATGCTCCAGAATGTGTGTGTGTGTGTGGGGGGGGGGGGATGTGTAATGACACTGAGAATTTCATGGGGGGGGGGATGTGTAATGACACTGAGAATTTCATGGGGGGGGGGGGGGATGTGTAATGACACTGAGAATTTCATGGGGGGGGATGTGTAATGACACTGAGAATTTCATGGGGGGGATGTGTAATGACACTGAGAATTTCATGGGGGAGGGGATGTGTAATGACACTGAGAATTTCATGGGGGGGGGGATGTGTAATGACACTGAGAATTTTATGGGGGGGATGTGTAATGACACTGAGAGTCTCATGGGGGGGGGGGGGGGGGGGGGGTGGTAGTATAACCTAGGAAGGTCTGGGGGCATGCTTCACAAGAAAAAGATTTGAAAACTAAATGTTCTGACATAAATTATGGTGGGTTTGGGGTAGCTAGCCAATTGCAACTATTTTATGTGCTATATGTTTCATGAGCTTCTGCTTCTGCTGGGAGAGGGAAGGGGGGGGGGGTTGGTGGTGTGTAATTTTTTTTAGGGAAATTCCAGGGTGCCCCCCCTCTGTATGAACCACTGATTAACCATTATTTGATACTGTGTGTGTGCGTGTGTGTATATATATATATATATATATATATATATATATATACACACATATATTGAAGAAGCCAATTAAGAAGCCAATTAAGAAGCCAATTAAGAAGCCAATCAAAGCATGTTCCTCTGTGATTCACTGAAGGGGACTTTCCAGCCATTAAGAATACTCTTCACCATTGCCACAACATGCCCTTCTCCAGCTGCCACTACACAGGACCATCCTACACCTCAACCACTGCATGTGGTCTTGTAAACGCAGCCTTATAAGTGGGTGCACTTCAGTTCAAACCTTTACCAAATAGCTACATTGGGAAAGAGTCTGGGGACATGGCTATGCCAAACTTGTTCTGCCACCTCATATGAGGCATCCATCAATTCTTTGTAGAAATTAACCACAAATTCCAATCTAGGCTATATTACTAATAGCCACTTCCGAATGTCCCCAGACCCTTACCGAGGGTAAAGGGTCAGACTATGCCAGACCAGGCAGGGAGTTAGTGAAAACGAAATATAAGATATTCATACAATACTCTTGGTTTGTGTTTCTCTTCACCATAATTTATTAGCTCTGAGTTGAATCTTAACATAATTTAAGTCAAATGTTAGCTTAATTTCTGAGCATGTGTTAATGACAAATGAAATGCAATCTACAAAAAGAGTGGAGAACACAACAGTCACCCAAAACCAGACCCTTTACAAGATACGCTAGGGTTTCTTTTCCCTCACTCTTTTATGAAAATAATTATTAGAATTACCTCAATATATTTTATACATGGAGAAGTGGTTGCAAAGTAGGATTACGGCTTAAAGCAATGAGAGTGGATAAAAAAATTTTTGTCAATGGCTATGACAATCCTCTAACCATCTTGGAAAAATCATTTTGGTGAAAACATGCATACACATACCATCAGGCATAACACAGGGGATCAAATCATTACACCATGCTTCTAATCCCTGTCAGATCGTATCCATTGTGGTCCAACCAACAGCCCATTCATTTGGTGAGGGTGCACAAGAGCTGCAAATCACCACTTAGCCAACCAATACCCCAAACAGTTAATCCACTCAAGTTTGTTTTTTTTGTCAAAATACATTACCCACTTTAAACTATTTAAATCATCACAGAATTAGATACCGCGGAACAACAACAAAAAAAAACAGCTGAAAACTCTAATTTTGTTCCATGAAACATAACCTTACAACATTAATCAGATAATAGGCTCTGCTAACACCCCACCCCATACATAAATTACATGTTAAGTTCCACTAACCTTCCCAAATTCAACTTCTCATCCTACAATACTACTACGTTTTCTTAGAAACTCCACCGCAACCTTTATTCCCCACCAGGGAACCCCACAGGTTAGCGGAGGAGATGAACACTGCGTCAACGGTGAGAAAAGTCTTCTTTTAAGAGCACATGAAAATAATTGGCACGGATCGTCTCCCTGGCTATGGAGGCTATAGGTACTTGCAATATTTCTGAGGAGTATCAGGAAATCCCTTTTAAAACCCCTGAGGAGAATCTCGAGGAAATCCCTTTTAAGACCCCTGAGGAGATAGAGAAGACACTGAATATTTATGAAGACCTATTTAAAGCCCGCTACACTAAAGAGGACGAATGGTACCTTAGAACTTGCGAGATGGAGGAAAGGTAAGATGTAGCTAGAGAAATTTTGCTCAACCACTTTCAAAACACTGTGTTGAAATAAGTTGAACCAATAGGATACCACAATAAGATAGGGACAAGTTTCACACACTCCTAAGGGAATATATTGGGTTGGATGCAGGGTGCAATGTCATGAGCTTTAGACCCAGCAATACTATATAATGATTAATCACAAATGTTTGTTCGTTTGATTGCAGCAATGAAGGCACTGGTCCAACAAGCGGAACTATCACAGCTGTGCTGGCAATATTTATCATGTATCTTACTAATCAAGCCACTGGGTGTCCAATAAATAGAACTTTTGTAGCAGTGCTTGCAATATTTATCATGTATCTTACTAATCAAGCCACTGGGTGTCCAATAAATAGAACTTTTGTAGCAGTGATTGCAATATTTATCATGTATCTTACTAATCAAGCCACTGGGTGTCCAATAAATAGAACTTTTGTAGCAGTGATTGCAATATTTATCCTACAAATAATCAAGCCACATGTTGTTTAAGGGACCAAAAAAATCAACACCGCATGGACACACCCACAGGTTGAGATATGGCCTTGTCAACAGTAGAACTTCATCCTAATTAAATGTGGGGCTACAGCGAAATCTCAAAGTTAAGAATTCCTGAGTTATGAACTAACCCATTAAGCAGACAGTGAAATGAAACAATATTAGGAAGAATAGGCACCAACTTTTCTTCACTTTTGAACTACTACATTCCATAATTGCAGCTGCTGCATTATTCTCTCTCACTGGAGCTAAACAAACGTTTATGAATGAAGGAGAGAGAGTATTATTTACAAGAATATATGCATCTTCAGTGCCTTCATTAGTCTCTTCTAATTTTTTTTCTTCTTTTTTTCATTTGTGCTTCAAAACTTGGCCCTTCAAGTTTGTAATGAAAACCATGACTTCCAAAATTCTCTTTCAGAAAGAACCTTGACCTTGTGTCTGTTGTGGTGTGTAGTATTCCTGTGCAATGAATGGCAATTGTGTTTCTTTGTACATGATATATTCCACCATTACATTACATTGGCTGTCTACCCACCTACAATGTTGTGATTAATCAACTGAGACAGTCCCCATGTGACTCTCACAGTATGATGAAAACATATGTTCCTTTGTAGACATAGTGAACATGTATACTATCAGGATATCATGAAACTATAGCCCTCAGAGAAGGCATCATGTCCACTTAGAGCATTTCATCAATCATTCTAATTTTGAGAAATCTTATGTTCCTAGGAAGCTTCCAATCAAAGAGTTTGCATTTTCCTTTATATTTAATTGGTATGGGCATACCAAAACATGTTTGCATTGACAAGTGGTGTGGATAAAAAAAATCAGAGTAAGAATTAGATGTGACATTGGTGAATAGTGAGAGCAAGAAAGTTTGGTGCCGAATTTTACTTTTTTATATGCATGCACTGTCAAAAAATATAAATTAGTTGTTTGTTGTTGTTTTTCCTGTTAGTAAGTAGTGAAGTTGTCCTGATGGTTTCTCATCAATCCCTAAGTCATTCGTGGTTAGTGGAGTTCATAGTTCAAATATGCTATGCCCTTGTTTATATCCCCACAGCTATTGTCTCTACTGCTAGAAATCAGGCCTTAGGCTAAGCTATAGTCAAGGCTACATAGGATTTGCACTGTTTGAACTTGGGAATCCATGGATGGCCACAACAATGGACCATCCAGTAATAGGGTGCAGTTTTTCTATGAAGTTTTATAAACAAGCAGGAACAAGCAATACACAGTGAGCATACAAATAACAATATAGAGTATGACGTGTTATAAGAGGTTTTTGAGATGTAGAAAATGAATAATGTTGATTGGTTAGTTTAGCTATGAAAAAATATTACCAACCTGATTTAGTGTGTGTGAGTGTGTCCCAACTATAATTATACTAATGTGTGATGGATAACTAACTTTGATAGCATATTAGTAAATCTGATAAAAAAAGAATTTTCAGATTTTGTTCCCATTAAAATACACTAACAAAGAGTCTCACCATTGGAGAAAAAAAACACATTGATGTCTCAAAATAGGTTAGCATGATATTTACTTACTTTATGGGCTTATGTAATTTGAAAATGATTTTCCTTGGACCTATGCTTTTTCGTTATTTCAAATATCGAAAATGAAATTTTTCAAAGTGGGATATCCAAGAAGTCAACAAAAATCTTTCTGGAAGTTGTGGTTTCTCAATATTCCATGTCAGAACAATTAGCTACTCTGTGTCGACACACTTGCTTCTGATGCATGGACTAATTGTTATTGCTCTTGTTGTACCCATGGACTAATTGTTGTTGTTGTTGTACCCATGGACTAATTGTTGTTATTGTTGTACCCATGGACTAATTATTGTTGTTGTAACCATGGACTAATTATTGTTGTTGTGCCCATGAGTACTGATTGTTTGGCTTGCTTGTTTCTCTCTGCACAGGTTTTACCAAGAACCTCATGTCAAACCTTGGCCACCCCTGTCAATCAGACGTGCTCGACCAAGGTTAGAGAGAGTATAGGTATATTATAACATGCATATAGGGTAGAAAGTCAGTATCTGAACAGGTTGGGATGCAGGGTAAGATACAGGATTTTCCCTGGGGGGAGGGGGGAGTATGTATAATGACACAGACTTTAATTTCTTTTTTATTTTTTAACGCTAGGTATATGTATCCACCAAATGAACTCGAAGTTTGGGGCCCCTCCCCTTTCATGCATGCATCACTGACATAATGCTTGGCAGGATATTTGGTTCCTGGCATGTTTGGATAAATGAAGTTTGAATAACTGACTTACTTCTGCATGTGAATGTGTATATATGTGTTATCGGCAGGGATAGTCACTATGTTCCAAGAAGTGGACATCATCCCACACCACACCTCTTTACAATATTTTTGGGAACCTACATATTTTAAGAATTAACTGAGCTATTCTCCCAATTTTTTCCTTCTTTTTGTTGGGTGTGGATTGGGTTTTGTTATTGTTTATTGGTTAGTATTTCAATATTTCTTCTTTTTTTTGTATTAGTTTTTGTATACAAACATTCTGTGTTCATTTGTCAATGTTACTGCATTAGTTGGTATCAACGTTGCTGCATTAGTAGTAGTAAATGTTGCTGCATTAGTAGGTATCAATGTTGTTGCATTAGTAGGTGTCAATGTTGTTGCATTAGTAGTAGTAAATGTTGCTGCATTAGTAGGTGTCAATGTTGTTGCATTAGTAGTAGTCAATGTTGCTGCAGTGGTAGGTGTCAATGTTGCTGCATTAGTAGGTGTCAACGTTGCTGCATTAGTAGGTGTCAATGTTGCTGCATTAGTAGGTGTCAACGTTGCTGCATTAGTAGGTGTCAATGTTGCTGCATCACTAGGTGTCAATGTTGCTACATTAGTAGGTGTCAATGTTGCTGCATTAGTAGGTGTCAATGTTGCTGCATCACTAGGTGTCAATGTTGCTGCATTAGTAGGTGTCAATGTTGCTACATTAGTAGGTGTCAATGTTGCTGCATCACTAGGTGTCAATGTTGCTGCATTAGTAGGTGTCAATGTTGCTGCATTAGTAGGTGTCAATGTTGCTGCATTAGTAGGTGTCAACGTTGCTACATTAGTAGGTGTCAATGTTGCTGCATCACTAGGTGTCAATGTTGCTACATTAGTAGGTGTCAATGTTGCTGCATTAGTAGGTGTCAATGTTGCTACATTAGTAGGTGTCAATGTTGCTGCATCACTAGGTGTCAATGTTGCTGCATTAGTAGGTGTCAATGTTGCTGCATTAGTAGGTGTCAATGTTGCTACATTAGTAGGTGTCAATGTTGCTACATTAGTAGGTGTCAATGTTGCTGCATCACTAGGTGTCAATGTTGCTGCATTAGTAGTTGTCAACGTTGCTACATTAGTAGGTGTCAATGTTGCTGCATTAGTAGGTGTTAATGTTGCTGCAACACTAGGTGTTAATGTTGCTGCATCACTAGGTGTCAATGTTGCTGCATCACTAGGTGTCAATATTGCTACTGAAGTATTGTTGATGTTGCTGAGGCAGTAGTTGTTGGCATGTAGCTTGTTCATGCTGACATACATGTACAGTAGATTGCTCCCCTCCATTCTAGACAGATTGAGGAAGAATGAGTTAGAATTATTCTCTGATAACTATTGAATAGACAGTCTGCCACCTCACCCATTCTTGCATCTTCTCTTTTCTTCGGATGGGTGGGGTGGGAGGGGGGGGGGGGCACATTTGACAACAACCAACAGAAATCTACAATATGTTTGTTTAAAAGTGAGTGGGTTAAATATTTTACTGTTTTTTTATGTATCTGATTTAACACAGCTATCCTGCAATCAGATTCTGTGTGGCCAATGATAAATCAGATTGAGGGGAGGTGGAGGGAGGGGGGACATGTTGTATGGGAGTAGCAGTCCTGCCTATTGACTATCTGGGCATGGCTGACTGATGATTGTTGCTGGTGAATGTGTATTTCTGTTGATCCAGACATGACTATAATCGGAAGCGTGAGAGGAATGGCGGACCTGCTCGCTCTAACGAAGGCCCTGTCTACCCACCAGGGGGAAGACGATCCCCACAGTAAGTGTGTGGGAGGGAGTTATACAGATCACATCTCACAGAGATCACGTGGGGTTACACTAAATACACAGGGAGGTATTCCTCAAGGCACCACTAACGCACACCCTGTGTGTGTGTGCATGTGATGGCAGTTACCAATCTGTTGAGGCCTCGGGAAGTAGTTTGGATGCAGGGAAATGGTTGATGCTTAGACTGCAAGAAATGAGGTGTAGTAGCTGAAGGGCTAGTGGGTTGGCACAGGTTGTTCATTCAGCTGAAACAAACTGATCTTAGAGTTGTTATGTGGTTTCAGTGTTGGAGTGGTTCTGAGCAGCCCAGCAAGAACCAGTTGCCCCATATGACATATGGTGACATGATCATATGTGGGAGTTCCTGCAAACACATTTATGGTTTCCATCTACCACACATGGCGACCAACTCCTGTCCTCCTCAGCCCTTCTCTGTCCTCCTCAGGCCTCCTCTGTCCTCCTCTGTCCTCCTCTGCCCTCCTCTGCCCTCCTCTGTCCTCCTCTGCCCTCCTCTGTCCTCCTCTGCCCTCCTCAGCCCTCCTCTGCCCTCCTCAGCCCTCCTCTGCCCTCCTCTGTCCTCTGTTCTCCCTGCCCTCCTCTGCCCTCCTCAGCCCTCCTCTGTCCTCCTCAGCCCTCCTCTGTCCTCCTCAGCCCTCCTCTGCCCTCCTCTGCCCCCCTCAGGCCTCCTCTGTCCTCCTCTGCCCTCCTCAGCCCTCCTCAGCCCTCCTCTGTCCTCCTCTGTTCTCCTCAGCCCTCCTCTGCCCTCCTCTGTCCTCCTCTGCCCTCCTCTGCCCTCCTCTGCCCTCCTCTGCCCTCCTCTGCCCTCCTCTGTCCTCCTCAGCCCTCCTCAGCCCTCCTCTGTCCTCCTCAGCCCTCCTCTGTCCTCCTCAGCCCTCCTCTGTCCTCCTCAGCCCTCCTCTGTCCTCCTCAGCCCTCCTCTGTCCTCCTCAGCCCTCCTCTGTCCTCCTCAGCCCTCCTCTGTCCTCCTCAGCCCTCCTCTGTCCTCCTCTGCCCTCCTCTGCCCTCCTCTGTCCTCCTCTGCCCTCCTCTGTCCTCCTCTGTCCTCCTCTGTCCTCCTCTGCCCTCCTCTGCCCTCCTCTGTCCTCCTCTGCCCTCCTCTGCCCTCCTCTGCCCTCCTCTGTCCTCCTCTGCCCTCCTCTGCCCTCCTCTGTCCTCCTCTGTCCTCCTCAGTTTTCCTGCAATGTTGTATCCAAATAAAGGTTCTATTGGCTCAACCTCTAGACCCATCTCTTAAGGAGGCGGGATGGGCCATGTTTTTGCACAATATCTAACGATGTGTACTGTGTTGACTTTGACCCTAACTTGCCCTACATCTGATTATATGGGTCTTTTTATAAATAAATTTGATATTCTGTCTCTTATTCATTTTTTAATTGTTGAATTATTCTGTGTCTTATTGATTTGCAAAAATCCCACCAAAAACCATGCAATATTCATACATAAAATCCACAGTTGTTTGAATCTGCAGACAATTTTGGGGTTAAACTATATTTCTCATACTGTACAGTGTATATGTACTATACATCTATGGAATTCTCAATTGCTCAAATCTGCAGACAATTTTGGGGCAAAATCTCTTTTTTGTTCAAATAAGCACTGTTAGGACTGCTCAGTACTTGGATGGGTGACCACCTGGGGACAGCAGATCTTGTAGGTGGTTTCCCTTTTTTCCTTTATTTTTTCCCCCACTCTCTGCTCTCTCTTCTTACTTTACTGCAAAGGGAGCAATTTGATACACTAAATTTGAAATTTCTCAACTCCTCACAAATTTACGCCTACTCTTGATTCTATAGAATTCTCAGTTGCTCAAATCTGCAGACAATTTAGGGATTAACCTCTCTTTTTTGTACTGTACAGTATACATGCAATATGCATGCATAGAATCCACAGTTGTTCAAATCTGCAGACAATTTTGAGGGTAAACTCTCTTTCTCGTACTATATGGTGTATATGCAATATACATCTATAGAATTCCCAGTTGCTCAAATCTGCAGACAATTTTGGGGTTAACCTCTCTTTCTCATACTGTACAGTATACAAGCAATATACATATATAGATTCCACAGTTGATCAAATTTGCAGACAATTTTGGGGTTAAATTCTCTTTCTCATACTGTGCAGTATATATTTGTGGTATTTATGCTGTATACATATATACATATATAGAATACACAGTTGTTTAAATCTGCAGACAAGTTTGGGGATAAACTCTAATATCTTGTACAGAGGCCAGAGTCCATGTCCAGGCCAGGGAGTAAGTGTATGTCATCTATATTTTGATAATATTGAATTTGTGTAATATAAATTAATATTTTTGAAAGCATGTATTTAAAAAATTACTTTACCGCAAAGGGTGTGATTTAATGCACTAAATTTGAAATTTTTCAACTCATCACAAATTTACACCCCTACTTCGATCAGCTGTTGCTAAAATGAAAGAATTGTGATGTTATTCTCAAGAGATTATAGTCCCTAAGATTTCACTTAATATAAACATAACAATTCATGCATAATTTTTTTTGTGCTCATTCTCCTCTGTGACCTTTGCTGGCCATAACCACAGGTCATCACCCTCCAGACATGGTTCTCCCTCCAGACATACCTCACCCTCTAAATATGGCTCGCCGTCTAGACATAATTTTCCACCCAGGAGACAAAAATGGTCGCCACGTCGAACTCGATCACCCCCAAAACATGATGATAGTTATTTCCGACCATCTTCGCATGAGAGTATTCTGCCATTTGTGAAGGACGGAATCGCACACACAAACCTAACTCCCTGTGGCCATCCCTCGTCAGAAGGTGCTTCTGTGAGTGCAACGTCTCACAAGGAACACTCAACGGCAAGCGACGAGGGAGAAGGGAGGAGGAAAAGGTTACCCCACCTCGATCTGAAGGAGGTGAGGACTATTCTGTGTTGGGGTAAGAGAGGGAAGGGAGTTTGTGTGCTTAATATTAGTCACACATTATTATTATCAACACTGTAGCTCTGTGGGGGCCACACACTGGATCAACTTGAAGAGGCTGATAAAAGCTTTGCAGATATTCATATTGGATCAGTATCTCACTAACTTGAAACACACTGGAAGCATAGGCTCCTGACTCTTTATTTTTCTATTGTGACATTTGCATGCAGAAATTAATCTAGCTCAGCCAAATATAAAGTGTGCATCGTAAATATAAAGTGTGCATCGTGAACAGTACCTGCAAACACAAAATATTTTTGATAAAAATTTCGTTTCTCTCTTTGTAGGCAGCTGGTATTACTGAGAAAGAAGTGGAGCGCTCTTCTCAGAGCGACTTGGATGATATACTGAGGAATGCAAGCGTTGGATATAATGACATCACGGCTGGAACATCGAAAAAGGTCCGTAAATGGGAGAGAGTTGCAGTTGTTTTTTCAATTGTTGTTTCTATTTGGTTTGTGTATGTTGGGGTGGGGAAACATGACCTATGTTTATAAGTGCTATCATGTGGTACACTTTTCCCACTGTGCTTGATAGCTTGATAAAAGTTGAAGGATAAAGCTGCAGTATCCCTGGGGTGAGGTGGGGCTTGCCTTCGGGTTCAAGCTAGGATTAGCTCAGCTTGTATGGATAGACCCTGGCATTCCAGTGGAGCAATTAGTGCTTGTTTGTTGCCATGGTGATACACCAAGTTGGAAGTGGTGGCACGTAGTGTTTCATTTATTCTATTGTGTGTGCCAAGTGCCATCTCTTGTGGTCCGCATCCACAAGTCGCAACATGCATGTAACTCTCAGGAATTGTGCAGCACAATATTGACATCCTTTACCAAGAACTCTGTGTGGCCTAGTATTTGGAGTGACATATTGTGAACACGACTTTAATGAAAGTATAGTCCATGAAAGTGGTATAACTTTTTTTTGTTGTTATTTTTTGTTTGTTTATTCGTTTTTGTTTGTTTGTTTTTTTCCTCGTTTTATTTAACAGGGAGTAGTATTGTACCCAAATAAGGAAGTGGTATCATTCTATTATAGGAAAAGTGCAGCTGTGTGTGAGAGCGTATAAGGCCACTCTGGTGCACACGTCTATTTCATAAAGGAATGAGGAAAACACTTTCTCAATAGCGCAAGCTGAATTTTAATCCATACAAAGAAATATTGGGAATTTTACCATATAAGGTGGTTGTGAATGTTTGATGTTTCAAACTGTGTTGACATTGTGGAGCTGCAGTGTGTGACCATGTACATCCCACACCACACCCACACCACACCCACACCCTCCTCTTCATTTCCCTTTCTCCTTCACCCACCCCATTTTGTTCGTAGGTTCGGAGAGAGGAACATCCAAGAATAAAACCAGGGAAAGAGAAAACAGGCAATGAACAACCCAAAAAGATAAAGCGTCGTTTGAAATCCGCCAGTGTAAAACACACCCACTTTTCACTAGGTCATAGTGATGTGACTCTAGGCCCCACCCACTCTAAAGCCACTCCTCTCGCAGTTCTTCCGACCGCAACAACAATTTTAGGCAACTGTGGGGAAGCACTGAATATGTCAGGCATGGAACTGACCACACCCACTCGGATACTGAGAGGCACCGCTAAACTGGAAACTGGTGACATCACAGATGGTGTGGAAACAGATTTGAAGGGCGCTGCTATAAGGAACGATGCCTTGAACAAGAAGACGAAGAAAAAGAAGAAAAGGGTAAAAGGAGAGAAGTTGGAAGGAGAGAAGAGGAGAAAGGGAAGGAAAAGAAAGCGGTCCCAACCAGAACTAAGCCCCACTCTTGAGAACAGTTGTGCTGGTGCATTGGGAGAAGAGTCTGATGAAGTTGATGTGACCACACCCCTTGATGTGACAAGCAAGGATAATTTAATGATGGAGGAGAAGGAGAGGTCAGGATTGCCTAAGATTGTCGTGCCTCGATCAAAAAGGGAGAGGAAGAGGAAGAGGTCCCACTTGGACATCTGCCCTGTTTATGAGGGCACTGAGATTGTTCAGGACGGTGTGATGGGAGAGGGAGCTAGTGATGCTGATGTAGCTGCTCCTAGTACTGGCCACACTCCTCTTCATGTCCCAGCACACAAGGAAGACAAGGTAGGGTCTCTGAAGATATTAGTGAGTCAACCAGGAAAGAAGCGGAAGAGGAGTAAAGAGAAGAAGTTAAAATGTCTTATAGTGAGGGTTAGTAATAGCCTTATACCACAGCTACCACATCAACAGCAGCAGCAAGTACAGCAACAGCAAGTACAGCAACAACTTGAAGGTGGACCATCATCAAACAGTCCTCTTCTTGACCCAACTCTCTCTGTGACCACACCCACCCTGGAAACAAGTCCCTCGGGACTAGACACCCCTTTCCCTCAAGGTGAGATCATCCCGGAAGCCTCTCCATCAAAACCAGTTAAATTTACTTATCAGCTGAGAAAGGAAAAGAAGAAGAAAAAAAAAAAAAAGAAAAAGAAGAAAGATAAGAAGAATGAGGGAGAAACGATTGTTGGGGAAACATTGCTGGAGGCTGCACCCTCCAATGTCTTAATTTAATAGTTCCTTTAAATTGATCCATTTAAAGGAAAAATCATTCTTAATTTGATATGTTCATTCTTTCACTGATCTTTGTTTTTTGTTGCCATGTAATTATTAGCCTGAGAATGAATTAATCCGTCTTGATTTAATAAGTCGTCAAACTGTTGAAGTAAATACACTTTTGAAGGCAACACTGCCCCCACATCATTTTCCTACAAAATATTCACAATTCATTTCTGGCCAACCAACCGATCAGTATTTAAAATCTCTCTCCCTATATTAAAAAAATATATATTGTACATGTGGAATAGTATGTTCACTACTATCTTACTATAATGGAGCTACTGTGTTGTATACGTGTGTGAACTCCGAGAGGAAAAGGCCAACGGCCAAATTTTTTGTGGGGGATCTTGGGGTCCAGGGGATCATCACTATCTCTTTCTTTTCTTTTTTTCAAAATTGGCCTATTAGGGCTTCTTTTTTTTTTTTGAAATTTTGGGGGGTGGAGGAAGGGAAGGGGGGGGGGGGAGGACTACTACCAACCACATTTATGTTAACAATCTAACTGAGGTCAGCCATACTGTGCCCAAACCCCATTAACTTAAAATTTAGAAACAACTCATTTAATTAGAATTTTTTAAAAGGCCAAGTCATGTTCCCACTGTTATATATATGCATTATAAAACTCTACAAGATATGTCCTTCCAGCAGACGCTTGTGTGACTACAACCCACCAAAGGTGGGCCTAGCTTAGCAGTCCGAAGCCAGAGGCTGTGAATGCAGGCTAGTTATTAATGGGTCTACATGCTTACTGTGCAGTATACTTAGAAGGGGTTCCACTATATTTTGGAATTGATGCACACACACACACCCTTTCCCCCCATGTAACAAATATATATATATATATTAGAAGACCCATGTAACCAACTATGTAACTATGTTCGTCTGTTTCTCAAAATCCCTCTGTTAGATTTTGACCAAACTTTTAGGGATGGAGGAGACCCACCTTGAGATGGTTTTAGGCCAGGTGGCATGTCTGGGAAAATACAGAATTTTTCTGTTTGTATGTTTGTACATCATTCCGGCCAAACCGGTAGGTGGATTTCTCTGAAACTCGGCAGGATGATAGGTTTTGACCCAACTTAAAACATGGGCTAAAAATTTCTCAAAATGGTTACCATGGTAATGAGAAAAAGCCAAAAATGGTACTTTTGTCAAAAACCATTGGAGCTAGAAATCTAAAACTTGGTATGAACATACAACTTCACTCTGGGAGTAACATGGGCTGTGTCCCACCTGGCCACACCTCTTCCTTTCTCTGTGTAAGGCTATTAATGCCAAAATTGGTATTTCAGCAAAATCACTTGAACCTAGGGAGTTAAACCAATAAACCCATATATATTTAGAATCAATATAATCTGAGGAATGTTTTAAGTATATTTATATGACCACACCCACTTCTGTTTTCGTGTCAGGCCCAAAAGAGGACAAAAATGGTACTTTGGCCAAACAAACCCTTGGAGCGACAGATCTGATATATGGTTTGTATACTCAACTTTTACTATAATGTTTGATGTTGAAATTGGCTGGGCAACGCCGGGTATATGCTGTATACATATATATATATGTAGATTAGAAGACCTATGTAACTGTGTAACTAACTATGTAACTATGTTCGTCCATTTCTCAAAATCCCTCTGTTAGATTTTAACCAAACTTTTAGGGATGGAGGAGACCCACCCTGAGATGGTTTTATGCCAGGTGGCATGTCTGGGAAAATACAGAATTTGTCTGTCTGTATGTTTGTACTATCATTCCAGGCAAACCAGTAGGTGGATTTCTCTGAAACTCGGCATGATGATAGGTTTTGACCCAACTTAAAACACGGGCTAAAAATTTCGCAAAATAGTTACCATGGTAATGAGAAAAAGCCAAAAATGGTATTTTGGCCACTTCTCTCTTAATAATACATCTCCACCGTCACCTTTCTTACTGGCAAGACATGTTCAACTACTGGATTTTAGCCTATACTGGCCAGGCAACGCTAGATATATGCTGCTAGTTTATTAATAGTTATTCTGGTCAGTGTAATGTACCTTCCCTGTACCCCCCCCCCCCCCAGGCTAATATGTAAATGAGCTGCCATTTATTATGAGCTGTGCAGGGCATGCAATTGTGGCTGGAATGATTGCTAGGTCCATCTTCAGCAGGCCACCAACATACAATTAAAGGAATTTGCATCAAAGCGAGACTGTGCTACAAATTTGATAGTACCAGTATTTATATTTCAATCTGGTGAATGCATATCATTTACTAAATATTATGACCAACACCATCAGGCATACCAAATTTTATGACAAATACATTTATTAATGAAAGTACCCAGAGTTAGTTTTGTAATGTGAATCATATGCCATGATTAAGTTGTTGCTCCTGCCTGGAGCAGATCGTAATAAACAATCTAAATGTAGCAGCTGCAATGCAAGTCCAGCTAGGAAGTAGCTGCTGCAGCTGGCAACTTAGAAACAAATAAGAAAAGGAGGGGGCAGAGGAAGAAAAAAATACAACCCTGATGGGTCTTGACCCATGAATCCCAGCTACAAATGATATCTCCATTCCCCCCCCCCCAACAAGCTCCACTGTAGTAAGAGTTATAGCTGGCAGAGGAAGCTTGCTCTGTGAGGTTAGACATCCTCTTTGTGTATCATTTCGTTCAACTTTATTTGGTCATTCTGATCATGGAATATGTTGAGGTTTGTCAACGATGTTGGTCATATGATACAGGCATGTCTATATACTGCAGAAATATGCTTATCAATTATGTTGGTCACATAATACAGGTATATCTTTATATTGTAGAAATATGCTAATCAATGATGTTGTTGGTCATGATACAGGCATGTCCTATATGCTGTAGTAATATGCTAAGCTAATCGATGATGTAGGTCACATAACACAGCCATTGCCTTAAGCTTCCTGCGATGATAGAAAGCCAGGCTATTATGCATAATTCATCCATATATGCACATCCCTCCTCATATTTCTGTAAGCATTCCGCATGTACTGTGTCAGTCATGTTCATTATACTGTTGAAGAATTATTTCAAAGCAAAAAGGAGATTCTTGAAAAATTAAATTTAAGATAATGAAAGAAAAAGTGGGTAGGTGGGTAACCTCCTCTTCCCTCCCCTCTATAATTTGCTCAACATCTGAACTTCTTTTTTCAATGAATTCTCCACAAATGGACTAACATTGTCGAACACTTATCCCCACATCACCAGTACATGCATGTATGCTATAGATAATATTTATACAAATGTTTAAACTTTATCATCATAATATAATCCAGAAAATGATTATTCCACACTTCATAATTGCCATTCCAGCTTTGTTTTGAGATAATAGCAATCATACAAAATAGCTAAAAATCGATGTCTTGTCAGGTTCTATTTTGCCTGGTACTGGTGTCTGCTCCCTGACGATGATCCTGCAGCAAAACAGAGAAGAGATGGTGGGAGATGGTGACAGGCACAAGAGAGAAAGAGCAGAGAAGTAAGAAGAGAGGACATATATAATACGTTAGGATGTGCATGTGACTGGGTATTAGGAAGATTAGTGCATCTATAATTATATATTAAGATTGAGAAATTTGAAGACACAGAAGAGATATTGAAGTAATCAATTTAGCTATAACTGACCAGCTTCCAGCGTAGAATAGTGATCCACTCTTCAGCTTCCTGGGCTGATCCAGTGTAGAGGAAAAATGTTCTATTTGGAGTGATTATTCTGCATGTGGTGAAGAAGCGATGTGGAGCAGAGATTAAAGAGAGAATTGTGAAGAATGTGGTAAAGTGTGTTATTAACATACAACCATGTCCATTCACCACACATACTGTCCAAGATATGGACTGTGACAGGACAGAGTATCGACACAGGGAGGGAGGGAGGGAGGGATACCTCACGCTTTGGATCTACCCTTGCCAGTATGGTACAGCAAGAATAGAAGTCCTGACCTCAATCTACCACAACACAGCCAGCCACCTGAGTATTGTCACTGTAGACAATTCACTAGCAAGAAATCAGTATATTGAACTACTTCAAAAGTACAAGAGCACCTGTTGTTACTATTAGGGGAGATATTAAGGAACAACAACTGTCATTATATCCACTTCTCGCTTGCATTGTTCACATTTTCAAGATCGTTTTTCTTTTTGTTTTTTTTACCCCTCAAAACCTTTAGTTAACACAGCAATTCCCATCCAGTTAAAAAAAAACAACATTTGGGTCAGTAAATCAGGAAAACCTATCACTTCCGGCATGAGATCAGCATATAAAGTAGATAGACAGACGAGATCTGTAGCTGAGATGCAAGACTTCAATGCCACATTGTTGTATTCCCTGCAGTTAGTTGTTGCAGTATTCCCCGCAGTTAGTTGTTGGCTACTGCACGCCACACCATTCATTATTATTGGCCAACTTGTTTATATGATCAGGAAGTACACCATTGATGACATAGTGAACTGTGGACCCAGCATGGGGTCATGCATGCACAAGAATCTATAGAACAATTATTCTAATCCATACAACTACAACCACCAGCCCTGCCCCTTCCCCCTCCCCCAGTCCACCCTTCCCCCCTCCCCCTCCCCCAGTCCACCCCTCCCCCTCCCCCAGTCCACTCCTCCCCCTCCCCCTCCCTCCCCCAGTTCACCCCTCCCCCTCCCCCAGTCCACCCCTCCCTCTTCCTCATATAAAAATCTGCAGGAAAAACTGGTTATACATAATTTAAAGCTGTTGAGATAAAATCTTTAAAAAAAGCAAAGGAAAAAACAAACAAACAAACAAGCAACAACTAACAACAACAAAAACAAGCCATCTATACGTCAGAACAGTCGTTGTAATGAAGTGCAATATTTTGATGATGTTGAGGCAATAAATTTGTTATACTATTCAAAGTATGAGCCAGTGCAAGGAGCACATACAGTAGGTGTACAGTATAGAGTGTCAGTATATCTATCATATGTGTGTATATGTTGTTGTACCTGAAGCAGTTCTGCTTGCCCTGGGAGCCATCTGCAATGACATCCGTCACATCCTTCAGGTTGATGGTGCGCAGCGCAGTCTTCTCATCTCTTGATTTGTAGTAGCTCATCTCATTCTTGTACAGGACAAACCACCTCGTCCGCCAAGTCTAAGAGAAATGAACCAGTAGTGTACAAAGTGAATGCATTGAGTGGAGTTGGTTGATGTGCAGTCACATGAGCTCCTACACATGCACCCAGCTGAGGTTTTGAACTTTCCAGTTGTGGGTGTGGTTTTTCTGTAGTCCACTTTGCTTATAAGGTAAACCACATACCCTATAAAGTATGCACATGTGACATAGGCTACACCTGTACAGAGACTGAAGGAAAGTATCACCCACAGGGCAAAAGAAAGCCTCACTTGTAAAAAATTTTGGCAAGAACTCCTGGGTTGAAGTGGTGCTAAAGTTTAACCTAAAACTACAATTAAGTCAAAGTTCTGTAAACCTCCAGCATTAAGGCTGGGACAGGGAATAAAATTATTGGAGATAGGACATCGATTGATAACAATCCCCACCAGTAATGTCACAAGCATCAGGGTGTGGTGTGGTGTGGTGTGGTGTGGTGTGGTGTGGTGTGGTGTGGTGTGGTGTGGTGTGGTGTGGTGTGGTGTGGTGTGGTGTGGTGTGGTGTGGTGTGGTAGCTCAAGCACAGTCATAGCTCAAGTTGCCCAGCCACAGTTCAGCTTGTCCTTGAGACTTAGTCCTGAACTTGGTGGAAACCAGGACAGAGTCAGTCCTAGTCTAAGCCAGGTTTACTAATGTCTGCCCTAGCATTAATCTTAGCCTTGGATCTTGGTGCTAACCTTTAAACCAAGCCTGGCCTCATGTTTGTCCCTAAGCCAATTGATTTAGACCGTGGGTTATGGTAGCCAAACTATGCAATAATTCTTATTGTGCAAAGATTAAATTTTAACCTCAATTTTATCACAATTTCCAGTAAATATTCTCTTACTTTTCTGTGGTAACCCAGCTTGGTTATGTAGCCTTCTTTGGAGGCAATCTAGAGGGAAATAAAGAAACACAAACAATACTGTCAAGAGGTGTGTGTATGTACAGCATTATAATAATATAGAATACAGTGTACATAAATGTAGCATTAATACTGGCTAAGTACATAGGTGGGGGGGGGGGGGGGATGGTTGGATAATGCTAGAGAAGGAAGTACATGGGTAGGAGTTTATTGATGCTAAAGCTGCAACACATTCACAATAAATATAACAGTCCTATCAATATTTAAGTAAAGTATTCAACAACCCTCTCTGGTAACAATAAATTATTTTAAACATCACAATAGCTATTAGCTAACACTTGCAGTAACCAGAATTGTATATTTAGTTGGTATTTTTTGTGTCCAACTGTTTTACAACATGGGAAAACACTGATTCAAGAACACACAAACTAAAATACTGTTCTCTCTGAAACTTTTTTGGTGCTCCAGTTCATTTAGTAGGATGATAGAGTTACCACAGCAACTTCTACCAATGGGTGTGGATGTGTTGAGGGCCCTCAAATTATAGAGATGCCCCCACAACATCAGACAATTAGCTAAAGTTTTTAAAATGTGTTTGTAAGGTGTACGTTACATGTACGACGGGATACAAACTTTAGCAGTTACTCTCTGTGTGAGTATTGTTTAGTGTTAACCGGTGTGTAATTAGCAAAGTAATATCTTGGATTTCTGTAATGCATGAAGATATGTTCTGATTTTGTTTGGCTAAAATAAGTTGTGTCTTAGTATTTACCAGTTTCAAAATGGCACAAAAAATTAATTCAAACTTTTATATGGCACTCCAACTACATGGACATTTTACGCAGCTTGTCATACTATGCTTATAATTAGAGTGCCACCCATTAAAACACTACGCCATAAAAAAATAATTCAGGCTCCTAGTTAACTCAAGCCATAGATTGGCACTTATAAATTAATTGGCACTTTTTTTAAAAAATCAACCAAGTAAATACAGCATATCTGAAGTTAAGCTGTTTCATTACTCAGATTTCTTCATTCCAACACTCCTAATCCCTCAGTGATTGAGAGAAGAATTTATTTACTGAACTACCTAGCAATAGACAGTCCACTAATGAGAAGCCATGACAGTGGCTGCAGAGGAAGTACTCAGAAGCCATGGCAACTTCTTCAGAGTAAAGAGGAATGGACACAAACTAAATGAATAAAGAACCAGCAGATCTCAGCGTTGCTGGAAATAGAGTCCTGGATGATATCAGACATTGACGTACCTTCACACAAGTTGGGAGTGTGCTGATGTGTCTGGGTCCTAATAAGGTAAAGTTAAAGGAGGAAGACGAAATTTATGCACTTGGCACTCGATGGGAAAGGCATCATCGAACATACAGGAAGTTAATGGATGTATCCTGTGTTTGAGCATCTCCCTGACGACAGGGACTAGATTGCCATCATTTCAATACTTCGTTTCTCTTTATGGACGCGTTTTTTGAAGAAACTCTGAGCAGGTAATGAAGTTAAGGCTGGTTCACATGTTGACATTACACGTCACACTGTTCAACGTAATGTACCACCGTATCCTATCATTACACTGGGACAAAAATTTGCCATGGCTCATACAAACACACAAAAAAGGTTGTGGCAGAAACAATTTTGAAGTTTAACCTCATGTGTGGAGAGATAAAAAAAAAAAAGAAAAAAGGAGGAAATTGCTGCTGGACCTGTCAATCAGAACCCAAGGCATTTTCATTTATTTTTAGCCTGCTATCCCTGTAGCTTGTGGCAGAAACTCTGCCATAAACAGGGGATGTCCTTTCACAGATTCTATCAATTTTTCTTCATCCATTTCAAAAATATTTTTGTTGACTATCGTGTTGCACATTGACGCTGGAATAAAAAAATTTATTTCCTATTCTAACATAGTAGCCACTGTACCATTAGATAATCTCATTTCTGGTTCAGGTTCTGGTTCACAGAACGATAATGAGATACGATGAGCTGTTGGGCTGACCAACGCTAAGGTCAGGGTCAATATCTGAGGTCAGGGTCCATATGTGAGGTCAAGGTCAATATGTAAACCCACTTTAGATTAATGCATTCCACTACGATAACACATGGGGAATTGAAATTTCTGGAATGAATCAGCGCCAAAAATCTACAACAGCTATCAAGAAGCAGAGGGAGGGAGGGAGGGGGTCAGCCCAGGACAAGTGAGTGAGAACAATTGATCCAGTAGAGAACAGAGATTCGACACAAGAGATACTGACTGGACACCAGCCATACAGAGACTGGTCCCTCATAATGGTTGGCATCTTGTGGACAATGATTAGAATGGTTTCCTGATGAGCATCCTCTTCACTGTTTCATAATGCGAGAGCCGCTAAATAGTCATTATATTCATATCAAGTCATATGACACAGAAACCACACATGTAAATATTTGCCTCAAGACTTGAAATGCAAGGTACACTCCTAAATGTGTTGAGTAGGCTAAAATACCACCACAAGGAAAGGGTTACTAATCATAACTAATACATCCAATCAGCAGTATTTTTTACCACGCTACTGCACATTGAGCATACCAAGTAATCCCAACACCATCTGCTAGTGTACACATCGTCCCACCGCTCTAACCACTTCTTGCTCCAACAAAAGTGACAGGAATAATGCACCTTCCTGCTTGATACTCATTCAACACCTCCAACCTCGGGCAATTGCAGCTGCAACAGGCCAGCATGGCAGAGAGAGGGAGGGCATGGCAGAGAGGAGGGAGGCCATGGAGATCAATAGCCACAGCTGTGAAGAGCAAGCACTCTTGCTGCTGTGGGTCAATCAAGGTTGCGTATTGTGGGTGAAGCCAGAGATGTTGCATATTCATGAAAGCTATTATCATAATACCGCTGAACCTGTTTCTTTGCAGTTCATTTTCCTCATCATTTTTTTTCTTCTTCCATTTCTTACCATAAAAACAACAACCAACAATACCCTACTGTACAGAGCACATACACAGACTTGTTCACAAATATCAAGCTTGAGTTAAACATTTTTTGAAAGCAGTTTTTTTTTTTAACAGCAAGGCAGTTGAGATTGAGCCAATTTCAGTGATGTGTCACTTTGTGCTGGGGCAAATGCACAAAGGTGAACAAGCTGAAAAAAGTTATTAATTTTTGCCTAATCAAATAGTCAGAAGGACAAAGTGGTTAGAATTTACTGCATGTAAACAAAAACACTCACAGTGCTACAGATTGGGTGGCATGCATTTATAAATACATTTTATATCTTAACTTTAAAAAATCCAAGTGTTCCAAGTAATTCTTATAATGGCCCTGGGGCATATGCTTAAGGCCATTATAAATTATTTGTTTCCTGTAAATGTTCCTACCCCACAGAGGATCAGTGGGTCAGGTTGAGTCACAAAAGTGTTCTGTGTGGAGTGGGAGGGGGGTTGTGCTCTGTTTAAAAATAATAAAATAATGATCTTTCAAGTTTCAGGTTGTGAGTCGTTATATGTTATATGTGTTATACTAATGGAGAGAAAGTGGATCAACAAGGTTACAGGAAAAAGCACGGTTAGTTCATGGTGATCTAATACTCTCCACAAGTGTGCTATTCAGAATATACAAGTGGTTATCAAAGCTTACAAACAGTGGAGTATCAATCATAATGCTCCTCACCGCAAATGTTGGGTTGGATTCTTCCGGCTTGAATTCCTTTCCCCACTCAGCGTGCACTCTGATCTGGTCATATGTGTCAGGCTCATCCACACAGCGAGGATAGGGAAACTTAAGTTGCGTCAACACTCCTAATAAAACCACAACAACAAAAAGAAAAATTTGGCACTATTAGTATGTAAGCTACATTGAGAGGTTCCGAGAGAGAGAGAGAGAGAGAGAGAGAACTCTTATCCTGGCTGTTGAGGGTAACAATGCTAATTGTTGTGGATCTAGTCACCTGACTCTCCACCAATCACAGGTCTGCTGGCAAAGTGTTCGACTAGCTCATTGACAGTTGTGAAGTGTCCGAATCCAAAAGTGAACTGATTCCCATCCCATTTAACCGGGAAATGCTTGACGGCATTCTTGGCTCTGTGGAAGACCACATAAAATAACTTGTGAATATTAAGACATAAAATTCTACCTACTGATGGTTTCATGAATGATGTGATTAGCTGTGCATAGTGGAGACCTGTGAAGGCAATGTAACAGATGCTATATTCTCAACAGGCAAACGGAATGGTTTCGAGCCTTCTCTATTGTATGAAGGGAGAGAAAAAGTGTTGTTGTTTTTGCCCCGTGAAAAGATATTAAGGAAGCTTGACTGTATAAATGTAGACCACAAGAAGATACCTTTACCCAAACAGTGATAATGCATCAGATTTGAATCTGGAAAGGTCCATATCAAATATGTATAATATTAATGAACAATATATATGCATTACTTAAGAAATGATCAAGTCTCAAGTGAAGATTCTGAACTCCAGAACTTCGTGGTTTCATAGAGACAGAGAATATGCTGTTTACTACAATGTTTCCTGTTGTCACTATTGGTGGTTTGACAGACACACAGACCCACAACAGGCTGGACTACAAACCTTTACACGCATGTTGGAACCTTTCTAGAGGTCATTAGCCTAACCACAGGGACTCTTTTACAACATGAACCAACACAACTCTTGGGAACGTATATGGCACAAACAACAATTTATCTTTGATCACATACCAAAACTATACCAATTTGGGGTATTTGGGTACCTGCCTTCCTCGTTACCCCAGGGAGGGGAATTTCTACATCATGACTTCCTGACCATTCCCAAGTATCATTCCAAATTTCAGATGTTCCAGACATTGCACAGGGACTATTTATTTGGCGAAAAAGAAAGAAAAAACCCCACTGATATCATAGCGCCATATAGTTTGTTTGCTTGTTGTTTGCTTGTTGTTTGTTTTTAAATCACATTGTTATTATCCTGTCAGACAGGTAAAGTGGAAAGATCTCATGTGCCATATAGTTTGTTTGCTTGTTGTTTGCTTGTTGTTTGCTTTTAAATCACATTGTTATTATCCTGTCAGACAGGTAAAGTGGAAAGATCTCATGTGGCTGAGTCCAATGCTTCCAAGTTTGGTAACTTTAAAAAAAAATACAGATATGACTTATTTATCTATTTTGGGGTTCTTGTTCCCGTGTACTGGATGAATCCAATGTCAGAAGAGTAATAAAGGTACTACCTAATTCTCAAATAAAATCAGCTACCCTTTCCAAGAAGTAAATTTCAGTATGGCTGACTGTATAAGAGCAATTTATTATACAAAGAGCAAAAACATGTGACAGAGAATCAAAAGTTTGATCAGAGTTGTACTTTAGTGACCAACTAGTTGTAGTTGTGGTTTAGTATACGCAGCCACTCCCCCCTCCCCTCTTCTCTGCCCTCATGAGCTAAAAGTACATACCTGACAGAGAGTGTAAACTCTCCAATGTTGGTGGCGCTATCTCTGAGCAGGTATGAGCCGTCTTCACCAGTTGATATGAGAATGCTCTCGGCCACATGTCTGCTTATGTTGAAGTGATACCACCTGCAGAGATGTACACAACCACACTGACCAGCATAAGAATCCTAAACATGCACTCACTACATCAACATCCCAACTCAGTCATGTGCAATACATCCACTTTGTGAACTAATTAACTTGCAACACTCTACACTGAATACATGTCACTTGGAAGATCGTGAAGATTATCTTGAAACAAAATCAGAGTTGTAATTTCATTTGTGCAGATTGATGTTGGCAAATCTTTTCAACACAAAAAATATATATTAAAAAGACAGTATAGTTGTTTCCAGAATGGACAATCAGAAAATCATACACCCATTGTAAGAGCCACTAAACGCATAGCTGCCAACCACCCACATTTTCCAGGATTATACCAAAACACAAGAGGTACGTACATACTGATATCCAAGGCAGAGAAAAAAGGAGATAAAATCAAGTGAAATGAAGGGATAGCTCAAGGAAAAGTATCCTACCACATTCCCCAGGTAAGTAGTTGGCATTTTAAGGAACTACCTAAGGGGTATCTACATGAAGTACATAATTATACACGTGCATGTTTGAGTCAATAGTGATGGCATCAGCTGACAATCCGTCGCGTTTCTTTCTGGAAGCATCTACCAACTAGTCTGGCCACACCCATTATTTCCTATTGCCTACATTTTTATCTTTGATATAATTTGTGGACAAATTTTCAGAATAGTTTAACCTAAACACATCCAGCAAAGGGCAGGAGAACAACATCAGAGCAAATACTTCATAACCACGAACCTCAGGAATATAATGACATAAACTTCAATTTGTGCTGGTTGGTTATCTTTCTCTGATAATTGAATATCAGTAATGCTATACTGAGGTTCTAAGGTATGGGAGTGTCTTAACTATTAAAGGCAAGAGAGAGCTTTGGTTCTTGCAGACAAAACATCTGCTGCTTCCCTGTGCTATCATTCAGCATTGAGACATCTCAGAACTTCGCAACGAGAACAACCATGTACGTCAGAAAACATGTTACATTCCTCTATAATATGTAACCCCTAGTTAGGAGATGTTCACCAATGCTGTAAAGGAAACCTCAATAAGGAGTTCTAGAGAAAAGATCACTCACCAATGGTGCTTGTGAATGCCAAAACATTCCTTCCCTTAAAAAAAATGAGAGCATGGGAGGAAAGTTGAGAGAACTGGCCAATAATAAACAACACCTAAGTATGCAAGTACACCAGAATGAGAGGAAGTTTGGGGGTGGGGGGTGGGGGGGGTGCAGAATCAGTGTGTATCCACAGGTTTAGGCTAATAATTAATAAAATCAATTCCACTGGTCAACAGATGCTGTTAAATGCTATATAGAAATGCTTATCTACACCAAACACAAACCATGGAGACATCATATATCAACATGTTGCCAAAATATTACATTCTAAATGTAACATAGGCAGTTGCTTTGTTTTAGCTTAAATTATGCATGTGGATAGACACATATTCCCCCAGTAGTGATGCTCCAGAATACCCCAACGAATGTGCATGCCTATGCCATGGATTCCTTCAGCTGAATATTACATGCAAACCTACACACCTGCTCAACAAACAAGAGGAAAAAATATCTGCTTTGGTGAAATTTTATCGGGTAAATTTATGAACAACTCATCAAAACAACTGAAATACGTCACTTCCTGAACAAGAATAAATGCAAAATTTACAATACTGACTCGTATTGTCTAGAGTTTGTTGGAATCAATCCTTTCCAAGCCAAATATGGAATCCAGATCCTTTCGATGGTGTGTTTGCTATTTCAATCTAAATACACTGCACAAAAAAAATGTTGCCTTCACTTTAGCAGGGGTTTTCCAGCTCTCCAGAAGGTGAATCCTTGGAAACATCTACAACCAAATTGAATAGCCTTTGTTATCTTCACCACAACATTTTTCTACCAACATTTTAAGACGAACACACCCAGCCTCTCACATTTAGCTTCAATCACACTCGTGCTATGCATACCCCCTGCAACTGAGGATTCCAGTATCTTTCACCTTGAAGATGGACCACATAGATCGCTGACTATGCAGATATGTACCAGTGCCTGCCAAGCACCTCACCACCACTGACATGCATGCATCTGTTTCAGTTCCTAACCTCAAGCAATCTCCTTACATTCCCTGAGGCCAACTAACCAATTGTGCCTGTGGATTGGCCCTTGCAGGTGATGTAATCCTTGCCACTCCTCCCCAGCAAGATGCTGACACAAGAAAAATCAATACAAGTTGTTTAAATGTTCAAAACAGATGGAGAACACACATGAAGATAGAAGTGATGATGAAAAGGAAGAACAAAAGGCTGATATCAGTCATGGAGTAGACATGTAACATTGCTAACCAGTTGTATTACTCACATGAAGTAGTATTCCACTAATATCCCTATGCGGCACCAAATTCTCACTACCAGAGCAGCTGTATTTGGTATGGGACTAGGATACAAGCACTCTCCACTTGGCCATTGTACTGCACTTTGTGAAGGGATGGAGGAAGGTGTGCCAGTTGCAGTGACATTTAGGGCTTCTCTCTGACAGCAATTGCCAGACTATGTACTGTTGTTGCTGGCATACTTGGCTGCTGATAACCTGGCCACAATAGGTGCCATTAACGGTAATCAGGTGACAGCTAATTGCTTCATTGTTCAGCAACAAATAGTACATACCAACACCATATCAGTTAAAAGTTTTAAAAAAAGAAGAAAAAAATGCCCTAAATGTAATTAATTATGACTTTCCACCACCTACTCCACCACTCTTAGAGACCAGCACAGCATCAGGGAGAGTTAATACTCCAGTCCCCACTATCCTTCACGCTGAAGTCTTGAACTGGTGGAATCAAATAGCATGAGAGAAACTGAAGCCATTTTCAGTGTATGAAATATTACAAAAGTGTTAGAACATACACCAGCAGAAGACAAGCTTCCTTCCATTCAGAAGGTATATATGTATTTATTATTGCTAAAAACTGGCAGTATGTGTATGCATTAATCCTCCACAATTACAGACACAGGTGCCTAATGGATTAATACATGCATGTATACATTTAACAAAGTAAACATCAGCTGTGCCATGGTCAACACATTTGCTATGAGAAAAGATTGAGCACGTGTACTCCCTATCCATGATTTTGATAACATAAATAGGATTGGATTGCAAGGCAGTAAACCTACTATTCTATAAATTCAAACTCCACTTAACTCCAAATTTTAAATCCAAATTTTTTATCACTCTAATTTTACCAGGGGGGGGGGGGGGGGGGGGGGGGGGGGTGACTTCGGGTATGGAATAAGAGAGGAGTGCCTGACCCAGTATCACATGTGTTACCCCACCCACCATGAAGGGGAGTGTGTGGGAGGAGGATGCACACCCTTCCACATGGAGTGCGAAAACCTTTTACCCACAGGTAGTCTACTAGCACCCATACCTATTACAATGGCAGATACATTTTCCAAGATCTACTCATGTCTTAGTGCATGTCGTCCTACAAGTGAAGGTTGATCCACCCACACTCCTGTACTCCTTGTTTGGCCTTTTTTTAACAAATATGTAATGAATCTCAAATTCTAGAGAGGTGGTCGAGAACGATGTAAGAAGGATTTCCCCTTTATAAATTTTCCCCCCACCCCAGCATGGTAACCCAAAGTTTACTCCAGCTGCCACACATTCTATGATGTCACAAATAATGATAAAAGGGAGAGAGTCTATCTATGTCAAGCCATTATAATAATTGGAGCACCCAAGATATGCCACATATTCAGGAAATAAGCAGAGTCCATGGCTTTGGTTGGTTGCTGGAATATGTGGTGAGGGTTACTATTACACTCATCCAATGCACAACTATGTCAGGATAGTTGATTTAAACTACCAAGAAAGTTGATATAGGCAGTGTAATTTAACTAAATACATAAGCATGTGACCACCAGGCAAGTACTAAGTCACTAACATTGAGCACTGTACCTAATACATATCAAAATATATGAAAGCTGATAAACATTTCACTAATTCATTTTAAGAAACCAGCCATATCAATAAGTTTAAAGTTTAAATAAATTATTTTAAAAGTCAACAAAACAGTAACTATTAGCAAAACTAAAATAAGTAAGAAGAAAGCAGTGTGGTGTGGAGTTATGAGAGACAGGCTACTCTCGTGCATGCTCCAGACTTCATTAATCTGCTTCAGTAGAACCACAGAGAGAGGTAAGGAGTCACATTGTTCAGCTCATTGCAGCTACAAGTTCCACCTGATGATTACGACTCCAGTAACTTAACATGGACACACTAAAGAAAGATTTAGAAAGTCAGCTAGATAAGTTGCCAAACAGAGATTACTGTGCACAGCTTTGTACTGATGCTTGGGGAACGCACTGGAGTCCACATAAGTTTGCAAAATTGCCTCCTTCCCAACACAACCTTGCGATTATGCATACACTTACATCAGCCAGGCCCCAGTCACTATTACACAGCTCAGCTCAGCTCAGCACAGCCCAGCTCAGCACACAAATACTGCTGATTCACACAAAACATTCTTACGCAGCTTTTTTCTCTTTACACAAACAAGAAGTAGTCCTCAAAACTGCCGACCACATTCTCTGCTTGGGTGGTCCATAATCACGTCAGAGGCTGTCATTGTAATCCTACATTGGTTCTAGGAACACAGAAGCTTCAGCTAGGGCCAAGCCTCAGAGCATGACCCTAGTAGAGCAAAGGTTTAAGCTAAGGCAAGACTCCACTGTTATCCCAACGGTAGCTTTGGATGACACTAGGTAATGATCGTGCCTCATGTGTGCTGTGGACTCCAAAGCAAGCTAGCTGCAACTGCTCTGCATTGTCTTTGCAACATCTGATGGATCATACAATAAAGATGTTAGTGATAGGTGTGCAACCTTGCTATGCTACTGCCCTTTGTACTGCTCTCTACACCTTCTTGTGGGTGTAGCTAGCCACTAAAAGCGCCATTTTTTTCCTGCCATCATTATCTATTGATAATTCTACACTAGCTTTGTAACTCAGCATTAGTTCGTCAAGCTCAACACATAACACTGCATGAGACAAGGAAACACACTATTAAGGTATCAAGGGCAAAGCAATTATAAGTTGCAAACTTGGTTGCTTGAAGGCAAGCTGTCTCTCCTAATGTTTTTGTTGAAGCTCTAGTCAGTATTCATTCCAAACACACATCTAAGCTATCTTGCCTAGCGGCCTCAACAGTGACATAAAGTGTGTGCACATGCCCATCCTCCTGTACTGTTCAAGTTATGCTGAACCTCGGAAGCATACTGGCATAATATATTTACACTACAGGAAAACATTAGTCCTTTGACATGCACTAGGTCTTCATAAAACCACACCTTTGTTTCATAAAGTGAAAGATCAATCATGGAGGCCCCGGGGGCACACAGGCATAGGGTCTAGTGTGAACCCATAAATGGCCACATAGTTGCATAGAGGCAATACATGACCACATCAAAGATGCAGTGTACATCATATGATGATAACAACCTACCTAAATACTTAATCATTTCCAGCAAAATTTCTTTGATAATTGTCAGTGTATCTAGATGCCGGTTAACTGTACATCAAGCTTGATGTGTTACAAGCAAGAGAAGCTGGCATAGATCCAAATTGGTTCACAGGGCATTCCTTGAATGTTGCAGATTACTCAGTAAGCATTTGCAATCCCAAGAAATTACTATTTGGTCTTAATTAATGGGTACAGCACTGAATAACAAGACCAGTGGAGTAAATTAATAGTGGTACTACCTTCACACTTTAGGCAATTTATCCCTTCCCTTCAACACAAACATTTGTTTATCCACATGGTGACCCACCAAAACAACAAAGGAGAAACCAAATGGTACTTTTGTATGGGTTGTGCTATAAAATAAGTTTACATTGCCAACTAACTTTTAATAAACTTACTCTATATCCTCCAAATCAGTTGGTGCAGATGGAACGCTGTTTAAATGGTTTCTGGATGAAGGAACAACAACTTGTACATCTCCATTCAGGCCTTCTCCATGCTCAGATATGTGGGTAAACACGGTAGCGCTCATTCTTGACCCTGCAGGAGACGCAGACCGGGGTTGGATACGACGTGGAGCACAATTCAAGGTGGCCATTTCACCTCTCGGAGGACTAGCTTTCCAGCTTGCTAGGTCTTCGTGGGTACCGGGAGATGCACTGCTCGACGTTAAAGATGAGTCCTTACCGTATTCTTCTGGGGTGGATTTTAGCATTTCTATACCCACTAAACAGCTTAGCCCACCCAAAATTGCTTGGTGGAAGCTAAACCTCAGAAACTCAAGAACAACAAAATGAAGAAAAGCAGTCCAACAACAGGTGTGGTTTTGATGGTAATCTAATCAAACAAATCGGCCAAGTAATGATCTGATGTCCAATCAGTGTCAATTGTTTTTCTAATTTTTAAATTTTTTCCTTTATCGCTCAAATTTGTAGATTCATCACTTGTCTCACTAATTCTCTCATTATTATAAGTACAGAAGTACCATTAATGATTTAAAGGAAGCTATTTTACAAACAGGTAATTTTGTCCACTAGCTATCATGTAGTGCTGTCTGGCTGTCTGTGCATGCTGGCTGTCTGTGCATGCTGGCTGTCTGTGCATGCTGGCTGTCTGTGCATGCTGGCTGTCTGTGCATGCTGGCTGTCTGTGCATGCTGGCTGTCTGTGCATGCATAGAGCATCTCCCAGATGCCTGGACCAGCTGCCTGATACCCTGAAATGTTCAGGTGTTGCTCACAGGATCACTGGCCTGGTTTTGGGAGAATGTGGTTAGGGCTAGGGCCACTAAATAAATTTTCCTATTCATAAATAACCACAAATTGTCATCTGAATTGGTATTCAAAATCACATCTCTAGAGGATGTTGTGTTCACAAACTGCAGAAAAAGTTCAAAACCTGCAGAAAAAATTCAAAACACTAATTATTAGAGGTGCATTCATAATATTTACTTTAGAAATGAGGCAATGCTCCACAAACCCCTCCCCCCCTCCTCTTCGCATGACAGCAAAGAATTTTAACCCAGGTAAGTTTAAAAGGACATTAGTTACTAGAAATGAATGCACGACAGACGGGACAGACAGACAGACAGACAGACATACACTACATGAATTATAGTAAGGATAGCTAGTGGACAAAGGCTAGCTCCTTGATCATGGGGCACTTCTACTCACTCCAGTTTTACCTGGGTTGAAACACAGGGAGTACAGTAGTACTCCCTACATAGGAATGACCCAAACCCCCCATAGGCTTAATACATTGCATTGGCAGCTGTATCTCACTTCCAAGAGAACTTTTTCACACCAAATTTTGCACAGACAATCATTTGGGAAGAAAGATTGTTGGATTAAAATTTTAACATCGCACCTATAGCCAAAGCGGAAATATTTGTACTTTTAAAAAGGCACTTTTCATCTGGTTTCAACACATAAATAAGAAGTCGATTTTTCTTTGAGAAAGTGTAAGTCCAAAACCATAGTAGATATTGACATGATTCTTTTACCATTTTATTCTCTACCATGGTGAGCAGTGCAGCGTGGTAATTATTTTCTTTAAGGTGTTAATTACACGCCTCAGAGGGCGAAGTGAGCTCTCCAATCACATTTACACGAAACGTTATTATGACTGGTAAAGGGTCTCTACATTGGTTTGAATAATGCCCTCCATATCTTAACTATCATCTAATTAGGCTGAAATTTGGTGTGTGGTCTCCAAGTACCCGTTGATCGTAATTTTAAAAATGTGGATGTGGTAATGGGTGCAGCTTTGCCATGGCCACGCCCATTAGGAAGTTGTTTTGCCTGCCAAAAACTAATCAGTGGACCAATCAGGCTGAAATTGGGCATGCGGTTTCTAAGTAACTGTTTCAATGTTATTAATCACTTGTGGGTGTAGTTTAGTCATAGTCACACCCACAGGAAGTTGTTTGGGCAAACAAAGTTGATTGGATGACCAAACAGGCTAAAATTTGGCATGTGGTCTCCAAATACCCAGATGAACATAATTAATCACATGTGGGTGCAGCTTAGTCATAGCCATACCCATGTGAAGTTGTTTAGGCTACCAAAAACATATTATGTGACCAATCAGGCTGAAGTTTGGCATGTGGTCTCCAAGTAACTGGGTGAGTATTATTAACCATGTGGGTGTGGTTTCATAATAACCACACCCACATGCAGTTGTTTGGCCCGCAAAAAAAAACAAAAAACAACTAATGAGATGACCAATCAGATTGAAATTTGGCATGCGGTTTCTCTGTAACCAGGTGAGCATAATAAACCAAATATTGATGTGATGGGTGTGGTTTTGTTGTTGCCACATCCACAAGAAGTTGTTTTGACTGCCAAGAACTGATCCAAAAGATCAATCTGGACAACAATTTGGCATGTGGTTTCTAAGTGACCAGGTAAGAGTTATTGACCACATGTAGGTGTGGCGGTGGGTGTAGTTTTGTCATAGCCACACTCACAGGAAGTTGTTTTAACTGCCAAGAACTAACCATATAACCTATCAGACGTAAATTTAGCATGTGATCTGTGAGTACCTGGGTTACTGTTATTAACTAACTGAGTGTGGTATTATCATAGCCACATCCACAGGAAGTTGTTTTGACTGCCAAAAACCAATCAGAGGACAAATCAGGATGAAATTTGGGGTGTAGGTTTACATAATTGGACGAGCATTATTAACCATCTATGGGTGTGGTTTGGTCATAGCCACACTTACATGGCTGCCAAATACTAATTAGATGATCAAATAATGTGAAATTTAGCATGTGGTCTCCAAGTAACAGGTAGCATTATTATGAACCACATGTAGGTGTGGAAAATAATTTATTTTTCATAACCACACCCACAGGAAGTTATTTTTAATGCTAAAAAATTATCAGACTGAAATTTGGCATGTGATCTCGATATGATCAGGAGGAAGTAATTACACCCCTTGAGTGTGGTTTGTTGATTAGCCACACACACACACACACACACACACACACACACACACACACACACACACACACACACACACACACACACACACACACACACACACACACACACACACACACACACACTCTCCACATGATCGAAGTACTGAATATTGATGATAACGAATAAATAGGGTGATTATATCCATCTGCCACTGTATTTCAAGCCTGTGGTTCCTGCTGCTGTGTGGTCACTGCTTCAGACAGTTGGCAACATCATCATGTATATGGTATCAACTGTAGTTCCTGCCAAGCAATACACATTCATCCCTCCAAAGGAATGCTGGCAAAGAGAGCAGTCAAAAATGTTGGTCATGCTGCAGGGGCAGTCTTCAACTTGACTAATGTAGATTCTCCTACTTTAATCATGCTACACATTTTATTAAACTTACAGCCAAAGGTGGATAAGCAGTGAGTATCTCCATCCCCAAATATGTGAGGACTGGTATAGAGTCCCTACATTGGTTGGAGCAATGCCTTCTACATAATTTAATGTAGGTGATATACATTCCTTTTTGACTCAACTATTGCAAACTATTCAGTCAAAGGCTTCCTTCACACCACTTCACCTTCTCAACAACAAAAAAAAAAACAAACAAGGAGGCAAACAAGTGAGCACAAAAAATTTGTTCCAAATTTTAAAAAAAGAGAAAAAAAGAAGAAAAGATGAGGATTGGAGGGATAGGAGGGCCTGGAAGGACACAACTGGTACCAAAGTCAACCCAAATTGGTCACTCAATTGCTCACTTCTATGCATATGAGGAGTGGGGTAAACAATGGTCCTCTATTTTATTTGGAACAAATTTTTTTTGCTCACTTGTGGAAAGAAAGATGGTGGGAGAGGGCACAGGTATTCTCTCTTCTGGTAGTTTGCAGGAACAGTGGCAATAGAAGTAGAGCTGTCCTGGTAAGGATCTTGATTCTTTCTGCAACCTTATGGATATCATCCTCATGAACTGGAATGATTTATCTTTCAGTTCCCTCTTCTTGGCAGCTGGCTCTGATTTAAAATTTGCCCAGAAACTGCTCCTGAAAATTGTCTACTTTTTAGCAGTGTTGCCATATTTCTGTGGTGTTATATACCAAATAAGTGAAAAATATATACCAGAAATATACCAGATTCTAAATTTTCCTCCTTTTTTTTCACTTGCTGTACTTTCATTTTTGATTGCATTTTTCACTTTTTATGGCATTTTTATTGCATTTTTATTGCCAACTGTTTATCAGAAATGAGATAAAAAAAGAATTTTAACCAAACAAAATTATTGTGGCATGTCCAGTGTTTGGGTGAGGAGGGAGGGAGGCATGGGGGGGGGGGGGGGGGGGGGGGGGGCAAACAAAAAACCCCATAGCCTATCCTTTCTGGACAGTTGATTTTCTAGTTGACAGTTATTGTTTTTGGCTACTTTTTAAAAAAATTGTTTTTCATTTCTTTTTTACTCCCCTTTCCCCCCCCCCCCCTTTTAAAATCCAGTATCTAACCCTGTTTAAATAATAAAACCTGAACAAGAATGATATTATAATCATAATAAAGCTGTCAAATATTTACTTCAGCTAACTATATCATGCATACAAAAAAAAAAAAAAAAAAAAAAATTGTAACTATTTTTGTTCTCTTTTTCCTTAGATCATACCAGAACTGTAATCTGTAACTATTTTTGTTCTCTTTTTCCTTATTATCATCTTTATTTCCTAGCTATAAACACTAGCTACCCACAACAGCTGTTTGGAATGTTTGAAGAATTCATTGCCCATATATTCTTAACTGGAGCTGCTTAGATATTCCCAGTAAACCTGTCATTTCCCATTATATGTGCACCCCCCCCCCCCTCATCCCCTTCCCTCATATTGCACCCTTTATAAATTACATCAGAGAACTACATTCTGACACTTAAAAGCACTTGCATAAAGGTTGTGGGAAAATAACTATTGATATGTGAAAAATAATTTTTTTATTTTTTTTTTTTTTTTTTTTTTTTAATGTTTGACGTAGTGTCCCTTCAGGTAAAGAGTAATTAGCTTTTTCAAACAGTTTTCCGATTCATAGCAGATATTTAAGCTAAGTTTGTTCAAGTTTGGTTAGAGCTACTGAAGTCTGTACTAATGTTTCTGTGAAGCTGCAGTAGGAAAATATGATAGTCAGTAAGGATTATCTAATCTATAAATTAAAGTCTGTATATATGTATCTCTCCCTCCCTCTGTGTGTGTGTGTGTGTGTGTGTGTGTGTGTGTGTGTGTGTGTGTGTGTGTGTGTGTGTGTGTGTGTGTGTGTGTGTGTGTGTGTGTGTGTGTGTGTGTGTGTGTGTGTGTGTGTGTGTGTGTGTGTGTGTGTGTGTGTGTGTGTGTGTGTGTGTGTGTGTGTGTGTGTGTGTGTGTGTGTGTGTGTGTGTGTGTGTGTGTGTGTGTGTGTGTGTGTGTGTGTGTGTGTGTGTGTGTGTGTGTGTGTGTGTGTGTGTGTGTGTGTGTGTGTGTGTGTGTGTGTGTGAGGGGATGCATGCTGAGGTTAGAGTGGGTTCGACTATAACTGATAGGTTTGAGGTCCTGAATGGCTTACAGCAGGGATGTACCCTGGCACCCACATTATTTAATGTCTACTTTAGTTTGGCAATAGGAGTAGTGGTGCAGGAGTGAGTGTGTTATATAAGCATGGTAGGAAGTTGGTTGGGGACCGCACAGCTAAGTCTAGATTGAGTGAAATGAGAGTAACTGAGTCCCAGTTTGCTGATGATGTAGCATTGTATGCAACCTCTGGGATAGCTTTGAGTCAGTAGCAGCAGAGTTTGTGAAAGTGGCAAGTGAATGGGGGCTGACTGTGAGTACTGAGAAGACAAAAGGGATGGTTGTTGGTGAGGGATTGAATGAGAGTGATGTCAGACCAGTGCAGGTGGAGGGTGGCTCTGTGGATGTAGTCCAGGACTTCACATACTTGGGTGCTAACATCTCAAGAGATGGGGAGATCACTAGTGAGGTGACTAGAAGAATTGCTAGGGCAGCTAGAGCATTTGGATGTTTGAGGGTGCCAGTATTTAAGAACAAAGACCTCTCATTAGCCACAAAGCGAGCAGTGTATAGGGCAGTTGTTCTAGCTGTATTACTGTATGGAGCTGAAACTTGGACGATGAAGGCTGTGCATACAAGACGTTTGAATTCTTTTCATAACCGTTGTATTCGGACAATCCTCGGTGTGATGAGGTACCAACAATGTAATGAAAGATTAACATCTCAAAGCCTATCACATAGGTTTGTCTTGCAGCACTCCATCTCTGATATCATTCTGGAGCAGCGTTTAAGATGGCTGGGTCATGTGGGTCGCATGGATGAAGAAAGGCTTCCAAATAGATTGTTGTTTGGGGAGCTTAACATGAAGAGACCATGCCACGGGCAATGAAGAGGTGGAGGGATGTTCTGAAAGTGGATTTGCAGGCAATTGGTGTGTATGATAGATGGTATGAGTTGTGCCAGGACAGGAAGGGGTGGTTTCATCTGTGTTTAGATGGTGTAGAGAAAATTTCAACATCCAGGCGATGGAACACCTGTTCAGCTAACAAGCAATCTGAATTAAGAACATTAAGTTGTGCCTGTGGAAGAAAATTTCGAAGACAAGGAGATCTAACCAGACACCAACATTTCTGTGTGATGCCATCATAAGCTAAGTTTATTGCCATTGGTCCTGGATTCATCCAGGACACTGCCATCATGGTACTTCGTACCATGGGCAGCTTCTAAGTTCTAAGTAAGTGTGTGTGCGTGTGTGTGCGTGTGTGTTCGTGTGTGTGGTATGTGTGCATTTGTTTGTGTGTGTGTGTGTATGTGTGTGTGTTCGTTGGTGTGCGTGCGTGCCGCATGTGTATATGTGTGTGTGTGATTAATGAAAAAGCTCACTAAAAGAACAACTTTCAGACTATGTCACCCTGGTATACACAACACCCAGCAGCATATACTCTGGTAGATCCATCATATATCTTGACGTTGATCACTTGAGTACATTGAGCTTTCATAATCCTACCTAAAGCTAAACTCAGTTAGATTTATCCAACACCAAATTTTCAAAAGGGGAAAAAAACCCCCAATAAAAAGCTGCTGTTACACACACAAAAAAGAAGTGGGATGGGGTAGGGGGAAGAGACTACTATCTATCACCCACACCAATGGTACTAAGGCAGGGTAAGGCTAGATTTGAAGCTCTATTTAGAAACAAACCCTAATACCCCAGTACCCTAGTAGTTAATATCTTTGAAGTGATCTGCCCAATTTTTACCTGTGGCACACTGGTCTAGAAACACTTGGAAGGTTGGGGGGGGGGGGGGGGGGAGGGGGAGGGGGTGGATACATCCACACGTTTTACTCAAAAATGAATTTATAAATAATAGTTTACTGTTTGGAAACGGAAAGTTTTTGTTACAACAAATTGGTTACAACTAAGTGCTTCACTGTATGGAAACCCTGCTGTTACAACTAAGTATTTTTACTGTATAGAAACCAAAAACCTGTAAATATTACCACAACTTCAACCTTATTTTAAGTGTTCTAAACAATTTTTCTGTTCTTAAATACTACTTTTTGATAAATATTATAGTAATTATTTGCCACAGGTCTTAGTGTGGACTGCTCTTGTTTTTTAAATTTTATTCTCTTATATTTGTAAAAATTCATATCGTCTATTTAATTTTAAATCACCACCATAATTTTGGGGGTTTTCTTTTTTAATTCCTGTGGCTGACTTCAGTTTTTCTTATAATTTTTCCAACTTGGAAGGTTATTCTATCACTGATATGAAAAAATGGGAGTCGGGATCCTCCACCACCCCTGCATGCTCTAGATTTTTATTATTAAGATGGTGGTAAATCACACACTACGATTTATATGAATTGGTCACCTATTTAGTACAGTTTTTATTCCTTTTGTGTGTGTGAACTGGTTTGGGTTGGGAGAGTATGACTGTATACCTTGTTGAAAATTTATGTAGAATCTTAGAAAGCCTATAAAATGAACTATTTTATGATATTAACATGACTACCTACTTAACACCCTTCTTATAATCTTGCCCCCACAATCCAAAAATCTCCCTCCAGACTTTGTGCAGCTTGTAAAAATTCCCCAAGCCATCTCTCCAACTTGACATTACTAAAGCATATCAAAATGCTGGAGATTGGAGTGTCTGTATTTGGGACTGACTCCCAACTTCCCAGTCTGTGCATAATAAAAACAACAACAAAAAACAACAACACACCAACAACACACCAACAACACACCAACAACAACTTACTAGGCAACAATAACAAATATACCACCAATAGAAACAAATAAAACAATGAATAAAGCAAATAAACAATCAAGAAAAATTAATAAACCAATACACCAAACTGCAATCAAAAGAAAAGAAAAAAAAAAAGAATAAGCCATCAACCAAGACAGGGAAACCAGCCAACAAAAACAGATAAATCTGCAAATCAGTTAATTTTAATTTTAAATTCTATATTCAGAATGAATTAGCTATAAATGAGCAAATAATCAATTGTGTTTGACTGGTGATTATTTTTGAAATATTTTTTTATGCTAGTCCTTGGTATTTATGTTTCTTGCTAGAAATCACGTTGATAGATATGAACCTTCAACTTTTCCCACCTGATAGGCGGCGGGTGTAGAGTGTAGGTGTTAGTGTGTGTGGGGGGGGGGGGGGGGGGAAGTTAGTAATTTAATGTTTATAGAACAGACCACAAACATTAATTCAAGAGGGGTCATACACTCAACCTGGGAGGTAGCGGGCGAACTTTGAACCTTATGTTAACCACGCAACTACAGGATAAGCAATCATGTGACCGCTGAAGTACCTCCTGGAGAACCGACCAGATAGTGAGTGCATGACTACCCCCACCACGTTGCGGTAACCGTTTACTCCTCTTCTCTAGCAGTGTACCAGTGTCTGGAAAACTCCTGACTCGCTGTAGGTTAGGTCCACCATGTCCACTATGCTTGGAAAGTTATTAGAGAGTATCTCTGGTAGAAAAGTGACTACTCCCAAGGAGAATGTGTAAGTGTATAACAGTAGCAATGCAAAACAGATGAAAGTGCATATTAAGTTTCTGGGTAGTTCAGTCAGTTAATATTAAGTGGCTGCTGACAATAGATCCCTATCTTATGCATAAAATGCTTACAGTAGATTTTCAGTGGCAACTAAAGAATTTTTCATATTTTAGGTGAATTACTCTGGAAATATTGCTGGGGATGCTTGCTATAGCTCCTGTGAATAGAGAGAGGCTTTGCCTGTGGTATATATAACTAAAATCCATGAATTTTTCTAAAAGTATTTTGCAATATTTGTTAGCATCAATGTGAGAAAACTACCTTCATATATACTAAATAATGTAAATCATATTCTATAATAATTACAATGGCTTAAACGATATGCTGGCTTAGTTGTGACTTAAGTGAGCAGGCTATATAATAGATTTCTTTATTTTAGTATAATTTTAAGATTAGCATATAGTGTATTCATACCAGGTGAAAGCTATAGAGGTTATGCAACATCACTTTTGCATAGCAACAAGGCCCTGCTGTAACCAGGTAGCCATCTTGGATGGCAAGAAGTGAATGTTAGAAGGTATCGCTCTAGTGAGCTGGGTCTAGAGTGGATTCATTTCTGAGTATGTGCCAAGGAGGTAGAAAATTGGTGTTCATCCTGAGTTATTAGGAAAGTGGGATAAATTTAGAGAATCTGATGTAGTTGGCAACAAGTACTGACTATTGCAGTGAAGATGCTGCCAATGCTAAAGACGATACCAAATTGACTGCAGAAACTAGTCGTAACACTACAGCTACTTCTCCAAGAAAGTGGTGTCATTGCAGTGAAGAGGAATCAGAGAAGATGATTTCTCACGACAATTAAAGCTTTTTGATTCAATGGTTCACACAGTGTCTTAAACTTCATCCCATACCCAAAGCAAAATTGTGTTATCCCAACTGTCAAAAGGATCAGTAGGAAAGAAATAAACAAGAAATAACTCATAGCTATATATATATATATATATATATATATATATATATTACTAATATGTTTGGCTGTGCATTTTATTGAAAATGGACAACAATTTCACAGTGCACAACAAATTAGAACTATCTTGTATATCCTACTAATTGTACTTTCATCATCACACATGATCATATTAATAGTAAGAGTTGAATCTAATATAGTAAACTTCTGTTTTGAAAACTCCAATAATTCCTCCACATGTATACTAACTCGGAAGTTTACGGGCAGTGTCATTTTCCTCTTGAGATAACTATTTTTTTACCCTTTGTAAATGGAAGGACTTTTATTTCAGCACATTAGAGGCCAACAGACTCTTGCATGCTAAAACCAAGAGCAGCTAGAACTTGATCTCCAGCTAGAAGTTTGTCCAAAATACCACTCTTCTCTGTCAGATGCTGATCAGACACACGACCTCCCCATCCCTTGGAGATGAAAGATTTTTCTCCTTGTGGAGTTATGCCAATTAAGAATATCACAGTATTGTGGTATTTGTAATTTGAGAAAGTCTGTGCTCTGGCCATTAGATCTCTTGGACTCTCAGGGAAATCTTTAAAACAGTGGATTACACACACATTTCATCAAATCCTCTCTTGAAAAATTCAGGCATGGTTTTCAACAGTAGTTCATGCTCAGGCCACTTGATTAAGGGTTTTAAATGTATGTACATGATAGTAACACCCTGTTTGATCAACCTTGAGACTATAGATTGATGCACACCAAATCTGTAAGCCAAATCCTGATCAAATATATTGAAACTTAACTTTATTTGAATCATTAAAACCTGTTGGAAAAGAGGCAATGCAGAGGGATGGTCTCTCTTATGTAGGGAGCTATAAGGTCAAACACAACTTTTGAAACAGAATAAGAGGGGTAAACCTATAAAAAAAAAAAAATACCATAGCCATACCATCATCTGATTATAGGCTCATTTCTGATGTTCCCTGTTTTTATGTATTTTTTTCTAATTGAAATTCTTCTTCTGCAAGCTGACAGAATCAGAGTTCAAGATTGTTGATGGAGTGAACATAAAGATTTGTTTATAATGTAGCAGCATCTGCAGTGTGTATTTCATGAGTAGGAGTAGAAGTACCACAAGAAATTGATGGTAACTCTTCACTCTGTTTAATCACCAAGAACGGTACTACCTCTATCTGCACTGGTGGAATATTTCTCTCTAGGAATGCTTACTCTCTTTCTTCTAATGTAAGCCTCTACATCACTTTTTCCCCCCAAGGCTGCTTACATGGTCACAAGCACTGGAAGTAACATCTGGAGTGAGAGGATCATCATTCTTTTCTTCCAAAAATGTGCAAAACAAATCATTATGTGTGCCTTAGGCTGCCAATTCTTTTAATTTATAGCAGCTACCCATACTACCTATGATCAGTTTTGGCAGGAAATCTATAAAAAACGAATCATACTGCCTGCCTTTGGGCAATTAGTGCATAACCTCTATAGGAAACCATCCAATTATATGCAGTTTGGTAAACAAAGTATTTTATGCAGCATTTCTTGTGTGATATAAACCCATGTTCTCGGTCCAACCTGCATTCCTGTCCAAAGCTTCGTTAAAATGCAATATTACAAGGCTTGCTACAGAATACGGAAGCAGGTCATGTGTACGAACCCATCAACTCTGAAAATACAGGACAGCCTTTCAAATAATGGTTGATTACATCTAAGTTGCCCATGGGTATTAGTCACATGGCCCATGTGGTCATAAGACTTTTGTTTTTAATGATGTCAATAATAGTCTTTTTTTTGTTGCGTGTATGAGAAAGGAAATGGCTACTCCTCATGTGACAAATTATCTAGTTGCTTCACTCCATTCTCTCCATCTTGTGACATTGAACTATGTTTTGGCACCTCATTAAACATGCTGGCTCTACAGTTATGGTGGTGTTCTACATGTCTAGTTGGCGCTCATCACTATGGTTACTGAGCGTGGTGTGTTTTTGTATTGACTATCTTTTCTTCACGCTGGTTAACTCTGGTGTCAGCACATTGTTTATTATGAGCTCAACTTAGAAGAAAAAACAACACATTTATAATTCAGCTGTGCTTTTGGCATACTTTCTTGTACATTTGCACTGGTATATAGTCTTTGATTTAACTTGAAGGTTAGCAGGGGGAAATGTTTACATTGAAGTGGACCGAGCATCAGATGAGCTGACATATAAATGAATATAATTGAAGTCAATGAACTTGATAATTAAACAATTGACAAACAAATAAACCTATTATTTCTTTCATCTGATGCTGATCAGCTCTAATTTCTATTTTTCTCCCTTCATTCCTATGAAAATGTGGTTGTTATTTATCATTCCATATCTCCTTGACTAAAAATGAGTGAGAGGTATTAACAGTCTACAAAAGAAGAATTTGTGATGGAATTGGTGTGAGTGAGGTCAATTGGGTATTATTTTTTTCAATTTGGTACAACCATGTGACCATATTTCCAAGTGTGTTTCTACTGACTGGTGCTGCAAACTAGGTTGTAGATGTTTGAACAGAACTAGAGGTTAGAGCAAAAAAGCAGGGTGGTGTGAGGAACAGTTTTTGGTCCACACTTGGGCCAAAGTAAGGAGCTTTAGGTATGAAGGGGGGAAGGGGGAGAGATGTTGTAAGAGGATATATGCGGGAACTTAGAACTGGAAATCTGGGCTTGAGCTCAGATGTGTTCGAGTTTGATTTTATTTTCTCCATTTATGCACCACTGTGTGAATAGGATTGTACACGAGTCACAAAGCTCCAAAATGGCTCAAGTGAGACATACGGCGTAGCATGTGTATGGTGCATGCATGCCAGCTGGTAATTATCTCTATACACATTAGATCTGAAGCAGCCACACAAAGCATTTGTTTACTCATTGATTAAGCTGTTTTGTAAACTTGTGCATGCACTCTGTGTGCTTGGCTTCCTGGAGAGCTTGAAGTTCCACATTTGGCCAGGCATCTTAATAGGTCGACCCTAAACCTCTACTAAGGGCTTCACTAGATTGATTGTTATCCATCAGAATTTTTTCTCAGGGAAGTTTGTTTCTTCTCTGTGTCCTTCCACCACCTCCTCCATCTACCTACTTAGTTATCTGGGGCCTTGTATTTGATGTGGCAAAGAAAGCATAGAAGTGTCTGAGAGCAATAGTTCACTGGCAGGGTGAAAATACCAATTAAAACCCATGCAGCATTGTTGAGAGGTGTGTGGCATGTGTGTGGGTGATTGGTGGGAAGGGCATGTGAAAATTGCCCTGTCTCATGATGCATATATGGAAGATTCTTTATCTCATACAGGAGTTGAGGTGAGTCCTCTGTTATGCAAGTCCAGATGTAGCCAAACTTCCATCAGCTTGGTCGTAGACACAACAACAGCACCAAGCAGTGTAGAGCTGTGCACCTCTTCTCATCATTATTTCTGCAGGAGCTGGTGGGGTGGATGGTACACATGTTTGTGGAGCACCTCAAAGTGACCACTAACTTCTATTCAATTTGATCGTGTTAGGGTAATTTCTCCTTTTTTCCAAATCCAGAAATCACATGACTTACAAAACTAAATATCAGATTTATCGAAGTGTTTATTTCATGATGTATTTTGGTTGCTTCAAAACATTAAACTAAGCCAAACATTGACTATATTTGGAACAAGTAAAAAAACAACAACAAAACAACAATAGCATGGCTAGAGGAAGATAAATTCTCTAACTTTATTATTATTGCAAGCTGATCAAACCCTTTGATACTACTTCACTTTCTTCTGTTGGGCCTTTAAACAACTGCTGAGTAAAAGTCCCGGAGTAGATCAGCTTCAACTACCTCACTGGCTACTTTAGGCTACACAGGTAGGCAGTGTGTCACAACATCCAAGTAAGTGCTGTAACAGTAGTGCAGTATTAATTTAATGGTTCCATAATGTTATAGTAGGAAAAAACAGGAGTTGCAGGACTTCTTCCTCTCAAAGTTTAATGTTACCATAGTAACCAAGTTGGCCAGGAAGTTTTTGATTCCATTCTAGAGAGGCATAGTCCCCGGAGTGGAATCTGACCTGTTGAATGATTGATTGCATCTCAACCATCAAATCTTATCCCTCCCAGATCAATTACATCGCCAATGGCGTTCCTGTGCTGCAGACTCAACAGCCCATCTTTAGTCGATCTTTAGGTTAAATCTAATCATGGTTAGTATATTGTGGGTCCCAGTGAATTGAACTATCTGCACTTCAAAAATTCCAGCAAGCAGATGTGCACCCACGAGACACATCCTAATACCCTCCATTAGCAGTGTTGTCTATCAGACCATGTGGACTGCACACGTATGATCACTGCTTATCCCAGGTCAATAGGTCTGCATTAATTAACAATTGGAATCACACTTCAAAACTAATGAAACCCAGAGTAATCCACCGCCAAAATATTAAAAATCTCAAATATGTATTTGAGTCTTCATTAGGGATATTAACTCTAAGACACATTGATTTCCCCCCCCCCCCCCTCTTTTTTCCCCCCACCTTAAGTAGTCATTGTTTTGATTTGTACTAGCAGTTGGCAATGGTGTGTGCGTCCAATTGAGCTGAATAGGAGTGTACAAGTGTGATCACATGGAGATGCATCCAAACAGCATCTGGACCCTTGACTAGGGACTGAGTGAACATGGCTTGTCTTGAGGCTGTTGGTATGATAAGTATTGACGCTATCAGGTGTGACGCTTGTGGAGGATGTCTTCCACGAGGACAAACTACTTTGTCAGCAGAGCTTGTGGTTAAGTCTTGGGCTATGTCAGTGATGACTGAGCAAAAGTGATCTTTAAGTAAAGTCGATGTGCCGCTGAAAGGTGGTAGGCAAGGGCTTGCCTCAGGGTTATTCCAGGGGGCATAACTGGTGTCTAGATTCTGTAGGAGTGTCGAGCTTGGATATTTGCAACAAGTACCAAGATCACTTGTGATCTGGGGCTAGGACATACAGAGTAGTGTTTGGCTTGGACGCATTAGGCCAGTAGTGAGGGCACTGGAGGTGTCCGAAGAGACGTGTATGGCTAGGGATAATGGATTAAGCTTAGAGATCGGACTTATTCAAAGGTTTGCAGTGCAGGTTAGGCCTAGATATAGGACCTGTGCCATGGCTTGCAGTGCAGGTTAGGCCTAGAGATAGGACTAGTGCAGGTTAGGCCTAGATATAGGACCTGTGCCATGGCTTGCAGTGCAGGTTAGGCCTAGAGATAGGACTAGTGCAGGTTGGGCTGAGAGGTAGGACTAGTGCCATGGCTTGCAGTGCAGGTTAGGCCCAGAGATAGGACTAGTGCAAGTTAGGCTCAGAGGTAGGAGTAGTGTCATGGCTTGCTGTGCAGGTTAGGCCCAGAGATAGGATTAGTGCCATGACTTGGAGTGCAGGTTTGGATGGAGTGGGATTAAGCTCAGGATGTCAAGGTGGTGCCAGGCTACTAGAGAATCTATTCACAAGGCACCTATACGGACCTGACCCACAGTTAATGAATACTATTTGGCCTGAAAGAGATTTAATTTGACCTCCCCTCCTCCCCAACAACTTCTATGCTTTGTGGTTATTCTCACATCTGTTTCCTCCACTGTTAATGGAAACCACTAAGACAGAAGATCTACAAAGCAGATGGTGTTTGTAGTTGTTGATGAACATATGTACATCACATGCCAGACATCACATGATCAGAAACATTCAATATCATGTTTGGGTAGTATGTACAATGATCATTCATTTGCTAATTGCATCTTCTTTGCTGTGGTGAATTGTTCAACCCAGACTGCCAACCAGTGGGTGGCAATTAACTCATGCCTGAGTGGATGTTACAAGCACGTGCTGATGTTGATCAACGAGTGTGTACAGGCATGTAGCTGGTGCTTAAAATTAGTTGATGTACTCAGTCTGTGCTCTGTGCACTGTACCTCCAGGTTGATGTGGTGTGTGATCACAGCCACCACCTTGTATGCTGCAATCAAAGTGGAAAGGAAGAAGAGGGAGGGGGTTGGTTGATGGGGGGGGGGGGGGGGGGGGGGGGTTTGGTTACTTCAGCTTGTACAAGATCTTTCTATTGCTGTGCATGCATGTATGTGTGTGTGTGTGCATCTGCTACCTGGTGGTACATTTGCACATCAAAGTGTAGAGTTTGCCCATACAAAAAGGAGATTATCTTCTGGTTTTCAAGAAGAGAAAGGCCACAATTAATATATGCTTCTCTGGTCGGATAAGGAGCATAACGCTATGGTCTGCTATGAGAGAGAACGGTTAGTAGTTTCCTGAGAAAAGAAAAAAACCGCAATATAGAAATCAATTTTGATGATGTTGTCAGTACAGAATATAGAGGTGGAAAACGAGAAAATAAATTAAATCAAAACTCTACAAGTTATTATTTGACTACTACTCAATTAGAGCAATTATCGTTACAGTTGCAAATGAATTAACTGAGTTAACTTGGAGGGAGTTAATGGCCATTAGGTTTTTCCTCTGGCCTGGCTCACTGCACTAAGAAACTACATGAGGAGGAGGAGGAGGAGGACTGTGCTGACTGCAGCAAGTGCTAACATGGAGGCGGACAGAGAGAACCATTCAATGGCAGTGTAGACAAGTTACACTCCATTCCTCACACTGTGAACCTGGTGAATTCTGGTCTATAAGCTCACTTGAGCCATGATTCACCAATGGATATTCAAGTTTGATTTGCTGCTCAAACTCATTCCTCATGTCCACACCATCCGCCATCTCATCCTCTGTGAACCCTGTCATTGCCATGTCGACATGTTAACATGGTCATATGCTGCCCATGTGGACTTGTTTCATAGTGAAAAGTACATGCAGCATCTGTGACTGCGGTGTGACCTGGTTACAGCATGACCTGTATTAGGACATGTACTGTAAGTGGTGCACCAAGTATCAAGTGACCTGGATATGTTATCATGAGGATGGGGATCATGTGACAGACACTCTACTTGTGTGGAGTGTCAATTTGCTGGAGATGAGCTAGAACTTGTGACTCTGTGTGTCCTCCACCAATGCATACTCTGTACAATGGAGTAGAAACAGCCATATTATACACAAGAAGAAATAGAAGACGGTGGCATGATCCACTAAGAGAGCAACTAAATCACACTAGTGCTCGATATGATATTTATATTGTCCTGAGTTTGTATTCCTAATTTTAAAAATACCCAAAATATTTACAAGTAATATTAAACCCAATATTAAACCCAATATTAAACCCAATATTAAACCCAATATTAAACCCAATATTAAACCTAGTATTAAACCCAGTATTAAACCCGATATTAAACCCAATGAATCTTTGTTTTACATGGAATTATTTTTCCCCATAGAGGATGATTTTGTTTGTTTGTTTGTTGTTTTTTTTTTCCTGTGGTAGAATTATCTTCCCTAGTCCAGCAATAGCTTTTTATCCTGCAGAGCTTCTGCATACTTTCTGACCATTCTTTGACAGTGTTGGTATTCCCTTAACCCTGCAATGTATCCCTCACAGAGCCACAGAGTGTCACGCTCGTCAGCTGCTACATCCTGCAGGGCTAAGTGTGCCTGTTCTCAACCCATCCCGGGTGAGGGTGGTGGTGTTCAGGGATGAGAAGGGAGTGAAGCAGCCTGTGTTCGACTCCCAGCAGGTCAACACTGACAAAGGAGAGGTAAGGGTTGAAGGTGGTGGAAAGAGAGGGTGGTGGGGGGAAATGAAGGTCAGAAGTGTGTAGGTGAAGAATGTGGTATTTGCGGAGGTGAAGGATGTGCAGGTTTCATAAGGAAGCCATGCTGTGGAAGTTGAAATACAATGACAGCTTCAGGCATTTCAGTCTCTAATTTGAAATTTGATATCACAATACTACAGCAGTGGGGTGTCATGCACATGTTCAGCATGAGCTGTGCAGCCTCTGAAGCTATGTAAACACATGCTATGCTGTCCTCTATCTCTACTCCTCTTGTCATTCTACTCCTCTTGTCATTCTACTCCTCTCCCACCTCCCTCCCCTTAGCAGGAGATACCACAATACTACAATAGTGGGTTGCCATGCACGTGTTTGGCATGAGCTGTGCAGTCTTTGAAGCTATATAAACACATGCTGTGCTATCTTGTAGCTCTACTCCTCTTGTCATCTCTACTCCTCTCCCACCTCCTCCCATATCACATCTTTCCCACTCATCTCCTCCTCTCTCACCTCCCTCCCCTCAGCAGGAGCAGTGTACGAGGTCTCTGTGTGACATGAGGTGTGGGGAGCGTCAGGAGTGCTCTCTCTCCTCTTCAGGGGGAGGTATATGTACTCCAAGCTCTCGCTCGGCTGGGTGGACCACACAGTCGGGGAAGAGGGGTTTCCTGATGAAAGGACCGGTAAGTGCATGTGTGTCTCCTGGTGGTAGCGAACAGTATCCTCTCATAGCTAGAAACAAAGGCCTATGATTGATTACCATGGCACCTTAGAATAGATGGTAATGTTTGGTTAGGTATTTGTCACATGTAGGGAAGTTGTTATTCTTTTATAGATATCAACCTTTTTTCCCCCATCTGAAATAAGTTAATGCACATTCTACTGCCTTAACCAGCGTACTGGCTGTGATATTGGAAAGCATGTAGAAATACTACACCTGGCGGCCACTGCCTTCTATAGTATACGGACTGGTTCTAGTATAATGGATGTGTGGGCTGGACCAAGTGTGTATGTACCACTTGGCGGTAACATGATGAGCTTCAACGTCCACAATAGACTTTGGACCAAAAGGACTAGTTGGATGCTCTTTTTCATGGCTGGTAAGATCACTTGCAGACACTACCTCATGTACTACTGAGCCAACTATTCTCAATAGCTATGATAATCATCACCTTATTAGGAACTATAGGAAATTATTTGTGCAGTCACTTAGTATGACTTCTGGTGTACTTGGAAGATCAGCTGCTTGTGGTCTGTTCATGTGACTTAATTAATCATTACAACTCAGTTGTGCAGCAGACCATTTCATAGTGCCAATTACTAAACTGTGGCTAGTCTAAGTGGACTTCAATTTGTAAGTGTCACTCATGCATTGAGTGATTGTTTGATACTTGTAGTGACATGACCCAAGGATTAGGAGTCACCTGATTAAAAATCCCACTGGAATGTTTTGTTGATGTTTTTTCAATGAGCACCATCTCAGACACAAATTAATTAACCTTACAAGATTAGAGTTGGAAGGACACTATAAATGGTCATTTCCTTCCTGTTGCTATAGGAAATTAGTCTTCAATTCTGTTCATGTACTGGATTTATTAAGTACTGCTATTATTATTGTTGTTTTTATTGCTGTGCATTGCTCTGTTGTGTATAACATACTTATTTCTTATTATTTTGCACTGATGTAATGTTTATTATTGACTGTTTCTTGTTGTAGTCAACTGACTCTGAGTTGCTCGGTGAGATGATGTTTGGGTCCATGCCTATGAAGGTGGCGGGAAACACCCTCAAGGTCCACTACATCCGGTAAGGTGTGGATGGCATGTGGAGGAAGGAGGAGTTTACTCCACCTGTAATGTGAAGGAGGGAGAGGAGCAAGAGAGAGGCGAGGGACCAGGTTTTATGGGGGGTGGGGTGGAATGTAGAGGTAGAAATGATAGAAGAATGAATTTCAACTGATTGATGGATAGTGTGGGAGAAGGCAATATGTATGTCACCTGTATACTACCTGCATGCATGCACGCATGTGGGTGGATAATGTCAAACATTAAATGTCTTCTCCTACGTCTCTCTCCTGTCCTGAAATAGATCAACCGACCAACTCATGCTCACCAAGGTCTTCATCTCAACTCCTAAGCCTTTGCCACAATGTTCTACTGTCGCAGACTTCACCGACAGCTGTCCTTTACCGATCTTCTCTCTGGGTAATGGTGGAGGTGGGAGTTCACACAGGTCCTTCAGCGCCGACCCTAAAGCTGTACGAGGCAACAATATTCGTACATCACCAGGCAAGCCTTTCTTACCAACACTCTGGCGTGTGATGTTGCCTGTAACCTCCATCATGTTTGTTTAGTTTCACTTGTAGTAAGAAACTTTTCATAGAGGCAGGATTCACATATAGTGGATTCTTACAGAAGGCCTTATCCCATGCAACCAGCATTTAATTGTTATTATTATTATTTTTATTATTATTTTAAAAAAAAGTATTATTATTATTATTATTATTATTATTATTATTATTATTATTTTATTATTATTATTATTATTTTTTTTAATTAATTTATTTATTTTTTATTATTATTATTTTTTTTAATTGTTTGAATTGCTTTGACCCAAATTAAAGCTATTTTTCTTAATTGTAAATATAGCTCTTATTACACAAAACTTGAATACTCTAATAACCATTAATAATTAATGTTTTGCATATACACAAAACAAATTACTGGGAGTATACCAGCTGTTTTTGGCAATTCTAATGTGTTGACCACCTATTTAGCCCATGTTCAGTAAGCCAAGCCTATCCTTTTATTATATCTCTCTGCATGCATCCTTGATATTCCAGCCCTCTTGACCCATTTATCAAAAAAATAGTATAATTATGCACATCCGCATGCACAAACATGCAGACAAATGCCAAATTTGGTTGTGAGTTCTTTTTGCTGTGTCTCTTCAGTATTTTTTAAAAAAAATTTTTATTTAGCCATCTTATTTGTTGACTGAATAATCTTGCTTACTTTCCATATTTTTTTTGTTTACTTTGCAATTTTCTGTTCCCTTTCTTCCAACTTTGTCATCAAGAGCTAAATGATGTGTGGACATGCATGTAACCTCAATCTTATATTATTCCTCTGATCTTATCCCACATCTTTCACAACTCCTCCAGTTAATTGAACTGCCATTGTTCTCCTATGTGTAGATGGAACGAGACCACAGCAGCCCGCCGCCGCCACTCCGGGCATGCACATCTCCCACTCCTCCTCTGCCTTGTACCCCACCACCTCCTCCCTCTCCACCTCTCCTCACTCACCACCCTCCCCCAACAGCTCCTACAACATCCCATCACTCTCCTCAAGCCTCACCCGCAGGATCCAGCGCTCCAGGTCCACCAGTCTGGAGAACCCCTTCAGAAAATTAATCCAACCACTGGACCAAGTAAGACCACATCAGTTCTTAAGAGAGTGGTGTGGCATCTAGAATGAGTTTGAGATAGTCAATTGTAATCAATGTGGTTAAGGGGTATAGTTACAGGGTTTATAGTTGTGGTAAATTACTATGGTTGGTACAGGAGCGTCACAGTTGCAGGGTTTTCTGTTATCAGTAGCATTTGTTGTTGTTTTGGCTGTTTTTTTAAATTTTTTTAACACGGCTGGCTGAAGCTGCAGTAAACAAGAAGTTGAGCATCCAGCGTAGTTGACTATGCTGTGCAATGCAACAAGCAGCACCAGCACACCAGCTGGGGGCAACAATAGATAATTGTGGCATTGCATGCAATTTGTGCTTAATTATTGCTCCCTCACCACTTGTGTATGCACACATTCACACACACACACACACACACACACACACACACACACACACACACACACACACACACACACACACACACACACACACACACACACACACAGTGTGTTTGGAAAAATTGCTTATTAACGGTCTACATGATGTCTTGCTTACACTGCAGCCTTCTACCACCAGTGCACACAGCAAGAGAAGGAAAAAGTATGGTATCAGCTTCATCATCTGTCTCAGTGAACTCAGCAAGCCAGACATCTGCCACTTCCAATCTTTCCTCTTTTCACACTTCACTCTAATTGATGCTCACCTCGAGAGGCTTAAAATTGGCGTGGAGGAGGTGTGTGAGAGTCGTAGGTCATATCAGGGAATGACAGAAGGTGTGGCTCGAGCTTACGACACGTTTCTGCAGAATTTCTTATCCCTGTACAATACTCCTCGGATAGAGGTATGCTTACACACAAAATGGCGAGCGTGGTGTGTAGTGTCTAAGTAGACAAAGATGCATGTGCGTGCTCAATTTTATTTGGTTGATTTTGTTGTTTTATCATCAACCCTCCTTTCCCATGCACACGCACATCTTCCCCTTACCAATCCACACAGTCCCCCGTGTGGCTAAGCCTGGTCAGTTGTGTGGACCAGAGGAGGCAAGTCTGTTTCCAGTTCATGGAGGAACTGACGTCAGCCATTGTGGACATGGATACCAAGGACACTAAATTGTGTGTGCATAGTTCTTGCTCCACCATAATCGTGTGTATCACACTGTGTATGATAGCGTACAGACTATCCACTCACTTAGCACGACGAATATGTGCATGAATAATGCATAATTATGCCATAGGAAATGTTGTTGCCTCCTCAGCCTAAATACGTCCACTGGACTGTTGGGAGTGATATAGGTCGGCTTGTACACAACATTTTTGTGTGGACTCCCCCCACATGTGTCATCACACATGTGTGCCTACATGTGTTAGGCTGTTACAGCACAAAGCTTGTTCAGTTCCATTCATCCTTCATGTCGTGTATTGTGCATGAATACGCACACAGTGCTGGTGTATGTTCAATTGATTAGCTCCAAAAGATTGTTACTTGGTAGCTCCCACACGGCATCCACCTTATTGTGTCAACAGATTATAGTACATGCCAAACTATCCAATACAACATCTGTACAGTTGTGGTAACACTTACTCAGTACAGTAGATATGAAGCACTGTGTGTGTGTGTGCAGCTTTTTGTCATCCTTGCTTACTGCCGTCCTGTCGCATCATCTGGCGTGGGTCTTTACTGTCACGAGGCAGCACTCCTCTCCTGACAGCAACAGTCGCCATGGAAAACAACATTCAAAATCTGTGAGTTTGAAACAAGTTGTTTTGTGTGTGTGTTTGTTGTGTGTGTGTATGTAATGTGTTTTATTACTACAGTATTTTATCATTTTCTCTTCATTTTGTTTTCTCCTCTCAGCTTGGAGTACTGGCAGAAAGTCATCCCTACAACCCCCTCTGGGCTCAACTGGGGTGAGGCTGCTCGACAACAACAACAACAATATCCTTTGTGGCTTTTTTTCTATCTGCCAATATTCATATTATTATTTTTTTTTTTTTTCGTTGTCTGCAGCGATTTATTTGGGGCTGTTAGCAACCCCCTGAAATTCTCTCGCACAGTTGTGACGGGTCTGTCGGGTTCTCAGGTGAGCCAGCTGCTCTACCTGCTCACCTACTTCATCAGATGTCCTGAGGTTGAACCAGGGTTCACACCGGTGAGTGGAACCTGGAAAATAATGTGGCATGACAAAGTGAAATATTCATCTTGGATTCCCCAGGGGATTGTGCATCAACTATTGTAAAGTTATTAGGTATTACTTTTTTCATGTTTATTTCAGGAACCAATACCAATGTCACCCCCTTTGGTCAACCATGGTGTCTCCATCAAGATTCCCACACCCTCCTCCTCGGCCCATTATGGCGAGGACACACCGTCACATGATCCTGTTCTCCAAGCTGAGGACAACGATGTCTTTGGCTCAAGGGCAAGCTCTGTGACTGTAATGAGTGACCCGGACAGAGCCTCGCTATTCTCACCCTTTGCTACTCCCATCAGCCACGGTGTTGACATGCCGATTGTGAGAACGCACCCCTTCGGCATCCGAACTACACCACTCTCATTGGTGAGTCCAGGTGAGGTTCGTAAAGGAAGCCAGAATGAAGTGGAATCTTCTGACGTACTTCACACCCTGCACACTCAGATGCATCTTCATGTGGCTGGAGTGGACACTGTGTGTGCTGCGACATCATGTTCCGACAGTCAACAACAGCAGCAGCAGCAGCATCTGAATGCCGCCTCTGCAAGACTGGTCAACTCTTTAAGCCATTCGAGTGACCTTTCCACTTCATGCTCGTCATCATCGTGTTCTTTGCTGAAGAAGACCCCCAATCCCACCCCTCCTTCCTCCTCAAATGATGAGAGCACGGTTGCAAACACAAGCTCATGTGATCCCCCTCTCTCCTCTTCCCCCTCATCATTCGATTTTAGCAGTGAAATGGATGAGGATCCTAGTGCTTCCAAATTCCGCCAAAGAAAAGCAACATGCCCTGAAATATCAACATGTTCTCTGAGAAAGGATATTTTAACCTTTGATCCTAATAATAAGCAGCTTCTGTCTACGGACCACACCAGAGTTGCCCCACCCTCTCTCACATTGAACAGCAGTTTGGACAGCGGCTATGACCAGTCACTTTCACTCACTAACAGTTCCAGAGATAGTTGTCCAGAGTTTGCTGGTAGCTACAGTCACGGTGTCATGTTCTCTGTCAGGACTGGAGCATCTTCAAACAAAAACGGCATGGTGTGCTCCAACAAGAATGGAATGGTGCATCCCAGGAAGAATGGCATGGTGTGCTATAATAAAAGTGGTTTGGAGGACGCCTCATGTAGAGATGGCCAAGCTGTTGGACAGGAAGGAGCTTGTCAACCAGCTGCTCTCCTGCCAGAGTTGCCACCACAGCTACAGAAACAGGAGGCAGTGAGGACAGCAACACTGAATGGAATGGCTGCAGAAAAACAACTTCAACTTGATTCCAAACTTGGTTATAGTAATGTCAGAGATATATTGAACATATCATCGCATGATTCCTTGAGAAGACATATTTCCTCAGATGTATTTTCATCTTCAAATTCATCACCAGCTCGAATGGAAAGCACAAGTACAGAAGAGGATGAAGTCTCTTCTCCTCTTTCTCCCCTCTCTCCAGATCCCACCAATCACATGTTAGATCTTGATGAAGACGTCTCCATGACGATGGTGGAGGGTCTGTCCATCTCCCAAGACCCTCTTATATCTCTTCCTCCTCGAAAGCTTAAGAACCATATCCAAGCGGTGTACAGGGATAGAGAAAGGAATCCTGCTGGTGAAGACGATGGTGACGTTTGTGCTAATACCAGATTAACTACTGATCAGGATTTGCAGGTGAAATCACTGCAATGTTGGAATCATGCAGCTTCTAACTTGGGTACAGAGGTCAGACCAGTGGAGCCATCACACAAATCTCTTCCCTCTCCAGTTCTCTCCTATCTCTCTCCGTCTGTCAACCTCACAGGAGTTGCGGCCACATCTTCCTTGTCGTTCTCCAAGATGGAACACAATCAATCCAACGTCCACGATTCTCATATATCTGGTTCCAACTTGCTCATAGAGAGCAGTTCCATTTCACTCCCTCCCCTCCAAGCACCCGATTCCTCCTCACCACCTTGTAATGTGCCTTTAATTAAAGCCCACCAACCGTCGTCTGACTTAGATCTGGAGAGTCCATGCAGCAGCGAGGCAGACAGTGGACGAGGGACAAAGACAAGTATCAAAACAGGGGAACTAGAGTCCTCTCTTACCTCAGAGCTGTCCAATGACCCTGATTCTGACTGTACTCCTATTTTGTCATCACTGAGGTTGAATTACTTTGAGGGTGGGCGTGCCTCCAGCTCTCCTCCTGTGTTTGGGAGATTCAGGTCAGAGCTCGAGGAAGAAATGTGTTCATCAGGACGAGGGGAGAGCCAATCTTTCCCTTCATCCTGCTCCACCAAAGTCACCTCAGGAAGAAAGAATGACCTGACCCGATCCTCCTCTTCCTATCTGTGCATGACGAGAAAACCGAGTGCAGACTGCAATCTGCTCAACCAGTCACCTGACAACCACCAGAGAAGTTCTGTGATGACTGAGGACGAATCCGAACAGTCACTCAAGAAGTTTTCTCCAGATGTGTCTCTTCTCCATCCAAGCATTCATGGCAAGGATGACTCTGAGCTCAAGGGAGATTCTCCTTCCACGCTGGAAAAGTTTGATGACTTTGTTAAGATACCCTTACCTAACTTGGATGAGTTCCATATGGACAGCTATGCTCAATATTGTGTCGGCGTGCAGGAAGAGAGTGAGTCCCATCGACAGAAGATGTCGGATTTCGGACATTCTCTGTTTGCGGGGTAAGTTCTCCGTTTGTCTGGAGGGGAAAGAACTTGTTTCCTTCTGGACTGTATTGTAAACAAACAACCCCTCTTCCTCCCTCCTCACACTAAGTTGCATGCTCCATGCTTTCTTCCACAGAGTGTCATCCCATTATCTGTCGGACTTTGTTCTTCATGGAACTACGGAGAGTCCAGATGAAGCATTTCAGGAGAAGCTCTTGAAGGACTTGGCACATGCCATCAAAGTAAGTATCCACTTGTTTGTATTGTTAATTATGTTCATTTATATGAATTTCATGTCTTGTATGGTTCAGTCAAAAATAAGGGTTCATATATATTCACGAGAATCGAACTTACCTAAAATTTTGTTTATACAAGGAGTATGGGTGTGGTTTTATAATTCTTCTCTATTAAACAGTTAACTATTTGGCTCTGTCATTCCACATGATTCTCTCTCTTACTTTTCAGAGGTCATATTAACCCTTTGTTTCATCCCTATTCATTAACCCTTACCTTTCCCTCCACAGTATCCCATTATTGATGAACCAGTGGACTGTGGTATCGGCATTGTCGCTAACACAGACTCTTGCTCAGTCAAGTGTGTGGCGGTCACCAAGTGTCTCCAGACCAGTGATGTCATCTATGGCTCCGGAGTGGCCCAGCCCTCCAAGTGTGTCAGGCAGATGCTAAATTCAGTGAAGAACATGCACGCCATTGGCATGCCTCCTGATTTTGTAAGTGGTCTGTGTGTTTGCTGCTAAGATGTAAGTCTCTGTATGCATGTATTCAGTTGGATGGAGTTCCTTTGCGTGCACACATGTATACATATTATTGTATGTGAATATATATTCACTGTACATTCACCTGATAAAAATGAGAACAGGTTATCCTTTTGTGTGTGTGTGTGTGTGGTGTGTGTGTGTGGTGTGTGTGTGTGCATTACAACCTTATGTAACATTGGCTGAAACTCGATGAGCAGGTTCTTGTACTAACTCAAATTATAGAGTGCAACTGCAGATTCTGGTAGTTGCAATAATGTATCTGTCGCATAAGACTTCCTGTAAGAAAACTCACCACACGAGATGTCCTTGCATTCGAACTGACACAGTATATAAATATATATTATTCTGTGTGTCAATGGGTTGTCCAAAGACTGATCTGATGTTTATTAGCAATTCCCTTTTGTTTGTGTGTTTACCAGGCATATAAACTTAGCTAGGTGTGTGTGCATGTGCATTTACGTAATCTAAACACAACATTTGGCAGAATTTGAATTATTTTTAATTTTTTTAAAAATCGTCTATGAACAGTGATTACCTTTTGTCTTCCCTCAGTGTCTATCTTTTGTGGAGGATTGTCTGATGTCTCTTAACGAGCAGAGTATAATGCTTGCCAATGCATTGTTGGAGAGAGGAGGGCTGGAAGCCGACTTGAATGAAATGTTGCCCACCATTGTGGACGAATTGAGGTAAGAGAAGGAAGACCAGATGACACACATGCACACCTGAGTTGATTATGTTATAATGTGCTTGTGATCTTACACGTTATGGTGGACATGTTTTATCAACTTTATGCATCCCTCCTCTCCATTTAATCTGGTCTACCTACCTTTTCCCCCTCCCTCTTCCCCCTCCCTCTTCATACTCTCAGCATCTCCCCCTCTGACCTGTCGCTTTTGCTGCCACTTGCTGCTGTCAACTGCAGTGCTCCCGATCTATCTGCCAGGCTCAACCACCTACACATGCAGAGACTCCTGGGAAGGCATTTCTTGTAGACCCTTTACCAAAGAGCTGTATATAATAAACACTGTCAAGCATCTCAGACAACTCATTTACAACATTTTTTTTAATGATATCTGATTGGCTCTCACTTTCTTTCCTTTCTCTCTTTTTCAAATTTACTGCATTTTATATTTTAAATTTATTACAGAAGACGTGACCCCATGCTGAAATTATTTCTATTTATTGAACAAAGGTTACTTTAATTTTTTAGATTCCCGTGCTGTCATGGATGTTTATACTGGATTCACTTGTTGCCATGGCAATTGCTTCTCTTGGTTGGTACTAGCTGAAGAGACTTTCGTTTTATTCTTCACACTTGGGCAGGGATCAGTGCTCCTGGAGGACACACTGATCAACAGAATACATGGTTGTGTATAATAACTTGATCGTGAGGGCTGGACAGGGTGTTGTGGCTAAGTTGGTAGGGGTTGAGGAAGCCTATAAGGTCCAAGTAGCTTTGTGGAGTGTGTGTCGCAGTTGAACACAGCATGCACACACAGTGATACACAAATTATCTAGCTGCCATTGGTCACATGTACCTGAGTCTGACATAGTCTGGGTGCCTGTGCACTAAGTAGACTAGGAGCCAGTGCAAGCAAAGTCATGGAGCTGGGCTAGGAACTTGTAGGAAGACTTACCAAGACTCAGCTTAGAGTGTGAGCACCCGAAGCCCCACCTGGACCCTTAGCTGACTAACAAGCAAGGCCAGTGAATTTGCCCCCCCCAGAAAATTATCATAGCTGGGTGGACTGGTGTGGGAAGATGTTGAAAGACAGGAAAGTTTCCTGTCTGTGCTGGAATTGAACTCACAACCCTGGGGTACTGACAGGAAAACTTTCCTGTCCTTCAACATCTTCCCACACCAGTCCACCCAGCTGTGATGGGACCTGGAATTTTCTGGGGTGAAAATTCACTGGCCATTACTTGTCAATCAGCTAAGGGTTCAGGTCTGTTAGTCCAAGAGCATAACTACTCAGCCACACACACACACACGCACGCACGCACACACACACATTCTCTCTGGGATCTGTTGTAAAAAATAAAAATAAATAAATACATGTGTATGAAACCTAGTAACAGAACTTATTTACAAGCTTTATACATAACGTCATTAATTCTGTCAATTTTTTAAAAGTTTCTATGTCAATGAGAAACCATATGAACTGTAACTGCACACAAACCTCACAGCACCAACGTCTACACAGCATTCGTTATCAACTCTCAATGAATAGGTGGACACACAGAACCAGGTGGTAGGCGTGAACAACAGCTGACCACTTAAGGACTGGGTGGACCCTTTACCAGAGCTGAGCTATTGAGTATGATGTTATTGAGTGTGTGTGGATCACACCTTAAAAAGATGTTAATAGGTTCTAATTAACAAAACTATCCGAGCCTAGAGTGTGTGTGTGTGTGAGTTCATGTCTGAATCATACCTGAAAAAGGTGTTGATAGGTTCTGATTAGTTTAACTAACACCTAAAGAGCCCTGGTCAAGTGCCAAAGTAGCAAAATGGTGGTGGTGGGGGCATCCACATATTTTTTGGGGGTCAAAATTGGATTTTTAACTAATTATTTACTATATAGAAACACAAGTTTGTTGTAACCTGTCATTACCAACTAAGTACTTTTACTGCATGACAACCCTGTAGTTACAAATAAGTGCTTTTACTATACTAGACTACCATTTCCAGCTTCACCTGCAAGGTTGGCAATACTGTGGTGTTTACTGTAGATGTGGCCAGCATCTTACAGTAGTTATTGTGTGTGTGTATGTGATGTGTTATACAGAATTGTTGATGACCATTAGCAGCTTTGCTTGCAAAGTTTTACTATTCATTTAAGAAAAAAAAATTTTTGCACCCAATTTTCCCACAACTCAATTATAAATCAATCGGTTTTTGAGAATTTTAAAGTGCACAACATTTCTTGTATCTTAATCAGAGGATCTATGGATGGCTATGTGGAAATGAGAAAGGGTACCAACTGTAGATACAGCCACATTGAAACTGGTTCCTCCAATCATAACCCCACTTTCCCCAGAAACTGGAGTATTAACCCCCCCCCCCCCCCCCTTTTCTTTTATTCTGGCACAGTAATTCCTCCATTTGATATGACCTTGTTCCTTTGTATTCTGTAAATCTTTTATTCTCCAATGACCACTGTAATTTTGCCTCCAATACATAGAAACCTGGAAACATGTATTTATCTAACCAAATACAAAATGATTTACTTATTATTATTATTTTTTTGAAATTCCATTCCTTTCAAAATGAACTCTATTACACCCTCAAAATTTTGCAGTGCAAGGTGGGGTGCTGCTTATCAGGGAATTCTGCATTTAATTTTTTTTTTGGCCTAGAGAATGCAACTTAACTCGGGACTTTTCAATACAGCTACTCCAAAGGACAGCTCACTACAATACAGCTGCTCACTAGTCAGCCTAAATGACATTTTCTTTTCACTTTTACCTTGTGTCAAAATTAAAAAACACACCAACACATTACACCCTGATGTCTTGATTTCCATCCTTTAGATGTCCCTATTGACTCTGTAGCTTCATAATTGACAAATTTACTTATTTAATATTTTAATTACATTGCTTTCAAAAGGAATTATTTTGTACCCTCGTTCACTCATGGTTGCTTGTGTATCAGGCAATACTGTAGTATATTTTTGTTATCATGTATTAAACTGAGTGTGTGCTGAAATGCCAAGAGAATACAACTTCCCAAAAGGCTGCTCCAATGCAACTTCCCTTAGGGCTTTTCAATACAGATGCTCCATTAGTCAGCCTGAAAAGGCCTTTTTCTAAAGTTATTTTTGTCCATTTCATTCTGAATAAGTCTTATTCTAATTTAAAAACCACATGAGTTGGTGCAGAACTTGATTTCCATTCTTTTGATACCTCTCTTGACTCTGTAGCTTTAAATTTGAAGGAACATATATCAGGCACACATACACACAGATCAATGGCTACGTATAAGTAGGTGGAACCCAAACATTGTAAATCTTACAACTTTAACCTTATCTTAAATGTTCTAAACAATTATTTACCAGATTTAAAAACACCGTTTTAATCAATATTACACTAAATATTTACCACAGGTCTTGTGCAGCACCACTCTTGTTCTTAGCACTCCCATAGGGGTGATAATGCTCTAATAGGCCTTAGGGGGGGGGGGGGGGGGGGGGGGGATTTCGAAAAAAATTAAAGTTGCACTGATGGCTGACCCAGTCCCAAATGAAAACCCACCAATTTGGTGGGTCTCCTCCAAAATGTTGGAGGAGTCAGACAAACATATATACACTTTTAGTTCATCATCTACAGATAACATTAATTCTTTTTTTTAATTTTTTTAATGTGGATATCATAATCAGTACTTCAACAACAAATACTTATTATCAAAACATCAACAACTCCAAGACTACACTACACTTTTCAGCTATTATCAAACTATTCAACAAGATGAATAATACTATACTAACTGGTTCCATCTGCCTACAGCAGTTATCTGATGTCATACAAAGTTTGTTCATGCCCTCTTCTCTATTTCAGCACACAACTTTGAATACTTCATCTCGGCCAATGTGCGCACTTCAAACTTATATGCTAGTCCAGTGAATACCCTTTTCATGGCGTCAACTGAACCAGCATACAGCATCTTTGATCTGATAGTTGCTCGACGGTCATCACACCTACACACAAAAACAAAGCAAGATTTTAAAATATCTCATCTCAAATGCCTTGTAATAGAGAGGGATAAGGGAAGGCAGGTCTCTAATATTGCACATTTCTGGTTATGATGATGGAATGGACCAGAAGTTGCCATCACATGGTCTCAACATTGACTGGTTAAGTGTAAAAGTAGCAGCATCTGTGAACCAGCTCATCTCCAATTGTCACTGTGAAGATGTAAACTAAAGAAATATTATGAGATGAAGAGGAATAAGCAAATGGAGGAGAAAGATTTATGCAACCCTTTACAGTTGGGTCTGTCTGTCTGTCTGTCTGTCTGTCTGTCTGTCTGTCTGTCTGTCTGTCTGTCTGTCTGTCTGTCTGTCTGTCTGTCTGTCTGTCTGTCTGTCTGTCTGTCTGTCTGTCTGTCTGTCTGTCTGTCTGTCTGTCTGTCTGTCTGTCTGTCTGTCTGTCTTGACACTTGAAAAGCAAGCTTTTGGAATCAGATGAGTGGATATTTTAGTCATTCACACAAGAATTAAATGATTGCACTTAATTTAATAGCCGGTGGACTCACTTCGCTTGTCACTGGAGTGTCATTTTCACTTTACTAAACTCAAAATTGTATGCATGTTCTTACCTAATTCCCTTTAGCAAAATTCTAAGAGCAAGTGGCACAGTAGAGGGCTTGGCGTGCAAACAAAGTTTAAAGCTGTATGACCTCCATTTCCTAAAGCCTAAAAATTATATTATATACCAACCTATGTGGCTAATGCACTGCTAAACTCTTGAACATGAGACGTCAAACTTTGCTTGCATACACAACTTGATCGCGGGAGTAATTTGGGCAATGTTAAAACCACATGATAGGAATGTGGGGTCCTCCAGACACAAAAAAACTGGAGATTAAGTGGGTGTGGTGAGTTTATTCCTGACCAAAAAATGGTCCAAATTACACTAAATGCTAATTTTCTCTGTTGAAATTATCTTTAGCAAAATTCTAAGAATATAGGCATTAACCTTGTCACTGCATCTATCATTACGCCAAATTTTATCTACCTGTTACCTCAGAATGAACCATTTTAATTTGAGAACAAAGTTAGCGTTATGTACGTATGGACAAACACATTCCTTTTTATATACAAAAATTAACGATCGCAAATGTTTAAAAGCAGAGTTAGTATAATTTGTGTATGAAAATTTCTTCTCTATTTGTTGACTTTTGCCTAACCATATGTGTAGTTTTCCAGGGCTCACCATGAGTAGGTAGTCAACATGAGCTGGGTGAACTGGTGTGGGAAGATGTTGAACTCACAACCCAGGGGTTGTTACTGTGGTTGAGGCCCAGGTCATCCAGTGGGAAACTCCTGGTGTCAAATCCAGGACTTCTTTTTCTTTTTTGTGTCCTCAGTGGCTCAACTGGCAGATGAGTGGAATATATTCCATGATACCGGGTGCAAGCACGTAGAGCAGAGTTGGTGATTAGTAATAGCTACTTCTGTTTCCACTGTGTGTGTATGTGCGTGCATGGGGGGGGGGGGTTGGAGTGCTGTGGTGGGTGTGCATGCATGTGTATGACACATCTTCTAATCTTCTAGTAACAGAATGTATTTACAAACTTTATACATAACGTCATTTTAAAACAAGAATTCTGTCAATTTTTTAAAAGTTTCTGTCAATGAGAAACCATATGAACTGTAACTGCACACAAACCTCACAGCACCAACGTCTACACAGCATTTGTTATCAACTCTCAATGAATAGGTGGACACACAGAACCAGGTGGTAGGCGTGAACAACAGCTGACCACTTAAGGACTGGGTGGACCCTTTACCAGAGCTGAGCTATTGAGTATGATGTTATTGAGTGTGTGTGGATCACACCTTAAAAAGATGTTAATAGGTTCTAATTAACAAAACTATCCGAGCCTAGAGTGTGTGTGTGTGTGAGTTCATGTCTGAATCATACCTGAAAAAGGTGCTGATAGGTTCTGATTAGTTTAACTAACACCTAAAGAGCCCTGGTCAAGTGCCATAGTAGTAAAAAAATTTAGCAACCATATATCTCCATATGTTAATGTAGAGATGTACACTGAATTAATATTATGAGATGAACAGGGATAAAAAAAATGGAGGAAAGAGACTTGTGCAACCCTTTACAGTTAGGTGTGTCTGTCTGTCTGTCTGTCTGTCTGTCTGTCTGTCTGTCTGTCTGTCTGTCTGTCTGTCTGTCTGTCTGTCTGTCTGTCTGTCTGTCTGTCTGTCTGTCTGTCTGTCTGTCTGTCTGTCTGTCTGTCTGTCTGTCTGTCTGTCTGTCTGTCTGTCTGTCTGTCTGTCTGTCTGTCTGTCTGTCTGTCTGTCTGTCTGTCTGTCTGTCTGTCTGTCCGTCCCACCAGCTGCACAACCTAAACTATCAACTGGCACTTGATAATCAAATTTTTGGGACCAGATAAGTGAGCATTTGATTGTTCACGCACAAAAATAAAACATATGCTACTTGGAAATTTTTTACTACAGATATTTCTCTTCTGCAGCCCATGCACACATCTCTGTGGAAGGAAACTATTTACAAGCTTGATAATAACCAAATTATAAACGAACTATGGCAATGAGAAGTGAATAAATATCAATCTCACGCAACACCACAGCACCAATGCTGGTCTGACATAACAATGCCACACACTCGCAACATGTACACCACCACATCTACCTGCTGTCACATGGGCAGCAGCAAACAACCTCCACCACTGCAACATCTCACAACAGCAACCTCACACAACAGTGACATCACACAACAGTAACATCATACAACAGCAACATCACACAACATCAACATAACACAACAGGAACGTCACACAACAGCCACCTCACACAACAGCAACCTCACACAACATCAACATCACACAACAGCAACGTCACACAACAGCAACATCACACAACAGCAACATCACACAACAGAAACATCACACAATAGCAACTGACAACATTATAAAAGCTATTTGAAGGTAGTTTGCAATACAGTGCTTACCAAAATATGAACGCAAGCTTCTGAATCTTTCGACCTTCCTCATTGGTGAACCCAAAATCATAGAGGATGTATCGAGGCTCATCGTCCAGAGTCGCCACAAGCTGGTCAAACTCCACGCAGTCTTCCTCCTTTGTGTCTGTGGTACACGCCTCTGCCTTGTAGTCGATGATTATGCGCTCCATATCTCCGATCTTGAAAGTTGCCCACTTGTAACACTTCTCCAGAGTAATTTTTTTGTAGAATGCCAGGATTTCAGGATCAGCCTGTATCCCAGTCAAGGAGGTCTGCAAACATGGAAGAAAAATGAGTGGAGAAGAGTGAACAAGACACTACACAGTCAGACGTAATAACACAGTAACAACAACAGCTGTTGTGATCATAATAAAAAAAAAACTTGTGAAAGTTCACGTCAACTAGAGTACATGTGAAATAAAGCAAGTATTTGGTGTTGACAATAGTTTCTCATTGTTTAAGATGACACGTGCACACAGCAACATTTGATGAGCCAGAAAAATTATGGACTTCACCTGGAAAAATCTGAGCTATAATAAGTAATAATAAGGCACTTGTGTTTAGAGGCAGTTTCCAAAATGTTGCATGATTGTTTGCTTATTGTGGGCATGCTCATATGTACATAAGCATTTCAGCTTCCAGATATGACAACAGAGCTGGGAAATACAGATGTCTTTATGTATGTGCATAGTTTCATGGTGGTTAGATACTTCTCATGAGCTCTCCAATGCTAATTTCAACCATTAACCCTACACCCAGTGAATCTAAATACAACAAAACACCAAGTTAAATCAATTTAATTCCACTATTTTGGGAAATTCATCAACTCTGTATTATGAAGTAATACATAGCATGTGGTTGGTTGGTTGGTGGTCTATCTGCATAAATCAATTCGGTAACAGTTTGAGTGAGTTGCCCGACCATCCTGCTTGTTATTCCTGGTTATTTTACCTTAAAATATGAAACAGCAGGTTCGATATGCAACACACATGAAGTATGGTTTCCCATGACTCCTGAGGAAGGAAACCAAATTTGCAGCCACAGACACCAGGCATTTCCTATTCTATATCTGATCTTATTTACAAGCTCTTGCAAGACAAGGAAGATCATTGTAAATATGCTGGGAAACTTCTCCTTTCCCTCCCTCTCCCCCCCTGAATACTAAAAAAACTCTATTTATAAAAATAGCAAGGAGACCAGGCAACAACAACAACAACAACAACCCTGATAGCTGCAGTCTATTTATGATATATTTTACCCAACTAGTGATGTCCACCATTTCTGTAGCTTGTTACCAACAAGAAACTGCACTGGTAGTTGCAAGTTGATCGAGTAGTTGCACGATGATCCCAAAGCTGATCCGCTAGTTGCAAGTTGATTGGGTAGTTGCACTATGATCCCAAAGCTGATCCACTAGTTGCAAGTTGATCAGAAGCACAAAAAAACCTTCCAGAATTGCCCTGGTAGTTGCAAGCTGATCATGTAGTTGCAAGTTGATCCGAAAGCTGATCCGCTAGTTGATTGGAAGCACACACAAGAAAATCCAAGCACAAGAAACTGGTGGGGCAAGAGTTGGTTTGATTGAAGTCACCTGCCACCAATGATAACTAGGGGTTGGAGGGTTTGCTATGAGCACACTGGTTTGTTTATTCAACAAAAAAGTTACCAGTGGCAACTAAAGTCTGGAAGGTTAGCGCATGGGCATAAAGTCTGGAAAGTTAGCTGCATGGGCAGACTTAGTTGGTGTACTGACCACTTACCAGTGTAAGTACAGGTTTTCCTAGATATTTTAAAATAGCTGAGTGAGAATTTTTCTAAAATTAATTTCAAATTTCAGCCTATAATTCTCAAGACCTCAAAATATTACTGTACTTCTTTTTAAAATTATTTCCATTGGAATCTGGTCTCTTATATTTGGTGATATACCACAGCAGTTTTCAGTGTGCCACATGCTTAGTTGATAAGGTGAAGAAGAAGAAAAAAACTAAATAATTTTTTTAATAAAACAAAGGTTAAATTATAAAACAATTTGCACCTAAATCTGGTCATTACAGGGTTGGGTGGTCCATTAAAATATATCGCTCAGAATCTGAATCAGCCCAGAATGGACCACTTAATAAACAAATCAATTCTTTTAAAACAATATAATTAATTAAAAAATATATATAATTAACAATAGTTGAAAGTTGAATAGCACTATGGTGTTGTAGTTGGATGGTGCTGGGGAAGACTGCAAACCTGTGGTCATGCAGTGGTAGTACACCAAATTGAGATGGACAGACCATAATGTTCTTTATGAGTGGGGAGGTGGGAGGGAGTTGTAACATTTAACCCCTTACTTCTAACCAAAGGCACAAAAACAGCTGGGGTAAACAAATGAACACAAAAAAATGCACCCTTTACAAACTAGCAACTGAAAGGTGAAAATAGCAGGCTAATATTACACTCTACTGCTAATAGCTCTGAGTATTTCTAGTTTGCTTGTTGTTCTAGAGTGAAGTGTTGAAAATGGCTACCACAAAAATTACTCCTAAAAATAAAAAATAGCTAGCTGAAATGAAGCTTGTTAGGAATTACAGCTACTGGCTAACACATTTCTAAATATTTTGATCTTATTCAAGAAATTCAAACTTATCTCCACTCCTTTTACCCAACCTTTTGTTCTTGTTAAGCTGTGTGATGCCAGTG
>OZ017779.1:9672423-9724961 GCA_963969325.1 Lycopodina hypogea | reverse complement strand
TGTTTGTTTTGCTAACTAACAAGTGTTGAATATTTGTACTCAGGGAGCTTTGAAAAACCCTGGTGCCACTTTATGATCAGGTGGCCACCACAGCAAACTGCTTAGTGCCAATTATGGTGACAGCGCCGATTGGACACCCCTGTATTATCTACAATCTATCTTGCCCCCTTTGATTCCCACTGCACCCCCTTGATTGATACCGCCCCCTGCTGCTCCCTTTAACTTCTTTAATTGCCCCTTGGGGGCAGTACCACCCCCGTTAAGAATCATTGCTTTGAGTGAAGAAAATTGTTCTTCCCTTATAAACCTGGATTTAATCAAGAGCAGTTGGCACTAAGACCTGTGGCAAATAATTATTATAATATTTATTAAAAAATAATGTTTTAGGAACAGGTAAAATAATTGTTTGGAACATTTAGGGTGATATTAAAGTTGTGGTAAGATTTACAACTTTTGGGTTCCACAATAAAATCACATAGTTGTAACCACAGGGTTTTAATACAGTAAAAGCATTTTATTTTATGACAGGTTACAACAAACTTTTATGTCTCCATATAGTAAACATTTTGTTTAAAAAGTTCATTTTTTTAGCAAAACTGATGGATGTATGCCCCCCCCCCCCCCATCATTCCAAGTGTTCCTAGACCTGTGCTACAAGTAATAATATAGACATTCCAAAAAAGCTAATGAATCTATACTATAAGTAGTTGGAATAGTCTGTCTGTCTGTCTGTCTGTCTGTCTGTCTGTCTGTCTGTCTGTCTGTCTGTCTGTCTGTCTGTCTGTCTGTCTGTCTGTCTGTCTGTCTGTCTGTCTGTCTGTCTGTCTGTCTGTCTGTCTGTCTGTCTGTCTGTCTGTCTGTCTGTCTGTCTGTCTGTCTGTCTGTCTGTCTGTCTGTCTGTTCAAGTGTCCTTGATTTACGCTTGAAGTCAGACCCACAAACCCATATATATATATATATATATATATATATCAGTGTCACCAGGGGAATGTTTTAAGTATGTTAATATTATGGCACACCCCTTCCTGCATTAAAAACCAACTAACACTTGCAGGCACAGAGCAAGCTCATTTTCAGTGGTAAGGCCAAAACCACACCCATAGTTGTTAAATATAATTAATACATCATCGTACTTTCCTGTGGAGGCTTGGGGTCATGCTTTTCCCTGAAATTTTGAAAAATGTGCTCTGATATAGATCATGATACGTTTCTGGCAGCTAACAGACAATAAGACTACAAATATTGGAAAATTACAGCATGCATGTAAACAAAGAAATAAATAAGAGCATCAATAGTGTTGTAGTTTTCAGGTGACTATAACAATGTGCTGTAGGATGATGAATGTAAAATAACTACAAGGTTTACTCAATTTCTACTTGGAATGATATTTATGGTAATTTAAATGTATTTGTTAAGCTGTTAATTTTATAATGATATCATACTGAAATCACAAGATCAACCTCCGCATGAAATCCTGAAGAGTACAGCATTCTACTAAACATGAATATTAAAAAAATAATAATAATGTCTTCAAAATACAAAATAGCCAACCACGAGGGTAAACTAAACACAACATAAAAATAATTTTTGTCTGCCTTATAAGCTCTCAAGTTGTGGTCTTGAAACCTTGTACACATAAACGTGGCTGAAGATGCAGCTTTACCATAGTGTGCGGCTAATTTGTAAACCAAGCAGCTCGGTTTGAACAACCTGTGGCTAATAATTACTATGATATTGCTTAACCAAATTATTATTTTTGGAAAAAATCATGTTTTAGAAAAATGGTGGGATGATGGTGGAAGGTCCAGTAGAACCAAGTAAGATTTGTTGGAACTTACGATAACTGTTGCTCCTACACATACACCAAAAAGCTGCCACCAAAAAGCATGCAGAGCATGCAATATAAGTGTTATTTTTAAATATATATTCCTTATTTATCAATAAAAAAAAGAATTAATCCATTTTTTAATCTTTTTTTCCCCTCTCTGGAGTGCTACAGCCAAAACTGTAGCAGCTGTAGAGTTTTGACGGACATGCAAAGGCAAAAAATGATATTTTTGCCAGAAAAAAATATTGGAGCTACATGCATAAAACTTGTTATCAAACACAACTTGACTTTGGGAGTAACATGGGGTGGGTCCCACCTGGCCACAACTTCCTCTTGGTGTGTACGGCTAAAATGCCAAAATGGTACTTCATTTAAACACTTGGATCTAGGTAGCTATATCCATGAACTCATATATATTTGGAATCAGTGTCGCCAGGGGAACATTTAAAGAATATCTATGAGGCCACACCCTTTTGTGTTTGTATAAGGCCAAAAAAAAAAGCCAAAATGGTACTTTGGCAAACAAACCCTTAGAACTACAGACCTAAAACTTGGTATGTATACATAACTTGACTCTGGGAATAATATGGGCAGGGTCAAGCAATTAAGACAATTTCATAACCACCCGAAGGGCAGGTAATTCCCTAGCATTAATAGACCAGTGGTTTAAGTGGTTTTTAAAAAGTGCCACTTGAGATTGGAAGCGAAATGAAAAAAAAAAGAAAAAAAAAAAAAAAAAAAAAAAAAAAAAATATATATATATATATATATATATATATATATGTACCTTGAAATTTTCCAGACTTCCGCCTGTTGGAACACTGGGCAGCAGGCTGGTGGCTTGCAGCAGTATTTAACATCCCTCAGGTAGAACATCTACACAAGGAAAGTGGGTTTAAAATCTCTTTCAAAGGTTGAATAATTTATTAACAATTTTTATGTTACTCAAGAGCAATAAATTAAATTAGGTCATTAAATTATAGTCTACTAGCAGCATATACTGGCGTTGCCCAGCCAATATAGGCTAAAATCCTACCATTTTTGGCTTTTTCTCATTACCATGGCAACCATTTTGAAAAAATTTTAGCCCATCTTTAAATTGGGTCAAAACCTATCATCATGCCGAATTTCAGAGAAATCCACCTACCGGTTTGGCTGGAATGATGGTACAAACATACAGACAGACCGACAGACAGACATATTCTGTTTTTTCCCTGACATGCCACCTCGCATAAAACCATCTCAGGATGGGTCTCCTCTATCCCTAAAAGTTTGGTCAAAATCTAACAGAGGGATTTTGAGAAATGGACAAACATAGTTACATATTCAGTTACATAGGTCTTCTAATATATATATACTAGCAGCATATACCCGGTGTTGCCTGGCCAATATAGGCTAAAATTCAGTAATTGAACATGTCTTGCCAGTAAGAAAGTGATGGTGGAGAAGATGTATTATTAAAAGAGAAGTGGCCAAAATACCATTTTTGGCTTTTTTTCATTACCATGGTAACCATTTTGCGAAATTTTTAGCCTATGTTTTAAGTTGGGTCAAAACCTATCATCATGCTGAGTTTCAGAGAAATTCACCTACCAGTTTGGCCGGAATGATGGTACAGACAGACAGACAGACAGACAGACAGACAGACAGACAGACAGACAGACAGACAGACAGACAGACAGACAGACAGACAGACAGACAGACAGACAGACAAATTCTGTATTTTCCCAAACATGCCACCTGGCATGAAACCATCTCAGGGTGGATCTCCTCCATCCCTAAAAGTTTGGTCAAAATCTAACAGAGGGATTTTGAGAAACGGACGAACATAGTTACATAGTTGGTTACATAGTTACACAGTTACATAGTTACATAGGTCTTCTAATATATATATATAGATATGTATGGAAGGGGGACCAACGACGTGTAAAGATTAGGTAAAGCTAGTACTGTATATTATGACACTACTAAACAGGTGCAATATCATTGGTTAATCTTCCCTTGCCTTTCAATGAAGTTTTATACACTGAGTAAAACCCTACCTGTGGGGCTATTTTTATCAAAATTTTCTTGTTGAGGTCACAACTCTATGCTTGAGTAAATCACTGCACTTACAACAAACAATTGTGTAAACACATAGGTCAGCAAAGCTGTGCCCAAACCACCTCCTGCTCTTTTTCTTTTCTTCTTTTTGATCCCTGTGGGCCTAAGTATCAGGGAAGAAATAAAAAAACAGATCTAGAATTATATTAAGAGGTCTTTGTTGTCTCTGTCCATAGGAGGGATGCTACTCAAAATATCCTTCAGGAGGGGAGGGAGCTCTATTTCATACATGAGAACCAGCCTCCAAGCTACATGTGACAGGGAACAAACAAATCAACAAAAAAAAATCTCAAATTATAGTATGATACTTTTGTTGTCTCTGGCCACTTTTTAGTATAATTAATTCATAATTTTGATATTAAAATCTTAGATACATACCTCACAAGTAAGTACATTAGTCATATCCATTTTTTGCAATGGTATTCCCAAAGGAAAGCAATACAGCTATAGTGAGTTATTCCATGTATTATAATAGCTAACTACTTATGGTCACAATAATGCTGGATCAGTGAATACATTTTGTGGATAACTTTCTTGCAGTGGTTGCTATAAGGGTTGCTACATATCATTAACCAAAATGAAGAAAAATATTGTAGCTAGCTACCTATATACAGTGATTTTGCAAGCATTTCACGTAATATCACATATGTTCAGTCAATACTGACAGATTTAGTATGTACAAAAACAGGCTTTCTCAGCAACTTCTTGCGGTTCAGAGGGTAAAGGGTCTGGCTAGCGATCAAACTCAATGTACCCAGCCCATGTGATTGGGTTCAAAGTTTAAACCTGGCTAAACCTGGGCAACGGTTGAGTATTAAACAAGTTTTAACTACGTCTTGCCAGCTCTAGAATTTATTGGTGTTCCAGTTGAACATCCGGTTTATTTCAAGCGAGCATTTTATGGTGCTGGTAAAATTCTACTCGGAATGGCTAAAGATTTCTTCAACCAGTTTACAAATTTCCAAAAACTCACGTTTGGAGGCAATGGAAAGAAGGAGGCTACAACCAATGCTGGAGTTCTCAACACCCACCCCCCCTACATAACATCTGGGATCTATCGCCCACGGAGACAGAACCAACCTATGCTTGAACAGAGCATGAGTGTGTCTCTATTCAACAGAGGCTTACTCAACCCCACAGGGGAGAACAATTGTTTCCTAAACTCAGCGGTGCAGGTATGGCACTAGCTGGTTGAGGAGGTATGGAATAAAGGCTATGGCCTATAGTGTGGAGTCACTGTGTCTTTAATAAAGGCTATGGCCTATGGTGTGGAGTCACTGTCTTTAATAGCTACCATCTAATGAGCAACTAGCACTCACACACTCCTGAGCATGAGTTGTTCTTAATAGCATGCTTCACACAAAGATATAGTCTTGTCAAGTTCCATTCCAAGTTGTTGTTATTTTGACAAATGAAAGTGATAAGCCAGCCAGCAATGACCAGTGCTTACTTAGGCATCACATTGATGGAACACTAGCTTAAGGTCAGCTCTAGTTCATTGTGTAAATCAATGTTTCCACTTCTGTTAACATTGCTTATGTCGTGGTACCATCTATGAGAGGTTGAAAATGTTCACACTCTATAGTGTATGTGGTTATGTAGTAATTCAAACAATGGTCAACTTTTCATATAGAATCTGGAAACTTGTAATTTTTCACTTCTTAAGTTTACAATGAAGACAAAAAAAGCTGTTTTCAATTTTTTTTATTCATAAGCAGTTGCAAAAATTCAAGATGGCCGCCATGAATAAAAAAAATTGTCATATTTTGCCTGTTATAGAGATAATAATAAAATACCTGCTTGTAATAAATGACAGTATAGGTGTAATATATATAATGTAGGTGTTACATATAATATAGGTGTTTACGTATATAATAATTAGTCATCCAAGTCCTAGTTTTCCTGGTCATCAATTTAATTTTGATCAATTGCAACATTGTTGCATGTGTCCTCAGCTCCTTCACACTTGCAGGGCTCTGTATAGGCTAGTTTATGTGCCTTACATGAGCACCATCCGCTGCACTTACTGGCGACACAGGAACACTTCACAAGTTCCACCACAGCCTCTGGTGCTGCTGGAACTTTTGAGATTACTGGACGTAGTGGCCGCCCTCCAGTTGTCGCCATCCCAGAGTAACTGGATCCAGTAGAATTGGTCCAGCTACTAAGTTTTGCAACCATATGTTGGCTTGTAGGTGTGCATGCAATATATGCTCAGTGATATATCCTTGAGTAGGAAATAGCTTCTCCACACCTTGGTTACCCTTTAGCCGCTTGAACATGAACCACCTCAGTGCCTTGGCTGATGAAAACCCAGACTTCTTGAACAGCTGACACAAAAACGATTCACGTCCAGACAACACCCCTGGAGATGGATACACTCCAACACCCAGCCCAATGAGAGCACAGATAACATCTTCACCTGCTTTCATGAAAACTTTGAAGCATGAGGACTTACCCTTTCCTTTGATGTGACCAGTGGTATCACTACCACTGAGTGCATGAAATCCTGTCAATGCTGCTACTCTTTCGCACCTAGAGCAACATAGATGGGCATGAGTTTGATTTGTCCTCGTTGATCTCCAGTGCCCATGATCATAACACTGTCTGGCTTGAGATCTGGAAATATTCGCAGAGCAAGCACTAGCACATCAGTATCACAAGAATATATTTGCACAGTATTGCCCTGATGACTCACTGCCACTGCATACAAGATCAACAGTGAATCAGCTTCCCCTTGTGTACTTGGAATGCTCACCATGTTTGGCTTGGAAGAAACCTTTCTGTGTGTGTGGTGATTGGCACTTTGCACAATTGAACAGCTTTTTGTGCAAGATACAACACAAGATTGGCTTTTGTTTCCTTAGTGCTCAGAAAGGACTTGTAGTCTTTAATACGTGTGGTATCATCAACTTTATACCCCTTATCCTATGTTCTCCCTTCTGTGCGAATCTGTCTGGTTCTGTCTTGAAATGAATTATCGATGCTGTAGTTGTCAAATACTACATATGCGTCAATGTAAACAACCGATTTGCAATCAACATTTTGAACAAAGCAGTCCACCAGATCTTTAGTTTTTAATTCTGCTTTTGTAGACAACCATCTCCTGTATGAGAGCCATGCCATCTAGCTATAATGATGCTGGTCGGGCTGTGTTGGATGGTTAACTCCTCTCCAATTTGAGACATGGCAGATTCTGCAATTATGCTCGAGTTCATGAATGAGGATAGACTTGTTGGTACTGGGTAGTAGAGAACCATCTGGCTTCATTAGTGTGGCATTGGAACTAGTAAATTCATGCTTTCCTACTATGTCTTCAAGATCGAGTTTTCTTGAAGACTTTGCAATGAGGAGCAAGCGAACAAACAGGGAGTTTGTTGCTTTCAAACTGACCACTTCTGATTCAGCCTTGAGATTGACAAGCCAACATGGTTGCAAGACTCAGTAGATAGACCAATTCTACTGGATCCCGTTACTCTGGGATGGCGACAACTGGAGGGCGGCCACTATGTCCCAGTAATCTCAAAAGTTCCAGCAGCACCAGAGGCTGTGGTGGAACTTGTGAAGTGTTCCTGTGTCACCAGTAAGTGCAGCGGATGGTGCTCATGTAAGGCACATAAACTAGCCTATACAGAGCCCTGCAAGTGTGAAGGAGCTGAGGACACATGCAACAATGTTGCAATTGATCAAAATTCAAGTAATGACGAAGAAAATGAGGACTTGATGACTTGACTAATTATTATGTATGTAAACACCTATACTATATGTAACACCTACATTATATATATATACTACACCCATATTGTCATTTATTATAAGCAGATATTTTATTATTATCTCATAACGGGCAAAATATGACAATTTCTTATTTATGGCGGCCATCTTGAATTTTTGCAGCTGCTTATGAATAAAAAAATTGAAAACATTTTTTTCGTGTTCATTGCAAATTTAGGAAGTGAAAAATTACAAATTTCCAGATTCTATATAAAAAGTTGACCAAATTACACAATAACATACACTACTAAACCTCTTTCACACACGCACACATGCACACACACACTCACACACACACACACACACACACACACACACACACACACACACACACACACACACACACACACACACACACTTTAATGGTAAGGTAATAGTAGTGGTTAAAGATGAAAACATGCATGTTCAATTTTCTGGTTCAGTAGATTATCTGAGTATGCTACAAATATAGCGTTGAAATCTAATTCCTCTCTATAGAAGGTAATCATCCTGTGATGATGTCCACATGTTTCCATGGAGCTGTTGTGAGGGGGTGTAGCCTCAACCAGTGTAAATACTGATATTTCCCCATGTTTTGTACGTGACCTCTTGATAAAAACTCAATTTTAAAAATTTTCATTTAAAATCTTTTTTTTTTCCTCTTTGTAGATTTTATGGCATATTGATGTGTTCCGAAGAAGCTTCAGAAAAATCAAAGGTCACACATGCGTGGAGGAGGGTTGTATCTTCTGTGCCCTGAAGGTGTAGTAATACTTACATGTTCATTAAATGTGTTATAGTGAGGCAGAAACTTGTTCATCTGTTGATGTGTTGGCATGTCCAGTTTCTCATGTAAAAAATATGTTTTGAGACTATTAAAAATTTTATCATGCAATTTTTTTTGTGTTTTTTTGTTGTTGCTCGTATAAAGATCAGCAAGAGTGCAGTAGTTGGTACATGTAATTGTGTTATGCCTCTCCATTTTATTAGGAGCTGTTTAATGACTTCCAACATGGAGGCCAGTCTGCTATCCCTCCAGATGTGCTGCGTAGAGCCATGGCTGAGTGTTATGTGGAGCAGAACAGATTCCAAATTGGGCTAATGGATGATGCTGCGGAGTGCTTTGTAAGCTTAGAGATCTTGTGTAGGTGATTGATCAAATCCTGTTCAATTCAAGGTTTAGTCCAATTCCCTGTCTCTGATGTGTTTGATTCAGATAGCAATTTGATGCCTATGCACTGAAGTTGGTGTAAAACTTCATGATATGGAGTTGAGTGTGTAATTCTGTCCATCCAATACTAGACTTAACACTTTGATGAAAGCTCCAGTATTGAAATCCCACTCTATTATTTCATTCCAACTGAAGGTTGGTTCCAGGTTTTTGCTGCTGTAACATGAGTTGTGCATTTTCTAGTTGTTATTAATTCAACAGGTGAGGCACTCTTGCTCTTGTTGCAACAACTATCTCTTTGGTTTAAGCCCTCCTATTTCACTTCCCTAGCCCCCCCCATTGCTATTGAAGTTGGTGTAACCTTAATACCACTTCAGCCACAACTCTGCTGCTATGCCAACTCTGCTGTCCTTTCCCGGTTGTTCCTAGCCTGAGATTTTAGACATGCCTCTTCCTCTCTCTCTCTCACATGCACGCACGCACGCGCACACACACACACACACACACACACACACACACACACACAACACACACACACACACACACACACACACACACACACAGGAGAAAATCCTGGAGCAGATCCACCTGCATCTCACTGGCACAGAAGACATGGAGAGTTGTGGAGTGCCGTACTGTCTCTCACACCAGAAGTTTGCCCTCACTATTCTGGAGAGAGTGAGTCTGCTAGACTGAGGCGAGGGTTGTGAGGTGCCATGAATATGCACATATGGTTGGATATTGTGTGACTTCATGAGAGTTGTTTACACTGACTATCATGAGATATGATTTGGGGATTTATTTATGGCTGATTCAAATGCAAACAAGAGGGAAAAAAATAATAATCTAAAACAGGACTATATTGGATTGACCTGTGGAAAACTACTGAAACAAGACTGGATCCATGTAGACCACAAGTTAGATGATCTTTACGAATCAAATTAGATGTACCTATGTATCTATCATTTACTGATTTTATGCAGTGTACAATTATTAACGTATCTGACTTGATTACATTTTTGTTTACATGATTACTAATGTAGTAATAAAATAATTATAATTTTCTCGTCTTGTGATATTTTGTTTGTTTTGTAATAAACTGGTCCATGCAATATCTGTTAATACAGCCTGTGCATTATAAAGGGGCTAGAAAGTGAGGTTGGTGGGTGGGGGATAATTTTACTTCTTAATTTATTGCAGAATATGCATCTTGTTACGAATGTAAAATTTAAAAAAAATTTATTGATAATGGTGATAGTACTGAGTATGATTGGAATCTCTGTTGATTAGGTATTGGTGGATGGGTTGGGGGGGGCAGATTAAGTACCAAACATTGAATATTTCTTCCTCAACCACTTCCTAATATTCCCCATGAGGAATCTAACCTACCTACCAACGTCAACATTAGACCTCTTCCCTCCTCATCTCCTCCACCATTGTAGGATGATCACTAATGAGGCACCAACTCTCTGCACTTTTTACCAGTTGGCGCACACACACACTCACACATGCACATGTGGGTGTTTGTTTGTTTTTTTTTATCTCAAGGTTGTAGGGCATGCTAGATTTCTACAAAGGAATATCAGCTGCAGCTAGGTCATATAAAGTTTTAACTCTTAGGATTTTCTGGCTGACATTTTAAATCGGGATGTCATTACCGTACTGGGAATATATTACAGCACTCGCCAACAAGTCAAGATTTGGATGTGTATGTACTGAAACCTTTTATAAACATGTTTTTAGATTACTGTTTTGTGTCCAACATGTAACAAACCTGCAGGCACACTAATAAACTATGTAATCAGTCTCTATCCCTCCTCTTCCTCCCCTTTCCCCCCTATTCTATCTTTAGACGGAGTGTGTATGCGGTGCCACGTCTGAGCCTCTCTCGTTTGTCCAGTTTGTCCACTATATATCTTCTTCAGCCATTGTGTAGGTGTGAGTACTCCTGCCCTTTGTGATGCTATACTCTGTGTATTGTACTTGTGTGTGTTATGCACTTGGTGGATGTGGTCTCCCCCTAATAGTGTGTCCATGGTTGTTAATAGATGTACAGAAAGAATGTCACATGTTATGGGTGTGCAACTTCCTGAGTGAGAATGTGTAAGAACGGTGTGTGTGTGTGTGTGTGTGTGTGTGTGTGTGTGTGTGTGTGTGTGTGTGTGTGTGTGTGTGTGTGTGTGTGTGTGTGTGTTACATAGAAAGTGCTTTAGTGTAATATACAACCATTTAAACTAAATATTTCATTAATAAAACATGACAAAAATATATTGGCTTATTCCACCCAAAGTAACTGTCGTAACTTTACTGATTTGGATTGGCCAATACAACTATTGGTGTATCTTATTCCCGAGCTCAGAATATGTGTTCACACAAGATCTACACTTAGATAGGCTGGTACTCAGAACTCTGCAATTTCATATGTCACTTTTTGCTCACTAAAACACTTCAAGTCATATTACATCCATATTTCTGTTTTCCAAATGATGGTTTGGCCTGCAGGAAAGAAACTCAGAGATTCACCAAGGGTTTGGCTACCCACCTCCACAAATCAACACACCAAACTCAGTCTGCTACTCCTCAGCAGTCGAATGCTGACTCAGGTTCATCTGTGGTCATAGAGAATCCGGCTGCAGGTGAGGGAGTGGTGGGAAAATGTATACATGAGGCATCACAAGCTCAGTTTGGCAAGATCCTCAACAAAGCCAGCTCCTTCGGGGAGTACAGAAAGTGCTCCGAATATGTGAGTAGTGCTTTAATATTCAGATCAGCCACTTTATCTTCACATCTTCCACCTTTCTCAGGAGTGTAGGAGATAGTAGGAACAACTCTACAGTGTTAATTTCTTGTAGCTATAATTTCCATCCTTTCCTAGGCTATGTATAAGTTAGTTTTGGTACCATATTGTAGCTGGGTCTGTGTGCTTTCAGATGATATGTTGAGAGTCTCTTAGGCATATTTTATTAGAAGATAGAGCCAGTCCCCAAAAGTGCACCTGCACCCTTTTGGACCAAAAGCCCCCCTTACAAGTTGTGTGTGTGCGTGTATTCAGGATCAGTGCAAGAAGAATGTTTCAGTAAAGAGAATTCTTCTGAACTGCCCCGATGTCGGTGAGTTGTTAACTTCTGTTTGTATAGCATGTGTGTGTAAGATGGACACAGTGGGAGAGTTGTGTAAGCTGGTGGACAATCTGTCAGCACTCAATGGTTCAACATCACACTGGGTTGAAGCAGGTCGAACTGTGCTGACTTACTGACTTTACTATGTGTGTAGCCTTGTGTCTCTTATTCATGTTTTTATATCTCATTCTGGTTCCAGTATGCCTTGGTATGATATGGGATTCAAATCAGCCATCAGTGGCTGAGATAATGAGTGTCGTGAACTCAATTGGCTTGACGTTGCAGTTGAATGACGTAAGTCTACCCTTTTCCCTCTAGATGCCTAGTCTAGTATAGTGAAACACTTGCTTTTTATGCCTTCTTCCACCTCCATTTCACATCTCTCTTTCTTTTCCTCCTTCTGTTTCCCCCTCCTCCCCTCCCCTCCTCCCCTCCCCCTCCTCCTCTCACTCTGTCTCTCCCCTCCTTCCTCCTCCCCTCTCTCTTTTCTCCCTCTGTCTCTCTCCTACTTCATCCCCTCCTCCATCTTCTCTCCTTCCCTATCACTCTTCTCTGTTTCTCTTCCTCCACCCTCCCCCTTTTCAACCTCAGCTGTTTGATCATGTGTTTGCTGACAGTGCAAGCTACAACCAGTATGAGCTGACAGCTCTCATAGCGTATTATGGCAGACACTACAGCACATTCTGCTACCACAGCAAGATGCAAGAGTGGATCTACTTCGATGACGCTCGGTTTAGAACGGTAATATATCTATACATTTAATATTAATCAATCAATATTAGACAGTGCTATTATTAGGGAGAAAATTTTTTATGTGTTCACATAATTATTTTTACATAAAATAAGGGAAATATCTGAAAATAGAATTGTCATTTTACTGTGAACAAGTCAGAGATCTTTTCAGAAGTTAAGTCTCACTTCATCAATCAAAATAATATATATATTTTAAATCCCCTCTTATACCCTCATCAGAAGAAATGAGAGCCCATCCTTCCCTTTTCCACCCGAGCCATTCTTGACCAGGTGGAGAACTTGGATTATGGCAGAATACACACACATGCACGCGCACGCGCACGCGCACACACACACACACACACACACACACACACACACACACATGCACACGCGCGCGCACACACACACACACACACACACACACACACACACAAACACACACACACAAACACACTCAACATAATTTTTTTTTTTTAATTTTAAAAATCATATAAAAAAGAATTCAGCTAAAAATTCAATAAATGATATGTGTATGGAGCAGGGGGAACAAAGGTGCATAGGAAATGGTTCCACAAGATTTCTCTGACTTCACTTTTGATAACAGCTGATGATTTGTCCAAATCAATTGGTGGGATGGCGTTCCATAGTCTTGGTAACCAGTGAAATATGAGAAATGAACTATCTTCCCACCATCAAGCAATGATATTCCCCTACATTTAGCTAATAAGATGCCGCTTATATTACCAAACATCAGCAATGACACAAAACAGTAGCATGTTATATATATATATATATATTAAAACTCTAATAACATTCCTAACTAGCCACATTTCTACCCTGAAGAAGAGAAAGCCATTTCTGCAATATTTTTTTTCTTTTTCTTCCTCAGAACATCTTTTTGCTTTTTTTCTTCAAGCGTTGGAGGAATTCTCAAGTTCTTAAAGTTGAACAGCTTGGTATACTGTTACTCATCCATTTCTTTTTTAGCATCCAAATTTCCTAGGAGCGTCTTTATTTCCTTGGAAATCTGGATGCTGAGCGTCCTATTTTCTAGCGTCCAAATTTCCTAGCATCCAAATTTCCTGTGACACCGACATCAAAATTAAGAGTCACCAGGAAGGGGGAGGGGGACCAGAAAAAGGAAAAACTCTGAGATATTCTTGCTATTATTAGCATGTGTGTGTGTTTATGGGTATGTGATTATATATTTACCTATCATATATTTGATTCTTATTAACACAATATGCAATAGGTGCATAGATGGACACTTACACAAACTGATAGGTAGATAAATGTATGAATACATAATTTAAGAGAAAAGTCCTCCAGTAAGACATATCCATAAAAAAAGTGTCCTACAGTAAGACATTTAATTTAATGAGACATGTCATCCAGTAAAACATGTACTCCCACAAGACATGTCCTCCAGTAAGACACATCCTCCAGTAATACATTTTCTTCTGTAAGATATGTCTTCCAGTAAGACATATCCACCCAGTAATATTTATGTCCTCCAGAAAAACATCATCCTGTAAGACATGTCCTCCCTTAAGACATGCCTTCAGTAAGACATATCCTCCCATGAGAAAGGTTCTTCTGTCTGACATGTCCTCTATTAGACATGTCCTTCCGTAAGACAATTTTGTGACCACAACCCACCAAAGGCTTGCTAGTAATTTTAACCTGAGAGCTTCCATGGGGAAGCTTTACTTACGGGTCGCTTATTACAAGCCAGTGCCACTACTGTGTTAGTATTGGAAGGCAACTCTGCACATGTGTGCAGCTCTCTCCCACTGGCATCACCATGCCATTGTCGCAGGTAGTGTCTGTGTACCCTAGATGCTGGCAATATCATTAAACTGTCTGCTCTTATTAATGGCTGTGTGTGTTGTGTGTTTGTATCCCCAGGTGGGTACTGAGTGGGCAGACGTCGGCGAGGAGATCAGGAAGGCTCACTATCAGCCACTGCTGCTTGTCTACACCAATCCCTTTGCTGAGGCCATGGACCTCTCTGGGGTACAGTCACCATGCATGGGTGTGGTCAATATCTCCACCTTGACAGTGTATGCATGACTATGCAGCGCAAAATGCTGCTAGAGTAGACTATAAGTCACCTCAAGCATTATACTGTGTTACAACTTGCGTTAATGATATTCCACTTACCTAACCCTAGTTGAGTGTTCTACCAGAAAAATTGCAGCTTTTTGTAGAATGAACTGATTCTCTGATTCTACTACCATTCAATGGTCCAATGAATTTATCTATTTCATTATACTAGAAAAGTACCAGTTATACATAGGGGGAGGGGTGGGTATATGGGAGGCACAGCCCCGTTTCAGAAGTAAATATTAAGATGCATCTCTAGTAATTAGTATCCTTATGAATTTTCTGTGTGATTTGTAAACACAACTTCCTATTAAAAATATCCTTTTGAATAGGATCAGATTACACAGTAGTCCCCCTCTTGAGAGGCCCCTCTATTGGAAGACCACCTCTCTTGAGAGACCACTTTTTTTCATGCCAGATATTGTATTTTCTGTATAAAATCACCTCTATTGTAAAGCCATCTCTCTTGTAGTACCGATTTTTGTACAATTTAAGGGTGGTTTGTCGAGAGAGGGACTACAGTATCACATAATACCTGTGGCACACAGGTAATTATTATGTGATAGTTAATTTGTGGAATGGTTGGGGAGGGGGGTAGTGCAGTTACATGTGTTGTGTTATATGTCACACTAGGTGATAGGCCACTCCCACTACATTGTGTTGCATATTGGCAGTGTTGAGATAGTGCAGGTTTAGTGTGGACGACTATCCTTGCAGGCACCAGTTCCTACCATTCTAAATGATCCTGCAGCTTGGTGGATTATACTTACTTGAATGTACATGTCATGTGCACCACCAGCCATGGTCGCCATGCTCAGGCCTACTCATATCCTTTTCTTCTCTTCTTTCTTCCTTCCCAACTACTTATTGCCTTAATGCCTAATGGACCTGTGTTTACTGAAGTAAATGCATTGTATGTGTGTGTGTGCATGTGTTGTGTTCCAGGCCCCTACGGTGGTCACCAAGATGGGTCACCATGACAGCCACACTGGGACGACCACCATCAGTGGCAGTAGTGGCACTGACAAAAGCAATGTTAACACCATATCTCCTCATCCAAGCAACTCTGACCAACCAGAGGTGGTGGACAAAGTGGCCACCACCGTAGGTATGGATAGTACCGAATCCTCACCTTTGGCTACCACATACACCGACCCTATAGTACCCTTGATCCTTCAATCCCTCCCTCGAAGTGCACCTGTCAGGCAGAATAAATTAGTCCATCCCATTGTCAGGGACAACCGTGCAAGTGCCACACCTACTCCTACAGGGAACACACCCACTTCAGCATTGCAAAAACAAGTGGGAATGAGCAGCCAGCAGGATGACCTCATGACTTTTAGTTTTACTCCCTCTATATTAGCAAAACGTGGAAATGTAAAGGTTACTTCAGAGAATTCCTCGATCTCCGAGGATGGACGTCAATTGGAACCTCAGTTACCTCTCATAGGAGGGGGAGACTTAATTGAGTTCAGCTTGACACCTGCTCTTCTAAACAAGTATGTGTCCAACGCAGTGTACAGCTCACGAGCCAGGAACAGACGTTTAGATGATCGTAGGACCCCTTCCCCTCTCCCCCCTTCACCATCACAATCATCCCCCCAACTACCCAGACAGTGTAAAGATCTAGGTCCTCGTTCTATTCCTTCCTCCTCCTCATCTCCAAAGGAACTCAAACAATTTCCTCTGGATGCCACAAGTTCCTTGCAACATATTCACCCCAACGTTGCCACCACTAGCACCTCCGCTGTTGATGACTCCAAATTGTTTCCAAAGTGGGAGCATTTCTCTGAACCAACCGCCTCTCCAGTGCCCGTTGCTCCACAAAAAATGCTGCCGCAGCAATATAACAATCCTGAAAGATTGTCCAAGCATAACCCCGGTAGCAGTAATGCTGGCGAATGTAGTGGTGGTAACTCTGGAAACATTAGAACATCGAGGAATAATGTTGAAGATCATTGGACTGTAATCTCTGAAGTAGATCCATCTTTTGCTGATGATGTCAACCCCGCAATGCGACAGCTCCAACAAGTGGCATCACAGCACGGAATTGTTGACGCAGATAAAACTCTTATATCCACTGAGACTAGCGGAACAAGCTCTGGTACGGGAAATCTGCAGTTCACCATTTCAAGAATCCCAACTGAATCTAGAGGTAAAGTAGTTCCTTCACTGTCTTCTCCAAGTACAGAAGCTGTTCGAAGTAAGTTTGACCCCTTACCAACTCCAGGAGTTCTTGGAGTGGACTCCTCAAGCAAGTCCAAGCAGCGGGGACTACATGACTATGCTGAGCTAGACTTCCCTGCTCCTGACTATCAAAGGGTTGGTGACTATGGGGCAGGTGTGTCTCTCTCAGAAGCGAAGGGCAGAGTTAGTAGGTCTGACTATGATGAGGTTATATGTGAGCCTCCTGTTCTTGGAACAGGAACAGAAATGAAAGGGATTGGGAATGAGACTGTGGCAGACAAGCAGGCATATAGTCGATTGGTTGACATCAATACAGATGTTACAAAAATGGTGAAAATGGCAAGAAACTCGGCAATGCCTCTGGGGTACGATCCTGACTACGCTGTTCCAGATCAAGTTGCTATCAAACTTCAGAGAGAGCGGCTTGCACAAGGAGGCACAGTTAAGGGTCTGGCTAATTCTACATCTCATCAGTACCCTGCAGTGACCCGTGATAGAGCGCACCCCATGGGTGCAAAAGTTGGAGGAGGCATGGCATCTTCGTCTGATTCTAGTGTTGCTGGAGTGATGGCAACAGGTGAAGGTTGCATACATACAAGATATTCATGTACCATACTGTTGTTTTGAATAAGTGTTTTATCATATAACGTGGTCTTATTTAATGTCCAAGTTCTCTCAAGTTGTAATTACAGCTAAAAGTTCATTTGGAGATTGTTTAACAATTAGTGCCTGAGATAAGATATTATCAATGTAACTCTGACACATTCTTTCTAGTTGTTAAAATGATCTGTAGCCTTCTTAGTCAAAAAGCGTTTAAAAATAGCAAGCCAATAACTACCACTAATTTACCTAGGGTTTAGATGCAGGGTTTTTCATAGCATATGGTAACCCAGTGTGAGTGTAACGTAAGTAATAATTGCTGTTGCTAAGTAAGTGTAAGTATTTCTTTTTAATGGCCACCTCATGCATGCTTGCTTCATATACAGCTTTCATGAAACCCTCTGGGCTATTCAACGTTGGGTGTGTGTGTGAGTTGCGTGCGCGTGGTGTGTGTGTGTGTGGTATGTGTGTGTGGTATGTGTGTGTGGTATGTGTGTATAGTGTGTATGTGTATATATAATATATGCATGCATATTTTCACACACATTCTTGTGTTTGCTTATACCACTTCACATTAGTTTATTGTGTGTTTTTGATAATATATTTTGGTTTCATTCTTGCCTTCTGATATTTCTTCTTCTTCCCTTCCCTCCCCCCCCCCCCCCCCCCCTTGTTTGTGTTAATATTGCCTGTGCTGTTCTGTTGCTAGAACTCCCCAAGTCGGTGAGGGAGAGGTTCCTGAAGGCCCAGGATCTACTGGCAGTAGGGCAGGCCTCACGTGATAGTGACAACACTGTGGCCATGATGCTCTATCAACAAGCAAGCAGTAAGCCACCCAGCTATTTATGCAGATGACATGACTATGTGTTATTATTGTTATTATGGTCATGGTGCTGATGGTGGAGCAATTATTATTTATACTGATTGTGCTGAGTTGTTTGATTGTATATTGCCTGTTGTCATCTTGCACTACCTCTTTTGTGTATTTTGTATTGCTTGTTTTTAGGTTTGTTGTTCCAAGTCATGCTGGACCCTCTGGTCAGAGGAACACCTCTTTATTATAGGCTCAAAGTTCAGCGTGACGAGGCGAACACTAGTGCACTCTTGCTGCAGAAAGATGAAGGGTAAGACTAGGCTGTGCGATGAGACCAGGACTTGTGTAACACAGGCTAATAGTAGCAGTATTCACTTAGCTTCCATGGCTGTATAGATCTGACTGAGCGCTTGTTAAAGTGTTGTGATGGTAAGTGGTGATCATTCATCTCTACTGCTGAGCACTGCGTCTTGTCACAAACCCTGAGCCAGTGACACTCTTTATTTTCAAAGTATCATAAATTCACTTTTAACAGAGTTCAAGAACAATCTGCATCACATAATAATAAGGGCACAACTAGTTTAAATAATTTTTCTTCCTCATCATGAGTTTGTTTAAAGTTCCATCAAAATGACCATATATGTACATAATGTCCAGCTGTCCTCCCACCATCAACCAATCATATTCCTCTATATTTCAGCTAAAAACCTGCCCCTTACGACAATCAACAGCAATACAACCGGTCCCTTACAACAATCAACAGCAATACAGCCTGCCCCTTACGACAATCAACAACGAGACAACCTGCCCCTTACATCAATCAACAGCAAGCAACCTGCCCCTTACAACAATCAACAGCAATACAACGTGCCCCTTACATCAGTATACAACGATACAACCTGTCCCTTACATCAATCAACAGCGATACAACTTGTCTCTTACAATGATCAACAACAATACAACCTGTCCCTTACAACAATCAACAACGATACAACTTGTCCCTTACAACAATCAACAATACAAAACACATAACTGACATGACGTGATACAATAAATTGAAGTTCTAATAGAATTTCTAACAATAACATGACTATAAAGTTCCCATAGTTTCTTTTCCCTTGTTCCATCACAAGTCTGAATACATCAATGATTTATGGGTACTTATTGTCACTCTAATATCTGTGTGTTGATACAGCAAAAACTTGTCTTGTCCTGTAAGGCTTTGGTGTCATGTTGATGAATTGAAATATTGACAGATTGTGAGGTACTGGTGATAGTCCATTATGGAAGGAGAACTGTCAGTAGGCACTGTTGATAGTCCGTTATGGAGGGAGAACTGTCAGTAGGCACTGTTGATAGTACATGTTATGTAGAGGGATATGTCAGTATATTTTCAGGGGGTAATTTATAGGTTTAACTTCAAGCACTCATAATTATGAATCATGCCCTCGGCCAATAGTTGTGTTTTTTGGCTCAAAAGATATCTGTTGAAATAACAAATATATTGGGAGGGGAGAGAGTGAGGTGACAGTGGTAGGAAATAGTGACAGTGGTAGGAAATAGTGTTCAAGTGGGAAGGTGGTTTTTGTACAATTCTAACTCGATATCAATGCTTCAATTAATCTTACACAAGTTGATAATTTTCTAACCCAAGTTTATTTTACTGAAAATTTTATAGTAGCTTATATGAGTTCTAGAAGACTGAGGTGGATAATTCAACAGTAAACCATCAAAATTGCATGACTACCTGAACACACAATTATTAACTGGCTACATCCTAACACGCAATCAATGAGGTGTCTGATTTCCCAGTTCTCCCTCCCAGTTAAATTAGTCTGCACTGATGCCACTTCTTCATTGCCTTCCCCCTCACTTATCTAACGTTTTACACCTCTTGAACTTGAAGTTAGGACTGCTACGTCTTTAACAGAATGTGGTCTTGGTCACCCTCACAGCACTAAGTTTGGACCTGGAAGTACCACTTCACCCCCTTCTTCTTTCATATGAGAATTTCTTCTCTATTTGTTGACTTTGGCCTGACTATGTGTCAGTTTTCCAGGGCTCACCGCGAGGAGGTAGTCAACATGAGCTTGGTGGACTGGTGTGGGAAGATGTTGAAGGACAGGAAAGTTTTCCTCTCAGTGCTGAGCATAACTACTCTGCCACCACACACAGCCCACCTCAAGGACACCTCTAACAGACCTAACTGCCTCATCACATACGCATACTTGACTTGCATATGCACGTGCATGCGCACACACGCAAAATTTAATTGGATATATAAGGAAGGGGAAAGGAGCAATTTGGTTCGTTCTATGGACACTTTAACATTTTTAGTTTTGATTGATTACAGATATGGAAGATCTGTTTCTTGTTTAAGTACATGCAAATTTGGCACTAAACAGAGGGTTTGTGATGTTGGATTAGGTGTGATTTAAGCTAATCAGAACCTATCAACACCTTTTAAAGGTGTGATTCACATACACACACGCACGCATGCATGCATGCACACGCACATTTTTAGGGTGCAGATAGTTTAGTTAATCAAACATTGACAATTCTTTAGGTGTGATTCATACATATGCAACACACATACCTACAAGCCCAGGTCCTGGTAAAGAGTGCATATGTGGCTAGCTTTTGTTATGCCTACCACCTGTTTCTGTGGAAATCTTAATTCACTGAGAATTATCAATGAATGCTGTAGCCAAAGCAGACAGGCAGATGTTCCGCTTTCACCTTATTATATTGTAGTGTTTAATTCATATAATGTGTTTTTAGTTAAGTGTGTTTCATATCACATTATAACTTGTGACTTTGTAATATTTATTTTTTCTTTAGTAACCAATGGCAGTGCTGTAAGAGGTGTGGTCTAAAGCGCTACCTTGACGACAGTGCACTCTGTGGTCCTTGTCAACTTAGAGAAAAGATGAACATAAATAAAAAATAGGATCTGTTACCATCTGAACCTATCTTTGTTTCTGACATTTTTTTTTGTTTTTGTTTTTTGTTTCTGTTGAATTATTTGTGGATCACATACAAAACACTACAATATCATGTTCACTTCCATTTATCATTTTCAAACAATAGAAATTATCTCTTGTCTGATATGGGTGACTTTTTCAAACTGTGTGTTGTGTTATGCCAAAGTCTTGAGTACTATAATCCATTCCTATTCTCTTTGCCAGTTGTAAAGATGACTACAAAATTCTTAATGTTTACCCTCAATATTTCAGGCACAATCTAACTCCAGCAGAAAGCAGTTCCCTCCGATGTGGAATATCTTCTGTGTGCAGGAAATAGAGACTCACAAATAGTGTATGTCTGAAGATAACTTCTTGTCTATTGCTGTACAACCTGATTCATTTTAATTAATGCACTAAGTTGATAAAAATTATTTAGTGAAGATTTATAAATTTGAAAAGAATGAATCTGTTTGAATCAGTATGGCACACAGCTGAGTGTTGCTATCTGCTGTAGGGAGCTAACTATAAATTATTTAGATGCAGTTGATCAATTTTTTAAATCAAATCTTTAACCAAAATGAGTATGGAAAGTATACAAAGACAAAAAAAAGAAAAAAAGAAGTTAAGGTAGCAGATTGGTGTCTTGATATGTCTGCTGAGTAGTGGTTGTTGGTGGACACAGTTGCTAGAGTTATATGTGGAGAAGAAACATTTCAAGGAGGAACAGGGACTGGTTGACAGTTGTCTTGTTTGCCATATACTGTCTTCCTATCCACTCTGTCAATGGAGACAGCATCATGGTTGCAGTTCACATTGAGCACATAATACTTGTTATGAATTTCAAGGGTATTAAACGGGCCATCATAGGGGCGCTGCAGTGGGCCACTGTGTGCATTATGGTGAAAGAAACAACTGGTTGAAGCCTGGTTGTCAGGCTTGTAGGCTGAATAACTGCTATGGGGTGTGCACGTATTATCTTGGAGCTGCCAGACTCATGTGGATGGAATTCACCAGAAATATGAAGGGAAGTTCTGTAAATGAGTTCACAGAGGTGGAGCAGTCAGGGTCGAGTTCACAGAGCTGGAGCAGTCTGGGTCTTCCCGCCAAGGTGTCCTGATACCCAGAGTAGCACAAGTGGCAATCCATCCATGCAGTGTGGGCCTTGGAGTTGAGCCTTGAGTGGTCCCTTCAACAGTTGATGGAAACACTCAACAAATCTGTTGGTTTGGGGATAATATGCAGTTCTGTTAGAGGCTGAGATCCCAAGCAAGCAGTTGAGTTCAGACTACAAGTTGTTGGCAACCCGAGGGCCACAGTTGGAGGTAATGTAATCTGGTATTCCAAAGTGGGATATCCAGTGACAGATGAGGGCTCTTGCACATGTCTCAGTGGTGTAGTCACATAGTGCGATGGCTTCAGGCCACCAGTTAAAGTTGTCGATGATCGTGGAAAGTACTTTATGACCTCAGTCATCTAGGGGGTCTATCAAATTGACATAAAGACTGCCAAAATGACAGTCTGAAGTGGATACTCATTGAGAGGTGCATGGCATGGTGGTGGATCTTTGATGCTTGGCAGGGGTGATATTCTTGTCACCACTTGCAGACTTCATGTTTCAGCCCATGTCATATGAAACATGAAGAGATGGCACGTTGTGTTGGGCAGCAGCCAGCGTGGACAAGGCTGTGAATGGCATCAAAACTTTCCTTGTCCACTACCGAGGGACAATTGGTCAAAGTTTACCCATGGATATTACTTTTTTTTTAAAACAGTGCAATCATCAAACTGGATGTTGTCAAAGCAAAGGCTGATGATGGAGGTTTTTTTAGGTGGTGATTTCGTCTGAAGTGCCCTAATCAGTGGTAACCTGATGGTGGTCAATGGTAGGGAGTAAAAAGGTAGAAATGTCAGTATAAGAGTGTGTTAGCGAAAATGTTGTCTTTTCCACTGACATGTGGTACGTCAGTGGAAAACTGACTATGAATGACATGTGGTGTGACCAAAGGGGAATTGCACAGTAGCACAGGCGAAGGAAAGGTGTGCGGTTTATGATCAATGAAATTGGTGAACTAGCAGCCCTCGATGTGGTAGTGAAAGTGTTTTACTGCAAGACACTTTGAAAATAAAGCCATGGGACACCAGAACCCATCTTGAAACTGCTCTAGCTGACTGCCAACTGCCCTGTCCAATATATCCACATGATGCTGGTCTTAGCATTTGAATGAAGGTGATGGAGGAGGGTGTCAGTCATCAGAGCCGACTTAGCTACAAGAAATGCTGAATTTTATTTGGGGGGTCCACTTGTTGCTCAAGTGGCATGATGTGATGCAGTACCCAAGGTAATTGAATTTGCTGACACCAAAAACACTCCTCTTAAGGTTAATGACCATGCCATTTTCAGAGAAAAGGTGAAAAAATTCAAGGATGTGTGTTTCATACTAATGTTTGGTGCAGCTGGCAATGAGGATATCGTCCAGGTAGACCAAAAAAAGTTTATGTTATGGAAGATGCTATCCATCAGCCTCTGGAATGCCTGGGCAGCATTCTTGAGATAAAAGAGCATACAGATGAACTCTAACAGATCAAAGGGAGACAGGACGTCCATATTTGGGATTGTGAAGGGCTGCCCTTGCTGAATAACTTAGACTAATCTCAACTATTCTCCCTTCTGCTAATGGTAGATGCTGCCACCAGAGAATGCCCCTATACTATTCCCTTGAAATGATCCACCAGAAAAATTAAGTTATTTGAATCTTAGCTCACAGAGGTTATAATTAATTATAAAGATGAAGACTAAAACAAAACTGACAAGGAGGACTCATATATCCTCCCTGACAGAAAGCATGATATCATATTTCTATAATACACACAAATGAGTCCAAATATACAGATACACCATAGACCTGCATATGACTATATAAATTATAACAAATACATCAACATAATTAACATAACATGTTTTTTCTGATTAATCAGATTATGTTGACAGATCCACAACATTGACATCAACATATAATTAACAATCGATGGGAGGTGTGTTTAATTTATGATACATGTTGAGAAACTCTCTACATCATGTTGTGCGACCCTCAACAGGGATGGCTGCCATTGTAATAGGATCTGGTGGTAGCTGCATACGAGGTCCACCTTAGAAAAGATCCTCTGGCCCACTAAACTGCCATTGAAGTCTGGTATGTAGGGCAGGGTTACACGTAATCCACAGTAGCATTGTTGTGGCATTGAAAGTTGCCACACATATTCTGGCACTGCAGCACATAGATGCACTCTCAAAGAGCACATACTTAACGGGAGGAGGGAGTCAGTTAAGGAGGGCTAGGCACCTCACTGCAATCAGGGCCAAGGATGAAACCTGCATATGCTGTGGAAAAGGAAGGCATGGAAGCAGTGGGCCAACATGGGTGTGAAGGAAGGAGTGCCTGGTGTATGGCCGACAATGCAACCAGTGCAGTCGTGATCACCACTTTGAGCAGGTATGCAGGAATAAACCTGCCACCAGGAGCAAGGAGCAAGAGGATGCCATTTTAAACTCACTGTGCACTGTTACCATGCATAGCAGGGAGAGGGTTACCATCTTGTACTACCATATATACAACCAATTGACTGATACATTGATTAAACAGCCATCCCAACCCCTGCCATACACTAGGCTACAGATAAGAATCCAATTATGCCTCACCCCTCATGCCAAATAAAGACCATTGTGGTTCACACCATGGCCAAATCTGGGTGTCAGAGCTGCCTGGTTGGCATCAGTATGGTTTGCAAACTTGGACTCCACACCGCAACTTGATACCAATCAAGAAGGAGATGTATGCAATGAATAACAACAATATGGAGAAGCTATATTGAGATTCTCTGGACAGCACAGGGCGTGCAACACTATTGAGACCTGTCAAATCACCTATGTCACTGACACATCAAAGAGGCTATTCCTCAGCAAGGAAGCATACACACTGTTAGGGATGATCACTAACAAGTTCCCCACAATAGGCAAAATGTCCCCAGATCTACACAAAAGATAATACAGTCACCACACAATGCCACACTATCTCTGACATTGACCACCAACCAGCATCAAATTATGACTGCTCTAAACCCACATTTCTACCACCATACCCAAAGGAACTGTCAGGATAAATTGCTCCACCAATACAAGTGTCTGCAACTCCTGCTACGCCAACCTTATTAGGGACCTCTTTTGCCCCACAACCTCTGGCTAGCCAAAGTTGGCAACTCCCCTTGCTGCTTACCACTCCCAAAGAGTGAATCAACAATTTAGCAACTGAACACTTTTAAACTCAATAACAACTGACATACACGATAGATGCCAACAACCAAAACACTACTCTCAAAATAGTATGTTCTAAAAAATACACAGACACTAGTGTCAAAACTAATAGGTCTAGCGAGCACACAGTTGAAGTTCAGTTCACTGTTCTTTCTTTTGTTCTCCCGTTTCTTTGTCCTCCAATGTCTTTTCATAGAACAGACCCCGCCCCTCTAACATAGGACTCTGCCAGCCAATCAGAACTTGTGCTGGGTTCTTCAAACTCCAGGATGCTGGTAAGGTCTTCAGATCAGTCAGAATATCTGTTCCTGACAGGAACCACCAGTTCCAGCCACCAAGGAAAACCATAAGCAACTCAAAACACCTGGCTGACTACTATAGTACAGATCCAATACCTTTAACACATGTGAAAACCAGCCACTACCCATGATAGAAGGCCCACCCATGAAGTTGATGTTTGACCTCACAGCCTAACCCACAGCTCACCATTCTCCAATACCTGTACCAATCTATTGGCAAGAGGAGGTCAAGGCAGATCTTGACAGAGATGTCCACCTAGGTGTCATCGAAGTGGTCCCCCTAGGTGAACCCATCACACGGTGCCATTGGATGGTTATATATGAAAAAAAAATGGCAAGCCTCGCAGGACATATTTATTTATCTCAGACATATTTATTGCTGTTCATTACTATAAATTATACACAAACACAAACACAAACAGAATATGTCTCATACATGGTGAATGAAGTAGATTTTCACAAGGTAGGGAATTATAAACATTATTACCACGTGTGGTCTCTAAGAAATTTGTATAGGATGCCTATCTTCAATGTGGCGCAACTTACTTAGTGCAGACTCCCAACCTGATGGATACAAATATGACTAAATATCATATCTTCCCTCTCCCCACATTCCCTAAAAAAATTTCAGTTTCCACCCGTGTGTTGACCAGTACATCAGTTAGATATTTTTGTTAGCAGTTGTTAGAGTATTGCTATCGAGGATGATTGCCGTCATGTGGAGTGACTTCATGATACTCCCCCAACTTGGATCTGCCACAGTATGCAGACTCCCACATCTCCTAATTTCTTTGTTATGGTTGTCATAGTATTAAAATCAAACTAGTCTAAAGAAATATGAGAATCATTGCTCACTATGTGGAGTGACTTCACTGCATACTCCCCATACTAGGTAGCCACATATGTGCCACTGGTATGCAGGCCCCCACATCCCCTAATTTCTTTGATCTCCACTCATAATGTAGTAACCAATACTCTAATCCATTCCTATTCTCTTTGTTAGTTGTAAAGATGGCTGCAAAATTCTTAATATTTACCCTCAATAGTTCAGACTTCATCCAACTCCTGCAGAAGGGCAGTTCCTTCTGATGTTGTACCTGGTTGGCTTTGTTGGGAATCTGCTGTGTGCAGGATATAGAAACTCACAAATGGTTGATGTCTGAAGATAACTTCTTGTTTATTGCTGTACAAACTGATTTATTTTAATTGATACACATAGTTAACATATTAAAATGATTTAGTTAAGATTTATAAATATGCAAAAGAATCAAGTCTGCTTGAGCCAGCATTGCACACATCTGACAGCTGATAGTTGTTATCTGCTGTAGCAAACTAGCCATAAATAATTTAAATACAGTTGATCAATTTTTTATATGAAATGTTTAACCTAAATGAGTATGGAAAGTATAGAAATACCAAAAAAAAAGAAGTTAGGTAATGGATGGGTGTCTTAATATATCTGCCTCAGTGGTGGCTGTTGATGGTGGACACAGCTGCTAGAGTTATATGTGAAGAAGTAACAGGCCAAGGAGGAACAGGGGCTGGTTTACAGTTGTCTCATTTGCCCTATGCTATCTTGCTATCCAGTCCATTAATAGAGACAGTATCATGGTGGCTATTCATGAGCTTCAAGGGTTTTAAACGGGCCATCATAGGGGCGCTGCAGTGGGCCACTGTGTGCATCATGGTGAAGGTAAACAACTGGTTGAAGTCAGGTTGTCAGGCTTATAGGCTGAATAACTGCTATGGTTTGTGCACCTATTATCTTGGAGCTGCCAGACTCATGTGGATGGAATTCACCAGAAATAAGGAGGGAAGTTTCATAAATGAGTTCACAGAAGAGGAGCAGTCTTGTTCCTCTCGCCAAGATGTCCTGATACTGAGAAGCACAAGTGGCACTCAATCCATCCAGTGTGGTCATTGGAGCTGAGTGCTTTCCACAGTTGATGGAAACACTCAACAAATCTTTTGGCTTGTGGATAGTATGCAGTTCCGTTGGAGGCTTAGATCCAAAGAAAGCAGTTGAGTTCAGACAAATGACTGGCAAACTGAGGGCCACAGTCAGAGGTAATGTAATCTGGTACTGCCAAGTGGGATATCCAGTGACTGATGAAGGCGTTTGCACATGTCTTGGTGGTGTAATCATGTAGTGCAATGGCTTCAGGCCACCAGTTAAAGTTGTCGATGATTGTGAAAAGTACTTTATGCCCTCAGACTCATCATGGGTATCCATCAAGTCGACATGAATACTGCCAATGTGACAGTCTGGAAGTGGATACTCATGAACAGTTGCATGGACATGGAGGTGGGTCTTTGATACTTGGCAGGGGTGGCATTCTTGGCACCACTTGCAGACTTTGTTTCAATCCATGTCATATGAAACATGAGGAGAAGGCACTTTGTGTTGGCCAGCACCGGCGTGGGCAAGGCTGTGAATGGCATCAAAACTTTCTTTGTCCACTCTTGAGGGACAACTGGTTGGTATTTATCCATGGATATTACATTAAAAAAAGCAGTGTAATCATCAAACTGGACATTGTCGAAGAGGAGGCTGTTGATGGAGGTTTTTTTAGGTATTGATTTCGTCTGAAGTGGCTTGATCGGTGGCCAGCTGATGGTGGTCAATGGTGGGGAGGAAACAGGTAGAAATGTCAGTCTGAGAGTGTTTGCAAAAATGTTATCTTTTCCACTGACATGTTGTACATTGGTGGAAAACTGACTATTAATGACATGTGGCATGATCAAACAGTAGCATGGGTGAAGTTAAGGTGAGTGGTTTATGGCCAATGAAGTTAGTGAACTAAGACACCATATTTCCTCTTGGCTCTAATGAGCTATCTAGAAAAGAAACCATGGTACACCAGATTCCACCTTGAAACTTATCTAGATGAATGCTGACTACCCTGTCTGATATATCCACCATAATGCTGGTCTTAGCATTCGAATGAAGGTCATGGAGGAGGGTGGCATTCATCAGAGCCAATTTAGCTGCAAGAAATACTGACTTTCATTCAGGGGTTCACTCATTGCCTACCCTTTGACCTTGGTGGCATCGTGGAGTGGGTGTAACTTGTTGGCCAACCTTAGCACATAGAAACAGTAGTAGTTAATCATGCTGAGGAAGTGCTGGAAACTGATTTGTTGGTATGCACTAGAAAACCACTCACTGCTGCGACCCTGGACTCAAGTGACATGATACCTAATGAGGTGACACAGTACCCAAGGTAGGTGAATTTGCCGACACAAAAAACACTTCTCTTATAGATAATGACCATGCCATTTTCAGAGAGAAGGTGAAAGACTTCAAGGAGGTGTGATTCATACTAATGTTTGGTGCAGCTGGCAATGAGTGTATGCCTGGGCAGCATTTTTGAGATAAAAGAGCATACAGATGAACTCAAACAGCCCAAAGAGAGTGAGGATATCCATCTTTGGGATGTCTGCCATTGTGATGGGGATCTGGTAGTAGCTGCATACGAGGTCCACCTTGGAAAAGATCCTCTTGCCCACTAGACTGCCATTGAAGTCTGGTATGTAGGGCAAGGTTACATGTAATCCACAGTAGCGTTATTGTGGCTTTGAAGGTTGCCTTATGGCCTCCAGCCATGACCAGGTTTTGGGACAATGTGGAACGGTGAGGCCCAGGGTTAGTTCAAGTGCCTGATAATGCCTATCCTTCCCATCTCTGAAAACTCTTCTTTGGCAACCACCAGCTTCTCCTGCTTGAGACAAGACAAGCATGAAGAGGGGGACCACCTGTAGAGGATGATAAAAAATTTAGGCTGTGACTTATTTAACTGATATACCTTACCATATATGCTCAGTTCTGTATGCATTCCTTATACATGTGGAGCCTATTTGTTGGCTATTACAATACATTTGTAAGTGGGAGTTGTCCCCATCATCTATACATGTATGACTCAGTTAGGATTGACTTGACTACTTGCCTTGTGACTTAGCTGCAATAACAACTTCTCAACAACTAGAAGACGATATTCCATTTGGAGAGGACCCCCACTTTTATTTTGAAGATGCCAGTGGTAGTCTGCCCCATAGGTGAGAGCCCATATGTGGCCCCAGATACTGACCCAGTAATTGTTGTAGTCATAATTACCCTTCATGCCACTATGCACAGCAACCCCAGCGCAAGTGCAACCACTGCAAGGGTAAAAAAGCTGAGACAACCAAATGTGTCTTCTGCATGCACCAATGAAGACTGGCAGTACTTTACATCCTGCTGGAAAGAATACATCATAGCTATAAAATTAGCTGGGGCTGACAGGGGCATACAACTGATAGAGTGTTGCAATGAGAAGTTACATACGTAAGGACTTGCCCTGAACAGCTGGTGGCACATTGGCCAGAAAAATGGAAGGTGAGATACTTGCAGCCATCAGGGACCTAGCTGTCAGGAGGAGAACGCCAGGGTGGCCCAGGTGGCATTACACAACATGTGACAGGACAGACATGAGCCCATCTCTGCCTTCAGAAGCCAGGCAGAAGTATGCAAGTTCACTATCCCATACACAGAATGCAGAACAGAGGTCACGCTGATGCAATGCTGCGAGATGTGTTGTGCCGTAGGTTGGGGGACCCGGACATAAGACTAGATCTATTGAGCAACAAGAATCAGAACATGACACTAGAACAAGTTTTCAGGTTTGTGGAGGCAAAAGAAGTGGAAAAGCACTCTATCACACATATTCTGGTACCCCAGCACATAGATGCACTCTCAAAGAGCACATACTTCACGGGAAGAGGGAGTCAGTTACGGAGGGCCAGGCACCTCACCGCAATCAGGGCCAAGAATGAAACCTGCATATGTTGTGGAAAAGGAAGGCATTGATGCAGTGTGCCAACATGGGTGTGAAGGAGGGAGTGCCTGGTGTATGGCCAGCAATGCAACCAGTGCAGTCATGACCACCACTTTGAGTAGGTATGCAGGAATAAACCTGCCACCAAGAGCAAGGAGCAAGAGGATGTCATTTTAAACTCACTCTGAACTGTTACCACGCATAGCAGGGAGAGGGTTACCATCTTGGACTACCATATGTACAACCAATTGACTGTTACATTGATGAAACAGCCATCCCAACCCTAGCCATACATTAGGCTACAGATGAGAGTGCAGTGAGAGGATGATACACAATTTAGCCTCACCCCTGATGCCAATTGAGAGACCATTATGGTTCACACCATGGCTGACTCTTGGTGTCAGAGCTGTCTGGTGGGCACAGCATGGTTTGCAAACTTGGCCTCTACAGATGCAACTTGATACCAATCAAGATGGAGATGTATGCAGTGAATAACACCAATATGGCATTCTTGGGGTAGCTATATTGAGATTTTCTGGACAGGACAGGGTGGGCAACACTATTGTGACCTGTCAACTCACCTATGTTACTGACACATCAAAGAGGCTATTCCTCAGCAAGGAAGCATGCACACTGTTAAGGGATGATCATTGACAAATTCCTAACAATAGGTGAAATATCCCTAGATCTAGACATCAAAGATAGTACAGTCAACATACAATGCCACACTATCTCTGACATCGACCCTCAACCAGCATCAGATTGCGACTGCCCTTAACACAAATTATCTCCACCATGCCTGACAGAACCACCAGTCCCAGCCACCAAGGAAAACCATGAGAAAAAAAAGTGGCTGACTACTACAGTACAGGTCCAGCACCTTCAACACATGTGAGCACCAGCCACTTCCCATGATGGAAGGCCCACCCATAAAGGTAATGATTGACACATCAGCCTAACCTGCAGCACAACACTCTCCAATATCCATACCAATATTCTGGCAAGAGGAGATCAAGGCAGGTCTCAACAGAGATGCCCACTTAGGTGTCATCGAAGTAGTCCCATTAGGTAAACCCATCTAATGGTGCCATCGGATAGTTATATGAGAAAAGGAAAATGGCAAGCCTTGCAGGACTGTCAACTTCTAACCACTTAACACGCATGCCACCAGGGAGACTCACCATACCCAATCTCCCTTCCACTTCTTCTTTTTATCGTGTCCACACACTCACTAGATGTTGTGTTTCAGCCATAGCTGAGCACAGTCTTTAGCGCTTTCATTGTATTCTGCAAGGTCTTCAGCTTTGCATTGTTGCTCCAGCAGAGGACATCTCAGTAAGTGTTCCATGGTTTGTGGTTCAGTGCCACATTCACAGGTCACATCTTCGGTGTCCAGATATCCCCACTTCTTGAGAGTCACTTTTGAGCGGCTGACACCGGATCTTAATCTGTTGAGGCATTTCCATTCAGCCCAGCTTGAGTCAGCACCAGGTGGAAGTACTTCCTTGGCACTTATGGACATGGTTGTTGTTGTTGGAAGATTGTTAAGCCTCTCTTCCCATAAGACAGCTCTGGTATTTTCAGCTCCACTGGGTTCAACTTCATTGAGAAAGCTTTTCCTAGACTTGAGCCGTCTCTTTGCCGGTTTATAGCCGAAGAGGGGATGTCGCTCATCTGTGGTCTGGTGCTGGCATTCTCTACTGCTTGCTGTACTGCGTTGAATCTCTGGTGGCGCTATGCCTGATAGGAGGTATAGGCTGTCTGTTGGTGTTGGTCTGAGACATCCAGTGACTAGGTGGCAGGTAGCATTGATGGCTGGGTCAATCTTCTTAGCATGGGCTGATCTTTCCCACACTGGACATGCATACTCAGCAGTTGAGTAGCAGAGAGCTAAGGCAGTTGATCATAGAGTAGATGGGCTGGTACCCCAATTGTTCCAGTAAGTTTGCTGATAATGTTGTTTCTTGAACAGACTTTTGCTTTCGTCTTCTCCACATGGGTCTTAAAGGAGAGGCATCGATCTAGGGTGACACCTAGATATACTGGGTGGTCGCAGTGTTCAAGTGGAGTATCAGACCAGTTGACGTTTAGCTTGCGTTTTGCTTCTTGGTTGCGCATATGGAAAGCACACACCTGTGTCTTTGATGGGTTTGCACGGAGGTGGTTCTCTTCGTAGTAGAGTGTCAGTTCGTTGAGAGCATTTGAGAGTTTTTCTTCAATGGTACTGAAGTCACTGTCTTGGGCAGCTACGCCAAGGTCATCCGCATAGATGAAATTACTGGTACCTTCACTTCTTGGTTGGTCGTTTTGTAGATGTTGAAAAGAAGCAGTGCAAGCACACTTCCCTGTGGTAGACCATTCTTGAGTCTTCGCCATCTGCTCTTCTTACCACCCAATTCAACAAAGAAAAGCCTGTTCTCAAGCATGCTTTCAATCAGTTCTGTTAGACGGATATCCTTGGTAAGTTCCAGAATCTTGTGGAGAAGGCATCTGTGGTTAACTGTGTCATAAGCTGCTGAGAGGTCGACGAACACTATGCCGGTTACCATCCCTACCTCAAAACCATCTTTTGTATGCATCTCTACACTGAAGCCAGGAAAAGCTATTGGGCTAGACAACATCTCAACAGAGCAGATTAAGAACTTCGGACCTGTAACAAAGAAATGGTTGCTCCAGTTGTACAACCACTGCTTGACCACACACAAGCTTCCTAAGATCTGGAAGAAAGCACATGTAATTGCACTCCTGAAACCTGGAAAAGATCCATCGATTCCTAAGAGTTATAGACCTATCTCACTTCTGAGTCATACGTACAAGCTGTTCTAATGACTGTTACTCAACAGAATTGGACCCGTTGTTGACAAACTCCTCATCCCTTCCACTAAGCCAGATTGATTCCTCCCAACACAAAGAAGATGGTCCTTAATGCATGGAATGGTTATCACAGCATCCATATCCGCGAGAAGGATTGCCACTACACCACCTTTTTCACCCCATTGGGCAGATATAGGTACTGCATTGCTCCACAAGGATGCATCACCCAGGGTATGGTTACACCACAGGATATGATGAAATTGTGTCCACCATTTCAGACAAGACTAAGTGCATCAATTATACCCTCCTCTGGGAAAATGACCTACTCCACAGCTTTCAGTGGCTAGATATCTGTGGCAGGCAGGGCGTCACATTGAACCCTGGCAAATTCTGATTCGGCATGGACACAGTAGACTTTACTGGATTTAAGATCACCACAAGCAGTATTCGCCCAGGCAGTAAATATCTCCAGGCCATCAACGAATTTCTCACTCCCAAGAACATTATAGATATCCACTCCTGGTACAGGTTGGTGAATCATACACCTTCAGTATGACAAACAAAATGTTACCCTTCTGTAAACTTCTGTAACCGACCACAATTTTCTACTGGGATGATCATCTGAACACACTGTTTGAAAAATCCAGAAGAGTAATTATAGAATAAATCTTGGAAGGTGTTCACATTTTTGATAAGTCAAGACAAAACTGCCTCGCAATAGAGTGGTTGAAGAATGGTATCGGCTTCTGGCTCATTCAAAAGCACTGCACATGCACAACAATTAATCCCCTTTGCTGAAATACAGGTTGGAAAACCACCCTGGTAGGGAGCCTGTTTATACACCCAGCAGAGTCACATTATGCCTCCATCAAGGGTGAAGCATTAGCAGTGGCTAATGCACTCAACAAGTAGGCATCATGTCCTCAACTGTGACAACTTGATCATCGCGGTGGATTACAGACCACTCATCAAACTGTTTGGTGACAGATCACTTGGGGACATCACCAACTCCAGGTTAAGAAATCTTAAGGAGAAGACATTATGCTACACATTCAAAATGATTTACATTCCAGGCATATGTAACAAAGCATCAGACACAATGTCAAAGCTTGGGATGAGGTATGCCAACTTGCACCCTTTTTGCACATCCTGGCCTCCTTGCCGATCTTCATGAGGTAGAATCGCATAATTGTGGTGGATGAAGATTTTAATTTGTGTACACCAGAAATACTGTGGCATGGGATCCCATGGAGGTCACCTTCATGATGGCATCAGTTTCCTTTACCAGATCATTGAGTTTAGTTGTGGATGACCACCCAGTGAGGACACAATGCACTTTCATGGGCAGCTGGGAAAGGAAGAGGGCGCAAGGAAAGTCTTGGGATCAGCATTGAGGGATTTCATGTGGCAGAGAAGGGTGAAAGGCTTTCTATCTTCTAAATCCGAAAAGGGCAAGCACTCCATGTCCTTGGAAGCTTGAGTTTTGCCAAAATTTTTGATGAGGAAAGCCTTCAGTGCATCATATTTTCCATTGGTGGGTGGGAATAGGATATAGCCTCAACTTCTCCTGCTGTGACATTATTCAGGCCTGCAATGACATGGTTAAACTTGGTGAAGTTCACTGTGATGACTGGGTGTGGGCAGAAGAGTGGCAGCTTGACAGAGACAGATTAGATGGAGGCAGGTGGAATTGCTGAAGCAGGGGCAGCTGGGAGAAGAGCTTGGAAGGCCTGGACAATGGCTTGGTTGTCGTCATCTTCAAGAGGTATATTTGTTGACTAGAAACAGGACAAGAGGAGAGGAGAGAATGTCCATTGTTGGTTTCTAGGATTTGTAGCCATTTGTTACTGCCTCCCTGCAGTGGATCCTTAGAGGGATTGAAGGATGACCATGGGGTGCTCTTTTAACTCAGGGTTCACCAACTGTAGTAAATGGTAAGTATCGACAGACATATAAACCACAAAATAATGTTAATCATGTTCCATAGGTTGCTCACCACACTGCCTTGAAGTATGATGATCTTCTGGTAGGATATTGTTCACTGTATTGAAGATTGCTGAAGGTGGAGCATCTGGAACTACTGAGGATTTTTTTCCCCTTTGTATGCAAAGGCTTGGTACAGGAAGAACATATTCCAAAAGGTTGGGGTCCATGTTTCCTATTGTGCATGTTAAGCGAACTAGACAAATTTGTAACTGCAGAACACCAAAGGCTAGCTGAATCCTACCATGCTATCACTCCTTTCTGAATCTCTGGACAAACTAAATCTCACAATGTCAGCAGCATTTATTGGCAATATTATCACAAATATCATAACCAATTAGTCAACATCACTTCAAATTGCATTAGCAGTTGTTATTAACAGAAAAGGCTTGAGTGACAACTTCATAACTTCTGAGTAACTTGTTCATATAGTGAGGTGCGAAAGATTCAAATATTAGAGGTATGGGAAATACATCAAATGGTTTGGTGCAAGTTGTATTTGATGATTTTAATAATATGATCACCACAGAATGGTTATGTTCTATCCACTAGGTTGCCATGCTTCTCTCAATGCCAAAGGCAAATAACCCTGAGAGTGCTGGTGATGGTGCAGGCATCCAACTGTTGACTATCAGTGAGATGAAATAAGCAGTGGCAGAGGATATTCCTATGAACATTCCTATAGAGAGGTGCAATGACTCCAGGAAAGTACAAATGCCTACAAAGAATGCTACTCATGCAGTAATACCTCTCAGAATCCAAGCACATCAAGTAGTGCAGCTTTCATGTGCTCAATTTCTAGACTTCAAATTTTTCAAGCAAGTTGTTGCTGATTCTGACACACCAGTTTGGTAGCTTCAACATAAAATTGGCAAGAGAACTGGGACAGTCAGCTCAACCTGCTGCAAGAGCTATTGATTGGCATCAGCACAGCAGAAGCTTTCCCTATTTGTACCACAACTTGGTGGCATGCATATGTTGATGAGCTTTGTGGGCGGTGTAGAGGTACGATGGCTGATGTGTACTAGAAGATGTTCTAATATCCAACTTCAAAGAGTGTGTCCCACATGCTTGCAGGAAATTGTTTCCCACAGAATATTAGAGCTCTGAGATTGGTGGTGGAGGGGCTGCTACATAAATTTGTGACGAACATGGATTGATATGGTGACTTATGCAAGAACTTAAGACTGCATCAGCATAGAGCAAACTACTAAGCTCTGGCTCAACAATCTTGTGACACCAGCCATCATGATGTTGTTTGTCAGAACTGAGCAGGAGGGAGATTGGCTTGCATCTAAAATCTGTCCAAGAAGTGTTGCCATACTTTTTTTTGCTGCTTGTCATATCAACTAGCCAGAAATGGGATTTATTATTTGAGATCTATGGAGAAACTTCCTGAAGATATACTGTCTACTTCATGAAAGGTGAGCATGTGATGCGCCACAAGTCAGGTGTGTGGAATGCAATCTGGAGTGACCTATACATTGAATCCACATTCATGTGCTATGGTCATGGGCCAAATGATACTTCTGGAATCACTGTATATAAAGCCATCCACACTTAAACAGTGGACCCTCAGCATGCATACCTGTAGTGAGCTTGTGCAGGATGTGGCTGATATGACTGATGGCTCTACACAATCTGAAGTGATGATACACAAGGAGACCCATCACACATTCGCTCTGATTCACAAGACCGGTAAAACATCTTTGACTAACTAAAGACATGTATTGATCCACTTGATCCAACTGATGATCCAAAAGGAGTGATTAACATTGTAAAAGGTTGGGTAACACCAGGTAATGTCAATGCTTAAAAGTCAGCAGAAATTGGGAAAGCACAGATGAGCGCATATGAAGAGAGTCGGCCAAGTGGTTTCAATGACACCCTGTCAAAAAGTGGTAATAATGTCTGTGACACAAGACATTTAATGTGGATCAACTCCTGTGATCGATACAAATGTCATCTATTCAAGAGTTCTTGTTCTTCAGCAATGAAGGAATATTAATCTCTACAAGATCCTTCAGTATGAACTGGCACCAGTACCAACATTGATGTTTGATGACAAACGATTAATGAGAATACCTAAATCCAAATCCACATTGAAGAGAAATTTGCTAATAGAAATGTCATACTGTTTTCCAACAAATCCAGAGGCTATCATCCTAGATGTTTGTGCCATATTATAGATCATTCATTGGCCAAACAAGGGAACTATGTAAGACTATGTTAATTTTGTCTGTTATATTTCCATTAAAGCAGACAAGAGTGATGTATATCTGGTTTTTGACAATTACTACACCTACAGCATCAAAAGTGGAACCTGGCAAGAATGAGCTGGTCAGTTTGCTAGTAGATACCATGAACTGAGCAAACAAACCCCATTTCCTCCTCAGAAGGTTGTGTTGATAATGACCATAAATAGAGTTGAGTTGATAGATGTCATCTGTAAGCAGCTTGTTGATGTCTACTTACAGCACCATGCAGGTGACAAAGACAGACTTGTGATCACTAACCAAAATGAAGTTTCTGTGGAGGTGCACAAGGGGATTGTGATCAATCGCAGAGATCGAAAACATCCCATGAGGAGGCTGATGTGATCATAATCCATCAAATATGTGAATTGGCAGTTAATAATGTACAGTAGTCCCTCTCTTGAGAGTCCACCTTTAAATCCGAAAAAAAATTGGTCTTACAAGAGAGATAGAAGGTCTTTCAATAGAAGTATATTTATACAGCAAATACATCTTGTATGAAAGGTGGTCTCTCAAGAGAGGTGGTCTTCCAACCAATAGAGGGGTCTCTCAAGAGGGGGACTACTCTACACTGTATCATTGTTATGTGTGATGACACATTTCTGTATTCCATATTCATCATTACACAATTCACCATATGACTAACAGCACCTCCATGTCACTTCAGCTCATCACAGTAACCTTTGAGGTCAATGTTCACCCCACCCAAATATTTTAAGCTCATTGAATGTGGCTGCTTATCAATTACTGTGTGTACTAAAGCAAGATGAAGCTGTTCAGCTTCTAAATTCCCCTGCACATTGTTCTGAACTTGCCAAGAAGAATCATGTGCAGGAATCAAACTAACAGAGAGTCTGAAACTGCTGAGGACAATGATAATACAATGTAAATATGTAGTGTGCATGCGGTGATGGTAATAGACACTACATACTGAAGTACTGGCATCAATTTAGTTATATAAAACAAGTTTTAGTTATATTTATGCAATGGCAATAACATTTTTTTGGTGATATTTCATGGAAGTGAACAAGTAACCAATGTATACTGGTGTAGGAATAAAATGTTTTAAAAAATGGATACAGAATTTCCACTAAATAGCATATTTAAATATGTGTGTGTGCATACATACATGCATGCTTTCACATGTGTGAAGTATACAGCATTTTTAAAACACATCATTTGACCATAGCAACATAAAAAGTGAATGAATACCAATTTTTGTGATTGGTCATTACTAAATAGTCTAACTTTGGTAATTAACCACCTAATAGCATATCTATGAAAATACTCAAGGGTGCCAGGGTGGCATCATTCAATTTCTTCATCTAGAGGTTTTCCAGGAATACAAGTGGGAAATTCTAGATTCAAATCCAGGACTGGGCTCATCTTTTTCTATTTTTCACTTTCATCTTCCTTAGTTTCTTTTTATCCTTTAATCTTTTCTTCCTTCAAGCATTTCTTATTCACTCCTTTCTTGTTCCCCTCCCCCTTTTTCATTCCTTCTTTCCCCCTACATTCCCACTTTGTTCATGCAAAGTTCATTGTTACTATGCAAATGATTACATAAGAAATAATAACCCAAGTGAGTTCCAAACTTATGAATACGATTATTGGAAATCTACCTTTTTCATGGAAATGTTGCATGCCTACTTAGGAGCTTCTTTTATTTGAATGAAATACAAGGTCTAGAAATGATATTTAGAGTGGCTTCTATAATGTTAACAACATTGGGTATATGCTGATAGTGAGTGACCTATATCTTAAAAATACATATATCCTGAGTTATTAGCTGTTTTGAAAGGCAAAGACGAATGGAATATTTAATTGGAGCAGGTTCTGTTCATGGAACTTCATGGTATGCAGTTCTATAAAATAAAAAAAGGAAAAAAGAGGAAGAGTAAATGAATCATTTAAAGACAACATGACATTATTGAAGAAGGTACACTTATTTACTAGCCATATGTAAACAATCAAAAATAAATTTATTAAATATAACCATGATGGGATGTATGATAGATTAGGATGTGTTGGATGATGATGATAATGCTAATTGACATGGTATTGCAACTATCACAACAAAGTGAAGTAAACACAACAAAATTAATTACATAAACCCTCAACACAACTCAATGACTAATTCAGGGTTATCAATATTTTATTTATAAATATATATATTTAGGAGATGGTTTTCTGCAAGATCAACTTTAATTTTATTTTTATCCCTCCTTACTGCTCTACTTTTCTCTGCCTCTCTTATGCATGCATCTCTTTGCCTCTTTATCCTTTTTTCTCCTCTCTTAATTCCTTTCTGCTCTTCTTAATCCCTTATCTTCTCTTCTTAATTCTTATCTTTCTCTTCTAAACCCTTTATCTTCTCCCCTTAACCTTCCCACTACTTTCCTTACACTTTTTCTCTGTTTATCTAACTATTCTGTACTTCCTCTTTCCTCTCTTTAAACCTTCTGTTTCTCCCTTAACCCTTTCATCTCTTTAAAATTTCTGTTTTACCCCTTACCCCTTTTTCTGTATTCCTTAGCCCATAGTATATTTACTCTCCTTAACCCATCTTTCTGCTCCTTTTAACCTTCTCTTTGCTGTCCATAACTCTTCTCTTTAATCCATCAAACTCAAACTGTTCAACATTAAATGTATATCCTCCAGGAACGGTTGACTGAGTGCACATTGTACAGTTCCTGCAATAATGAAATGGTTCCTGATCTTTGTGCAGCCACATTTTTATTGGGTTCTTTTTTCTTTTCTTCTCTTTTTTTTTTTTTTACCTCAAGCCAGTTCATATAAGGTATACAAAAACCCTTCCATTCCTTCATCTGTAAATAAATCTTTATTCAGCCTCTTCATCATTCCTATGATAGTCTGGGTCAGAACGGTGAATTTCAGTTTCTGGAGTCTTTCATAAACCATTCAAATCTCAATAATACTTTAAATGTGTTAAGAATCTATACCTCAAGCATTTACTTACTTTCTACTGTGACTGGTATATAAAATGAAGCCAATAATCTTGAGGACTAGATTAATTTGATCAAACCTAAGCCTCAGCAGCATAGCTGTACACATACACCGTATTTGTTGGACCTTGGTCACTTGGTATGGGTGCATGCCAAGAGAATTGAAAACAAGATTGTGGCATGAGATTTCACTTCAGATAGAAATGAAGACCATTTGCAACCATTGATTGCTTCATAGCCTTAGGTACCATCCTGGAGGACAGAATGCACTTGCAATGAGCACATCCCTGAGTTCAGAGTTATTAAGTTGTGATATTCAATAAATATAGGAAGCTTTAACTTTCGGATCAGCAAAGTGATGATCAGCCACTACCTTTTTGTGACAGGAAGCTTTAACTTTCGGATCAGCAAAGTGATGATCAGCCACTACCTTTTTGTGACCTCTAGCCGCTGATTTACTATGTGCCTTCAATTGGGTGTTGCTAAATTGAATTATATATATTTTTCACTCTAGGAGATTTTGTTAGTGCAACCTAAATAATTGTGTGCATGCATAGGAACCAAATGAGATGATTATGTTGGCATAAGATTTAGAATAATCATGCTTTTATTTATCCTCATATGTGGAGGAGTTATTTTTGCCACAAAATCAATATTTAAAATCAACCCAAGGACTGGGCTAGGTATTGATAATCTTGCCCTCTTGGATGGATAATGTAGCAATATCATGGTTAACTGCCAATTTCTCTGCTGCTGCTTCTTCATTTTGTTGATTCTGCCCTTCAGCTTGACAAATTTGATGTAATGATTGAAGCAAATGCTGCACATCTTCAGTTTGGATTCATCAAAGGAGCTAATCTCATGTAGATTAATAGTAGCAGGAACTAGCTAGTTATCTCCAGATAAATAAAACACTAACTGTAGCTTCCTGATCTGCCTTGGAATCATCCCCTAGCTTTTCTTCTTGTCCTGCTGCAATAGGTTAAATCTTTCCCACACCTAACACACAGCAGACTTGAACCACAGGTCATGGCTGCACTATGAAGTTACTCCACTTCACAATCTGTTGGAGTAACAAATGGAATTTACGCAAATGACCACGTGTTGCATACTGACTCAATACTTGCTGGCCCGGATGTGAATATGCTAACTGCATTCCTAAGCCCAAGTTTTTTTGGACAGTCGGGGAAAAACAAACTTCTGTAATCCCTGGACCCTTACTTAAGGCAGAGATCCGGTAGAGGGTCTATCAATTCTGGGGCGGTGATTGTTCCTTATCTGCCCACGGTAGATTCTTCAACTGATGGACTGTACCAACTCTCAATAAAACAGAGCAATCTTCTATTAAACTTTCAACGGATAAATCATAATATAACTACTTCTTCAACCGCTTGAACTCACAGATTCCTAGCCCAATCCTGGTAAGTTAAGTTATCCTGTTTATTAAATATTTTCTCAAAAAATTCTCAACGTCATCTGATTAAAACAGTTAATCCCAACCTTTTCATCACTATATCTTTCTATAATTCATGCAGTGTGTGTCTGTGTCTGTCTGATTTAAACAGCTAGCTAATATTAAACAAAAGAAAAAAGGATAGATTGAAATCAATGGGGATAATATGCAATATAGTTATTATACATTACTGTGCTTGTTTGCATGCATGCATGCTAAGGTAATCCCTATTATAATTTTCATATGTTCTTTCAAACATAATTCAAAATTGGGGCAGAGGGGGGAGGGGGGGAGCTGAAGATGTACATTCAAATATTTACTCCTAAAGATATTAGGCCAGATAAAATAAATTTTTAGTTTTTTAGGCATATTTTTCATAATATAGGTGCAGTGAAGCTGCATTTTTGTTTCCTGTTGTTCTTTTTCTTTTCATTTTAGGATGTGTTCTGGGGGTGTTTTTATTTTTTTTTTGGTTTTTTTTGGTGGACATTTCAGTACCAAATATTACAATTGCCATTGAGAGATAATGCAACTAACCTTGTCATGTGATAAAAAATTTTTTATGCGGGTTCCAAAACTTGATGTAGGCGAGCAAGAGAAATTAAAATATTATCTTGCATGGCCTTATTTTTTTGTCTAATTATCAAACTTTACAGACATTTTTCTAGACCAACACTTCTCATGTTCTGGTCACTGATGGAGATCTGTCATTCGTACTCTTCTCCTATGAGACATCAAGTGATATGAAGAGGCAGCCACTGGATTCAAATCTGAAATCAATTCTTTCATTCATCTTGGATCTTTACTGCAGCCACTATGGACGTACAGACCAGCAACAATGTTGGGGTTCCAGGACTCTATATCTATAGGCTGGACCAGAAAAACATAACAAGGCCCAGCTTCAACTATGCAGGTAAATACTTAGCATAGCATGCACAAACATGTACATATAGATATAAATTTGTTGAAAATTACAAGGTACAATGAAAAGAGCTATAGAAGTTGTATCAATCATTTAGTCTGTGGATTTATTGTGATCAGAATATGAATAAGACAAATCAAAACATTTTTCAAATGACTGATATGAATTATATGAGATTTTGGCTTAAAATTTTATGTACATGTTTATGTATGCTAAGAAATTTGCAGCAGTGTGGTTGGAGAGTGGACATACTATGGTCACCTGGTCCACTCTGTAGACATAGAGACCAGGGACACCAACGTTACTTGTGGTCTCTATGTCAACAGTGGCTGCAGTATATCATCCAGGAAGTGTGAAAACTTGTCCCCAGAGATAAATCCAATGGCTGCATTTGCACTCTACTCTATCTGTCTCCATAGGAGAAGATTACGAAAGACATACTCCATCAGTGACCAGAACTTGGAAAGTGTTGGTCTAGAAGCGTGTAATGAATTCAATAATCAGAAGGAAATTGTTAAAAAATTTATTTATTTATTTATTTTTCTAAAAATTTATTATTTTTCTTTTTTTAATGTTAGAGAGTTACAATGCCATTATTTTTGTAGTTGCAATATTCTGTTTGGAAAAACATGTGATTAACTATGTGTGAGGGACAATGTAACAACTTGTCCATATTGTTATTAACATAGCCATTTGTCTCATCGATTCCAATGAATGGAAAAACAATAGGGAAAGCAATCACACAAGTGAAGCTATCACATGTCATCTGCAGGTCTTAGAATGTCACCATATTCTGGGCCAAATGAGACCAGTGGAAAATCTATATAAATCCATTATTATAAATAGAAATATATTAGAAGTCATAACTAATATTAATATCTACATATTCGAGATCAAATCAATTCTATCAAATAGCAATCAGAGTTCAACTCTATTGGCATAAAAGAGAATGTGAGACAAGAGTTTTCTTTAGGTAATTAGCATCAACTAACAACCAATACGTGTTTGAGATGTGTTTGCTGTATTCTGTCACCAACAAGGCAACAATAAACTGTTGTAGTGTCTGTGTGTCCGTAAGTAATACTACTCTCATCCTAAATGGATCTTCCAATCATAATAAATTTTAGGAATGCATAGATTCAGTATTTATATCTGGGAATCCTTGTGAGAAAAGAAAAATGGAATTCAAAATTTCCATTAAAAAAAGGGTAAAAAAAAACCCCCATGGCCAGCTTTAATGCAAAGTCTCCCAAATTGCAACACAGTTGACTTGTAAAAGGTGGTTGACGTGGTAAAGGGTCTGGCAAGCAATAGCAGAAGGTTTAATGAAGTTTTCATGTGCATACTAAGCAATTGAAATGAAATTAAAATGGCATCCATGACAGTGGGTGTCATTGGTCCCACCTGATGTGCCTTTATGTTTTTGTAAATTAATGAAAAAAATGATGGGTTATGGACATATACCAGTTGAAGCTCTGTCAGATCATGGTAATAGCACAAATTTTAATGTTTCCTAGTTGGCTGTAGCCTGGCTCATAAGGAAGATGTTGATGGAGAATTAAGAGAAATTCAATTTTTTGGTTTATTTTACTTCTTTTTGGGGGAGTTCTTTGGATTAGAAATTTGACATAGACCTTTCTTAGAGTCTCCTGAACATAGAATATGAAAAGTTTGATTGTTATTATTTTTTTTTTTTTTAATTTGGAAAAGTGGTGCCCCTGATGGGGCGAAAGAAAAAAAATTAAATTTTCTGAAAAACTCAATGGGGAAATGGTAAAGGCAGGATTTTCCAAGCTGAAAGTCCCAGGTTTGATTCCACTTGACTTTTTTTCTTCTTCTGCTTTTTTTTTTCCTTTTCTTTTTTCTTCTCTCTTTCTCTCTCATACAGTTCCTTTTCATTCTACTTATATATTTTTTTAATTGACTGGTTTAAAGTAATGTTTATGTATGTATGCCCACCTACTATTGGGGCAAATAGGTTCAGATTTAAAGAGACAGAAGCCGGGTATGAAGAGAAAGGAAATGAAGCTCTTCAGACCATGGTTTGATTACTTAATTTTGATCAGATTTATTCTAGATGGCAGTAGGATATAAGGATAAATATGGCCAGGCAGTTGTATTGGAGCAGCTGCACTGAAAACACTGGGTGTGGTCTGTGTGGCATACTCTGTGCACTCCTCTACTATCAGTTTAATACAAGCAACAACAAAACTTAACTATAGAAGGAGGAAAGTTAAAAGGTAAGTATATTTCTCTGACAATAAAATAAAGTGAGGAATCATCAAGGAAGATAGCTCAGGTATATAGTGGTGCATGGATTTGTTGACTTTCTTGACTGCACATTTAAAGATCAGATGAGAGTAAAAGTGTTTGTATGTGGGGTGGAAGAGAATTCCATATATGAAACAGGTATTTAGAGGGCCTTGGCTATGCAAGGTCAAGTGAGTAATAATTGTACAAAGGGTGATAGAAAAAGAAAGTAGCTGGTCAGAGTCTGATAAAAGTGGGACCTTGGTTGGAGGAACCAGTTTTCACTCACAAGCAAAGATGCATCATATATAGTTAACCTTACACATCTCCATGTAGCCATCAACGAATCTTCCAGTGAAAAGAGGAAGAAAAAAGTGTACTGTGAAATATTCTACAACTACAGAAAAACCCACCCTACCAGTGGTTTTTCCAATACAATTTTTTAAAAATTGTCTAAATTTCTTGTTATATTATGCATGGATTTATTATAATATATTATATTATTATATATTTATTGCTTTATATATTATAAAAGTGGGGTGGGATAGTATATATATATATATATATATATATATATATATATATATATATATATATATATATATATATATATAATGATTTGAAAGAACAAAAGGAAATGAAAAAAGAGGGTGAAATGAGTAAAATAAAGGCGACTAAAGCCCAATCCAGGATAGATACCACCAACTTTAAGCTTGGGAGACCTACCACCAACTTTAAGCTTGGAAGACCTGCGCCTTAATTGATTAACCATGGTTTCTTAGGCTTTTTTTTTTTTTTTTTTTTTTTTTTACAGGGCAGAGCATTCCCAGGCTGTCTCAGCAGCTCGGTCAGCAGCAAGTACACCTTGAGGCAAGAGAGGATATAAATATAGAGTGGTTGAAATAAGGAGTAAAATAGGTGGTGTGTACACACACACACACACACACACACACACACACACACACACACACACACACACACACACACACACACACACACACACACACACACACACACACACACACACACACACACACACACACACACACACACACACACACACACACACACACACACACAATCTATGCACTCCCAGTGCTACCCTATTTAGACTGTAAATTTTTGTACTGATTTAAATTTCCGTTGGGAATAGTATTATTTACTGATAGATAGATGTTTGCAAACTATATATAGTGCTCTATTTGTTGATCGAATTATGAGATTGAGTTGTGGAACAAAAACAATTTGCTACTTCAAGCTTGCTAGCAAAGCTGCAAAGGGTCCTCTAGTCAACTAATGAACTATTACATTTTCTCATAGCTCCTCCTTATATAGTACAAGATGTGCATGCATGTGAGAGAAAAATGGCATGCATGCAAGACAGTGCAACTGTTCCTTGCACTTTTCCCTGAGTCCAGACATATTTATTGCTGTTCATTTCTATAAATTATGCAAAAACACAAACAAACAGAATATGTCTCATACATGGTGATTGAAGTAGATTTTCACAAGGTAGGGAATTGTAAACCTATTATTACCACATGTGGCCTCTAAGAAATATGTATGGGATGTCTATCTTCAATGTGGCATGACTTACTTAGTGCAGACTCCCAACCTGATGGATACAAATATGACTAAATATCATATCTTCCCTCTCCCCACATTCCCTAAAAAAATTTCAGTTTCCACCTGTGTGTTGACCAGTACATCAGTTAGGTGTTATTGTTAGTAATTGTCAGAGTATAGCTATCAAATTACTCTAAAGAATATGAGGATGATTGCTGCCATATGGAATGACTTCATGATACTCCCCCAACTTGGTAGCCACAAATCTGCCACACTATGCAGACTCCCACATCTGCCACAGTATGCAGACTCCCATGGTATGCAAATTCCCACATACCCTAATTTCTTTGCTTTGGTTGTCACAGCATTAAAATCAAATTAGTCTAAAGAAATATGAGAATGATTGCTCACTATGTGGAGTGACTTCATTGCATACTCTCCCAACTTGGTAGCCACATATATGCCACTGGTATGCAGGCCCCCACATCCCCCAATTTCTTCAATTTCCACCCATAATGTAGTAACTAAAGCCAGATAAGAGCCTTTTTTCATGAACTTGCCCTAGCCATGAAAATCATGCTATTCCAGGAAATAGTGGAATTCTAAGAAAAATATTAATTACTTCTGCCTCACTAAACTTCAAATTATAAATGGCTGTTTAAATCATACACATCAAGGGAGTAGCCAGGATTATTATTTTTGGTAATAGGGCCAAAATGAGCAGTGCACATAATTTTAAATCTGATAATTATTAAAATTGCCATTACCATAATTGTAGCTATAGCTATAGATATAACTATACTATTATAGTTCATAGATGTCAAATTCCACCTCCTGAAGCAGAAAACCTTTTCACATGCATATCTTCATGAATAAAAATGTGATAAACTAAACAATCTTTCTTAGCAATTGTTAAATCTGCTCATTTCCTAAGTTACTGGCATGGCTAAAAAAGATCATTCACATAGATTAGAATAACTGGTAATGTTAAAGTAAGTTAACTATGGATGAACATTCATTTGGGAAGAAATAGCATCAAGTTTTAAAGTATGCAAAGAGGTTGATAATGCCAGTTCTCAGAGAACATTTAACTCTCCAAATTTCTATTTAGCTATGTTGCCAAGCATTGAACATTTGAAGGTCAGATTTATCTCTTGATTGATTATATTTATTGTTCTTTAACATCTGATACTTTTAATAGGCATTAATTTATAGGCCAAAAAAAAAAATGAGTGTGCAGAATCTGAAAAGGTGTGGAGAACTCATCAACACAAATTATTATAATAATAATAAGGTAGTAGATGAGCATTATATGACCATCAGACCTATCACTTCCATTGGCTTGATTTCTGATTACACCAGAGCTCTTGACCTGTGAGTAACATTTACCTCAGCAGCCTTTGCATCGCATCATGTCATTTTCCACAGTTCACTAACTTTGCAATCCTAATGCTCAGCACACAGAGTAGACTGGCACAATTATGTAAATTTATAAGCTTTTGGAGCATTACCAGAATATTTCAGTAGATGACTAAATAAATTGGTAAGTGTAAGTGACACTAAAAAGATGATGCTTGAAGTAGCCTAAGAGAAGATGAAACTTTGCTTCTTGCTTCTATATTTATGCTATCAGAATGCTATACCCTCTAATGCAGGACAAATTGCCTGGCATTTGGACACAAGATCATTAAATGAGATGATCATCTAATCTCACAAAGAATAAAGACTACTTTTTCTTCTTCTTTTAATTGAAACCTTCAAGACTTCATCACTCAGAGGTAGTTGCTTTTCCACATCCTCTAGTATGATGCCAGAAATATCATACTGACAGTAAAGTAATATCATACTGACAGTAGCTAGAAAACTTTGTATTATTGCAGTTTCTATTAGCATAGCCCCCAAAAGCTAAGTAAGCATCCTATGGAGTCAAATAAATTTCTGATATCAGGCACTCTGGATTCTGTGGGAGTCAAATATATTTTGGTATTAGGCACCTCTAACATGAGGATGATATAACGGAATTTAGGTTCTCAGCCATACAATGTTGTAATTCATTAGGCTGTTACTGACATACTTAGTAGGGACACCACAAACTTTAACTGATACTACTTCTGCTCTGTAATATCCTTGACCACAAAATTTTCCTTTAAGAATCCTAATAGCCTCAGAAATATATGCATTAGCTTTATCACACTTGACAAAACCAAGAAATACTTCTCATACAAAATGAACTTTGTTCATATGTGGGAACACTCATAAACTAAAGTAGAGAACTTACAGGCCTGGAGGAAGCTAAAGTGGATTGGTGGACTAGTTAAATTAGTGCTGTAATTCACATATTAATTTACACTAATTAATTTAACACTCTAGTTGACTGTACTTATCTTAAATTCTTCTTTGGACATATTTGATGTTAGTGACAATTATGAATAAATTTTAACAATTTACCAAAAGTGTTAAATCTGTGTTCATTTGAATTGCAGCCATGAAGTCATTGGCACATGCAGTGAAATCAAGGTCATCATCACTACAGAGGATTGCAAAGAAGCCATGCTAATTCATGGCTTTAGGTACTGGGTCAGGTTGAAAGGTTTCTACCTGACCACAGAAGACCAATACCAGTTTATTGGTCCTCACTGTGCTGTGGAATTTTCTTTCCAGGAATGAAGCAGTGGAAATTCAAACTGGGTTTTTGGTGTAAAACTGTCCTTAGGATTTAAAAATAATAACATTTTTTGTTTATTATTATTTCTATTATTAACATTAGAACGCAATCGTGGCCCAAAGGCCACGTTACTTGCTAAGCCCACCTTGAGTGGGCTGTGGTCACATGATTGCCTAGGGAGGACATGTCTTACATGAGGACATATTTTATGGGAAGACATGTCTTACGGATGGTGCAATTATTTTAATCAAAATATTTTTATATGGACATGAAATGAAATGTTTAAGTCACATTACAATATTATCACCTGGGTTATAATTCTTAGCTATTCTATACGAGGGGGGGGGGGGGGGTATGTGAGGGCATTCTCCCATTCCTGAAGGAAATATTGTGCATCTCTAGTACTTAGTGTGTGGTTTATAAAAACTTCCTCTAGAAATTTCCTTCGGAATGGATCAGATTACAACTTCACATTTACTGGTGGTTACACATGAATAGGAAAGTTTATTTAATGGACCTACACCCTAGCCCTTGCCCTAGTTAAAATTTCAACCCCTTTAGATTTCAATCCAGTGTATTCTTGGTCTGCTCACAAATTTTGGTCTGAATTGGTCGAGAACTGTGGGAGGAGTTGAGGGCCAAACGAACAAATAGAATAAGCTCCATTATAATATATATTTATGGTCCACCCACATATTTAATATTTCTTTCCTGAAGGGTAATTGCTAACAACCAAGTTGCATTGTGTGTACAGCAACTTAATTTTAGCATTGATATTACAAAATATTATATACATTGGTGATAAAATGATAGTGCTAAAATGTGATACTCTTACTCATAATACAGAAAATTTCACCACAACAAGAGTTCAGTGGTTAGAGATGAACTATTAGGTGGAAGCAATCTTGAATTTCATTATTTTCAAAATGTTGGTTTGTTTGTTTCTGTTTGTTTTTGTTATGGAACCATTCGTAGCAGCACAAACTTTATCTCCTGAATTTGAAACAATTTGGACCTACCATTTTAAATTTACTGGTATTTTTGTCAAAAATGATGGGAAAAGAAAGCTTTAACCCGAGATTTGTATGAAAAGTATTCTTTTTATCATATGGTACATCACAGAGAACATTAAAATTTATAAAAGTAATTGGTAGAGTCTGTCAAGCCTCAAACACACCACCAGCAATATCTACATGATAAAAAAAAAAAAAGCAAAGTGCCCACTTTCTAGTGGCTACTGCAGTATAATTATTTACAAATTATAGAGGATTCCAAGTAATAATAAATCAACAATGTCTGTCTGTCTGTCTGTCTGTGAACTCCTAGCCACCTCAGCAGATTTTGATGAAACTTTGTATAAATGGTCTCTATTGTCCTACATTACCTGATAAAAATTTGGTTTTCACTGCCTAATATTGTAGCTGCAACAGGCACTTCCACACATTCAGACAAAATTCTGGTAAAGGGTCATTGATTACATACACCTTCACCCAACCAATACCAACCCAACCCCCCCCCCCCCCCCCCCCCTCTCCTCCAAAACTATAATAAAATAACAAAAAAAACCAAGGAATAAATTACTAAATTTGGGAAAATTTTGAAGTACAGCCAACTTTCCTTACGTTGTGTATGCCCACAACAGTGTTGCCACTCTCAGTCAGATTTGCCCTTGGCTAGTTGGATTAGGGAAAATCATGTTGGTACTGCCTATGTAACCTGAAAATTTCACTTTTCAGTGAAAAAAAGAACAAAAATGTCCAAAAGAATTACTAGCTCAAATAATGATGAAAAATGAAAAAGAAGAAATTAATTTTGTGTGTGTGTGTGTGTGTGTGTGTGTGTGTGTGTGTGGCAGAGTGGCTGAGTAGTTATGCCCTTGGACTCCCAACCCCAGGTTTGCGAGTTCAAACCCAGCACTGACGGGAAATTCCTGTCCTTGAACATCTTCCTACACTAGTCCACCCAGCTGTGATGGGGACCTGGAATTTTCTGGGGTGCAAATTCACTGACCATTGCTTGTCTATCAGCTAAGGGTCCAGGTGGGACTTTGGGTGCTCATACTCATAAGCTGAGAGCCTCGTCAGTCCTCCTGCAAGTTCCTAGCCCAGCTCCAGGAGTTTGCTTGCACTGGCTCATAATGCCTGCTTAGTGCACAGGCACCCTGACTATGTCAGGTTCGAGTGACCGTGTTGACAGCAGCTAGACAATTTGCATTTTTGCATGTGTGTGTGCTGCGGCGCTCGTGTGTGTGTGTATTCAGTTTGTATCATCTTATATATTATTTTCACTAACTCCCTGCCTGTGTGCCTGCCTGTGTGGCCTGCCTTTGTACCTGGCAAGAAAAACTTTTGAACTGTTGGTCTTGGGACAGTGAATTACACTTTATTCTGCTCCCTACGTCCTAGGGGTGCAGAAGGCCTTCGAATTTCTTAAAAATGTCCAACTAAAAAGTTAGAGGTAAACTAAAGTCTTCCTTTTAAGCAAATTGTGTTCTTAAAGTAAATTGGCAAATTGGCATCTGGTATATATTATTTTCATTATCTCCCTACATGCCTTGTAACTGGCAAGAAAAACTTTAGAACCATGGATCCTAGGACATCAATTTAAACTTCATTCTGCTCCCTACATGGTCAGTGTCTAACTAAAATGTTAGAGGTAAGCTAAAGATTTTTCTTTAGCAAATTGTGTTCTTGAAGCAGGTAAAGGGTAGACTGCATATCCACCCACAATCCCCGTTTTTAAAAATGTAGGTTAAAAATGCAACCAAAAAAATTATAATTGAAGTAAATTATTCACCTACGATCTGGTTTTAAAATGGAGGATAAAAATGCAACAAAAAAAATTGAAGTAAATTATCCAC
>OZ017779.1:9518496-9672223 GCA_963969325.1 Lycopodina hypogea | reverse complement strand
CCCCCCCCCTACCTTTCTCCCCCCTCTCTATCTCCCCCCCCCCCCCCCCCCCCCCCCCTCTCTCTACCTTCCCACACTTCACAAAGTACAGCAATCTTCAAACAAAGGGGGGGGGGGGGGGGGGCAGAAAACAGCTGCAGTAGCCCCAATTCTTGGTTGTGGGCTGTGTAAATTAAAGTAAAATTATAGAGTTGACAGATATACTTTTGAAAAATTGAAAAAAGAGTCATATTTAAAAAATGGAAGATAAAAAAAAAAGGAAGATAAAAAAAAAAAAAAAAAAAAAAAAAAAAAAAAAAAAAAAAAAGTTAAAAAAAAAAAAGAAAGTTAAAAAATGTCTTCTTCCACCAATCCATAGAATGAAGACCAGAATAATATTAGATCATAACAACCAATAAATTAATTTTAAACCAGAAATAATATTTATAAAAATAAAATAATAAATAAATAGAAAAAAAAAAGAAAAGAAAAAAATGAATAAAAAATATTATAAGGGGAGAGGAAAAAAAAGAAAAGAAATAATAGAATGAATGAAAAATATTGTAAGGGGGGCAGGGTGGGTATAATTACTGCTGACTCCAAATAAAATAACATATTTAAAAAGATGTGAATGAAAAATATTGAAAGTAACAAGTTAAGGATCTAATTATACCCATCTATGGCTGTCCAGAAATTAGGTCAAAGTACACTGGAGACCACACAAGACAAATTTCAACCTCATTTTACTACCAGCTATGCAACTACTCAAAAACAAACAAAAAAACAAACAAAAAAACAAACAAACAAACTGGGGCATGGGAATCTGGGGAGGGTGAGAGCAGTGTGAACAGTGACCCTTCCCATGAATGAATGCATGGGGGTATTAATGAAGAAAATGTCCCTTCCTACACACTAATTAGACAAGGAATTTGCAAATATTTTGAAAAAAAAGAAAGAAAGAAAAACCCTGCACCATCGTGAGCAGTGTCTAGGGCTGGAGACATAACTGAAACAAAGCAAACTGAAGACATTCACATTGCTGAGGAAGTGATTTGTCCAACAAATGCAAACACTGCCAAGGAGAAGAATTAGCTTGAAACTCTTCCAATCCCCTTTTCACTAATGTTGAGGATAATGCTTGTTGGATAATGTGCCTCGACCATTGCAAGTGAAGCTGCAAATGGGCCTCTGGTATACATACATATACATACATATATATATATATATATATACACTAGCAGCATATACCCAGCGTTGCCTGGGATATGACATGCCCACAAGAAAGGTTGTGGCCTAGGTTAACCCAACCTGTTTCCCTACCAGATCAAGTTGTATTTGCATGCTTCTAGGTCTATGAATCTGACCGTCCATGAGTAAAATAGATTGTATCATTTTTGGCAGATTTGATCTGACATGCCCATAGAAGAGATAGTCAAATGACCCTTCTTTTTTTCTTCTAAAAACAATCCACATGTGGGTGTGCCTACCCTAAAGAGCAGGATATTATTTTATGGTGGTTTGGTAGGGGTGTGGTATGGCCAACTGTGAACCAGCCAATGTCCAAAAGTTGTTAAAAGTACCATTTCTGGCACTCTAGCCTTGCAAAACTACAGGAAGAGGTTTGAATAGGAATAACCACACCGAGTAGAGAGTATCCAATCATGTAATTCAAGCCTCTTAAATCACAGAAGTATTATTGAAATACTCCTGACTCAAGACCAGTGTTAACACATGGATTCAGCTCAAAATCACTACTTTTTCACTATTATTTATCACCTTTTGAAAAAGACCACTACAAAATTACCAACACAGATGAAATTTAGTATTCAAACTACATATTACCAATATATATGGGAACATATTACCAATATATATGGGAACATATTACAGCTTTTCTTTCAATCACAGCTTCAAGATTTGCCTTATGCCCACCACTTATCTGCACTCAAAAATTGAAAGGCAAAACATTTTCTGCACACCCAGGTTGAACAGTTGGAATGACAAGTTCCCCTATTGGATAATTGCATGAATTCACATCTAGCCAGAAATATTCTGTGCTGGTGTCTAGATTATGGGGCAGTTAACTCCAATTCTCCCTGGGATGAAATATCTTATGGAAGGGATTGTGGACACAGATATTCTCTCTTCAGTGTAGCTTGCATGAACAGTGGCAATTGGAATGGAGCTGTCTTGGTAAGGATCTTGATTCCGTCTGCAGATTTATGAATATGTTCCCCAGAAACTTGAAAGTATTCTCCTCCAGTCTCATCTTCTTCTGCATGGGCAGCTGGCTATGGTCTAACTTACGTTTTGAATCCCTGACACCTGCTGAAAATTTGCTCTATTTTGAAAATTTTGGCAATTTAGTAATGAGACCTTTTCCCTCCCAATATATTTCCAAAATTCACTACTTGTGGCTACACTGCTCAGGACATCTCCACATTCTCCAGAGATCATCCTCATTTAAATAGGTCAACTTCCCTCTAATGAAGATTACTATAACACATTAATAATTTATTCAATGATGAATACCCTAATTACAATTACATGTTTGAATGTATGTGCAAGTATGCTTCCTCCTACTCAGGCCAGTAATTGACATGTAACAAATCAACTCGGTAAATAAGAAATCAATTCAATGAATAACAAATTAGCTTGAGTCATCATTTATAAATAACAATCTATTCAAGGTCCTAATCCAATAAGTAACAAAGAGAATTTGTAAGTGCGCATGTGAGTGTTCTTATTTAATCTACAAATTTTTAAATGATCATAAAACATTTGAGCTGCGTCAGAATTTGAAAAGAAACAGAGATAAAGAAGGAAAAAAGAAAAGAAGAAAGGAAATTAGGGAGGAAAGGGGAGGGGAGGAAAGAAGGGAAAAAAGGAAGGAAAGTAGGAAGGAAAAATAGGGGGGAAAAAAAGAAAAAGTTAAAAAAAAAAACCTAGTTCAGATTTGAACCACTGACTTTCAGCTTCAGAGATCTGTGCTTTAACCACTGAGCCACAATTCTTAAGGCCTATTTTTAATGGAAATTTAAATTCCTCCTTCCCCCACCAGGGGTGACATTTTTAAAAAAAAATTTTGGTTAAAAAAACTGTAGTAGGCACCCAGGGATCATGCCTGAAAAGTTTCGTCAATATTCACCCGTAAGGCAAGCTTTTCGCTAGTGATAATATAAAATCATCAGAGCTGTAGCCATGCATTAGATAAATGATATCTGAATTGAAATCATGATACAAATCAAGAAATGACCTTAATAGCAATGAAACATTGGAACAGTTACACTATGCAGTCAATACAAAAAATATATTGTACATGTTCTAACAAAATGAAACACACACCCATAATACCATACAAACACTGGGCAAACAGTGGCACATGATGAAGACAGCCCAGTGGAAGATATCTGAAATATCAGCTATCACTCCACTCCATGGCAATATTGATGCCATTCTGCCTTGAAGACAAGGTTCATGTGCCTATCTATGAGGTCAGGTTGCATGGTGCTAACTGGTTCTAATATACTCTTCCACACCATAAGTGTTACCAATTCTCTCCTGCAGAAATTTTACTATGGAATAGACAGCCGCATTCACAAAAGTCACATCCTCTTCAGTGAAATGTTCAAACTCATTCATTCTCTTCCGTTTGAAGTCTTCCACTCCAGTCAATGCCCTTTGCTTCAGCTGTCCTATAAATTCAGGAAACATAACACACCAACAACAACAACTGGAGTTTTAGGCAGTTTGGCTTACCACAACGATTGCTGCTCAAGTGCATATCAAGTAATATGTGGAAAGAGTCATACATTAAGGACAGTGTTACTTCATACTTTAACTTTACAAGGCAGAGTTGGTGTCAACTAGTTACACAAACAAATATCCATAATTATAACACATCAATTCCGTTTTGTTTCATACTGGTACTGTTAGGTGGTTGAGTAGGACAACACAACACGTGTAATTGGTAGACCCTTCTCCACCCCACACATCGTCCAACCACCTCAAAATAGTAGTACATTGCCAAAGCCATATTTTAAAATGACACAAAATATGCATCTGTATGTTATATACATAGGAGGTGAACATTCTTACCTCTTGGTTTATAATGAAGGAAATTCATCATCCTTTTCACCTCCTTAGTTACGTTAGCCTTCAGATCTTCATAGCGAACGACAAGAATGTCATGTCCTTCAGGGATATCGACTGTCCAATTAAACAATAACTTCCACTTGAGGATGCTGTTTCTGATAAATTTCTTCCAATTTTTTGAGCCCAAGAAGTATATTTGGTCATGATCTTGTGTGTGTGAATTATTTAATCGGATTATTCTATTACCACTGATTCTACGATTAAACTCTGACACCAATGCATGGAACGGGTTTCTTATCAGAAAAATTACTGAATCAAATCGCATCCTGGACTGCAGAGAGAAGAAAAAAACATCAATAAAAATTAGTATGTTATTTGTCAGTTCAAATGATGACACAATTGTCTAATGAGTGCTGCCCACCCACCCAAACAATCAAACACAATAATGTAGAGTAAATATCCCTATTAGGGTAGCAGTTTCATCTGGGGGAATGCTCTGTAAGAAAAGAAAAAAAGAAATTCAAATGCTGCCCTGTACAAAAAAAAAAAACAACCTACAAAACCATGGCCAATCAATAAGGTACAGGTCTCCCAAGCTTAAAGTCAGGGGTTTGTATGCTGGACTGGGCTTTAGTCCCCTTTATTTTTCCTATTTCACTCTCCTTTTCATTTTCTTTTGTTCTTTCAAATCGATATACACTAATACTCTCCCACCTCACTATTACTGGTGGGCTGTAGCCACATAAATATCTGCTGTGAAGACATATGTTGTAGATTTTTAAACTAAAGTGAACATATGCTTAGGTCAAAGTGTTGTTTTTATTTAAAAGTAACATTTTTGACATTTTAGCCTTACATATTCAAAGAGGAAGAGGTGTGGCTAGATGGGACCCACTCATGTTATTCACAGAGTCACGTGTCTGCATGCCAAAGTTTTCGGCCCATAGCTCCATCCTTTCTTCTGGCAAATGTACTTTTTTTTAATACAGAAAGGGGTGTGGCCATATAGATATGCTTATGACAGTTCCCTGGTGACACTGATTCCAAATATATGAGCTTGTAGGTCACCCACATATCTGTCAAAGCAGCCCATCATTGTATTGCTGTGCGTGCTGCAGTACACTGGGCCAAGTTACCTGACCACATAGGAGACTCCAAGATTGTGCCCGTCACAAAAGTCACTCGCATCTGGTTGCAAAACTAAGTCCAGTGCACTTGGTGGAGGATGCTGCTGGTCCCTGGCTATGGAATATTCCATCCATAAGGCATGGGATGAACCTGGACCACATTATCCTCGACCTTGGTGGCAAAGGGGTTAGCAACGCACTCACCTACACTAGCCTGAGCAAATGCCAGGAGCTCGAAAATGTGGCATTTGACCCCATGCCCTTCATTAATTGGTTGAAAGTCATCTTCAGACAGACATCTCCCGTATGTATAAGAAAACATAGATATATTATACTAATGTGGGAGAGTGTCAGTATTTGAAGTTGGTGTGTGACCTAATATAAACCGAACTGCTTCCATGAGACGACTGAGCCTTAGTGAAGCAGAAATAACTGAGGCTGGGGAGTGTCTTGGGATGAGTCTTGTTCACCTCCGAGATGATGGAGTAAATCTTAGCTCTTTTGCAGTCAGCTAATCTGCAGGAATTATACATCCTTTACCTCAGAGATGCAAGATAACCATGCTGCCTTCAGGACATTTTTAGCTAGAGTAATGTAACATTGCTGCCTTCAGAACAATATTAACATCATCTTGATGGCAAGTGCAACAGGAAGCAGAGAGTGTCTAGTGCCTCAGCAGAGGCAGGCATATCATGTTCATATGGTCAGGGCAATGCAGGCCGACCCCTCCGCATTATAACGCCAGACACCTGAGAGCTTCACAACAAAAAGGTGATTCATAGAGCTCATACCAGACCAAACCGCTGCTACACTATTACCTATAATAGAGGCCAACATTACACTCCACAGACAGACAGACAGACAGACAGACACTACATGAATAATAGTAAGATTTTGATAGTTACATAGAACAAAATGCATATGATTGTGTGTGGTATTGCCTCTATATTCCACAGAACACAATTACGGCAAGTGAAAACACAGAAAGCTGCAGTGTAAATGTGATGAAAACTATTGGGAACATTGCCAGTGAGTGCAGATAACCAGAACGGTTGGCAACTACATGTTCACAAACGGTTGGCAACTACATGTTCACAATAAGGCATTGTCTTATGGCCAAAAATATTTGACTTAATTCCATTAGCAAACTTTACCTTAACTCCACCATGTTCTAGCTGCTTTAGCTTAGTGCTCCACGCACTATTGGGTGAGTGAGACTTGATAGCCAGCACTGAAGCAGACTCCACGCCTTCTCCATCAAAACCTCCAGTACGCAAAAAAATATCACAATAGGGAGACCCTAACAAAGAGTAAGAGAAATAAAATTAAAACCAAAATGAGATGAAATGAATTTTTTATGAAATTGATTAATTAATATCCTCTATATTAATGCGCTCTGCCCATCGGTATGTCATGTTTGCATGGAAAAAAAAGAAGAAGCAGAATTTGGCTGCTGTCCATGAGCAGCAGAACTTAACAGGAGAAAAGTGCAGAAGGGAGGTCATGTTCAGGACAAGGATATCTGAACCTAAAAGACACTAGTAGCAAGAACTATGTTGTTCCTGGAGAAAGTCAGTCTTCTGTCAAGACCCTCAACCAAACCCCTACCTCAGGCCCTACTTACTGGCTATTCTCTCTCCTCAGGCTCTACTTACTGGATGTATATACTAAAAATTAAATTGCACAAATGCCTACTCTAGCATTTTAAACATTACATAGAGTATGAAAATTAACTATCTAAGGAAAAGCACACCACAATACGTCTGCACTCGTTAATAATAATAATGGAGGTTGAACATCTCTTACATGCCAATCACCATTGCCCTATAGGTTAAGGACAAGGGGCTAAATATATAATACTATATACACACAGGAACATACATGGTGTCAGACTTGCTATTCATTGCTGAGCGTACACCACACCCTCCAGCCAACCCAGGCTTACCTGTGCATACTCCTGTGGCCTTCTGCAGCAAGCCCCTGACCCAGGTATTGCCTGAACCTGGAAAACTAACCAATCCCACAGGGCCATGACCTGCAAGACAACAGTGAACGAGGCCATGATGGACAACCACAGCACACATCAATGCTGCTGGTTCAATGCAATCAGACTGAGCAGTCAATACAGTGCATGCATAATTATTTGTAAGTGTTCTGACATACTGTCTTGACAATATTGAATTTGACCTGTCAAACCTTTTTTTGTCCTGACAGATTGAAGCTGCTCAAGAGACTGAACTAGCTATGCAGAGGTGACGTAGTCTGGAAAGGACTTGACAACTAAGCCTATTATTTTAGTCCTCCAATCTTCAACATTCATATATTTATTTAACTGCTCCTTGAGAGAGACAAACAAGCTTTCACCAGTACCACTGTCAAGGTGTCTTGCAGTGAAAACATTGGTTCGTATATGAACTACACCATCCTTAGCAAAAGCATCAAAATAATTTATTAAAAATAACTCTGAGCTCCATATTTTCAGCACCAACACTGGCATCTGCTTGAAGACCAAAAAAAAAAGAAAAAAAAAGTTGTTTGATAGGAAATTGAGTAAACAATTTTTCTGTTCTTTGGCTATGAAGCTAACAAACATGGCACATGCATGATTATTTTTGTATCCCACTCCTAAATTAACACTATGGCTTTCCTCCAACTCACAGATCGGTTTCATCTTAGTAAATGCCAACTTCTCCTTGGCAATCATATAAGACATGTCAAACTTCTTGGTCTGCTAGAGTAGACTGATCCATGGAAACTTCAGCAAAGCATTTAGCAATTGGAGCATAGTCTAATACAATAGATGAGAGCAAAAAAAAAATCCTCCAGTGGTCAGCAAAGCAACGTGGGGGTGCAGCAATTTTTTGTGGAAACGTTTAATTCTAGTAGAAAGAGACCTCTAGGTACTTCTAATTATTTCTAACTAGAGGTCTATTTCTACTAGAGTCAAACATATTATGCTATGGTCCAACTTTATCTGGAATCCCTTACTTCTGCTGAAAATTCATTACATGTTGAGAATTTTGGCATTTTTCCAATATTTCCCCCCCCCCCCCCCCTCCCCCTTCTTTTAATTTCACCCTTCCCTTTTGTCAGGACAAAATGACTGGTTAAGTTCAATCTTATACTGGCAATGCCTCATTTTGATTGGTAATGTCAGGTTACAGGATGTAATTTCAAGCTCTACAATAGTGTCTTTGTGTAGCTAGTAAAATGTAGAATCTGTCCCTGTTATCATTGTTATAAATGGACAAATGAAACTGTTTCTTACAGTTTTTAATTCAATCAGAATGCATCTGACAGAGTTGTTCCTGATGGCCAGGGCTCATCTCCATGGCTACTATTCAACAAAGCAGCAAAAGTCCATGGGTCAGGGTCAGGGCCAGGCATTGCATTTACAGTTTGGCCAATTTGTAGTTGCCATGATAAGCAGTCTATCAGAAAAAGTATGAAAATAACCAAGTAGAAGTGACATGCACCCATCACAAACTGGTAAGGAAATTTATTCTCATTTCAACTGCATTGATAGTTAAAGATGGGACTGCATTCATGTAGGAAACACTTAACATGCTCATTGTCAGCTTCTCAATTTCTTCCATATCTTATGGAAGACTGCATGTCTCTGCTTGACCTAAGTGACTCCGAGAAATCTGTGGGGAAATGACAACTCCAGCCTACAAAATTAACACATGTGGAGGGGAAAGGTCCTTATTGACAAGGATTGATAAGAATATCCCTTCGCCTTACTCAATAAGAGAGGACCATGAAATCCCTTTAACAAACTGTAGCAACAGTCATAAATGATCACGCACACACGCACGCATGCACCCACCCACCCACCCACCCACCCACCCACCCACACACACACACACACACACACACACACACACACAGAACTTAGAAGCTGCCCATGGTATGAAGTACCATGATGGCAGTGTCCTGGATGAATCCAGGACCAATGGCAATAAACTTAGCTTATGATGGCATCACACAGAAATGTTGGTGTCTGGTCAGATCTCCTTGTCTTCGAAATTTTCTTCCACAGGCACAACTTAGTGTTCTTAATTCAGATTGCTTGTTAGCTGAACAGGTGTTCCATCGCCTGGATGTTGAAATTTTCTCTACACCATCTAAACACAGATGAAACCACCCCTTCCTGTCCTGGCACAACTCATACCATCTATCATACACACCAATTGCCTGCAAATCCACTTTCAGAACATCCCTCCACCTCTTCATTGCCCGTGGCATGGTCTCTTCATGTTAAGCTCCCCAAACAACAATCTATTTGGAAGCCTTTCTTCATCCATGCGACCCACATGACCCAGCCATCTTAAACGCTGCTCCAGAATGATATCAGAGATGGAGTGCTGCAAGACAAACCTATGTGATAGGCTTTGAGATGTTAATCTTTCATTCCATTGTTGGTACCTCGTCACACCCAGGATTGTCCGAATACAACGGTTATGAAAATAATTCAAACGTCTTGTATGCACAGCCTTCATTGTCCAAGTTTCAGCTCCATACAGTAATACAGCTAGAACAACTGCCCTATACGCTGCTCTCTTTGTGGCCAATGAGAGGTCTTTGTTCTTAAATACTGGCACCCTCAAACATCCAAATGCTCTAGCTGCCCTAGCAATTCTTCTAGTCACCTCACTCACTAGTGATCTCCCCATCTCTTGAGATGTTAGCACCCAAGTATGTGAAGTCCTGGACTGCATCCACAGAGCCACCCTCCACCTGCACTGGTCTGACATCACTCTCATTCAATCCCTCACCAACAACCATCCCTTTTATCTTCTCAGTACTCACAGTCAACCCCCATTCACTTGCCACTTTCACAAACTCTGCTGCTACTGACTCAAAACTATCCCGAGAGGTTGCATACAATGCCACATCATCAGCAAACTGGGACTCAGTTACTCTCATCTCACTCAATCTAGACTTAGCTGTGCGGTCCCCAACCAACTTCCTATCATGCTTATATAACACACTCACTCCTGCACCACTACTCCTATTGCGCCAATCAGCCACCATAGCACTAAAGTAGATGTTAAATAATGTGGGTGCCAGGGTACATCCCTGCCGTAAGCCATTCCGGACCTCAAACCTATCAGTTACAATCGAACCCACTCTAACCTCAGCATGCATCCCCTCATGGAAAGACTTCACAACATCCAACATTTTTTCTGGCACACCATACTTCTCTAGGACCTTCCATAGGGCTTGCCTGGGCACTGAATCATAAGCCTTCCTCAAGTCTACAAACAACACATACAATGATTCGCCATGTTCCCTCGCTTTCTCCACAAGCTGTCTAGCAACAAAAATCATGTCTGCACAACCATGTCCTTTCCTGAACCCACTCTGTGACTCTGGCAGAATTTTTTCAGCAATCTCTTGCAATCTTCCCTGTACAATTCTGCCTAGTACCTTCCCTACCACATCCAACAAACTTATTCCACGCCAATGGTCACACTGCTTCAGGTCACCTTTCTTTGGGATTGGAACAACCACTGCGTCCTGCCAGTCTCTCACCACTTTACCTTCTTCCCACACCTTCTGCATCACCTCCAGCATTCTATCCCACAGATCTACACCACCATGGAGGATTAGTTCAGGAAGGACACCAGACTTTCCTCCTGCCTTTCTCATCTTCAATTTGGTTAGAGCCTGCATCAATTCCTCTTCAGTTGGTGGCATAGCCAAATCCAAGTGTGGTGGGAGTAGTAGCAGAGTGTCAATCACTTTGTCATTGAATGCACAGGGTATGTTAAAGTATCTTTACAAAATGCTGATGCCATCTGGCTCTTACCTCCTCGGGACCCTGAGTCAAACTTGCATTTTCTTTCATGACAGCAGTGGGTCTTGTTGGTCTTCTTCCAGCATGAGCCAGCTGCAACTTCCTGATACTCTTCCACCTTGTGCAACCATCCTTTTTTGCACCTTCCCCCTCCTTGGCAACCCTGCATATCCATTCTTCCTTAGCATTGTCCACTACAACCTTTACCTTTCTCTGATGTCTCCTAAACTCCTTCCGGTTGGCTGAAGTATTGCACTGTATCATCCTCAGGTGAGCATCATCCTTGGCTTTGATCAGAGGTGACAACAACTCCTCACTATCCTCAAACCAGTCTGGTTGCTTCCTCTTCCCTCTACCAACTACTTCCTCTGCAGCTGACACAATACAAGACTTCAGAGCATCCCAGTTGCACTCGGTGGAATCTCCAGCTCTGAGTGGTCTAGCCAGCAAATGAATGTTGCTCCAACACTTCACGGTATTCATCTCTCTTGGCAGGGGTTTTCAGTTTATGGATGGCAAAAGGCAAAGAAATCTTCTCTTTTCTTTTGGCAGAACGAGGAACAGTAACCTTTAGCTTAGCTCTTACAAGCTTATGGTCAGTCCAGCAGTTTGCTCCCCTCATCACCTGCACATCTCTGCAAACAACTCTCTGTTCAGCCCTCATCACGACAAAGTCTATCATGTGACATTTCTTTATTGCTGGGTGTGTCCAAGTTCCTTGATAGATTTTCTTCTTTTGGAACCAGGTATTCATGATTGAGAACTGATTTAATGCACAGAATTCCAAAAATTCCTCGCCCACAAAATTACGCTCACTCAAGCCATGCTTCCCTACAACACCTTGCCATAGATTATTCCCTGTGTCCAACACACCCACCCTAGCATTGAAATCACCCAGCATAACAAGGATATCATTACGTGGAATCCTATCTATTGTATCCTGCAAATCATCATAAAACTTGAGCTTAATGCTTGGAGGTGCCTTAGCTGTGGGTTCGTAAGCACACACTACTGATACATAAGTGCCTGATGCCTTTCCAGACCATCCTCCCTTTTTCTTTCCTGTGTGTACCCACTTCAATCTAGCTGATATTATTCTGGAACTAACTGATTCCCACACTTCCCCTGCATTTTTCCATGCCACTGTAGCCTTTTCGTCCAATGCTATTCCAACACCCTCATTCCTACTAGCTCTTTCCTGATCCCCTGGCAGAGGACGACCAGAGTGCAGAAAGGTATATCTACCCACTGTCCACACATCCTTTCCAAACTACTTTGTCTCTTGGATCCCTGCAACAGATACACCATATTTCCTCAATTCTCCCATTAACAAATCTATCTTCCTATCAATCTTCCCAGGCTTGTCACTATGGTTACCATGTTTAGCTACACCCATTAGTTGCTTCCTACAGATCCGCTCATCACCTGAACACTCTACTAAAGTACGGACATTCCAGGTAGCTACTACTAAACTATTTCTATTTCTCTTTGATTTCTGCTTCATGTTCTGATCTTTTGTCACAAAGCTATTCTTTATTACCATTCTCTTGTGCTCAACTTTCTTAACTTTGGTTCCAACACCAAAGAAAGTGAACTGCTATCAAAATATAGACTACTCCACACGATTATAGACAGCTGCTTGTCAAGACTAGCCACAAATGTTTATAACAAATGAGGTACTTGACTAGTTGGTAGGGCTTGTAGATAATACAGGTAAAACAAATGCAGTGGTAAATGAAATTAACTTATATACAAACCTAGTGTTAAATGAAATTAACTTATATTTGTAGAATAAAATGACAAGGTTAAAGTTCTGAATTGAACTTTACTTATAATAACTAGTACAATTTGGTGAGAGATAAATATAGCAATCATTCCAAAATTCAAAAAAAAAAAAAAAAAAATTTTTCTTTTTTTTTCTTTTTTGTGCTGAACTTACTTATCTTTGGTTTGAAACACCAAACAAAGTGAATTATTATCAAAATCTGGACAACTCCACAGATTATAGACAGCAGCTTGTCAAGACTTAGCAACAAATGTTTACAACAAATGTGTTACCACGGTTACCACAATGAGTTACTTGACAAGTTGGTGAGGTACGTGACAAGTTGGTAGGGTTTATATATGATAAATGAAATTAACTTATATACAAAGTGGTAGTGTTAAATGAAATTAATTTATATAGTACTCACTAATGATACCTGTGCAAGTTTAAAATGATTTCTGTTGTTATGGAAGTAGCCACTTTAAAGAGAACTTTAAGCTAGAATTATTCAAATTTCGGACTACCAACAGACTTCCAATTAGTTAAGTACAAGTGAAAATATCTGTAGAATAAAATGAAACGGTTAAACCAGTGCCATATTAACTTAACTTATAATAATTAGTAGAACTTGGAGAGAGACAAATATAGCAACCATTCAAAAGTTAAAAAAATTTTTTACACACACACACACACACACACACACACACACACACACACACACACACACACACACACACACACACACACACACACACACACACACACACACACACACACACACACACACACACACAAACTATTCCTACTGTGTTCATTAATGTGCACTGCAATATTGATACTACAGCTACAGGGGCAATGAAGTCATCCTGTTGTTCCAATGTCTCCCTTTCATTAACATTCTATTTCTGTACCCAGCAATAGCATTCCTTTCTCAGATTACTTTTTTCTTTACTGCTACTCCTCCTCCTGATATAGTGTGTGTGGTCTCACTCAACAGTTATGACGACTACTTACCAAAAAATATTTTGCAAGCAATAACCCTTGTTGCATGCATGGAGATCTGGTTGGTAGTTACATCCAAACATCAGAATCTCTCCCCTTGAGTCAACTATAACCTCTTCTAAATACTATATCTCTCTTTCACCAGCTAAGTATTTATGTTGTGCATAAAGCTTGTCAGCTAGACATGGCCCAAATTGATTGAAAAGCAAGAATTTGGTTCACCAATCAACTATCAGAATAAAATTTCCCCATAGTGGTTGACTAAGTTGTAGTTAATGGTTAGAGAATAACCTTGATGCTTCAAATTTGATTATACAATTTGGTAGATAGTGCATCAATCTTATTTTTAAAAATATTAGTACTGTACCTTATAACAATTTACAGCAGTGGTCAAATGCTGGTCAAATACATCACCTGGCCAAATAAACTCAACTTTAATTTGAAGAACAAATTAGTACCAAAAAGAAAAAAAAAAAAAAAAAAAAAAAGAGTCATTCTTCAAATTCTTCAAATTTTTCCATTCCCACCTTCACCCATTAATTACAGGTTCACTAAATCTTATTTCCCTCCTCCCCACCTTTATCTATTTATTAATTAATTTAGTACCTCTTCCATCTCTGAAATGACATGATCCAGATGCACTTTTGGTATTGCCAGGAGAGACCCCCAAGGAATTTGTCTTGGAGGTTTTGGAGGATAAGAATTTTAACCTCTTTGTGGCAGTAGACAAGCAGTTGTTGAAAGAATTCTTCTCATCCTCAGTTAAGAAATCCAGACACACGGTATCTTCACATGAAACAGTGTTAGCAACATCTCTATCAGATTCATAGACATAGTCAAACTCTATGTGACGAGGGTTCACTTTCCATGGCAATGGAAGTGCTCGAATCACATTATCATTCTTGTCTTTATGGTTGCCTTTCACACTTAATCCACGAAGTTCCCATTCCTTTAGGGATAAATTCTGTGGATTTTGCATGGGAAGGTCAAAAGATCGATGGTTGTTTTCATATAGGATTGGGATAGAAGCAGGTAAGGAATTATTCTTAGATTGGTTAAATGAAGACATGTGTAGAGTCAGCATGATTGTGATGAAGATGAAAATAAACAGGATTAACATATGCCTGAACTTTGTCCTCATTAGGATCATGATGAAAGATCTGTAAATATACACAATAACATAAACAAACGAATACTTCAACATAAGCGCTCTGATTACAGAGAGTAAGGATGAAAAATGAACATCTTATATACATTTTAGTTCGTAAGCATATCTGTATGTGTGTGTCTTGCCATCACGGTCAAACCCTTGGACCAAAAAGAACGAAATTTGGCATGTGATCTCCAAGTAACCGGGTAAGTATTATTAACAGCATATGGGTGTGGTTTGGAAATAGCCACACCCACAGGAAGTTGTTTTGCTATCAAAAGCTAATTAAAGAACCAACCAGGCTGAAACTTGACATGTGGTTTATAAGGGACTGGATAAGCGTTATTAAGCCTATGTGCGTGTGGCAATCGGTGTGGTTTGGTCATAGCCACACCCATATGAAGTTATTTCGGCTACCAAAAACTAATCTATAAACCAATCATGCAGAAATTTGACACATGGACTCCAAGTAACTTAGTGAGCATTATTGACCACATGTGGGGTAATAATGGGTGTGGTTTAGTCATAGTGACACCCACAGGAAGTTGTTTTGGCTGCCAAAAGCTAATTAAAGACCAAACATGCCGAAATTTGGTGCATGGTCTCCAAGTACAAGGGTAAACATTATTAACCACATTGGGTGTGGTTTGGTCATAGCCACACTCACATGAGGTTGCTCTATTATCAATAGCTAATCAAAGGACCAACCAGGCTAAAATTTGGCATGTGGTTTCTAATGAACTTGGTGAGCGCTATTAAGCAGTGTAGGTGTGGTTTGGTCAAGACTAAACCCATAGGAAGTTATTTTGGCTGCCAAAAAATAATTTATCTACCAATAATGCTGAAATTTGACACATGGACTCCAAGAAACTGGGAAGTGTTATAAACCACATATGGGTGTGGTTCAGTCACAACCACACTCACGGGAAGTCATTTTGGCTTCCAAAAACTAATTCAAGGACCAACCAGGCTGGAATTTGGCATGCGGTCTCCAAGTAATCAGGAAGCATTATTGACAAAGCATGGGTGTGGCAATGGATGTAGTTTGGTCATAGCCACACCCACAAGAGGTTGTATTGGCTGCCAAAAGCCAATTGAAGGACCTATCAAGCCGAAATTTGGCATGTGGTCTGCAAGTAACTGGTGAGCATAATCAATCACATGAGTGTACATAGGATATTTTGGATGCCAAAAGCTAATTAAAGGACCAACCAGACTGAAATTTGAGTGGCTTCCATAATGTCTCATGCTGATATTGTCCGGGCAATGTTGGGTATATGCTGCTAGTTAACTATATGGCTGCTGTGAAGTCAAAATGTATGATATAAATTATCACCTGTGAGCTCACCGCTGGTAAATACAGCTTCTCCTTTTCTTCCATTTTGTTGATTATCATCAATCACTTCCTCACTCTACCTATCTATACTATAAAGTAAGAATACTGTCTGTCTGTGTATCCATGATTCACACTTAAAGTTAGACCGACGAACCCATATTTATTTAGAATTAGTGTCACCAGGGGGATGTCATCAGCAATTCTACATGGCCACACCTCTTTCTTTATTTCAAAAAAGCAAAAATGGTACTTTTGCCAGAAAAAAGAATGGAACTTAGACCCACAAGCCTATCTCTCTCTCTCTCTCTCTCTGTCTATATATATATATATATTTGGAATTAGTGTTGCCAGGGGAACTTCATAAGCACATCTATATGGCCACACACTTTTCCATATTATTAAAAAACACCAAAAATGGTAATTTTGCCACAGAAAAGAATGGAGCTGCAGGCCTCAAACTTTGGCATGCAGACACAAGGTGACTCTGCAAATAACATGGGGTGGGTTCAATCAGTGTCACCAGGGGGACATTATAAACATATCTATATGGCCACACCCCTTTCTATATTAAAAGAAATGGCACTTGGCCAGAAAAAAAGAATGGAGCTAGATCCACTAACCCACATATATTTAGAATCAATGTCACCAGAAGAACGTCATAAGCATATCTATATGGCTGCACTGGTACTTTTGCCACAAAAAAAAGGATAGAGCTACTGGCCTAAAACTTTGGTAATCACACGCAACTAGACTCTACGAATAACATGTGGTGGGTCCCATCTGGCTACACCTCTTCCTCTTTGTGTGTAAAGCGAAAAATGTCAGAATTGGTACTTAAAAAAAAAACAAATATTTTGACTTAATCACATGTACACTCTTGTTTATAAAGTTTACAACATGTCTTCAAAGTAAATAATTTGTGACTACAGCTCACCAAAGATGGGCTGAAAAAACGCCCGTAAGGCGGGTTTTTCGCTAGTATATGTACTATAAAGTGTGAATAGTCTGTGTGTCTGTCAGTGTATCTGCAATTCACACTTGAACTGTTGAAGTTAGACATGCTAACCCATATATATATATTTAGAATCAGTGTCACTTGGGGAACGTCATGAGCATGTCTATATGGCCACACCCCTTTCTGTATTCAGAAAAGCCAAAAATGTTATTTTTTTTTCAGAAAAAAGAATGGATCTAGATCCACAAACCCATATATATTTAGAATCAGTGTTACCAGGGAAAAGTTATAAGCATATTTATATGGCCACATCCCTTTCTGTAAAAAAGCCAAAAAAAGGTATTTTGCCAGAAAAAAGAGTGGAGCTAAACCCACAAACCCATATATATATATATATATATATTCAGAATCAGTGTCACAAGGGAAATGTCATAAGCATATTTATATAACTACATCCCTTTCTATAAAAAAGCCTAAAATGGTCCTTTTTCCAGAAAAAAAAATGGAGCCATGCAGACACCACTTGACTCTGTGAATAACATGGGGTGGTTCCCACATAGCCACACCTCTTCCTCTTTGTGTGTAAGGCTAAAAATGCCAAAAGTGGTATTTCTAAAAAAATTACACTTTGACCTAGTGACATGTTCACCTTTGTATTAAAATTCTACATGTCTTCAAAGCAGACACTTTTGTGACTACAGCCACCAAAGATGTGCCAAAAAATCGGCCATAGGGCAGGTTTTTCGCAAGTATACTATAAAGCTTGAAGAGCCTGTCAGTGTCTGTCTGTGTATCCTTGATTCATGCTTGAAGTTGGATCACAAACCCATATATATTTAGAATCAGCGTCACCAGGGGAACATGATAGGTGTGTCTATATGGCCACACCACTTTCTGTATCTAAAACAGAGCCAAAATGGTACTTTTGCCAGAAAAAAAAATATAGAAGAATGGAGCTACAGGCCTAAAACTTGGCATGCAGACACAACTTGCTCTGCGAATAACATGGGATGGGTCCCATCTGGCCACATCTTCCTCTTTGTGTGTAAGGCTAAAAATGCCAAAATGGTACTTTAAAAAAAAAAAACAGTTTGACCTACTAACATATTCACTTTTGTTCTAAAAGTCTACAGCATATGCCCTCAAAGCAGACATTTTTGTGACTACAGCCCAATATCATTCAAGTTTCTGTGATCTAATTGAGAAATATACTACAATATCTATGGTGTAACATACAGTTGTTGTTTTTTAAATAGCCTGTAGGAAGTGAAAGAAACACATCTCCACCCTCTGCAAATTCAATGATGCTCTGTTCTTGTTCTGGTTTCAAATGGTAGTAGCCCACTGTTTAGCAACATTTTGTACCACTAAGGTTAGAGCAGCATCAGATGATTCAATGCTTTGCTCCTGGTCTACACCCCAAAAGGCTGCTGGATAGCTGCCCTGCATAGCCTTCAGTTCTACTTCAACTTCCAAAGCTTTCACTGACTGCTACGCCACAAATCTGATCTCCTAATCATACGTGGTTACCCAAATTACCACAGACGGAAGTAAACAAACCATATCCTCATAAGCTATACACATTCAAGTATTGTTCCCCATGATTCTGGAGGGATGATACAAAATGGTATACGCAGTATTACCAAGCCCATTCCTCCACAGGTTAAGTGAAAGGGTTGGCTAGAAATACTAGGGCTATGGTTGGCTTGGGCATATAGCTATATTTAAAGAAATATTCTTCAAATATAGCTCTAGAATACCCCAGGGGTCAAAACTTGAGTAAGTGTGAATATGTTCAGTCTGAACTTACTTGACTGGCGTGGGACAGGCACACTCAAGTATCACCAAATGTTGTGCACTATGAAGTTCTTAACAATTGATAGATTTTTTTTATGGAGTTCCACCGAGTTGTGGGAAACTGAGGGTCAAAAATAATATAGATGAACATTCCAACCTTGCAGGCTAAGCTGCAACCGGTCCTACTAAACATATATCAAATATTACACTAATTAACACTAACATAAATCTGCACCCTCCTGAAAATCCTGAATCCTGACACTGATTTTTTTTTTACTATTTTAAAACCAACTTACTTCGTCACATCACACAGAAAGGAACAGTCATCAGGAGAACTCTCACCAAAAAGTTGGTAAAGTTAAGAGATACTTCTACCTCAACACATAACACCTCAACCCCAACACATAACACCTCAACCACAACACATAACACCTCAACCACAGCACATAACACCTCAACAAGCTGCAACACACTATTCTATCAGAAAGGAGCAAGGGTGCTGAGTCAGCTTTCAGCTGAGTTAACACAGTAACTACGCGCATGCAACGAATGGACACTGTGGGGTCACGTGACCTTTGTTTGTGGCTTCCCAACCGGTAAAGGTTTGTTTGCAATAGAGGTGTTGAACTTTGAACTTCTGGGAGAAAGGGGTAGTACCTTTTGTGACTACGAGTTGGTGGTAACACAGTGTGAGGGAAATTTCTTTTAGTGCACGGGAGAGTTCACTGGTCTTTTATATCCAGCTTTATATCCCGTACACGACTAATTCTACAAGGTTCCAGTGCTAGCCCACGACTGGAGTCCACCCTAGAAAGTATAGGTATGTTCTCCGTTTTCTACTTCCTGATAGAACTATTTCATAAAAATAAGTAGCTGTATGTGTAGCTGCAACCCGCTGCGGATGTGTTGACTATTAAGCACGAGTTTCATTACTACAAATTGCCTGTTAGCTATTAAACAGTGTTTGTATATCACCATTTTGTTTGATTAGTTTTTTAACTGACTCTACTTTGATACTGTGTTGTATTATTTCATTATTTAGCTGACAAGTATACCAATGCTTCAATCTCGATTTTAAACTTCAAGCAGAAGGAATTTGGTTGACATGACTGATTTGGTGGACACACCTTTCCCTTTCTCTATCCTCAATAAAAAATCAGATGACTCCATTGAGGAAATGGAATTCAGATGCCGGAAACTGCAGGAGATCAACCACCAACTACAGCTACGTATTCTGGGAGTGAATGAACTAGCTCGTCTTCTCCAAGATCAAAATGAGCTCGTGGGAGTCCTGAAAGAAAAAAATAAAAGACTGGAAGTATCTTTAGTCAGACTAGAAAACAGATGTGCCAATTTTGAACGCCAGCTTAAGTCTCAGAAGAATAGCAGTGTTCCCTCAGTCAAGATAGGTCAATCGCCATTTATCCCGGGACCCTCTAGGCAGATCTTGGATGGTTTGATGCATGAGAATGCTGAATTGAAGAAGACTGTCAACAGTTTGCAGAGAAAAGGAGCGTCTGGTTATTTGGAAGCAGTGGTGAGTGTACAATTGTCGGTTGTGGGGTGGGGGGGTCAAAAGCTATATTAGAATGTTGGGAAAGAATGTTTTCATAGCATTAATTTACTTGTAAATGTTATAATGTATCAAATTTTTTCTGGAGGAGCCGATAGGTGTGACATGTTTGTGTGACTGTGGCATGTTCTGTGATGGATCATGTTTGATTGAGCGCCTACGATTTGTCCTTCAAGTTGAATGGTTACCAGTAGTTTGAGGAAAGGGAAAATGGAGCAGCAGGGGGAATAGTTATCAATGCCAGTTACCAATGCCAGTTACCAATGCCTTCCCTGTTTAGGGTTATTCTTCAAACTTGGCTAGCTTTAAGTTATCATTTGTAATTGCTGGAGTTCACTAGGTCATCGCTATTGATGACGAGTATAGAATGTAATGTAGCACACAAAATGTTGAGAACTGAGCCTTTTATGGACACTTCCCTCTCCACAGAACATGCTATGACATAGTAGATTGACAGAAGACCTATTTACAGTTTGTCCAACATCTTCACTTACTAACATGTAACGAGTAATATTGTATGAATGATTAGTCTGGGCCAGACTCTTAAGTTGTCAAACCCAGCTTCACAGTCTCTCATAGCCTCGTACATAGCCTAGTCTGGGGTAGCATCCCTGACATAACTTGAGGAAATACCCTGTGCTACTGCAGCTCAATAGAAGTTATGTTTCCTTTCCTTTGAACTTAGCATTGTTAGTCATTTGTCATAAAGTGGGAGCATTCCTATTGTAATGGTGGACAGTTTGACTTAAGACTTGTGGTGACTGATAGGATCTTTTTGTTTTGCTGTGAAACAGTCGGGGACTTTTTATCTTGCCTCAATTTCAGCAGAACACTTGACACTCTCCTTATCATATCCTATTTGTTATGTTTACTTATCCATTGTGGTTGGACAATGGTTAATGAATGAGTGCTCTGTTGAAATTGAAACTGCTTCATGTATACATCTACACCATTCATTGTTTGACTTGTGGTCGTGTATATCTCATTAGAGAGTGGTTGGTGTGGGTGCCCAGTCAAGCCACATTTTTCCTTGCACACCCTCTCTACCAAACAACTTGCATGTCTTGCGCTCACCAGATTCTCTTGCTGTCTCCCAAGCGTCCTGTTTGTCACCCAAGCTCCTCCCACTATACTGTGTGCTTATCATTGCGTAGGTTAGTGGTGATGGATAACCAGTGTATCTCCAGTGTTATCAAAGACTGGTCTTGGATATCTGTGTATCTTAATGTATGTAAGGCCCGGAGTTGGGCAGTGGCTAGGGTTCTGCTCGATGGCAGACTGCAGGACTTGGTCATTCTTGGACGATATTCCTGCGCCTCTGATGTGTATGGCTTCCATAGCTTTCTTATCTCCTACTGTTGACACTGCTCTGGTACTTGTTTCCCCCTCACCGTGTTGACTGTGAGAGGTCACTGAATTGAAAGTGTTGTCAACTGGACTTCCTGGTTGCATGCTACACCAGTGCAGCAGAGCAGAGCAGATCCTCTCGTCCCCTGTAGCACCACATACCCACTACACACACTCCAGCTGATGAGCACTGAGCACTTTATAACACACACAACACACACACACACACACACACACACACACACACACACACACACACACACACACACACACACACACACACACAGTGTTTGTTATATATGGTGTGTATGTGTGTCACCATGTTTCCTTCACCATATAATTACCTTCACCAATTTCCTTTAATATTTCCTTCCTTATTCTAGCCTTACCTGGCCTTGCCACTCACCACCTCTTAATGAAGTGATACCTGTTACGTGATAATAACAGGAAAACTAATCACATAGAGTGCAGATTTTACATGACAGTACATTGTGTATTGTAAAATTCATGTGTGAGTGTGTGTATATTGTCCAAGTGGCTGTACAGTGCAAATTTTAGGTCTTAGGTTGTCATAGTGTTTCATTTGAGAGGTAGTTCTAGAGGCACTGTACCTGCAACAAAAACAATCTAATGATTGCACCTCCATGCTGAAGATATGCACTGCCTCAATGCCAGAGCTGCTGTAGTGGTAGCAGAGTAAGTAGTGAATGTTGTTATTCCAGGAATGGTTTAGGTGGACGCCGGTATGATGGGAAAGACTATTGCTTGGTTTACAATAACAGCATTGACTAACAGTGTAGCAATACGAATATCTGCTAATAACCAACTGGACTGCTTCATATTAAATTATATACAATAAGCTGGTTAATTATTAGTTAGGTGTGCTGTGTTCCAAACATATTTTTTTCCACTCTTCTTTCCTTCCACTCGTACCAACAGCCACTGTCCCTGTCCGAGATGTTTCTGTGGTCTGTTATTATTGGGACGTGAGAAGTTGCCTATCTATTTATATTGGTGTGGCCTGTAGAAATATATTAACTAAATTTTGAATCAGTCCTACCCATAAGGGATAAGTTCTACCCATAAGGAATATGTCCTACCCATAACAACGTATGGTGTTTAAGTGATCAACAAGTCAAACCTGTTTAGCTATTACTAATGTTTGTTTTATAGAGCGTTTGTTATTTAATTTTTATATAAGATTAGATTAGACATGTCCACATCCCTGCCTGCACTCTGGAGGAGACTGGTTCACATTATTATGACACTAGACACAACTCTGAAAATAGTTGATATTGGTTTTGACATTTTTGGGAAGGAATATAAACATTTGCTTTACCTTTACTCTGCAAGGTTTAGTGGCATATTGTGTGTGAACAGCCTCAACAATGCCCACTATTCCTATGATGCCCAATGTTAACCCACGTTCTCCCTCTTACTTTCCATCTGCATCCCTGACCCAAAGTCAAGAAAAGAGCTTGGAAAATCCGAATTCTATTCCTGATTACTCCACCTCTACATTACTTGAAGGCTAATGTGTAATACTAAAGGTGGTAGAAAGGAGTGAGGGATAAATGGCCCTAGTAACAGTCGACGATATGCACTCACCTTGCACATAGTAAGTGCTCTTGTTATTGGCCCATCTGTGCACTGGGTTTGCTGTCTGTGTGTTCCTAGTCCCTCTGAGAACTGTCAACAGCTCCTCTTTTAGGAGTGTGGTTGTGGTATGTTAGGTGACCTCATGTTAGTGTTAAATCGCCTTATAAGAGTGATGCTATGTTAAGGCTGAGGTCATGTTACAAAAGAGCATTGTTAGTGTGACATCATGCTATGAAGTACTATTAAAGTGAGATCATGTTAAAAGTGTGACATCATGTTATGAGAAAGTGCGTTTGAGATCCTGTATTACTGACCCAGAGTGCTGTCTGGGGAGAGTCCCAAGTTTTAGTTGCTAGGAGTCATGTAGTTCTGGTTACGTGAAGTTCTTGTTATCTAAGCTCCGAGCAATAGATGTGTATATTCACATTTGTGCAAATCACACGCCTCCAGAGCAAACATGTGCTCTCTGCAGGGCAAACATGTGCTGCAGGTGTCAATGTGTATAATAATGCTATGCAATCATCATCAAACTCACTTTTGTGTTTTATTTTATATTGTGTTGTGTTGGGAAATAATAGTTTTGGGCAAATCCCTTCACTTGCCAAAGTTGTGCCAGCACTTATCACTCTGTGGTTGTGGCTGTGTACTTTGCCAGACACAACAACAACCTCTTCAACTGCTGGCATTGTCCCTGGCCTTTGCAGCACCTGCTAGGTGACAAAAAAACACCTTGTGAGTGTGCAGCCAAAGAGAAGAGCCAAGGAGATTCCACAAAGCTTTGGCTATGCCGGTTCAGAAATAGTGCTTATGGACACTCTTTATTAGGTTTTTGGAAATGAAGTGAGATGTCTCTCTGGTTGGGTATCATCAAATTCAGTTTGGGCTGGGGGGGGGGGGGGGGGGGGGAGGGGGGAGTAGGTTTCATTGACCTTTGTCGATAAATGATATTCCTTTCATGTTTTTATTGTTGTTGTTGTTGTTTTTTACGATATCATTCATTAATTATTGTTGTTTGTCTTTCAGAAAACCACTCAACTTGAGGAGTTTATAGAGCAGCAGAAGTGTGAGATTGACCAGTTGCACCATCAGATTGAAGGGCTGGCCTCCTTGGGGGAGGAGGAGTCCTCGAGCAGTGGTGGGGCTATGTCTCTGCAGGCCAGCGTCACCACGACTGGCCCACTTCGCAAACAGCTCATCAAGATGCAGCAGACCATGATGGTGGGTTGAGTGTGATGGGAGGAACACTCTATGCAAGCTGTTCTCTTATTTTATTTTCTTACATCCACCTCTGAGCCATTGAATTGTTGTTAACTGTGTATTTATGTCTTCCTCAAGCACATGCAGCAAGGCAATGTTGTAATGTGTGCACATGAACTGTGGTCAATGACCTTCACTGTGCTGTGCCCCAACACTGTGTGGTGTTGGTATCCAGTGTGGGTTTCAGGTGGCAACTTGCTCATGCATCTGCCTTACGCAATGTGTGTGGAGGTGATTCTTGTTCTCTTTCTTCCTTTGCTAATTTCCTTAGTCATGCCCATTCAACAATGTGCCTGTTGAAATGAAGTGCACCCCAGTATTCTAGCTCTAATCAGTCACAGCTTTTTTACTTTCTTGTCCCATGTAGCGTCTTGGTGTGCTTTGATGTATTGCTCCACCAAGTTTCCTCTCCCTTTTTCTCTCTTTTCAAAATGAACTCTAGTCTCTGTTAGTAGGTTTCAATATTAGTTGTGGGGGGAGGGGGGGAAGGGAGTGAGAATGCAATGTGTTTACTATTCCATTCTATCTGTTTCCTTCTGCTCTAACGTTTCCTTATTCTCAAACTTTCCTTATGCCCAAACTTTCCTTGATCTCTTAGGAAGTATCACTATCCCTCTAGTGTAGGTATACACCCACTCACACCCACACAAACACTCAATAATGCCACCCACACACACATTTTCTTACTTCTGAAACATGTTCAAACGTTCAGTGTTACTGTTTTCACACCAGTGAAGTTCCAGATACAGTAATAAATCTGAATCACTTCCTTTCCCCTCCTGGTGTATGTTTCAATGTCACTACCACCTGCTGTTTTTGTTTTCTCCCTCTCTATGCGACTGTTCCAAATGCTTAAATAGTGGGCGTGTTCCTCTTTCTGCTGCTTAGTGATGAGGCAGGCACACCTTCCCTTCATGGAAAAATTTTTTTTCAAGATTTACATTGCATTAGCAGTCTTGCACTGTAATTAAAAACAAACAAACAAGAGCTGAATAGTATTCCCTATTTGTCATCCATGCAATCACTGCCATACTGCGTGGAACACAACAACGTTTAGGGTATGGTGTGCGAAAATTGATCAAAAATTTTTTTTTTTTTTTTATTATTTTTTCTTCTTCTTTTGCAGGTCAAGGATCGCTTCTGCACTTTGTTGAGTCAGCAAGTTACAGAGCTTCAGCGTAAACTGAGCAGCCTCCAGAGTGGAGTGGACAACAAGGGAGACAGCAGCAATGTAAGTGGTGAAGATAGCAACAGACAGCAGCTTCATATGGTGATGTATGTAAGGGGGGGAGGGGGGAGAGGGTGTGTTCTTATGAAAGAGTTTATGACTACACCATAATGACATAATACGCCAGGTACTAATAAAATTGAAAGTGCAATGGTTCAAAGTAGAATCTCTCATGTCATAACTGCAAGTGCAATTTCCTTGACATCTTCCTGTACTTTATTAATTATTCATGAACTCTTCCAATTCATTGCACGAGTTTTTCTTGAGGGGGGGGGGGGAGCGAATGCTAAAGCATCCCATAAATTCATTAACCATTGAACCACCAGAGTTTAGTGATGCTTTGAACTGAGGACGTATGATGGGAAATGTTTTCGCAGTGCCATAAAGGCTCCTTTTGAGTGCTATGACATGCATTTAGATTTCAAAGTTGGGCATACTGAGCAGTGCTTATTGGAATATGAAAAGGAAAAAAAACCCTATGTTCGTTTATGTCTGCAAGATAATGATGACAAATTATGCAGGTTTCATAGTTGATCTAATCAAGTACCTGTTTGTGGGTTTCACTAGCTCTGAGGTAGCAATCAGTCTCTGCACTTTAAGAGTTTCCACTTCTCCAGTTTCTCCTACCTAGGGTTTCAGTTTACTGGGTTAGTCCCTAAAAGATAATGACTATAAACAGATTGGTCTCGCTCAGATTAATTTTCTGGTGGAGCAGACATGAAGAGTATAGTTTTGCATCATCATTGCATTGTCATAGTGTCTCTTTAATGCTGTCATGGTATGTCCAACATTCTTCAACCAGCCTGACCTTGCCCAATGTGATACTAATCCAGTATGAATATAGCTATCAGTGGGAATGTTAAACCTGCCTAACCTCAATCCACTGCAACCTGCCTAACCTCAATCCACTTCAACTTGCCTAACCTCAATCCACTTCAACTTGCCCTACTGCAATTCACTTCAACCTGCCTAACCTCAATCCAGTGTAATGTAGATTCAGCCGTTTTGTTTCTGCTACAAAGGCACCTCATCATGGATTTATCCACCTTGTTTATAGTTTGCAAAAGCTTACAATAATATCCACAACATTGTTTTCCCCATGAAAAATATTGTTGCTATGACTTGGCCAAGCTAATGATTTGAGCCATCATCACTTGATCAGCATTGGTTTTCCTGTATTCCTAGTGACAGGTCTAGGTCCCCCTATGGGTGCACACTTTCCCTTTCTTCTCCCAGCAAAATATTCATTCATAAATACATACACAAATTAGGAACTACTCTGAACCAACCAGTGGAACAGATCACACCTTATAATCTCATTGTGGAGGCATGTTAACAGCCCTACATATACCTCCATTTTATTTACCACATCAATATCTATAGCATATTGAAATGCCTCGGTTCACGCAGAAGTGTGGGATTCCTTCCCAATCACTTGCATGCCTGAAGACGCCAAGAGCCATCTCAGTCTTGTTTGATCGTGTGCCACTGTGCCAATAGTTGCATTAGATGTTGTTGAAGCACTGGAGGGGCTCTGGCTTGTTGCAGGAGCTATCACACCAGGATGATCATAAATCAAAGTTTACTTCTTTAGTCTTTGAAGAACCATAATTGTGATTTTTTTAACCTGAACCAAGTTAGATAGGAGATATACCTTCAAATTCAAAAGGAGAAAGGTTTGACCAAATGCTTTGGATGATAATTGGGTTCGTGCAAGCATCATCAATATATCCCACTGTCCAATCAGATCTGTCGTGTGTGGTCAACTGTATTGAATATTGTAAGGGTTTGTTCCCTTCTGTGTGTGTGTGTGTGTGTGTTGTGTGTGTGTGTGTGATTGCTTAGATAAAGCATCTAAACTCACAACTCCCAAGGTTATGGGGAATGCCCTGTCAAACAATTGTGATCAATATTTAAGTGATTGTGAGTTTTTGATCTGTGAACCATGACATGGCTTATCAACTCTGTCATGTTTGGGTTTTCATGCTCAATTAACCAGCACTTTGAAGCCATTGAGCATGGGCCTCTCTTGAGTCCCCACTCATTTGTGGTGGCATTTCAAAGTCAAGGGTAATTTCTGACATATGTCCCCCTTGGCCCCTCCCATGCAGCCTGAATGAAGGGCGGATCCATGGGTCCATAGCAGTGCATGAAATGTAAAAAATTAATGCTGTTTTAATATATGATCCACTTCTTCCTTAATTTAGTAACAGCTAGTTTAAATTTACTTGTGCTAAAGTAATATTTTCCTTTAAAAGTGTTGATACAAATACCAGCAACTGTGTAAGAGCGAGCCTCAGTGGCTTGTAATCGGAAGGAAAAATAATTTCATGAAGTATCCCAGAAATTAATCTACATCCTGATATTTTGGAGTATCCAACCCAATGAAACATCTGGCAAGCTAGTGGCAAGTTTAGGGATGTGTAGATGTAAGTATGCCTCTAAATGGAGCAGTTGAGACCTTGTCCAAGCCAAGTAATATGTCATGTTTGAGAAATTAACCACTTGACACAAAATATTCCCTATTACTTGGTTGATGTAGAGGATGTTTAGCAGCAACAAAAGGAGTCAATGAGTTCGTCTCGGACATGCTGGCAACCAAGCCAACTGTCGATGGGAGTGTGTGTGTGTGTATGTGGGAAACTTCTTGATGTGTGTGGCTACATTGTATTGGCTTCAAGGCAATCAGAGGCTGTTGTATCAGCTGTGGTTTGAGGGAGTGAACCAGCCCTGGAGGGAAGGAGACATATATATTTCATGGAGAGTAAGGGGGAATTCACCTGAAAGTGATCAAGATTGGGTATAGTTGTATAGCAGAGAGCCAGAGACTGATTTCTTCAGACTACTAGCTGACATAATTCTGTTTTAGTTGTGCTCTTGAGTGGTTTTTTTTAATTTTTTTACGAGTATGTTGCACATTAGTAGCATTTTTATGTTGTTTATGGTCAGCCAGCTACCTTTATACCAATTTGAATGGCATGGACATCCAAGGAAAGAATTATGGGTGGGTGTGCTGTGGGGAACTTCTGCCTGGGTTACCTGCAGGATGGCCTCAGTTCTTGCTGAGCAAAACACCATGTGATGGCTTAGTATGATGTGGGAGTGAGAGAGGACCCTCAGAAAAGTGAATTCAGGACATTTTTGATGGGAAGTTTCTCCGAAATCAGATATGTTAATGACTCTAAATGTAATCTATTGATGTATTTGCACGTGTTATTTATAATGAGTTTGTTGATGATATTTTCTTTCTAAACCAGTAAGTTATTCAATCTGAAGGAATGACAAATTGTAAGTCATTGGGGGAACTCTTTGGCTAGAATATTTGCCGATGCATGTGTGTATTTGTGGTGGATATCTGGAATAGCTGCATACTAACTCAGTTAGTGCATGGGTGTGTGATTACATCTGGTCAAGGATGTGCATGCACAGGTCAGAGCAGATGGTGATGCATGTAATAATCAATTATCGTAATATTTAAGAGCTCCTCACTGTGTGGATTATCAGTGGACAGTTCCCGTGAGAAAGGCAACAGACAAGTGATGTGTTGAAGACCCATTACAGCAGCATCGCTATGAACATGCCATCTCTTGCCAACACTGTGTCTCAACACTAATTATACTGACAGGATGATATGTGATCCATTGCCTTTAGAAATCCAACTGCAAGATTTAATTAATTACTTTTAATTGTGGTCCTTGATTTTTTCATCAGAAGAATACATGTATATAAGTGAACCTTGTTCATATTTAGTAGTTTTGGTTCAGGAGGTACATGTGTTTGCTGTTGAAGGCACTGTGAGAGTTGACAGGCAATTCTGCATGATTTTCTTTTAAATTTTCAATAAAAGGAATTATTATCACTTAATTTGGCATACTTATTTTGATTGTGTAAATGTAATTATATGATTTGTGCCATAAATGAAAGTCGGATATTTGGCAAGTGCAATAATGTTATTATTGCCTGTAAACACACAAGTGGAAATATTATTTCTCTTCTTTATGTTCTTATGCAGAATCAGCGTCCTAGTGAGAGTGAAGAGGTCGATGATCTAATGACCAAGAAGACGGAAGAAATCAATTCCTTCAAGAACTTGCTTCAAGAAAAGGAACAGGCACTTGAAGCTAGCCACAAAGAAAAGACTGACCTGCAGGACAAAGTTAACACACTGGACGACCAAGTTAACACTCTGAAAGGAGATAAAGGTATGGAAGGTGTCAGATCATAATCTGTGTGGGTTGAACGGATTGTCTTCAAATTTTGAAGTTCCTCCAACCAGATTACAAAAATATAAAAGTTTTTTCACCTCATTACATTGTGTTTGTGGTGTTTGTTTGTGTGGTGGTGTGTGTGGTGGTGGTGTGTGGTGCAGATGTGTTGCAGCAGAAGTACATGGACACATCTCAACTCTACTCTTCCCTCTTATCCGAACGTGAGGAGCACTCCAGGTCAAAGGATGGGGCAGGGTATGTGTCTTCAGATGGGGCGGGGTCTGAAGGACAGATAGAAATGTTGGAGCAGAAGATTGCCGACTTACAGAAGACCATGAATGATCAGGTAATGGTTGCCGATACATCAAACCTTCCCTTGATTGCAACAGTTGTTACACTAATGATGGTGATTGGCCTGTCATTTTGAAATACTTTTCTTTCTTTTTTTTTTTCCTTTTAATCTAATTTCGGCCCTAAATTAGTATTCTGTTAATGTGCTGGGATTGGAGACCACATAAAGACGGTGGTTACTAATGCTCGGCCATTGGTGTTGAGCAAAGCACTTTTCAAACACGATGTGATAGCCAAATAGTTTATCCTCTAAAACATATTGCAAATCAATTGAGCTACAGCTGTTACCTTTGCCTATGAAGAAAACAGTTTGCAATTTTTTTCTCTTTTCATTATTGAAATTTTTTTTTCATTGTTGAACAGTCCCTTCCTCACAGTAAGGATCTCAAGCAGTGTTGATAAAATTATAGAGTTATTCTACTGTGATTGGATCAAATTTGATTGTTAAGCTCTTGTGAGAATTATTCAAAAAAATTTTAAATCTGTAATAGTCATTATTCAAATTGGGCCCAAGTTCAGTCATCACAAAAGTAGTATTAAAATTATGTTTGGTAGATTTTTAGTGTTGCATTATTTTATAAATGAGTGATCAGTCATTTATTTATGTTGCCAACTCTTTGCCCACAATTTTAAAAAGATTTAAAGTCTAAAAGGCAACTAGATTTTCTTCTTGCTATCTTCTGTTGTGCATCGGACAATACCAACTGTGTTTTGTCATTGCTATGATAATAATATGAACATAATGATCACTGTGTTTGTGTTGGATTGTTGTTTGTGTTTGGTGTGCCCTAGGTGGACCACTATTCCCGTGAGCTTCACAGCAAGGACATGAGTTTGAAAGCAGCTGCTATTGAACTAGAACAAGCCAACACAAGCTATTTTACTGCTGACAGCAAAGTCCTCACACTGGAGAAAGAGCTCAAACGAACGACAGACGAAGCTAATGATGGACTGAGTGCCATCACTGAGCTAAAAGACAAGGTTGGTTTTTGTGAGCACACACAATCACCCTCGGCCACCCCTTCCTCCCACCCTGCTCACCCCAGGCCAAGCTGACTTATGCAGAGTCTGTGGTGCAGTGTGGCCACCCACCATGAGCCCAAGGGGCAATTCTCTCCCATGAATAGTTCCAGGTCATATTCACCTCAGTTTTCTGTGTGCTTCCCCTATCCCCCTCCCAATTATTCTTCTTCAATTTTCTTGTATGAATGTTTTGTGCTTGCATGATCTACAGCTGGAGGAGGCACTGGATGACAAAGACGTGGCTCAGAATGAGCTCTCAGAGCTGAAGAGAAAGTTATTCAACCAGCACTTTGATCATGCAAAAGCAATGTCATATGTAAGTTATATAAATATGGCAAGGGGTGTGGCTCTTATGTGGGTTGCTGGATTGGTTTTGTTTTGTGCTCGATATAATTTACTTGCTACCTTCTTCACTCTTCTCACAAAGAGCTTGGATTGAGTTGACGAGTTTCATCACTCATTTGATCTATCATAATTGTTATAGGATCACTGTGAAAGCCCCAATATTAATTGTAATGTATCTTTTTTTAATTTTATTGTACCTTGTAAAATGCCATTATAATGGAGTGAGTATTACGTTCAACTGTGTTCATTTGTGACCATCTTCATTCTCACGATATAACTCAATCAACATATTTATCTCATCTTGTTCTCCTTTGACGCTGTATTGCATAGTAGGAAGGGGTGGATGTGATTTCATAACATGGATGCAACATTTTTTGCTGACTGATGTTATTAGCTGAAAGTTAATTTAATTCCGAAGTGATGGTTACAAGTTACACACCAACCATGCCTAGTTATCGAGAACAATTGCACAGATTCGTGAGGTTCACAATTTTAAACAAATTGATGTAATGTGTCACTAAAATAGAAAAATTAATTTATTTCTACTTTAGTGGCAGTTAGCATTAGCACAAATTCTCTCTTCTTTTTTAAACTTGGTTACTTAGAAAATCTGTGATTATTATTTCTAAGGGGTGTGGTGTATTTGTTTTGTTTTTTCGAATTCTAAGCCAACTATGGTCTGTTCACTGTACTTCTTTTATTGCAGAACAAAGGTTTCACCCCAAGTCTGCGTTCTGGTGGTGCTCCATCCATTCTCAGCAACATTTCTCAAGGACAGGAAGCTATGTTCAAGGACAATGCTGGGCAATACAGGGTGTGTATGTGTTTGTAGAAGAGGGAGAGAGAGAGACTGTCATGGATATATTAGAGTTATCTAAATTGACACAGAACTGTGTTGATGCTGTTTGAAGAATAAGATTGATGAGAGGAGAGCTGGCAGCAGTGTGAAGGAGAGAGAAGGTCTGTGGTGTAGGAGTGGGAGGGGCTTGGGTAGTGGAGGAGTGGGAGGGTCTGGAGTGTAAGAGTGGGAGGGGCTTGGGTGGTGGAGGAGTGGCAGTCTTTTTTGTGACATTGTCATGATAGAAGCCAAACAACCTATCAAGAAGGCCAGTTAAAGTGTTTTGAAGAGGGAATTGAGAGATCTGGTTGCAAATCCTCTATGATCTTGTTTATTATGTTGTGTTGTCATTGTTGTTACTTTCCTTGTAGCCTTTGTTAACAGCGAGAGGAATTGAGGCTCCTCAACAGAAGCAAGTTGGCAGCTCGGCCACACCTGTACGGACCAAGGATGTGGCGGGCATGCCTTGTGGTGACTCCGGAGGGCAGGCCCTTCAAAGCAGACCGCCTGATATGCTGCCATTGGGACCCCACATGCACTCATCTGCAATGTAAGTGGAACAGAGAACACCAACTCTGACTTCCTGCCTATCTGGTGGTCATCAACTGGTGGTTATCATGCTGGTACTTTAAAAATGATAATTTTGGAATTGGTTCATTTTTTTTTCTTTTACATTTTTTATTGATTAGTTGCATTATTGCTCTGCAGTGGTCGTCCCCGGAGTCCAGGTCATGTGATGCACCCCAGCAGAGTCCAGGGCATGCCCATGATGGGCTATGGGCCTCACTCCTCCTCATCCTCCCTGCTCACCCCCGGCACTCCTCACTCCACACCTCACATCATCGGAGGCGGTGCTGGAGGTCGTCTCTATGGCACCGTCACCACTCCCATCATGACTCACCAAGGTGTGTTTGTCTCAAACATGGTGGCTCCTTTTTGAATTGAAAGATGTTGTTTTAATGTTGTTATTGCTCAATCAGTGAGATTTAATATAATGAAATGTTTACTTTAGTTTCTCTCAATTTTAATTGCAGAACAAGTGGCAATTACTTTTGAACATTTTTCCCATTGCACACGTGCAATTAGAATACTGTTTGAAGTTGAGTGCCACACTTTTACAATAAGAAATAATCAGTCATGCACTCTATTTATCTTTACTTTACCCAGATGCATAAAACTAGTTGTATGTTAATTGTACAGCTTGATTTTATTGTGCACTGCAGTGCAGCATTGATATGCTCCAAAACTAAGATGTTTACAGCACTCATGCAACATGTCCATTGCAGGTGTCCATATGCCAGGCTCTGTGACCTCTGGAAACCCCTTGGGCACTACTCAGACACCAAGGTTCCGTCAGACGTCATACTCTGCTACCCAGCCTTTCTTTGCCAATCCTCAGCGTAGCAACTCTGAGTCAAACGCAGCCATGCATAGTGGTGGTAGTGCCCTTGGGTGGATGGCAGGAAGAACTGAGGAGAGATACCTAAGCCCTGGTTTGTCTATGTCTGCTGGTCTTCCATCTGGCAGAGGAGTAAGTGATGGAAGATACAGTTTGGGTTCTTCGTTGCCTGATGCAAACTCAAGTAACAGTGTTCCCCGGACTATGCCCTCAGTGTTTGGGTAAGTGTAAGGATTTACTTGTTGCTGTGTTGATAACGTATAACTATTATTTTCTTTATATTGTGTAGTTACCAAAGCCATCATTGTATTAGTAGTATAGTCATACTGAGTTTGTTGTTGGTTTATTTAGTCCGTTCATAACATTAAAGTGTACAAACACATGAGGGAAGGAAAAAAAAGAACCAGCATCCATGGTTAGCTTATCATTCACCATAGCATTCACTTATCCCAAGTGGTTATTAAGAAACATATCCTAAATGGCTGTTAAGAATAGTAGACCCTATATGCATGTTTGACGTAATATTTTATTTATTTATATATTTTGCATATTTTTGCCATGTTAGAAGTGTACCTGCCTACTTGTCTCCGTCGTCTCGTCCTGGAGAGTTCAGCTATCCAGCATTCCAGGGAGGACAAGGCGGCCAAATGCAGGGGGCCCAAATACAGGGGGGGAGTGGTGGCTTCTTGCCACCTGACATCATGAGGGAACATCTTGCTGGATCGACTTCCCCCCATCATCATGAAAACCAGCAGCCTTCTCATCCTTCCCAATATGGAGGACATATGCCCCCTCACAATAATTAATTTAAATGACATAATTTTTTTTTGTTTGTGTGTAGTTGTCACTCAAACATTTGAACACTTTTATGTCATTCTTTTACAGCGAATAGTTTTAATTTTTGTGACTAATTGTGTATTTTACCCCTCCACCCCCCCCCCCTTTTTTTTTTCTTTTTTTTTTCTTTTTTTTTTTGTTGAAATATTAATAGTACATGCACCATTGTACGCTTTCTAACTGTTTTCCTGTCTCCAAGAACAACACAGACTATGTAATTTTATTATACCAAAATAGGAAAACTGGCTTTTGTGTGGTGTGTATGAGTATATGTATAGGTGTGCGTATATGTATAGGTGTGTGCGTGTACATGCACGTGAGAGTGATGTGGTGGTTATTTTTTATACAGATTTGGCAATGTGTTGTCTGCTCAATAATATCAAGTGAATGTGATATAGTGGGTCCTGTTCTTGCACCCACTTCCTGTATAGGTACTATGAGAGAGAATGGAAGTTATGTAGGTGGGCATGCGGGGACATCTTGAGATATGCAGGTTGATCCAGTGTGTGTGTGGGGTGGAGGGTGAATGGTGTGGATAATTGATGGTCATGACTTGCCTGTATTCATATATATTTCCACACTATTTTGGCATATTCCTCTAACCCTTTGACATTGCCTTCACTTTACTTGTGAAGCAATGAAAAAATGTTTACTCTCGTTAAGTGCCCCTGGGTTGTGTTGCTATGTGGGAATATGTTTTGCTGTGTTGTAACTGACAACTTGTGTGATAGTCTCTGTGAATCTCTGTGTGCTGGCCATCCCCATGAACAGGAAAGTGGAACAGGGAAGCATGCTTGAGCATCCTTTCCAGAGCAAACATGCATGGTTTGGTACACATCTTCACCAGAATGTAAATAAAATGCACTGCAAGGATTCTTGCATCCCCTGGAGGAAACATGCAGAGGCAGACAGCCGGTCAGCAAACAACTCCTTACTTGAGAGTGCCAAAACCTGTCTGTGTGTGGCTGCCTGAGTTCTGCAGACTATAGACAGTTGGTCAGCAGACATACTAACTAGAGAGTGCCCAAACCCCATTTGTGATTGTGTGTGTTATCAGCTTGATTTGAAGGACCATATGTACTATTGCAGGCCACCACCTCAGGCACTACCTGTTTGTGGTACTAGTGCAGGCCACCACCTCAGGCATTATCTTTCGTAGCATGTATTGCTTCAGAGAGTTCTGGATACAAATTAATGAAACTGAAAACGTGTGAGGGGAAAAGGAATGTAAATATTATTCCATTCTGGGACGTCCACTATTTGCCATGCCACAAACCTTGTCTTTTGTGCTCCCCCATCATGATATTTCAGCTTTAAAAAATTATGAGATCATGTGGTGATGTTGAGATGATAGTTTTGGTAAGAGAAGATCTTGAGATTAGTAACATTTTTTGTAACTTCATAGGACATTGGACATTCATTCCTATCATCTGGAGTCCTGAGTACATTTGCTTATGTAACTGCTTGATGCTTGATAATAAAATTCAATTAACTCATATCAGTATTAAAGGAACTTCCCTGGAAATGCTATACTCTGAGATTAGCCTTTGATGTTTGTAAAAGGCAAGATAATTAAACATCAATGGATGATCACATTGCACATCAATTTATAATAATCCTTCCTCGTCATGAGCTGAAAATATTGCTCTGCAAGCAATCTGTGGCATGTGGTATATAATAATTTAAAGAAACATCTTACTACAATAGAGCTAATGTGTTCGTTTATACATGTGAAATTCTTCTAAAATTTTATTTGGGGTGGGGGGGGGGGGGAGGGGGAAGGACTACATGAGTAATGGTTTGAGTATTACCAACCACATTTATGTAAACACACTCTAACTGAGGTCAGCCACACTGTCCAAACCCCATAACTTAAAATTTTAAAAAGGCCAAGTCCCACTGTTCACTCTGTTATATGCATTCTAAAACTAAAATGTCCTTCCAGCAGACAATCATGTGACTACAGCTGCCCACCCAATGTGGGCCTAGCTTGCAGTCACAGCTGGAGGAAGCTGCGAATGCAGGCTAGTTGGTACAATGGTAGGGTTGCGTTACTCAGGACTCTATTACTATAGTCTGTTCGCGCTGACTTGGGGCCCCGGAAGTCAGCGGTTAATTATTGAAGTGCCGTAATGCATACTTCAGCCTATTAACTTCGCCAAAAGAGGTTTAAGGTATGCTTGCGCAAAAAAACAAACAAAACGCCCACAATAACCCATTACAGCTGTACCCCTGGAGGATGTAGTTTTCCCCTGGTTGGCAAACTTGCACTTGTAAGGTATCCCAGGCTTTTCAGGCATTTTAAGGCATCTCTCAGAACTTCAGAACTTCTTGACTGATAAGTAAGCTGTGCTATTGTAGTCTTTAATCATGCTAAACTCTGTTAGCTAATGCTGAATGCTTGCATTTTTTGTTGTTGTTGTTGCTGGTTGCTATGGTTGGTTGTTGTTAGTTGCTGTGGCTGGATGTTGGTGGCTGGATGTTGTTAGTTGCTGTGGCTTGTCAACTGAGTGCCAGCCTAACATAGGGAAATATATAGGTTTAGGGCTAGAAATTATTATTTATATATGATAATATGCTTATATATTTACAGAGCCTACTCCTTCTCTGTCATGTTGCTGTACTGTTAACTCTGAGACTGACCTTGTGTCTCAGAAGAAGTCCTCTTCTTCAAAGTCAAACAGCCAATCTAGTAACCCTTCCGAGTCTAACTGCCAGACCAGTACCTATTCTGAGACAAAATGTCATGCCAATACTCCTCACAAGTGTGATAACCAGCACTCCACGGAAAACCAATAACACATCAATAATTAAAAGAGAGCCCCCCTCATCAAATCCTGGTTATGACTATGGGATACATCCTTGTAAATTGTTCCTTCTGTACAGGGAGAATTGAAACATTCAGTACAGTGATTATGAACATAACCTCATGAAATATTTTCCTTCAAGTATAGAGATTTGTCACCCCCCCCCCCCCCCCCCCCCCCCCCAAAAGAATGGGATAATATTGAGAATTATCTTCCTTCAATTTTGGGAAAGTTGAACCCCTCGACCATGCAAACATGGACACATGCTTGTGATACAGATTTTAATACTCCTCAACTAAGTGAAACGGGTCACATCAAGAACTTGTACCTTCATCATGGGGACACTTTTGTAGCCAGGCAAGGCTGGATTAAGTACTTCCAAAACATGGATTAACATCAATGGAAATAATGACAAACAATTAAAAACTCGTATATTATTTTTTCTGTGCTGGATGCCCCTCTTCACCTGATCATTTAGATCATTTACTTGCCACTCTTTTATCCTCCTCTCAATCCTTTACTTTTCCATGCACGACCTTATTTTTTGAAGCTGATTTCTATGTCAACGACTCATTGCTGTCTTCACTTCTTGAAAAAATGAATTCAATTTCTTATTTATCCCCCCCCCCCCCCGCAATCAACTTGTCCCATCCCTAACTCACTTCTCTCACATTAGTGTATTCTAATGTAGATTGTGCTCAAGCCTCTGCTTCTCATTGGAATACTTACCAACCTTATTTATTTTCCTCCAGACATCATCCACCTAGCATTAATTCATATAACATCCTCTCATCACTATCATCCCTTCAACATCAAATTCCCTTCTCTTCATTCCCCCTGCCACAGAACTGTGAAACTGTCTTCCACTCCACATTAGAATATTTTCATCCCTTTCTGCCTTAAAAAACACTTAAACCAATTTTACCTTAATTTTACTATCTCATCCCTGGTAACAGTCCACTTCAAGCTTTCACCTTGTCATCATTTATCATTAATTCATGTACCTTATATTTAGCTATTTACACCTTATCATCATTTTTCAACTAATTTATGTATCTCACAGTTGGTGTTTGCTATTGATTTCATTCCCCATGTATTCAACAAAAGTTTTAAAAAAAGAAGAAAAAAGTTGTTTTTCCTCTGAATATATATATATTTTTATTATATTCTTCATTTGTCTTACACAAGTTTATTTATTCATTGAAATGATAAAGAACACACCAAAGAAGTAATGAATATACATAAATAAATACAGAAGCAATAAAAATTACTTAATGGTGAGAAATTTGTATTTGATGAACAGGCATGGTATGTCCCTGGAACAAATTGCAAAAAGCATTGATATTGCCTTCCTTGCTCTTATTGACAAACTTCCTGAAGTTGGATACTTCATCACTCCACTTGAGATGATTGACATGAACAACAGAACTGACCCTTACCTTCAGCCATTAGCCTTGAGTAAGAGGGAGAAGTTATTACAAGGTATAAGCTTACTTGGAGTTAGGGTCCAGCTGAAACAACGAAGAATCAATTCTGTGCTTCCAGCTGCTAGAGTTCTGCGGTGGACGTTAGCCTCCAAGGGATATTTTTGCGCTTGCATTCCATGTGGTCAATTAACGCTCAGTGGAATGTTGTGTACTTGCTTATGGGACATACAGCTAACTTTGCCTAGGGGTGGTTAACTTCTTCAGGAATAGTATTAAAAGAACTTTTGGAGCGTCATGAGTTTGTTGGTCCTTGAAATCTGGAAATCCGTTGAGTATTGGCCAAGTTATTAAGGTTTCCCCAGGGCCCAACTTAGCAAACAGACCTTAGTTCTACCATGTATAGTACAAGTATGGACTAGACCCTAGCTCATCATGAAGTCTCCCACACAGGATATTATTTTGTTTTCATTAAAAACATTTGAATACACTTCTCATCTCTCAGGTGATTGAGTTTTGCAGGCTGGAATCATGAGTAAATCAATCCAGATATTTAACACTTGGCAGAGACAATTGTATTTATTCTAACCTAAAGGGTTAATAATTCATAGCTAATTTTATTTCATTTTAATGCAATATTACATCTTAGATATGATTTAGTTTAAATTCAAGCATTACAAAAATGACTGTTTGTACCAGTTACCAGAGTGTGACCCATATTATACCTGGGGTTTTTTCCCATAGCAATTTTTCCAATTTAAAAGCTTTAATTTAGTCAACTTCTTGCAATTTTTCCAATTAAAAATTTCAAATTTAGCCAACTACATTCAAACCAGCCGCTAAAATGGATGATCCTATGCCAACTATTACACTGTCTATTTTAAAAACAGATGTTCAATCACTGTTCTTGGTAAAGGGTCTGGTCTTGCAAGATACTACTGGAGATCTGGGCGCGACCCTTTCCCTACGCGGGAGATAGGGAAAAGGTCGGCTACTCAGAAACAAGGTCAGGCTACTCTGAAAAAAAACAACTCTTGGTGTATAATGGAGGAGGTAAGTCGGAATGAATACTAAAAGGTAGTTTACTGGAAAAAATAATTCAAATTCTGGCCCTTGTCATTCACCTTGTTACCTATCCAGCCTGTTTTGCCTCTGACTAAAGATAGTTACATGCATGATGCATGTTGGGGGGGGGGGGGGGGGGCTGAGGGCAATCCAGATGTACTCCCATGGTATCAATGTTGTAATACAGTATGAACTGCAAACCATGGCTGAGCTATGTCTATTTTGTATGTTATGCAAGCTGTCCATTATCTTGTCTGGCTACGCTTCTAAAATATGATGGAAAGATCTGGTATACCTGGCATACTGAAGAATCTGCCCTACTGGAATGCAATTAACAGTTTTACAGTTGGAAGTTTGCTGCACAAATCAATTTGAATGAATTGCTAGTCCGTCCTGCTTATTATGTTGGTGCAATTTTACCTCCCCCCTCCCCACAAAAAAAAACCAAAAAAAAAAACCCTTAAAAAAAATGCAAGTGCCAATTAAAATGCACATGCCAGTTAAAATGCACATGAACTATGGTTCCCCATGAACAGTAGGTGAGAGAACCAAATGAGTATGCAGCAGAAATCAGATCCTTCCAATCATAATTTGGAAGGCGTGGCCTGCCAGATTGTCCATGACCCACATTGTCTGGGGGGGGGGGGGGGGGGGGGACATGTAGGTGGTAAGTTCACATTGGTGAAAGTGAATAAACAGTTATTATATTCTGGCAAGAACTCGGTATGATTAACATCGGGAAGGTGTACTGTTTTTCATACAAATAAAATAATTCTGTTAACAAAGAAAAAGGAAATTCTGAGGTACACAACGAAATGATCAATTGATGCACAAAAACAAACAGAATTAATATGTGATACCTCTTGGTAGCCATTAGACAATACTTACAAAGTGAAAAAATACATGACTATGGGGAAAACATGGATTGTTTAGTTCCAACTCAGCCACCTGCATTGTCTGCCCCGGGCATGAGAGTAAGCATGTGTTGTGGAATTCCAGGTGGCTCCAGACATGTCCGACATTCTGTTGGTTGGTTAGTCCGCCACTTGGTTAGAATCAACAGTAGTAGGCTTGCCTGGTAGTTGGTGGAGCAAGTAGTTGTTGGTGCAGTTCACAGTCTCATTCCTTATTGTCCCCTCACAAACCCACTGCATTAAGTGTGTGATTGCATAGTGTGGTGTGTAGGGTAAATGTTTCGCTCATAGACAGCTTTGTCGTCAGGGTCCACCCAGAACCCAAAACTGTTTACCAACTCCCATGCAACTTTTAACTTTCTGTGCTGTGGTTTGTATGTGATTACAGACCAACTGACGGACGGATTGACTGGCTGACTGACTGACTGACTGGCTGGCTGGCTGATTGACTGACTGACTGACTGACTGACTGACTGACTGACTGACTGACTGACTGACTGACTGACTGACTGACTGACTGACTGACTGACTGACTGACAGACAGACAGACAGACAGACAGACACAATACTCTATGTATACATAGATTGTATTCTGCTGCTATCAGTAGGGACGTGTCTGGTGTGTGCTGTCCTATCTCAAACTATATCACTGTCCTTCAAATATATGAAAATACAACAAAAAAAACAACAAAAAACCCTGCAACAAAAGCCCTTCCTTTCCCTTCCACCTTCCTGTTGGCAGGTCTATGTTAACTGCATGCACCTCCACCAGGAGAAAGAACCTGCTTGTTCCATTGATCCCTTGAGGGTGGCCACTACAGCTCTCTCTCTATTGCTTGGCCAGATTCTCTGGATTTGTTGTCACGTGTGGTGATATAGTGCGTGGCATTACACAGAATTAATCTGAGTGAGGTGAGGAATGCTGACGAGGTAGTGGGGAAATGTTGTTTTTCGCTTGCCTGATCAGTCTGTGCATGTGGACCAAGTGTGACCCAGCCTATTTCCCTTCCAGAGTCAATTTTGGTTGCATGCCTCTAAGTCTATGATTTGACCAGCAATAAATACCATTAATAAATTGCATTGTTTTTGGCCTGATATGCTCACAAGATAGATGTGGTTAGTTACCCACAATTTTTCAGTCTAAAAACCATCATCAATGTAGGATGTGGCTACTCTAGGTTTCATTTAGTATGGTGGTGTGGCTGTGTCCAAGGGTTTGGCTAAAATACCTTGTTTTTGTTGCATTTTTAGCTGACATTCCCTAAGGATGAGGTGTGGCCAGGTGAGACCCAGCCCATGTCACTTCCAGAATTGTGTGCTTGCCATGTTTTAGGTTTTTAGGTCCATGAACTTAATAGTCCCTAGCCCTAGCCCTGTCCTACACGTGAGTACCATTTTTGGCATTTTCAGCCTCGCACGCCTACAGCAAGAGGAGTGGCCAGGTAGCTCAATCGTAGGATGTGTCTACTCTAAAGAATGGGTTTCATAAGACACAATGCTTAATGGGAAAATGGATACAAACATACCCTCAATCCCAACCTGTTTAGATAACTGGTTTTCTATTCTGCCTTCTTGATGATTAACAAATGCATAAATTGATTTGTGGTTGTGGAAGGCCCCCTTGCAATTGACAGAGGTTCTGCACAATTATTCATTTCACACTGATAATGCCATAAGTTTGGAGTAGAAGAAAATATATCGTGTTAATTTAAGGGTGTTTAACCACACTTTTGCCTTTAGGAATGTGGCCATTTTTTTCTGTTTCATATATTTTGTCTCTGCCCCCTGGTAGGGGTCGGTGGCTTGTGTGTCGGCAGCAAGAAGCAACGACCGTTCTGTCAGTGCAGAGAGCAGAGGGAACAGTCCAGCGCCAGATAATGACCAGGCCAGCGAGGAGAAGCGTGCACGGGTGGATTACTTTCCTGCCTCTAGACTGTTTGAATACCTGTGGCCCCAGGACGGTGATGGCGGTGACTTTTACATACTGCAGGAACAGGTGAAGGAGTTTTTGGATATACGAAGAATACAGAGGATATATCCTGGTAAGGGGTTAGCATACAAAGGGTATATCCTGGTAAGGGCATACTGAGGATATATCCTAGTAAGGGATTAGTTGTTCTCCCTTCATAGTGAGTAACCTTATATTAGATAAATGTAGTATTTGTCCTGTGTGCCACAGGTAACGACTTATTTATCTTTCTCCCAGTACTTATTTGTCATCAATTCCCAGAGAGTCTGTATCCCATACAATTATCACATCCCAGCCGTTTCTCTAGCTGTTAGCATAGCTAATACCTAACCTGTTTCCAACGTATCCCATTTCTTATCCTTTAACCTTGGCCTCTGCCCTAGCCCTAGCCCTAGCCTTTATCTTTTCTTTTACCTATCCTTTAGATGATTTTATCTTGGATTAATTGGCCGGAGTGGATAGGGTTCAGTGTGAATGGTTATATTGTTGGGGTCAGTGCCATTTGTGCCACCACCTGAGCTACCCTCAAGTGCACAATACAATTACTGAATAGTGATTAGAATATATTTGGCAATTTTTTGTTACGTGTTTCAATTTTATTGACTCTATGTAACTGTAACCAGATTTTTTTTTGTTCAGTAAAGGAAACTATGTGGTGCAATGTAGAGCTGAGATAGCAAATTGACATGAGCATACACCTCTCTTTTCTCTCTCTCTCTCTCTTTCATACCTAGCTTCCTCTCAACTCCTCCATTCGCATACCTGCCTTTTTCCCTCTCTCGTATCATAACTGTCTCCATCATTCATTATTGCATCTTCTGATCTCTTTTCCTCTATTTTTCCTCCCCAGATTTGTCTCGTCGTTCTGTTGATATTGATGAGAGAAAGTTTCTAATGGGGAGAGGAGTTGTCACGGAAACACAGAGCAATATGGGCAAGTCAAACTAACACATCTATAAGTCCACATCACGATAAAGTCCAGCACACTAAATGGGGATATCCACATTCAAAGCTTCCCTCCCTTCACATTCCCTCTTTCATCTCCTCTTCCACCTTCCCATTCCCTCCCTCCATTTCCTCTCTCCCCTCCCCTCATCTGCCGACTGTCCATTAGATTACAAATAGCTATATTTGTAGTGTGGCAATCCTTAGAGGCACGGATACAGAATATAGTGAAACAGAAACAATTTTGCAAGAGGATCTTGCTATACTTTTAAAAAAATGAGACATGCACTACATATTAATGTTTAATGTTTTTGTTGTTGTTGTTGTCAGGTCTTGTTGCTCTGAGGAGTGAGGAGGTGTTGGAGCTGATGATGGTGGACTATCCTCTCAAGTTTAGTGAGTATCAGATGGTGTTGCAGGAGAGAGAGTTCCAGGCAACATTGCGCCACAAGATGAGGGAGGCCAAGAAAATGGCAGTGCGTGAGAATGTGATGTGTTTGAGCACATTTTTGTGTGTATCTGTACATGTTTGTTAGTAAGTGTAGAGGGGAGGTAGAAAAGTTGTGTTGACGTATTCTTCCAGCAACCCTCTGACTACTTATCCCGATACTTTCACCTCTTATTGCAGAAGAGTGGGGGAAGCCCCTATTAACTATTGTTGATAAAGGAAGTTCGAATGCCAGTTGATTTGGCATAATTAAGGCCTGTCTGCACTGCACCACTGGAAATGACTAGGGTCCTTAAAAATGTATGTTTTTGTGAATCTCCACTTTAACTTCTAAGTCAATTTGTCAGTGAAGCAGACCTCAGCCCAAGTCACTGGAGGAGTTGGCTTGGCTAATGAACAAAACTGTTCATGGTTTTATGCCCACTCCAGTAGAAAGGCATGGCTTATTTGAAGGAGGATTATAGTCATAGTAGAAAATGGAGACTGATTGGGCTTAATAGGAGCAGGCAAAGGGTTCTCCTCCAGTGTTGGATTAGGGATTTTCCCTTAGAAACCACACACATAGTGGGAAATGCAGACACAAACGGTTGAAAATGTTTTAAGTTCAAGCGACTCAAATAGGGTACAAATATGTCCCCATGTTGGTGCAGTGCAGATGGGCCTTTATGTGAGGTAGACAGCAGTAGATGTGAATCAGAGGGACGGTACTACTCTTGCATGATCAACTTTCCATGACCAAACTCCTCCCCCTACAAGTTCTGCCCATGATATCTTGTCACACAATCTCTTCCTTTCCTTCTAAAACTGATTCTGTTGGTGGTGGGTGAGCGACAGCTACTTCTAGAGGTATGGTTGCCAGATTGTCATTACCACCACCACCAGGCAGCTCTGGTGTGTCAGCCACCATCACCTCCTCTGGTGTGCAAGGCTGACAAACAGTTCCACACAACATATCTAAATAATGAGCACCTTCTCTTGCATCTGTGATATGGTTATTATGTCGATGTAGGCTGAGTCTCAGACAGTTGCCAGGGGTAATGGGATAGCTATGGAGGCAATGAAGGATGCCGTTTCCTTCAATGAAAAGCTGGCTGCAATACGCCAGAATCTTGGCACAAACTACATCGATAATCAAACACAAGTGGGTCATTATTTAATCAAGAACTTGTTTTATAGACCTGTTCATTGTGTTAACATTATGTTAAAGCTACACTGTTACCAGTATGTTGTGTTACCAGTATGTTGTGTTACCAGTATGTTGTGTTACCAGTATGTTGTGTTACCAGTATGTTGTGTTACCAGTATGTTGTGTTACCAGTATGTTGTGTTACCAGTATGTTGTGTTACCAGTATGTTGTGTTACCAGTATGTTGTGTTACCAGTATGTTGTGTTACCAGTATGTTGTGTTACCAGTATGTTGTGTTACCAGTATGTTGTGTTACCAGTATGTTGTGTTACCAGTATGTTGTGTTACCAGTATGTTGTGTTACCAGTATGTTGTGTTACCAGTATGTTGTGTTACCAGTATGTTGTGTTACCAGTATGTTGTGTTACCAGTATGTTGTATTACCAGTATGTTGTGTTACCAGTATGTTGTGTTACCAGTATGTTGTGTTACCAGTATGTTGTGTTACCAGTATGTTGTGTTACCAGTATGTTGTGTTACCAGTATGTTGTGTTACCAGTATGTTGTGTTACTTGTCAAATATGATCAAGGTGCAATATGTTTCATTTACGATGCAATTTCTTCTGTTGGTTGTGTTCAAAAACACAAAAAAAGAAAGCAGGAAAAGAAATCTTGATCTCAAGCTTAATTTATCTTTGCTTATCATGGCGTCAATGAAACATTCTAAAGATGTCATTGTTATTGTTATTGTTGTTGTTGATATTGTGTTGTAGTTGGTGCTGGTGCCTAGGGCTCCTCCTGTGGTGTGCCCCTCCCCCAAGTTGAGCCGCTACCCCGTGGCTATTCTCCCTGGCCAGTTCAGTGATGCTGTGAGGCAATATTCCTCACAGGAACTGAACAAACTTCCATTGAGGACAGTACTGGATGCCTCTTCACTGGAGACTGCGAGAGAACCAACGGTATGTCTGGCTATACATACGCATGCACATACTTACTCCACAGTGGTGCGGTGGGTGTGTGGTGTGGCCTCCATTGACAAACTAATGGCTGATTGATGCTAATGCAAAGGTTTGTGTATCTTACTCCCAATATTGGAATGAGCCAAGTTTTAAACGGTGGCCAAATATCTTTAAATTCAGAGTTTATTATCTCAGCTAAAACTCACATCAGTGCTTTATTTCCCCTTCTGCTTGCAAGATGATTTCTGCTGATATTCCCTTCTGAAACTCTCCATCTGTGCTTTGAATTCTTAGCTTTGGTGGTAAAAATAAACCAGGCTACCTAGTGCATGTGAGGAAAACCCTGTGAAATTCTACCTCAATAATCTATCTTTCTGTTGATCTCTTGTTTTTTCTTGCATAGCTCATATGCAGTTGGTCCTCTCATGATAATTTTTGGTACCACAAGATCCCAAATTTTTTTTAAATAGGCGTTCATGATTAATTGGTTTCTCGATTGACAAAAAGCCTTCAACATCACCAAAGCCTTCAACATCACCATAGTCCTACTCCAAATGGAGTTGAATCTACTCTGAACATTCTGTGTTAATATCATAACAGTGAAGACCATTTACCCACTACCTACAGAGGCAGAGGGAGGCACACACCGGGTTCCCTGGCACTGTTAAATGGCCTAGCACCCACAGGTTGAGGTGGAGATAAGCTAGTCTGATTAGGAGAACACGCCTCTCTGTACTCTGGAGGGGGTGAATGTGGATCTAATGGTGCTGATGCCTTATGTTCCCAGAAATGGAGTCTCTGTCACATGACAACACTGAAGCTACAATTGGACTAGGGAAGAAGAACGTCTCTGAACGCCACCTGCTGGAGCTGAGTGATGTTTTTGGGAGGTTGAAAATGGCTGGAATTGAACTCAAGTGCAGCAAATGCAACACTTCTCACTGCACTAGTTGAGAACTTAGGTAATGTGTCTTGATGCCTTCCTAACTGACCCACAGAGGATTGCTGAGTTGGCAAAGTGGCCAAAACCCACTTCTAAGGAAAGAGTGTCACTGTTCTCAGATTAATCAATTGTTACCGAATTAACTTCCAGAACTTTTTCTTCATCCTAGATCTCTTCGTATAATTGGGTAGCTGATAAAGAAAAACAACAACAACAACAACAACCACCACAACAGATAATAACATTGAACTCTGACTGTAGAACAGTGATGTGCCATTCAGGCTCTTTGCCTCAGGGAAGAGGTGATAATGTCTACATGCAATTAATGTGTGTGGCTATTTTGTGTACCTAATGAATGTTTCCTTTCTTGATTGGCTCATGTTGTTGTCTGTGCAGGTCCCAAGTGCTGACTTGGCAGCGTCTCTATCGACCAATCCAGCCCTCATTTCAGTTCTCAAACCACTTCTTTCTAATCCTGTTTCGAACTCATCCACCCCTTCAGGTAGTGTGCCAACCATTATTTCAGAGCCCATTCCACACAAGGTCATTGTTCCAAAAACCATTTCTTTGTCAAAAGATATTTTGTCTGCCATTCTCTCCAAATGTTCCTCCTCCTCCCCCTCTGCCCCACAAACTGGTCCATCCAGTGCATCTAAAGTGGTGCACTCTGGAGAGTCAAAAGTGATGCAATCCAATGAAAATGCCATTCCAAAATCACCCAAAAGTGAATCCAGCATTGGAATGGAAATACGTGATAATTCGAAGAAGGAATTGAAATGTGATGATAATCAAGTGGATGGATTGGGATCTGGAAACAAAGAGAGTTCTGATGTGGAAAAAACACAAATAAGAGACCCTTCACCTGCAGTTGCCGAGTTTGATAAAGTTGCAGAGTCAGCAGTTACTAATGACCCACTGACCTCTTCTCTTGTTGAAGATAATACTGTTTGTGCGGATGACAAACCTGCTGTAACAAAGACTCGTTCTCATTCCATGGTATGGTATGTAAAATTTGCATAATTCAATGTGTGTGTGTGTGTATGCCACGCACACAAAATAACAGTATTCTAGTTAGTGCCCACTCAGGAGCTGCCCCTTTTTTTTTTTTTTTTTTTTTTTTTTTTTTTTTTTTTTTTTTTTTTTTTTTTTTTTTTTTTTTTTTTTTTTTTTTTTTTTTTTTTTCCCCAATGTCAGGTGTGTGTGGGAACATGTGATAATCATTTTGATATTGCTCGCACAGCTGCATAATTTGGGGTAATGTGTGGTGTGTACACTCGTGCACCTAATGGTACAGTACAGAAACTCTGTGCAGTGTTTATTGAAGGCTCCCAGGATCACCTGACTAGAGGTCTGTACACGCTGCACAAAAAAAAATAAGTTGAACGCGTTCCAAACGCGTTTTACCAGTCCACACTGCTATTTGTCAACACCTTCAAATCAAATGCACTCCAAAATGTGTTCATGCACAACCACCTGAAAAGGTCGTTTAGACAATGCTGAATGTGTTCAGTTCAGGTGTGCACGCTCCTACTAGAAGCTGTTACATGACGGTTGCACAGAAATCTAGTCAGGTAAAGGGTCAGGCCACGCCAAGACAAATAGAATCTCCTCTCTGGAAAAGAAGAAGAATGGCTGATTGGATGAGTGCTGGAACCAAACCCTTAGTAAGCATATGGGCGGAGGAAAATATTCAGGCTTCCTTGGATTTCGTGGTTAGGAGCCGCTCAGTTTGCAAAAAGATTGCTGAAAAGCTTCTGGGGTATCAGAGAATGTGGCAGCAATGCAAGACGAAGGTCAATAACGTGATGCTCAAGTACCGCCAAGTTAGTGACAGTGTTTTATTTTAGCAGGTGTTGGCTTCAAGCCTTGACTATATTGGGTAATGCTACAATAGCTGAAATAGCTACAGCCACTTGGATATTGACTATCAAGTGAACAAACTTTATTTTTTAAACTGGAGGGTGGTCCTGTTCTATGTGCACTTAGACAAATGACTCCAACAGGACAAGTGTGAAGGACAGAGCCACTTGTCCATTCTATGAGCAGTTGGATGCAGTGTTGGATGTTCATGCCTCAACAATGCCTGTGGTGTTACTAGAGAGCTCTCAACCAAGTGCAGTGGAAGAAGAGAATCCAAAAATGCATGGTCAGTACTATCAATTTTGGGCAAGTATCGTAAACTTGTTTGTATTAATTTCTGCAGCAGTCTAAGACAGTGCTAGGCCCAGTATTCCACTACTGGAGTCGTTAGCTGAAGAGCCTTCATGTATGACTACTTTTATATTCAATTACAATGATTATAAAATAATTCTACACCCCCCCCCCCATTTAGTATCAGCTATTGGAAGTAAATGAGATGAATCTTTGCAGTAGCGGTGCTGGGCCTAGCAGCAGTGGTGAAGACATTACTGTTCGAAGAAGCACACAAAGTGGTATAATTTTATATTACACTGGCAGCTGTTTAAATCTTTATTTCTTTACTAACATTAGGTAAAAGGAAAAGAAAATATGATAACTTCTCTTCTGAAGTTGCTGCCCTCATGAGCAAGATGAATTCTAAAACTTTGAACATTGTCACTGAAAATGAGAGGAAAAGAATGATATTGAAGGCGGAGCTGGAAGAGAAGAGAGAGAGAAGCGATTAACCAAAACAGAACAAGAAGAAGAATATATGAAGACGAGCTGGAGGAGCGGAGGCGTGCTGAAGAGCACAGGCATGAAGTATGGGTGAACAGCATGATGGCATCGCTGCTACAAGTGGTGGGGTTCTCATCTGCTGCACCCACAAGACACCCTCCCTCCTACTATCCCGAATTTTCATCACCACCTGCTGCAATGGATTCAACCACACCTACTTGACCCCCTCTCATGTTACACTGAATTCACACAGACCACTCCCTCTCAGCATTCCCCATCCTACAACCCACCAAATTTGTTTTATAAATTTGATGATCAATGATTTTTTTTTTTTTTTTTTTTTTTTTTTTTTTTTTTTTTTTTTTTGAAATAGTCTTCAATATATCCTTCAATCATTACTATTATGGGGGGGGGGGGAAAACTGCTCATGCAGTTGTTGCATAATAGCATTTCTGATAGCAGTACCATTATTTGTAGATTGGTTATAAGGACAGTTGGTGGGATTGGGTGAGTTCCAGGCAATCATGTTTGTGTCATCTGGATACTCTTCACCAGAGATCTCACAGAAGTTGTGGGAGGTAACACTTGCTGCCACAATGTCCGTGATGTTGTGCAGGTTTGAGCCCCATCACTTGAGGAGGCACCACCGACGTCCCTTTAGCCTGCCAAAAGCATTCTCAACGACCATCCTGGCACCTCTCTGCCAATAGTTGTAGTTCTTCTGTCCTTGTGTGGTATGCCCATTGTCAGGATATGGCTTCATGAGCCAAGGGAGAGATGGGTGTGCTGGATGGCCAAGGATGACCAGAGGTACCTGCACATTATTTTATGAACACTTTTAATATGGGTACAAGAAACTGCAATGAAATATTTATGTGTATACACACTTTAATATGAGGACAAGAAACACAATGAAATATAATATGTGTATACATATATATATATAATATAAAGTGTGAATAGTTTGTCTGTCTGTGTATCTGTGATTCACGCTTGGAAGTTAGACCCACAAACTCATAGATATTTAGAATCAGTGTCACCAGGGGAATGTCATAAGCATGTCTATATGGCCACCCCCTTTTTGTATTCAAAAAACCAAAAAATGTTACTTTTGCCAGATAAGATAATGGAGCTACAGGTCTAAAACTTTGGTATGCAGACTCAACTTGACTCAGCGAATAATATGGGGCGGGTCCCATTCACTTTTCCACTAAATGGGCATTACCAAAGGGAGTCCAATGGGGCCAGATCCATCATAGTTATGAACTTAGCCCAACCTAATCTATCAATAAACTCTTTCACTTTTTGTATCGGGTAGGCATCACTTGGGCACACTATCTGTGTATCTGTTTTTTTTAATTTTTATATAATATATAGCAGAGTGCCCAAGTGATGCATACCCAATACAAAAAGTGAAAGTTTATTGATAGATTAGGTTGGGCTAAGTTCATAACTATGATGGATCTGGCCCCATTGGACTCCCTTTGGTAATACCCATTGTAGTGGAAAAGGAAAGGTAAAAGGAAATAAGCCTTCCTTGTCAAAATTATATTCCATTAAGCATCAAGAATATACGTGTGTGTGTGTGTGTGTGTATTCAATAAGTCAACCGTTGGATTAATCCAGAGTACCCAACCTTCTGCTTATTGTGTACTCAAGTTACTTTTGGGTGCCATGGAATCTTCAAACACGTATTTCAATTGTATACAAATCTGTTGGCATTCTCCTAAATGTGAAACCTAAATTTATGTGGTTGGTGTGTGCTTGTTGACTTGTGTTCTAGTCTGCCCTCTGCACTGTTTGTCTGAATTCCTGCAATAATTTGGGCCGTCCTGAAGACCTGCTCAACTGTTCCTCTTGTGACAACTCAGGTGCGTGTGTGCGGTATGCCCCAGACTTAGTGTGTGTTATAGCAGGTTGATTGTCCATTATCTTCTGTGCACTACTTGTCTTCACACTATATTGTTCTACTCTCTGCCTCTGTTTTTCCCTCTCGTCCTGTCGCCCTAACCTTACCCATCCTATTCTTCTGTTGCCCTAACCTTACCCATCCTATTCTTCTGTTGCCCTAACCTTACTCATCCTATTCTTCTGTTGCCCTAACCTTACCCATCCACTTCCCTGTTGCCCTCACCTTACTCATCCACTTCTCCTGTCGCCCTCACCTTACCCATCCACTTCTAGTGCATCCTTCCTGCTGCCGCTTCAATCCCACCACTGTGCAGATGGTACGCACCTATCCCTGGCGGTGTCTGGACTGCAAGAAATGCCAGCTCTGCAGTAATCTAGAGCAGAACCACAAGCTCATGTGTTGCGGTGTGTGTGACAGAGGCTATCACTCCGGTTGTGTCGGCTTCTCTCAGCTTCCCTCCGGTGAGGGCCTACATAGCTCTGACTGTTGCTATATGCCAGCCATTGTTACCTGATCCTTGACCTTTAGCTTCTGACCCTTTGCCCACGTTGAGCCCTAACCCAACAACCTTGAGTTTATTCATCACATATTTTCCAATCATAATATATTCAGCATATTTCTATCTGGAGTGCTATTGTTACAGCATCAGGCAATATTTCCCCCTCTAGAATGCACTCTTAACTCTCAAACGTCTTGCTGTACTCTTAGGCTGTGTAAGCTTATTGTTATCTGTTAGTGTATAAGTAACCTCTGACCTGATGCTGGCGTGCTCAACTGAACTGCCAACAGGTCAGTGGTGGTGCAAACTGTGTCGCACTTGTGCCAGTTGTGGCGGTTCCTCTAACTCGGGAGATGGTGTTGACAAGGATGAAAGCGGAGCAACATGTGATAGCATGATATATGAGGTACACACGTGTGCATTGTGTGGAGTGATATCATTGTGTGACCCTTTCCATATTTAAACTTTTTTTATTGTTGTTGTTGTTGACAGTATTACAGAGGCCGCTTCATCCAGACACTGTGTGAGGAGTGTTCCAGGTATGTGTGGGGTGTGGCCTTCGGTATGTGTGGGGTGTGGCCTTCCAAAATAATTAGGGCAGCAAGAGTTCCTCTGATCAACTAATAGCTCAAACCATTCTAGGGAAGGGTGGGGGTGGGTTGATGAGGGGTGTGGGAGAGTTGAAGTACTGGTGAGTGTGGAAGGAGAGTTGCGGGTGTGTTGAAGGTATGAAGAAGAGTTGAAAGGGTTACACTGCTGATTGTGATTGTCCATGTCCAATAGTATATTACTTCAATGTTTTATCAAGGTCAGAGTGTTCATGCATACATATGCCAGCTAATGAGTGGCTCTTGGTAGAGGTGGAAGAGTGGCACTAGCTGATGTGAAGTGGAACCAACAGAATGTCAGTGAAGATATCCTAGAGGGGGTGTGGTTACCCAGCTGAGCCGTGCGGACAATATACACATGCTCTGTATCTCCTCCTCTTTCCCCTTACATTTTAATCTTTTATAAAAAAATTTTTTTACCCTTTTCACATACATATGTTTCACATACATATGTTTCACATACATATGTTTCACATACATATGTTTCACATACATATGTTTTACCTTGCAGTTATTATCATCAAGGTTACTTCTGCCCTGTGTGTCTCAAAGTGTATCACAACGACGAGTCGGATAGTCCCATGGTCTGCTGCGACAGTTGCGATCGCTGGATACACACAGGTGTGCTTTATGTAGAGAATTCTTTTAAAAAATAGGAGCATACCTACAATAGAATAAGCAGCTTGGGACCAAGCACTGCCCATGACTCGGAAACTGCTATATCTGGGAACATTCCAACATTTTCTCAGATGTCTATCAAGTACTTTGAGTTGGGCATACCAAGATACACTAACATACATATATTATGCTTGATATCACACAAAGTGTATGCATAACTAATTCTCTTCACAGGATCTGCAAAATCAGTTTCTCTACAATCAAGAGGTGTCCAGTGCATGGAAAGCTTCATTGGGTGTGACTGGATGAGGACTTTTTCCTCCTTTATGTCATGATTGGGTCTTCCTTACAGGGTAACTGAACTGGAAAATATATATATATTTTTTATTATCTTATCTTGTCCTTGATGTATAACCTGGTATAAAAAAATTGTAAACTTTTTGGTCCAATATTCATGAAGAAAACATAGCTTAAAATTTTACTTCCTGTGGGAGTGTAGCTATTCATTGACATCACAAGGGGGACTGCTGCAGCTAGAACTCAATGGAGGTGATACACTATTTCAACAAACTTCAACAATTCCTGGAGTCAGGAGGCCCAATTACGCTGGTGAGTTCAGGAGTGGCAGCAGTACATTGATACCTAGTGAGATAGCAACTGCAGTAGAGCTGCTGGAATAGCTAATCTCTAGACCCAGCTCTTCTGAAGAAATAAGTGAAGGGTTCCCTTTGGAGAGTGCAATAATTTCTAATAACTTCAGAGCCTAGTGACACTGATTCTTTTTTAGCTTCATCCAGCTCTGATTCAGGTAGCTAGCTAAGTATGCAATTGTTCTTTTTTACATTTGGTTATAACATTTGTAGCTAGTAACTGCCCTAGGCTATTAGCTATAAATGTTATTAACAAGTGTAAAAAGAGCAATTACACAGTTTACTATATAGCTAGCTAGCTATGAAATATCTAGTTCCACACCAAAAGTAGCCAAAACTAAAAAAAAAAATTTGCTAATAGCTACATTTTATCATGACAAATCAGAAGTCTTTGATCCTCATTTTCTGTACCTGAATCAGGGCTAGATGAAACTGAAATGCAGTATCAATAGGATCTGAAAGTATGAATAATTATTGCACTCTCCCAAGGGACAGATCTCTTCACTTATTCCTTCAGATTTCCAACTCCACAAGTCTTTCAGTTGCTATTTCGCTAGATGTTAATGTGCTGCTACCAATCCTGGACTTACCAATGGAATTGGGCCTCCAGACTCCAGGAATTATTGAAGTTTGTTTAAATAGCGTATCACCTCCATTGAGTTCTAGCTGCAGCTGTCCCCCTTGTGACGTCATGAATAGTTACACCCCCACAGGAAGTAAAAAGATTTTAAGCTAAGTTTTTGTCATGAATATTGGACTAAAATTTTTCCAATTTTTTTATACCAGACAAGATAAGATAATTAAAAAAATAATTTTTTTCCAGTTCAGCTACCCTTTAAAGTTCTTCCTGTTCTTGAGGCTAAACCTTACCCAATTTCCAGATTCTAATCTATAGAAGGATGTGATTGTCACTGGGGGGTGAAGGCATAATAGTTCCTGGGGCATTAGTCCAGTAAATTTAAGGTTATACCCACCACAAATGCTATAGTTTTTCTCTGTGTTTTATTTTCTTCTTGGGTCTATTGCACAAACATTAAAAATCTAGAAATATTTCTCTATGGGAAGTTGGATCAGAAGTTGAATTTATGTTGTCCATCTCACTAATTGGTTAGGTTGCTTGTTTTTCTGTTTGTTTGTTTGTTTGTTTGTTTGTTTGTTTGTTTGTTTGTGCTCATCTCTGCCCACATACTGGAGATGTGGAGCTGAAATTTCTGGAGTTCATAGGAGTTACCCAAAGATGGTCTAGGGAAGGGTAACACCTCTGGTGGGCTTGTCTGTTGGGTGTGGTAAGCAGGAAAATGCCAAAAATGGCCTTCATGCATCCTCCAGAACTATTGGGTTGAGTGTCATCAATTTTGGCATGACATCTAGAAGCCACAAAGGCATGCCATAATGTGGTTAACATGAAGCCACGCCTGATTCAGTGGGTGCGACAGGCTAAAAACTAGCATTTTCTGCCACATTTTCACATGATCCCCAAGGGCCAAAAATACCCAGGAATAGTGAGGTTGATGTGAAGCCACTCTCTTTTAGTGAACCTTGCATACCGATCAGTTTATAGGTAGAGCTTTCAAATTTCATCAGTGTGTGTGCTCGTGCATGTGTGCGTATATCCGGTTTATACTCCTTCAATTTTGAGTCTACAGAGTTCGGATACGTCAAAACAATGGAAATCTTGAGACTGTGGTATGATTAATTAAATTTGATTTGATTTATAGTTGTGGCAAGCTAAATTGCCAAAAAAATTGCCAAAATTGTCCATCTCAAGCAGACTAATGGGAGTTTCTGTGTTGAAAAAGAAAGGAATAGTCAGATTTCACGGGGGTTCAAGTGTTGCTGCTGCAGTAAATTGTTGGCCTTCACTTACAAGGATGCAAATACTCCCGTATAAACAGCATACCACTTTAGACTGGAAAATGGCAAGAAAAAACAAGGGAATTTACTTATTTTAGGTTTTTATTTTGTGAAATACATGTTATCTATTTTCTAAAAGGGTAGGTGGTTGTGTGTTAGTGGTATGGCCATTTCAGGCTGACTAATTGGAGCAGTTGTATGGAAAATGTGGAAAGTATAAAATAAAAGGGGGGAATAATCAAATTATGTAGGGATTGGTGTTACATGTTCTGTAATGGAAATTCTGGAACAGTTGATTGATTTATAATCAAGTTGTAGTCAAATTCAATTTAGATAATGTTTCAATCTTGTCAGTGAAGCTGCAAAGGGTCATCTGTATTGCAAATGATCTGGATTAATCTAGGTATTGTCAGTTCCAGCATGTGCAGAAGTGATTATCACCATGCAGCAATTCACAGCCATCCTGTACACAACTAGAGATCTCATCCAGTTTCTGAACCCCAGAAATCCATTTCATAGCAGTAAAGCTTTACGAAGCATTGCTTACGTATCACTGCTGCTTCAAATGTGAATAGATTATGCTGAGTCCATAAGAAAAATAACTATCCAGTCCATGGTAACAGGAAAGATGTCCAAGTTTATTACAAGAGAAAAGAATCAGGTTATTACCATATATGTAAACCTTCGGTGTCCATCGGGAATGAAGATATTAAAATAGACCACAAACTGTTCTTTCAGAGGTTGATCACTGCAGCAACTAGAGGTAATGGTCTTGCTCACATCATGTCCAATGAGCTGTCCTCATATTTCACTACTTCATATGATTCTAACATCATGATGAAAGTAGTAAACAGCCCCAGCTTAGGTATGGGCAGTAATGGGCACCATAAAATAGAAAGCAATATTGTAGTGGTAGGATCTCCAACTGTTATTGTTTTATTGACATCATTGCATTGTCATGATTACATCATTATCACATCCTTGGTTTTGGTGATGTTCTTTAATAAAAGTTTGTTCAATTTAGTTTTGCTGTCACTCTTTGCTAACTTCAATATATTCTGGATGGAAGTACTCTCTTTCACCACATTCCATGGACGAAATGAAATTGCTGGGATGAGATCCTCTTTCCTGTCACAATGTATCCAGAAAGTATATGGAAGAGCCATATTGTGTTTGATGGCTACTCAGATATACCCTCTCCATAGGACTGTACACACAGCTCAGCCACAATAGAGGAATATCTGATGCTGTTCCTCATTTCTCTGTTAATGTGAAGTTGCTGATATATAAAGGGGAATTCCTTACCAGCAAGTAGAACCAACAAAAGTTCACACACATAAACTCTAAAATAGAGACGAGATAAAAGTGGGTTTTAGGTCATCCATGCTGCTGAGAGTGCTGATGTGTTTATATTGCAAACAACAATTACATCAGCAGCATGGTGTGACAGATACTAGCTGGGAGCATTATTTGCTATAACCTCCTCATACATGCTTTCCTCAAGATGACATATCACCTTTAGATGGTATAGGGAATCCTTTAATGATGTTAAGGATTCCAATGTTCTCAATGTTCTGTAAGCAGGCACAGGTATTCACAAGTTTCAATGCTTCAAAATATATCAACATCACTGCTGGAGAGAAAGCTAATACTAATCTTTTAGCTAATACTTTCTTTGTATGACTAGATAAGTTGATTTTTTTTTTTTTTTTTTTTTTTTTTTTTTTTTTTTTTTTTTTTTAATTTTAATCTGTATATGACTCCAAGAATGGCTGCTTCCAAGAATGGCTGCTTCCAGGAGCTGCTGCTCCATCAGTGCACAACTATGTAATATTTTTCCTCACACTTCAGATTGCCCCACTCCACAATTGAAACTGCAGCAGTGTTCTCTCTCTTTCCCCTCCAAACTTTTGCAAACTTTATGATTTTTCTACTTCTCACATGCCCAAAACCCACAATTTTAGATGCTGCAGCTGTTCTCTCCCAAGTTCCATTGAAATCCACTTAGGTGTCTAGGAGGAATTCAACACACAGACAAACATTGGCAATTTATTATTAGAATGATTTTAACATTTTTGCAATTTGGGATCTGAGGTACTTGCATTTAAACAAAAATTATGTAGTTCCCAAAGATAAGTTTTTCTAGATTTTTTTATGTTACAAATATATGTACCAAACCCAAAACCGATGGCAATTTGTGGTGGGTTGACCCAAATATTGCACTAGAATGAGTGGACTATATGGTGTGGCTGTCACTAGGGGGAGTTTGGTGACTCGTCACTGCTGTCCAGCACTGGCACTGTGTACCAAATGTTGCAATTGGGTTACTGTGATATTCAGATGTTTTTGTTTTTGTTTTCAATATATTTTTTTTAACTTAATTTTTTAAAAATAATTATTCTTTTTTCTTTTTTTTTTAACGTCTAACTCTGGACTCTCTTGTGAACAGTAGCCAAGCCATTCAGAATCCTTGCCATGTAGCCTGTGCCTGGTTAATAATGACCTATATAGGCCCACCCTATAATCTATCCTTGCTAATTAACCATAATAATGCCATGATGATTTTGTGCTCATTTTGTGTTGCTCCAGATTGTGATGGGATTAGTGGAGAGCTGTACTCTGAACTTGCCCTGGACGAGCAGCTGACCTACATATGTTCCATCTGTCAGGGGAAAGTCCCTGACAGGGTGGACAAGTACAACTCACTCAAATGAGACAAGAGAACAGAAAATTCCCCTGCACCAAAACATTTTAAATTCGGACCATTATTACCATATTGCAGCATGTCAGACTGCAGGTGATGTATAAATACTGTAATGCTGCATATCTGGTTGACTTATGCAAGCACACATTTCTAAACACCAAAAATAATGATTCTTAGAATACCAATTATACAGTAATTTTACATGGTATAAAAATTTTAATATTTTTAGGACTGATGCATTATAAGTACTAGGGAAAATATCCCCCTTTGGGCAGATTTTCCAATGTAGTTGCAAAATTTTCTAAATTGCTAGTTACATTATGTAGGGATATATTACTTGGCTTTCCCCCACCTCTTGGAAAAGAGCATTAAGTAGTCAGAGTATGTTTGGATGTTCTGTTTAATTTATAGTGTACAAACTTGACTTTTGGATGATAATACATAAATAATTTTTGGTTGTATTGAGTTTAATAAAAAGTAAATTAGTATGTGTCTCCCTGAAGAGTGAGCTTTATTTGGTATGGCACTTTGGTGATAAGTGGCTATGCACAAACATGCATACATATGTACAATCGGTTTTTAGCCCGACACACATGGAGAAAGAAGTGTGGCCATGTGAGACAGCTCAAATTTTCAGGGTTTACAGGGTTATATCTAGGATTTTTGGAAGGGGGGAATACCAATGTATGTTCTCAAAATCAGCCTTAATGTGGTATTAGCATAAATTATGAGTGTATGATAGTGTCAGTTTGGTGATTTGAGTTGTTTTTTTTTGTTGCTCACATGAGATATTCTTTAACAAGTAGATAATAAACAATCTGACAGGGAGAGTAGAAAGAAAAAAGGAGAAAAATATTCAAATTCACAACCCCCAGTTCTAAATCTGTGATACTCACAGCCAGGCCAGGTGGAATTCTTCTAAAATGTTGTGGATGTGTGTCTGCATTCATGATTATTAAAGCCTAGTGTTTGTAAAATATCTCAATATTGTCACTAGCTATTGAAGATATTCAATAGCTAGTGCTGTACTTCTTAATTCCAAAGTATGTATTCCCAGCTTGATCTGAAACACCTCTGAGACCTCACTTTTTTTTCTTTTCAGTTCTTCCCTAGTTAGAACACATTTAAATTTCTCCCTTTTGTCATGGTAGCCATTCTTCACAGCAACAACAAATAATAACAAAGAAAGCCAGAGTTTCCCTGACTCTCAGCATGGCCGGCCCACTCTTCGTGTAAAAATTATCAAAAAGTTTACCGGTTAATATAGTCCTGCAGCCCATTAGACGTGTGCCTGAATCTTGGATGTCCTTGGTTAGGATAGGAGAGCTTTCACTGTACTTACTAGTCAAAATCAAACTGGGCTTTCCTTCACCACTAAAACTATACATTTTATAAATTATTTAATATTCTAATACTGCTTCTTATAAATAACTTAACCAATTACAGATAGATATATAATTATTGTACGAAAATAAGAAATCGCACATGAAAAAAAAAATCATGACAAATGATTCAACATGTTAATCAATTAACAGCATGCAGTGACAAGAGTTGATGTGATTGACATCTAAATACAGGTATACTCTAACCCTAGTTAGTTAATAAATAGGCATGATGCTCAGTATCAGAGAAGAGAGTGAGAAGTGGGCATTAAATATAACACATCAGATGATATAACATGAGTAACAAGTTGAGAAGTGCAAGAGGAAAAAGGGGGAGGGTGTGGGAATTTGAAGAACATGTATGGAGTTATAAAAGCTGCAGGAAATGAAGAAAGAAGGAGTTCTTTAAAATGCAGGGGCTAAGGCACTTCAGTCAACCCATGCCACTGTGTGTGTGTTACTGAATTGAGGTAAAGAAATAGAAGAAAAATGGAGAAAGGAAGATGGCTGGAGAGTAGGAATGCTAATCACTGCTACACATCTGTCTGCTCCCAAGTTGTCGTGCCATTCCTCTTCTGCTCAAGCATAGCATCTTTCCACTGAGAGAACCTTTGCACACAATTGAAGCAATTATAATATCCAAAACAACATACTATTACAGCAGTGTGTGTGTGTGTGTGTGTGTGTGTGTGTGTGTGTGTGTGTGTGTGTGTGTGTGTGTGTGTGTGTGTGTGTGTGTGTGTGTGTGTGTGTGTGTGTGGTTAATTGAGTGCAATATAACGTAATACACACAACACGTCTTAAGCATTTTCCATAAAAGTCAACATCCTATGTTTTCCCATTCTATAAAGCCAATTCTCTTCACTATCAAATATTTTGTTTCCTTTTCCCTACTCATTCCATTCGTTCCCTTATCACCTCATCCAGTTCTCTCCTTGTTCTTGCTTACTTACTTATCCAAATGTCTTCTCCCTCCAATCATCCAACATATCCTGCCTCCCACTCCCCAAGCCACACTTCACACATAATTTCTCCACCACTTCTACTCCCCAAGCAACAACCTTGTCTCACTTCATCTCACCCCACCATGCCACCTCCCCCCCCACACCACTCCACACATTGGCATACTTTAAACGAATCCTATTCTCTTCCTTCTCCTCCTCCTCCTCAAACTTTCTGGCAAAGTGCTGAAGTTCTGTCACCGAAAACTTGATCCAGGTCTGCACCTGCATGCATCACACACACAACAGCTTTACCTTCAATTCCTCTGCTCAAACACACCCCTCCCCTCCTCCTCCCTCCAGCACATGTGCACTATCATTACACAGCAGGCAAGAGGGAGCGAGCACATGCTTGGACATAACACAACCTGAAGTACAGCAACTTGTGCACTCTATGTTCCAATTGAGTGCAACCTCATCCTCACACTATATGGACTGTATGTTTGGTGGGAAAATACTCTAGCATGATTGAACTGTTGTCCACTTCAGTGTGTGTGTACAGTGTTCCCTTTTATTCAGTTGGGTGAACTGTGAAACAACTTCATACAAGCATGTTGTGTTGTAAAATCAATGATTATCACTTGGTTAAATATAATGATATATTAAAATCACTGATTGTCACATGACATGACCAGCCATGCAAGGGTCACACGCCTACTATCACCACAGTACAGTACAGCACAGACAAGTCACATGTTACTAACTCAGCAATACTCACTGAAGCCACAAGAGTAACAGGCACATGACTATCACATGACATTACCTCCTCAGGCAACTGCACTTCCTTGGCCTTAGTTGCCTCCACAATGAAGACCTTGGCGATGTCTTCACTGGGACCAAGTTTGAGTCTACGAAACAGTGGATAGTCATCCTCGCATAACAGCTCCTGTGACCCGTTGTCATGGATCACGCACAACGCAAAGTGTGACACTGGGCTTTCTACCTACATGAAGGAAGTTGACACATAACACAGGGATTTAATCAGGACATCACTAAGATTAAAACAGGTAAGGGTAATGGGAAGGACACTAGAGAGAAGAAAGAGGTAACACTCAGGAAAAGGAAACACTCAGGAAAAGGAAACACTCAGGAAAAGGAAACACTCAGGAAAAGGAAACGCTCAGGAAAAGGAAACGCTCAGGAAAAGGAAACGCTCAGGAAAAGGAAACGCTCAGGAAGAGGGAAATGTGTGTACAATAAGAGGACCTATGGATGGATAATGGATGGCTACAGAATATGATTAAGCCAGCTACTGCTTATGGATGAATTCAAACTTGATTTGCTTTATAATAAAACTAAACCTCTTGACAACTGTAGTTGAATAATGAGCAGTCCGAGGTTGGCCAGCTAATACTAAGCAAGCAAGGGCTGCATAAAAATCCCTTGTAAACAAACAGGAAATAATAGTTAAGACCAGCAGCTGAGTTGACAAACATTGTGGTCAGTTGTATTTGCTATACCTGGAGGCAGCAACCACATCCCATAGTACACACTGTCTACTAATTGCAGCAATTATCTTTTGTCCTTATATGTGAATACAATGAATATGCGAGTGAGTACACTTGAAGTGGCATTGGCAGTCGCTGCTCAAAGTGATTTGTTTTACTCCATGCAGTGTTCAGCCTTCCATGGAGAGAGAAATAAGAGGTCCTTCTAATCTATCCTATCACACCATCTCCTCTTCTCTCCACCCTCCCCCCATTTTTTTCCTCCCCCCATTGCTCCTAACTCATTTCCTTGTAAATGATGCATGCAAAAAAAAGACACAGTTAAGGAGGTGTAACCCACAACTTATTTCTTATCTAGGAGATATATTCAACCAGCCATAATGTTGTTGTTTGTCTCCTACCCTAGTGTATTCATGAATAGTCATTAATGTTTGTAATTCTGTTTGTCCACTCAACAGACCTCTCCCTCCAACTCCTCATGCCAGGCAAGAGTAACCATAACACTACACTGTGTTTCGAGTGGTACACTTACCCTACCAACCACACCATGTAAACACTCAAGTCACTTTAAAAATATCTTCAATGAGGTCAGCAAAACTGTGAACTACATGAGCCCCAAACAACAACAGCAAGTGTGAATGTGGGAATTGCTTTCCACTGATATGCTTCATGATTATTTCTAAGCAAGCACAACAGTAATTTTCCTATAAAACTAGACTGACCAGAGACATCCCACCACTAACTTTACCAGTAATGAATGCAGTCAACAAGACACTTTCCATTTGTGGAGAGACAATAGCTAATCAAGGATGAAATAAGGTTAGCCACAAAAACATTCAAGTGTATTGGCCAAGTATATATGCCACAAAAGTGTTGTCTCCTACACTTATTGCAGAGAGTAAAGAAAGGGCTACAAAATGATATATAATAAAGCACTATAACTAAAGTTTTTACCAAAATACAGGTATTTGTACACCAAAAATCCACATTGTTGGAAAAATCACTGTATAGCTGGTAATGTTGCTTGGCCATGGAATGGAGTGCATGAATACGATCAACCACATCTTGATACTGGATCAACCAAATCTTTTCATACTTGAAAGACAACTTCCACAAATTTTTCTCCCCATCCCCCTAAAACCACCAGAATAATTTGTTGGTTACATTCTCCATAGGGAGTAAATGAGAGGAAGAAAGTGCTACTGCTTTGTGGTTGTTAAATAAAATTTAAAAAATCCTAAATAATCGGCCATGACAAATCATGTCAACATTGGGTTGAGCAGCAATTGTCTTTCTAAAAGATTTAGACAACCCTTTATCTGACTATACATGTACCTTTATAAACACATGTGCATGTACCTTTAAACATATGTGCACATTACCTTATAAACAAATGTGCATGTCCATTCATAAACTTAAGTGCATGTGTCTTCATATGCACATTTGCATTCATAAACATATGCACATTATCTCTTATGTACCTTCATAAATGTGCACATTATCTTATATATGTACCCTCATAAACACATTTGCATAATCTTTAATGCAAATGTACAAACATACCTTGTACTTGGCCATGAGCATAAGAATGACATCCTTAGTCGGAATAATGCTCGTCACCCGGACACTGGTGGGGGAGCCATAGGGTGGGATAAACTGGTGCGGCTGCAGATTAAAAGTATGTGGATTGTTTCTGGTCGAGGAGAAACCAAAAACCTTAGTTTAGCAATAATGACAATAAAAATCCTATGCAGCTACAATAGAACAAGGTGGATAGTGAGAAAACCACATACAAATAAAAGTCCACTAGACAGCTCTACTTTGTGGTAATTCAGGACTAGCAAGAGTAAATAAAACCACACTTTATTTGTGGGTCATTTTCCCACAAACATATTTCAGTCCGGTTGGTCATACTAATCCTTACCATTTCTGAATTTCTCCCTTCCAATTTCTTGTGTTTTGAGATCTTTCTGAAGGATGCTGACCTTTTCCGTACAGGTGAACGTGTGTTATATATGGCCGGCTCCATGCTGAAAAAAGTGAGGGAAAAGAGAAGGGGAAAAAGGAAAGGTACCATACAGATGAAGAAATATAACCACTGATAAATCCCCTCGTATGACCACACCCACCTGTTCCCGCGCATTACTGGGCGAGATACACCAATTGAGTTCCCATCTGTTTCCTCCCCAGAGCTGGAAGATGTGGACTCATGGGAAGGCCTTCTGTTTCCATTGCTCTTCCACTCCTCATTCTCAGGGACACTGCAAGACCTCACTGGCAGGCTGGCAGTCAGGTCTGTTATCTTGTCCAAGTCAACCGAGTCAACTGAACCTGACGAGCTGCGAACTACAGTGAAGACACAGATAGACAGGCATAGTGAAGTTCTGAAGAGAAACATTCAAGCAAGATCCTGTCATCACAGTTACCAACCAAGATCTCTATATATAATTATATCGCACTTGCACGTAACCATCCAATGTGCTCTAGGTCAATGGTTTCACACATGATATCAACTGGATTACTACATGAACAGATGTCGTGATGTGACATTTCCCAAGGGTAACATGCCTACTAACAGACCTGCAGGCTCATGCGACTCCTCTAACCCTTCCTCCTCATCCACACTCCAGGATCTGGTCCCATCCATACCCATTCCTGGCAATTCCTTGCACATACCTCTCACTCTTCTCCTCCTTCCTCTTAAGAAACTTTTCTTTCCACCTTACCCTCCCACCAACCATCCCATACCATCTCTCCTCACTCACTCCCCCCCCCCCCCCCCACCAACCCTATCTTTATTCATCAACACACCAACCCTTCTTCCCTCAGTCTGATATTTATCACCTCCTTCTCTCTATAACACCTCCACCACATACACACATCGGTTCCTGTATGACGTATACCCAGCATCAGAACAGGACACACACACACACATTCCCTCAGGCACATGCACAGACACAACGCAAGCTTTGCACCTCTACTAACACACACACAAAGCCACACCCCTTATCCCATACCATGGTTGTCCCATCCTGTATTGACTATAGAGTGCAGCTTCCTCTCACACTTTTCCACATCCCGTTTCTTCCTGTCTGACTCCGCCTCTGCGATCATAACCTGGTAAACATCGTCGTCTACGTTCATGTAGTCGACGATGGAGCCCCTCGTGGAGCTGCGATGTCGGCTGCCCACTCCAGGAGACAGCGTGATGGGGTTCTTCAAACCCCAATAGAGCTTCAGCAGGCCCTCAAACAAGATCTGCCCATTGGCCTGAGTATGTGTGCAATGTATAACGACGAAGATGTGACCATGAAGTGAGAGGTTTCTATGTGTTAAAGCATTGCATAGGTATAAATGTAGGTGTGTGGTAATGAAGGTGTGACCATGAAGTGAGAAGTTTCTGTGTGTTAAAGCATTGCATAGGTATAAATGTAGGTGTGCGGTAATGAAGGTGTGACCATGAAGTGAGAGGTTTCTGTGTGTTAAAGCATTGCATAGGCATAAATGTAGGTGTGCGGTAATGAAGGTGTGACCATGAAGTGAGAGGTTTCTGTGTGTTAAAGCATTGCATGGGTATAAGTGTAGGTGTGTGCATGTAGGAATGTGTTTACTTCACATGTATGTGACTCAAGTGCCCGTTCAGTGGAATAACATACTCTACCCAAACTATAATCCATGCCATATACCATCCTCCAATGCAGCTATATTTACACTTATGAAACTAGAAGATAACTCTAAAATTAAAATATTTTTACCGGGCGAACTTTAACAAGTTTGTGGAGTCTAAATCTTAATTCCTTGGGAATCCCCTTGTTCTTTCTAAACTTCCTCCAAACCAGTACTAAGGTTTTGTTTTTTACCCCTTTACCCGTGATTAAGTCAAAAACATTAAATCATAAGTGAGTGGGTTTTTGGCTGGTCTTCATACTAACATCTGCTGATGTCTCAATGAATTCATGCATGTTATTTACTGCAGGAAACAATTAATTAATTAATAGGAAAAAAAACAAACAAATGTGTCAATTGAAGGATGGCTTATTTGAGTTGTTGGTTAAACTAACTCAACCACAGCAATGATATCATAATCATTAGCCACAGATCTAGTCTTCTATAAAAAACAAGAGGCTGGCATGTTCCAAGGAACGCAATCTAAATTTCAATTCTTTCAAAACCATCTATGGCATTTTGTATGCACTAAAATGACCAGCACTCAACTACAGTCTCTCATTAAATGCAAACAATTGATCATCCCTAAATAGAACACACCAATACCATCGACCAAAACCTAAACTCAAAAGTTGGCCAAGTCATTGGCAAGTAAACATTAGATGAGGGAAGACTGACACTCACTTACATGGCCATGTGCAGCAGAACCACACAGAGCAATGACAAACTTGGAAAGTGAAGTGAATAAACTTAAACCCACCCACTCACTCACCTACCCACTCACTCACCTACCCACTCACTCACCCATCAACCCACCCACTCACTTCTCTGCTCTTGAGTTTATCCACGGAACTGTTTTTGTAGAGATTGTACTCTTTGATCCGTGCCTTCAGATCACTCCTGCACCAACAGAGAGAGACAATACAAGTGGCACAAGTGACCTTGTGCACAATACACAGCTATGTAACAGTATGCATAGCCCAATACACAGCTATATAACAGTATGCATATCCCAATACACTGATTGACAGCATGTATAGCCCAACACACTGCTACATGGGTAGAGCGAATCAGAGCTGCCATACACACAATACCATAACATTGTTGTACTAATGGGAACAGAATGTACAACTGCCATGATCATAATATCCCCTAGTTGCACACACATAGTTGGACCTGAGGAGGAGTTGTGCAGAAAGTTGGTAACCATAACTACATAGCATGTCCACTCCCTCCCATGCCCCCACTTACCCCCCCCCCCCCTCTCCCTCTTCCTCACCCCTCCCCCCCTCCCTCTCCTCACTTGGACAAAGTATCTCTTCTGGCTGATGAGGATCCCTTGAGCATGACCTTCCTCGGTTCAACCGTTCCATAGCGGTAACCATCGGGTCCAAACATTGCCTGATAGCACGAGTTGCAGTATGGCTTGTTCATGTACTACAGAGTGTGTGTGTGTGTGTGTGTGTGTGTGTGTGTGTGTGTGTGTGTGTGTGTGTGTGTGCGTGCGCGCGCGCGTGTGCATGCGTTGAAGGTCAAAGTCCAAATATGAAACATCTTACAAGTAATAACTACTCTCCCCAAATGTTCTCAGAGGGAGTGTGTGTGTGTGTGTGTGCGCGCGCGCGTGTGCATGCGTTGAAGGTCAAAGTCCAAATATGAAACATCTTACAAGTAATAACTACTCTCCCCAAATGTTCTCAGAGGGAGTGTGTGTGTGTGTGTGTGTGTGTGTGTGTGTGTGTGTGTGTGTGTGTGTGTGTGGTGTGTGTGTGTCTGGACACATGGTGAGCTTAAATATAGATATAGGCGTGAGTGCATATGAGCACGCACGCACGTGAGCGTGTGCATGTGTGAGTGTTTGAATAGTGCCACTGTAAAGATAGTCATTTTTCCATGCTTTATACATGTATGTACACACATACATTACCTGTACATGTTTGAAGCTAATGTGCTCTCTAAGAAGAAAAACTTCTTAGCATTTAAACAAACAATGCACTTTCCACTCCCACCCACCTGTAAGAGCACATTGTTTGCTTTTTCCTCTCCAGGAAGTGGCAGAAACGGTGGAATCAAGCTACTGCTAGCCATGAAAGCATCCCTTCCCCTCCCCTCCCCTCCCAAGCCAGTCAGACCACAGTCTCCATGGCACCACTTGTGTGCAAGACAGCACTTGTAAATGTATAGCTCACCACTTTTAATGTGTACCAACATTCTCTTTGTGTGTGCATGTGTGTGTTTACAAGAAGTTCCCAGGAAAACACACAGACAAAATTCTCAGCTAGTATTAACATGCATGATCATAAGTGTGTCAACAGAACCACCACTCGAGTGAATGTCCATATTAGGAAGTTGAATGCACCTCATGTTTTGACTGAAGGACCTCCCACAGCTTTCCTCACAAGCTTGAGAATAAGAAGTCTGAGTTGTGTGCATGTGCTGGGAGTGGTGTAAGTAAGGATGCATCCAAACAGTCGGAGTAAAAAAAATTTTTTAAATTCTTCTGATTTGGGGAAGGGCAAGCTTTAAGATAACCACAACAAAGTGCAGTCACACCCACAACACAGACTGACCACATCCCACCATAGGGGATAAAGAGGCACAGAGCACAAACATACTTACCACTGAGTGCTTCCCTTGGGTGAGCTGCTTGTCACAGTTGTCACAGCGGACACACTTAGCATGCCAATCCTTGCCCAGGATTATCATTTTCTCAGCTGCAGGGAAAGAAATGAGAGAAAAGAGAAATTCATTACAAAGTTATGGATGACAAGGAGGGTGCAAGGTGAGGGAGACAGGGAGGGAGGTAGTGGAGAAGCAAGGAGAGTGAACTATTTAGAAAGAAATAGAGAGTAAAAAAGGAAACCTGGTTCACATGTGCCACTCAAAGCAACATGGAAGGAGGGGTGGAATAAAAACAAACCACATGGTCTTAATGCAAGGTTCAGCATTGCATTATGAACCAGGCGTGGTTTAGAGAGAAGAACATGCCCCAACCATATTCTAAACTGCCCGCCTGCCCAACTATTACACAGATATCACAGCTTTGTTTAGCATAGTGGTAGTTAGGTTGAGGGCATGAATCATGTAAGACCTCATCTTGCACATGTGAGAAAAGAGGAAAAGCAAAGGGAAGCAAACATTATCCACAGATTAATAGCCGCCATAACCAATGAGTTGATAACTACTTTGTTGCTCTACTCCTCAAAATCATTCAGATACAAGTATGACCCACATACTGAACTCCAGGACGACAATCTATTGGTATGGTATTATAAAAAAAACAACTCTGTGAGTCCTGCTCAACATGCCCCATTTGCATTTAAAGTACTGCAGAATGGCATTTCCTAATTTGTGTGTGGTCTTTTGGGGTTTCACCAGCATTGATGGCTAATTGGGAGCCTGTACTATTCATTTTGGATTGAACCATGGAGGCCAGAAAAGCCTAATATCGTAAGTTTGTTATCTCAAATAAACTCATATACCAATATGTATTTTTAAAGCCTATTAAGGTGCAGATATGATGATTTCCACAAGAAAAGGAAAACATTTTTTTAATTTTTAGACTAATGACGAAATTGGATTAATCTATTAAAAATGAAGGAATCAACATGTAGACCACAAGTTAAATAACTCTTTACAACTCAAAACTGATAGACAGAAAATATTGATATGTTAATTTGAACTGGTAATGGTTTATCTAACTTTTTAGTAAACATTGGTAGTAGAGACCATTTCCTTCTCTCTTTTTTTACAAGTTAATTGAATATCTACGATGGGCAGGAAATCATACCAGTATAAATAGGGGAAACATAGGTATGCAATCAGACCCGAGTTGGTGTTGTGGTTTGAGTTCAGACTCAACTATAAGAGTTTGACCATTTGAGTTCAGTTCACCTCTCCTTCACCTTTGAACAAAGTTTGCACCAGCATCGACCATTACCAACACAATTCTGACATGGTATGTGGACAGTCAAGTAAGACATTTGCCTTAGTGCTAACTAACTGGTGACTGCACTAGCTGCCATGATGGCAAGGACCTCTTCTGCCATCTCAGAGTCCTTCATACAAGAATGAATTGTCTTTTTTTTTTTCAGAAACAGGAAAACACTTGGTCCCTATTACATTGAGAAAAAAACTCCAAAGAAAAATTTTTTTCCCCTTAAAAACATCAGAGCACTCAAGATTTCACAAAAAGGCAGATAGGCATTTTTTATAATCGCTATGACAATGAACAAAAATACGGCCTTTAAAATGTTATCATGGTATTGAACTTTGGTCTCATTGTGATTCTCGCACAAGGCTCTTTCTTGGAGCTGACAGTAGTGCACATATAACGAGTTGTACATTACTATCAGTTACATTATTTAAAATGAGGGGTTTGTACCAATAGCTCATCAACTTGTTACTTATCCAATTTTCAGCGTACCCATTATTCACCTGGCTGTGGGTGCATGCTATTCAGGGGATGTTTTCCATCTGCTAGACTAGAGTAGTGAGGTCAGTTATAGAGAACTGGTATTAGAGACATGGATATTATAAAATTAAATATTTTGATAGCGGAGTTGGGGTGACAAACTCTCCATGAGACATTTCCTCTCCTTCCACAGGAACCAATTAAGTGAAACATTAATATCTGAAGCATAAAAGTTAGTTTTACTCACCAAAGTACACTGGCTCTCCACACTTTGGACATTTCGACATGTCGTCTTCAGTTGAAGTAGATTGGGAATTAGGTGTTTTCTTTTTTATGGTTCTGCTGATGAAGGACATCTAAGAGTTGTTCCACACAATGCGTGGCACATGAAATGCCAGTGCCCTCCCCTCCTTCCGTCAGACCGTTCACACGTAGATCACTACAATACAATAGTGGGCATGCTAAGTACTACACACACTTGCACTAACATTAGTATGAGCAATACTGGGAGAGACTCAACTGGACACAGCCCACACAGAGATTACCACAGAGTACAAACTTGGTAGACAGACACAAGGAAGTGGTGGGCATGTGATACTTAAAGTAGTCTAGGAAATATTTTCTAACATTTTAAATCAATACTCAGGGGGAGGGGGAAGAAAATAAATATCCAACTAATTAGAATAGTTGGTGTTCCTTTTATTTTGATATGGAAATGTTAGATCACAGAAGTTAGTTTATATCCAGAAATTAAACCTGTATGATCACCAAAAAATGTTCACAAGTCAGAAACTAAATTCTATTCCATTGGCAATTCAAGTGCTGAGATGATAGTGGCCTGCAAATTATCATAGTGATGGGTCATACATAAACTACTGGTAATGGGTCATACATAGATTACTGATGATGGGTCATACATAGATTACTGGTGATGGGTCATACATAAACTACTGGTGATGGGTCATACATAGATTACTGGTGCTGGGTCATACATAGATTACTGGTTATTACAAAAATCAAATACTACAAAACCTGATACACCAATATTAGAGTAGAATAAAAACGTAGCCGAGATAAATACTAAACAAAAAATGGAATATTAACAGCTTTAGCACAATAAAAGCGATATGCATTCATCATTGGATTACTAGAATGCAGTTTTTGTTGTATTAGAATACAACAATAACACGCCTAGAGAATTTTCACTTTAGATATCTTAACCAGTGTTTTAACAGCGTGCGACAATGTTTTAGTTTCCAACCAAGATAGATTACTGAGAACACAGTGAATGCATACACATGCTCAGTAAATTAAATACCATATATAGAATATTAGAAACGATCCTTCTACAGTGCATATTGAGTATGCATACAGAGCCGTCCAGTTCAACTCTAAAACAGAAAACCTCTCTATGCAGTAAAATGCACTCAAATCAAACCCTCTTAAAATGAAGACCCTTTGATATGCGTTACAACCAACTCTAGTTGTAACATCTGGAAGGAGTCAACACACCACAATTGAGCTAAGCCTGCCGACTCCAGTCCAATTATTTGCATGAGGGCATCAATGCTCATGGTGGAGCCCACACTAGTCAAACTCTATTTTATCAAGGCACAATTGAGGCACCATACGCATACATGTGCACGCACCCTCCCACACCCACCAGTGCCACCACCTCTCCCCTACGCATGCACACACATGCACCAGAGGAGTCTTTCCCTCAAGTAAAGACAATCCACTGAACTATGTAGCTGTCCGAGTCCTGTAGTGATAGACAAAACATCACAGGATATGCCCTCATTGTCCTTCGGTAATGTTGGTATTGAGGCTAGAGTTTGGCCTTGGGGTAAATCCAGTGGAATATATGAGGACAGTACAGGGTATACCAGAATAACATGTTTGTAAATACTCGGACATCCTGGAATGATGTGAAAGATTTGCTGCACCTCTGCACCTACCCCCATCCCCTCACCCCCATAGAGGCACCTCTGTAAACTGGGAGCCTGCTTCATTAAAAATCTATAAATTAAGAATGAAGATGCCACTCTCTAGTCGAAACCTCTGAAATGAGGATAAACACCTCCGACACATGCTGTGGAGCCTACTCTAAGTCCAGGCTGGATGGAGACACTTGTGCATACAATGTAAAACACACACCAACCCAATACATACAAGGACAGAGTGTCAACAGCCATCTAGCCATCACAGAACACTCTTATAGAAAAGCATCACCAAATACAGCATAGCCTTTACTTGACAATTTCTCAAGGTATTTCCTATATACTGAAATAACAGTTGGGATGCCAAAAAGCAAACCTCTAGATAAACAAACGAACAAGGAACAGACACCAAGTTGACACATAGATCACTGATGAGTCTTGTGGAAAGTATGCTGCCATGGTTACAATACAATGGACTAACATCACAGTACAATGAGCATCTCATAACACAGTAGCAAGCGATGCACAGTGGACAGTTCGAAGGTTTTGGAGCCTTCTTTCAGAGTGATGGAGCGAAGATGGACCCAAGAATTATTGCTATCTCAAGGTTGAATACAACAGTGAGAACCTCTCACTGAGATAATAGCCTGGAGACATGTTAGAGTCTCGCACACTAACCCACTCAGTGTGGACCACAGCCAGGATGACTTGTTCAAGTGTCCCATACACGTCAACAGTGGGAGGATAATGCCAAACAGTACCAACTGTGTCAATGAAACCATTCAGTGTAGAAACTAGAGGGCATAATATGTCAAAAAAGTCCCAATTTAGCACACCCGATGTAACATTACACCGCCAATATTATTAGTGTACCAGATAATACATTTCATAACATGAGTGAAATGCACTGGGAGAGTAAATGGACACACATCATATTAGTATTGGTCTGTAGGAAAACAAGTCTCCTGGGTTGAGTCTGTACTGAAGACAGCCCACAGTGAGATGCTTCCACTGTATTAGTATGGGACTAGAACAAGTGTCCTGGCTATAGAGGGTGTCCTTACTACAGAGAGTCCATAGAGAGAGGCTCCCACTGTATTAGTATAGGACTAGAACAAGTATCCTGGGTATAGAGGGTGTCCTTAGTACAGAGAGTCCACAGTGAGATGCTCCCACCGTATTAGTATAGGACAAATATAAGTGTCCTGGATATAGAGGGTGTCCTTACTACAGAGAGTCCACAGTGAGATGCTCCCACTGTATTAGTATGGGACTAGAACAAGTGTCCTGGCTAAGAGAGTTGAATATAGAGGACATCCATCCTGTTAGAATTGGTTTATGTCCCTACTTCAATACATATCCTCTTCGGGGAGCCCCAGGAATACAATAACTAAAACCCAAGATGTGCTTTCACTGACAACACAAACGACTTAAGTTTTCATTTTCTACACTAAATATGATCATTAATTCAATTTGTGATTCTTCAAGAGTTATAGTCACCTACAGAGCACACCTAAATGGCATTCAAATCTAAGACATTCTAACCTTTACCAACTGTAGAACAATTTCTGTATTTGGAAAGGGATATTAAAAAATTCCATTGGATACCCAAAAACTAGATTGGATTCCCAGGTGGCCTTCACTCTTGCTTCAGTTTCTCAAGCTAACATAGAAATGTTTAGAGCCCTTTTCATGTATCACATGATGAACAGGACCACAAAAAAAAAAGTTTCAAAAGAAAAAGGAAATGGGAGTTCACTGTTATCTACTATCCCAGGTAGATTGTGGCAACTATCAGGGGTAGTTTGTGGCAATTGTCCCTGGTAGTTTGTGGCAACTGCCAGGTAGTTAGTTTTAAGCATCTGTCTGCAATGATAACTGTTTTGAAAACATCCCTGGATTTAACTTATGTCTCCCACTAAAATTGTATGCTCCTATTTCTGGTAGAATTACAAACAAACAAATTAATCTAAAGATCAATGAGTGGTGTCATGGAAGAGCCAAATCCTCCACTTGTCCAGCCTGGCTAGGTGTGGTGCTGTGTGTGCAACCACAGAATACTTTGGCATGTGTCAATGAAGAACTGTGAACCCACCGTGAACCTATGAGTAGCTGAGGTAAAGTAGCAACTACTGATTAACCACAAACAAAAATAAATGAAAATCACTCCAAGTATTGGGTAAAGGAAGACGATCCACAAGTAAACACAAGACCAGAATTGAATTGCTTTGTATTCCCATAACTTTGATAAGAGAGTTTCATGTTGTGCTGTGTCAACTTGTGGCATGGAAAGAAAAAAAAAAAAAATGAAATCATGATAATAAAAAAACTTCACTATGAATTAATGCATCAGAGGGAACAATCATCAGCACTAGCTTTTGCTTTTGATCATCTCATAAGAACAAAGGTGGAAAAGTTGACGTCAGCAAATTCCAAAGTACATGGGTACAGTTGGCATAGAACAAAACAGCTTATTATAACTGCAGTGTTGAAGCATCACTTGTGTCCCAATTTCCTATTACAATCCTATAGCAGCAGTATAGTGTCCTGTAATACTATGGAATTCAGTCATTGGCCTTAGCTCAGATTAGAGGAAGGGTTAAGAACATGGCCAAGAGAACTTAGGCAAAGTGAACATGATATTATACAACAGCAGTTATGCCACCTTAGAATACTACATCCAGTGCACTTCCAGCAGATCAGTTTCACGCACAGACTCTTGTAGACGTCAAATCAAATCTAGTCAGTACAATACTGAGGTCGATAAATGCCTCCGGATTATTATTTTTTTATGTTCCCGAACATAACACTAGTGAACCAGACTATCAGCCTCCTCGTATTTGGCAAATTATTGTATAATTACTAGAAGCACACCTGCTCTGTGACAATATTGGTGGGTGATACAGACATATGAACACACTCATTCCTCGAGTATATCAAATTTCTGCCAGAGTTCTATTATACAGTCAGTCGCACATTGGTAAACAAAGGTTATTCAAGTGCCATGTTGAATGCCTCCCCCCAGTTGTGGGTGGACCATACTTGGCAGCTGTCAATGTGTATGATGCTTTATTTACAAGGTTACATGGGTTTGAAGATATTCTTGTGGAATGTGTGGGACACAACCTGTTATAAATCTAATTAAGAGAAGGAAAATGCCTATAGGAGATCAGGTTTAAAATTGGTGCAGAAAACTCATTCCACTAGACAACATCCTTCAACTGTGAGGTGCCTGTGCTTAAAATATTGAAATTAATATAGAGCTTAGTTATGGTTAAGCGCCATATTTACACAACACACTGAAAAGTAAGTTACTACTACCATTATAAACAGAAGGGCGAACACTACAGTAATATGGGCTCACATTACTAAATCTCAGACAGACAACTAATAGTGAAGCCCGGACAGACAGAGAAAAGGGAAGTAGTTAACCTATTACTTACTATAACAGCACCTACCCTGATGTTACTCGTACAGCATACTACGCAGGTTTAGGAGAACTAGCTCAATGCACTACTCCAGAGGGCGAAGCAAGTCTCCTCACACCTTACTACGAACTTCTTTCAGAGGTAGAAGCTGCTTCTTTACCGGTTGGATAATTAGATATTCAATTTTTCTGGAAAAACAAGTCATTACGTCAATCACTGGCGCATGCCCAGTAACTAACCGGTTCCGTTTCCCCCAGCACTTCCCAGTTATAAATTGGACAGACCAAATGAAGTGCTATTAAATGGATCTTAGAGCTTGCAACTTAAAAGTAAATTTAGTAGACTTGCAACTTAAAAGTAAATTTAGTAGAAGTAGCTAGCAGCGTGTATTCTATTTATTCCATTTCTTGATAAGTAACTGTATTCCTCCATCAGCTACAGGTAGTATAGAAGTTACAATGCAGTTTAAAGGTCCTGGGGGTGAATCCAGGAGGATATAAAAAAGGCCCAGCCGAAGTTGTACGTGGAGATTACATTGTTTAACTTATTCCACTTTAAATTATGAGAAAACAGGCAGACAATAATTTTTTTTTTTTAATGGTTTGTTAACTACGAATGAAATGATATACTGTGATGACTATAGTGAGGTTTGAACACTATAAATCTTCCACTTCCTGTCTCGTCTACTACAATCCTGCATCACTGCTTCCCACGTTTTGATACTGCTGGTCTCTCAGTTGGTCTTAACTACATTTGTTAATTTACTTGGATTTACCTATTACTTACAGTGTTTAGTACAGGGCCAATCAGCTGTGCAGTCTAAGATAAAATTTTTAAAAACATGATAGAATGAGCAGCATCTCATTGCTGTGCGTCATATAGAAATGCAGACACTAGTGGAGTTCTCATCCCATATATTTGCACAGAAAGTGTGGGATGAAATTCATAATATTGCATTCTTATTTTTTGTGAATTATATTTAGCTAGATCAAATCAAATTGATTCCTTGTTTCTGTGGTATTTTTTTTACAAGGAAAAAGAATTAAAAAATTTAAAAAAAAAGTATAATTGGGGTAGTCCATTGCAAATTATAGTAAACAATTTGTAATTCTTCTGTTATTCTATGCAAAATTCACATATGATTGAATGCACCAGATGCTTCGTATAAAACAAAATATAAAAATGAGTAACAGTGGAAAGGATAACAGTGAGTAAAAATATATATAATGGCGTAAATAAATATGAATTAAACACAAATAAAAAAGCCGATAATATTAAATAATATATTTTTTAAAGCAAACGCTTCTCAATATGATCATTTAGTACACAGATGAGAGAGATATGTTTGGACTCTGTTGACAATAGATGTGGCAGAATTCAATGGTGGTGCTGTTGGTTCCATTGCTGGGAGGAGATCCAGTGTTCACCACAGCATCTATGGCTTGGTAATTCTCCACCACCAGAAGAACCAACCCAACCCCAAATATCACCCATGCCACTGCCTCTTTCAACACATCCCAGGAATCATATTGTGAGTGCAAGCTAAGTCCAAAAGCCACTTCTTTCTTCTTGTGGAGAACATACCGTAGACGCAGGTAGAAGGCAGCTGGGTAGACGTAGAGGACCAGAACACCGGATGTTGATCCCACAAAGTTCCACACCTTACTGACCTGAGCATGGACACACACACGAAGAAAGAAAAATCACTAACTTGTTAACCTTCAAATTTAAAAAAGGTGGTTATTTTTAAATGGTTTTCAACCTGAGAAAAGCTCCCGACATGTATTATTGATGAGTCAGTTGTTACTTGCAAGCACTAGAAAATTGAGTTTGATTCAAGAAAGTAATAACTAACTAAGGTTGACTGCCCTACTAGAAATCAATGGGATAACAGTTTATGAGAGAAGACCTCTCAAGCAGGCAAACCTCATTTCAGGGAGACTGCATCTGAATTTCAGGGAGAAAAGGTTCATTTTAGAGAGAATCAGAGCAAGCCAGATTTCAGTGCTATATTAAACCACTGGTTACTAAGTCATAAATGAGTTTATATATTTACATGATGTATGTTTTATAATGACTTAATAAAGTACATACTCTGAAACTGATAATCCTTTTATCAATAAATAAAAATTTAAGCTAGAATGAATTTGAGTGCCCTTTCTACAACTAAAGTTATAAAATAAAGAAATATTACAAACAGAGAATATCGTATGTATGAGAACATAACTTGGTGAAGAAGCAGTTGAGATGTTATTCCCCCCCCTCCCCCCACGAGTGATTTCAATAAATAACGTTGAATGTTTGATGCCTCTAATGGGACTAATCATCCTAAAAGAACAAATATTTTATGACTTAGAGCAGAGTCATGTGACAGCACCTGATCTGAAATATTGCAATAAATAAAATACTGTGCAAATCATAGAATATCTGTCCAGTATTTATGCCTGAACTGAAATATTGCCAACCATTTCAAACTATGAAGAAGTATTGAAAATCTTAGAACATTATGTAAGCATCTCAATAGAAAATTATATTCCACAAGGGAGTAGAAACCACAGGATAAACTTTCACCCAAGAATGGGTTCATGTCGACCCTGCCTCAGCTAGACCATTAAATTCATTATTGTACTCATCTGTTGCATGTTTTATTTTACTATATAATCCTTTTGTCAGCCTCAAATCATTGTAGTCACATAAAACTTTTTCTTTTTTTTACTTTAGAGCTCATCAAACTAATGAGGGTTTCATGCTTTAATGTGTTCTATCTTCAGTTTTTACTTTTCACATAACGCCAAATGCTCCTTCAACATCAGTATTTGAGTCGGAGAGCACCATACTCTTAAATCCTTGATACAGTGTTACTTATTTGAGTAGAATTCATTGAGGCTTATTTCAATCAGATAATGCTCCTGTAACTTGTCCAAAGATCAACCCATGAAGCAGTTAATAAAGTGCATGGTCCAGTGCAAATAAAAGTCTCAAGTGCACAAACTCACTTCAGCATGGAGAGGAATCTGATCTGCCCACCTATAACAGATTTATAGCACAAATTCTGTGTGACATTTACCTTGGATCCCTGGTTTTCTGCTTATGTCCATCTCTATCAAACATTTTGGAAATAAAATTTGTTTAGACACATCTGTGCAGAGGCATCCAACTGCATATATTATTATTGCCAACCAAAGCTCTTTTACATGATTCACTAGTCAGCCTTTCTTTAGCTTTCCTGCAAGCTCAACAATGCAGATGAGCTGCAAGCTTTGCAATGAAAGTCTCTCCACAATACCCCCTTCCAACACCCTCTCAGTTTCAGTGGGATTTGGTGGGAAACTTAGGGATTGGTATTTTTCAGTGTCACTGCTTGCTAATTTCAGAACAATCTGAACAATCCGGGAAATTTTGACCCGTTTCCGGGTGTCCGGGAGATTTTGACCTGTTTCCGGGTGTCCAGGAGATGGCTTGCAAATCTGTGAGTTTCACACAATCTCCCGGATGTTCTGGGAGACTTAAGAGGTCTGTGACAGGGAAAGCTACCAGAAGTGAGATCATAACTGGTGATAGTGATGATCCCTTCCACACAAAACCAGACTAAAGACAAGGAGATATTGCTTTAACCACAGTTATGAAATTAAACTCAAGTGACATGTTGTAGGCAAGAAGCAACGCCAGGGTAGGACAGTATAAAATATTATGCAGAGAATAGTGTGTCCAGTAAGTAACTTGTAGTATGACATGTCAAATCCCTACTCAATGTGTTCACAAAGTTAGTCTGTATTTGTATTTACAGCTGCTAAATCGTTAGCTCTTTCAAATAAATCAGTATTGATGGTGATTGTTTCCTGCTGCTTTTATTTGTTTCTTATAAGAAAAAAATTTATTTTTTAAAAACATAACTTCATCCATTATTGCCTAAAAATAGCCCCAAGGGTACTCTGAGAACCAATGAGAATTTTGGGCAGGATTAGATTGGAGTCGTTTGGGATTATACAGAGCACAGATACAAAACCAGTGTCTCTACCAAAAAAAGTGGGGGGATGAAAAATGAAAGGGGAGATTTTGGAATGCAATTAATATTTGTTTGGGCTCCCTCGTAAACACATCAAATAGATGGAGCTCACTGTTGGTGAGAGACCATGGTTGGTTGTTGCAATTAAAGATTAAAGAGTCACTTGATCATGTTCTTATGGAATCAGATCATAGCCCACTCTTATAAGGTGATGGTAACTACTCAAGAACTTATTCCTCAATTTTCTTTAGTTTTGATGCCTGCACTTATTTTTTTATATAAAAAAGGTGATGAGAGATATCTATTGAAAGACCTGACAAACTCTACTAAACTAACTATCTAGGCATTAAAATTTACAATTAAAAAGGAAGTAGTAGCTTCCTATAAAACAACATCAGTGATAAAAGGCCGCCCAATAACTGAATCTTAGTTGCCAATTTAATGAGAACATAAATGAGCGAGGAAGTATGTGAACATGAAAGAAAATAATAATTTCATAATATAAATGATTACTTAACTTTGGACACTTCCACTTACATCGTTAATGAAAGTGGCAGCAGAGAAGGTCGCCAAGAAGATAGCTGCAGTCTCCACAAACCAGAGCACAGTGGGTACCTATACATGAGTAAGCAGTACATTGTAGACTCTGGTTAAATGGATTATTAAGGGATGGGGAAAACAAAGCTTGCTAATAATAAAATTTGCTTTGTTTACATTAGCCCTAGCCATAGTCCCAGCTATTTTACAGTTTTTTTGTTTAACTTTGGATATTTTACTAATTTTTAAAAAATTAATTTTAAAAATAACTAATAATAAGTAAAATTTTGGCCACTTCTCCTTCCTATTTGCCTTTTTTTTTTCTTTTTTTTTTTTTTTGCAAGTAAATGTGGTCAAACTTGCCTTTAAGCCCCTAATGGTGCTCAATGTTAAACAACGAATGACAAGAGACTGCATACATACATCAAACATTAAAGAAAGAAAAAAACCTTTAAATAATAATGGCAATAATAAAAACCAGTTTATCACTGAGTGCATGTCCAAAAAGCTGTTGTCTTTGTAGAAAAAGCATCCTAAAAGGATAAATATAGAGATTTGCTTGTCTGACTATCTCTTCCCTCAGTTTGATTTGATCAAGCAAAGATTTGAAAGTAAATGGAGATGTTCTCCTAACAAACTATGTTATATTGAACCATGTTCTTTTGCGTCTGGAAAAGGTGGTTTTCCCAGTTTATCACAAATAAAAGCAAGCAAGCACACATGCAGTATACTGTTCCATCAGTCATCCATTGCTACCTACAGCATCATAGACGTTATGTCACACACGCACACACACACAGAAAGAAAGAGAGAAAACAAAATACCACTTCTGCTATAACAGTTGCTACTAGCTATTGGATGAGACTGACATTGATGCAGATAGATTTGATTCCACCCACCGCCTCCTCACCTATAAGGGACGTAAGTAAGATGAAGGAGATTGCAATCCAATGAAGAAACACCAGCTAAGAATATTATTTATTAATGAAAATTATTACTTGATGACATTAGGTAGAAATAAGTTAAGTTTATGTTTTATTAATCTCTCCATTGATGAAAATATCACCATGAAATCAGCGAACCTTAAATTCCCTGTCAATCAATTCCACCTCGTCAGGTTCAATATTCTTATTCTCCCCACTGGATTCTAAAAGAAGGATAGGTTTCGTCTCATCATTTCGAATTTGTGTTGCCTTCTTCTTCTTAGAATAAAACTTAGAAATGACCCTATACAAAAGGTAAATAGCCCTGGAAACAACAAAGAATAATCAAAGATCAAGCACACACACACACGCACAATACATCTAGATTATCAGCAAATCTTACAATTTCAGAAATTTTCTTTGCGTGGAGACAGAATTTTCGATATATTTTTTTGTGATGTGTCACCCCAGTAACAACCCAAATATGAAATGTGCAAACAATAACCATTTTTTCTTAATGAAATTTTTTTATTGTAAAAATATTCTTTCTGGGAAGTCATACTATGGTGATAAGCCTCCCCCCCCCCCCCCCCCCCCCCCCCCAAACACATAGAAATCTTTGCACAGATCTCACACAGTAGTCCAAAGTATGCACACATACAGAGAAGCACACTGGACAATTCAATCCATCAGTGACAACTCCTAATGCAATAAATTACTCAATTCATTTCCAGATTTGTTGGATAGAGTAATCTCAGTTTATGTAATTCCATGCCCACAAAACTGACTCCCAAGTGAAGTACATTATTAATACAGCACCAAATAATTGCAGTATGGAGGAGCACTTTGCCCTAGAAACTGAGTATGTCCAACACAGATGTCACAACAGGAGAATAGCAAACTCTTACCAGTCTGTACAAGTGTGTGTCTGCCCTTTAACACAGAGTTGAGCAAGTGGACAGGCGTGTGCACTAGAGTATTGTCATGATCAGAAGTATAAGACAAGAAAAAGAACTTTGGGAACTACACCTTTGGGGAATGAGTTCCCTGAAATCGTTTTTAAAGAAAAATAAAACAGAATTGAATTCTTCTGTTAATTGTTCCATAAATGCCTCATTCTTCATGGTTGTGGACTTCATGAGATGGGAAATAGCTCAACTGTATCTTTCATTATAGTAATCAGTAATAACATTTAGGTCTAATGTTGAGCACCCTACGTCTGATATTGGAGTTATAAATCAAAAGTTGAGTGCAGTTCAGAACTAGTTGGTGTTAACAAGTGGTTGTTGTTTCTTCGAGTATGACCAATCATGAATTCTAAAGCCCCAAAATCAAATAAGATCCCAACAATTAACACAATTAATGCAACATACAAATGCAACACCTTCCAAACAACACTTGAACAGTACGATATCAATCACTTGAGTATCCACATCCCTAACTTTATATGTGCACAGTTAAACTTATAATAGAGAAATAGGTCAAGGAACAAACTGCACTGGGTCTGTTTCACACACAAGCAAAATCAAAAGCTTACAGATAGATAAAAAAAAGCTTGAAATGTATCAAGCATAACCCGCTCGCATATTTGTGAATTTCCCATATTTTGCTTATCTGAGTAAGTGTCACAAGGAGAAGGAAAAAAAAGGGGGGGGGGGGGGAGAAAAAAGAAAAGAAAAGAAAAAAAAGAAAAAGAAAGGGGAAAAAGGGGGAGGAAGGGGAAAATAAGGGGGGGAAATGGGGGGGGGGGGGGGGGAAGAAAAAAATGGGGGAGGGGAAACAAACTGGAGACCAGGGATTGAACCTGGGACGTCAGTACTGGAAAATCTGAGGAAATGTCATAAGAACAACAGTAGCAACAACAACAAAGTAACTATGAGATCCTGTGAGCTACTGGAGCTCATGGGTAAAACCAGTACTATTATACTGTTATGTTAATCTGTGTTCAGTAACAATATTGTGCATTTGTGACTATTAATTAATGTTCAGTAATTGTACGGTGTATATGTGACTGGAATAACTTGTTTTCTTATTGTACTGTGTATTTGACAAATTGGCTTTACGATTTAGCCAAAAAATAACCGACCAGTATCTGACTGACTATGAAGGCATATGTATACTAGCAACATATACCCAGTGTTACCTGGGCCAATGTCAACATTAAACATCGTAGAACTTGCTCAAAATACCAATTTTAGATCTTGTACTTCATTTTAAAAGAATAGCTCATAAGTAGGGATACAATAAGCAATCACATTGATTCTTCAGAAAGGTCAGATTGATCTGGAGCATGCTTTAATGCTGAAAGGTAGATCACCAACCATCAGATTCATAAGTTTGGAACTCATTTAGGTTAATTTCTTATGTAATTAGTTTGCATAGGAAGGAAGGATTGAAGGATAAAAAGAACAAAGGAAGAAAGAAAAAAAAGAATGTCCAGTACCGGATTTGAACCCAGGATTTCAAATTTAACAGACCTGTGCCTCTACCATTGAACTGTGGTTTTTATTATTGTATTTTTTATCATTCCCCTGGAAGACTATAACTAATGACCAATTTTTAGGCTCTTTTTATATAAAAAATTGAATTCCTTCTTTCTTCACCAGGAGTGGTGACATCTCCAAAGTTTTAGGCTTAAAACCATCCCAGGTGTGCCAAGTGCAAACACTGAAAGTTTCATTCCTTTTGGTCCAAGGATTTGGTCGTTAACAAAAATAAATTGTACATTTTAGAAAATAGTAAATATGTTTGCATTCACCCACTACCTACATAGTTGGGGCCATAGTGCAACAACCTTACCCATCAATGCATCAATGACCTGTATAAGTGATAAGAGGAAACCACTGGCTATAAAACATAACGACAACAAGAAAAACACCCCAACAATGACAACTGGTTTATAGTTACCCATTAATGTTGGATCTGGTTGGATGCAGGAGCACGGGATAGTGCAAGAGAATAGTCACAAAGAGGAAGACTCTAGCCACTGTCATCATCACATCATCCTCAGGGTACTTGAGCATGATGTCAGACGGCACCTCACTGTAGAACTGCACACAGAGATCATTGGAAGCAAAGGGGAGAGTGGAGGTGGGAGGAGATAGGGAGAAATTATCTTTATAAATTAATTTATTAATGCTCAGTTAGTCGTTCTTATCTCATCCTGCAGGAATATATGTTTTACTCGGCTGGTATGCACATTATACTCACAGATTTTTCCATTAGTCATCTTATCAAGATTTACAAATGTTATAAATTTAGAAAAAAATAAGTACATATTAGTCCCAGCTACACATCAGATCCCACACATACTTGTGTTGCAGTTCCAGTTAAAGTCAAAATATTGCAAGGGTGAGAACCAAAATAAATGTATTGAGTGGTGCAGCAAGTGTGCACTTTCCAGCTTTGGCAGAAACCAGCCTAAACACTGTTTGCTTGCCATCTCCCTGGAGTTAGCTGACTACAGACAGTATATCTAGATGTTACGCTAGCATGGATAAAGATACAAACAACAATCTCAACATAAAATACTTACCATTCATTACTATCAGAACTACCGACATATCCTGTAAAGAGTCATTAAATAAACTTACATCAAAGTAAGCAGAAAATACAACCAGGTTGTAAATGAGGTAGGCAATCAGAATAGCTCCGATGATGATAAAGTAGAGCCTAGCTTTTGTTGGTCTTCCTGTCAGCTCCTTTTGAAGAGGCAGGAGGTTGAAGTGGCAGATGAAGGAGAGACTGCAGTAAGATATCACTGTGATGACAGACTGGAAGTCCACGGGAGATAATCTGACATGCTCATCTACGCTGATCTCATGCTTCACGTGGTCGACGACAGTCTTGGCAGTGATGAGAAGAGCGACCAGCACCATGCTGAAGATGCTGAGAGAAAGAGAGAGGGTAAGATGAAAGAATAAATTTTAAAAATTATAATACTGTTAAGAGTAAAATGGTGAAGACTAAAACATTGTGAAAGTTATTGACTGGCTGTGCTGAACAGCTATGAAGGGGATAATGGTTACATTCAAATTACTCATTAAAACATTCATAATTTTATTGTATTATGAGAATATTTATGTATTTTGATTATTTAATTTTCCCAAAAAGTTAAAATTATTTACGCCTCAAGCTTTTATTTAAGGCAATATGGTGGCAACAATATCAGCAGTTTTCTCACCTTAAGTAGCTGGTAAACTGTAGAGGTGTTAGATTTCTCAGGAGAGTAACAGGGAAGATGGGGATGAAGGCTACACACATGAGAACTCCACAGTTGAGGAGTGGAGTGCAGCCATCAAGACTTGTCTTTGCCACTACAAACTGCATCACTGCTGCAAGCTGGAGGGGAGAGGAAGATGCAAAGAGGGAGAAAGGACAGGAGGGAAGAGATGAGGAGAGAAAGTGCAACAAAAACAACACTACAACAGAAGAAAAGCATTTGTTATACTTTAGGTTTAAAAGCTATCATCTTACTTCTACACTGATCTTGACCAACTATTTCTGTGCATTCCAAAGATAACTAATTTTAAAAAATTACTATACAAGGAAAATATCCAATGCTAACACCTTTTTAATATCAAAAAAATTTAACATTTATGGTCTTGAAAATGAAAAAGGCATCAGTTTCCTAAGTGGTTGGCTAGCAGTAAAGTTCTTCATTAATTTTTTTGTATTTTCTCCCCTTTTACCTGTCACAGGTCTAGGAACACTTGGAATGGTGGGGAGGGGGCAGCATACATCCACAAGTTTTGCTCAAGAACAAAATTTTAACTAATTGTTTACTGTTTGGAAGCACCAAAGTTTGTTATAACCTGTTGTTACAACTAAGTGCTTTTACTGTATGGAAACCCTTACTTTATGGAAACCCTGTGAAGTGCTTTTTACTGTACATATAGAAACTTAAATTTTGTAAATATTATATAATTATTTGACACAGGTCTTAGTGTGGGACCACTCCTATTACCTGTTGCACACAAGTCTAGGAGCACTTGGAATGGTGGGGCAGGGGCAGCATACATACACAAGTTTTGCTCAAGAATGGATTTTAACTAATTGTTTACTGTTTGAAAACACCAATGTTTGTTGTTACAACTAGTTGGTTAGAAGTGCTTTTACTTTATGAAAGCCCTGCAGTTACAACTAAGAATTTTTTTTTTACTGTATAGAAATCCCGAAGTTGTAAATCTTACCACTACTTTAACCTCCCCCAAGTGTTCTAAACAATTATTTGCCTGGTCTAAAAACACTATGTTTTAATAAATACCACGGAACATTACAGCTTTGCCTGCAATAATCAAGGCACCAGTTGTGCACAGGTTGAGGTGTGGCCTGGTGGGGACCCAGCCCATGTAAATCCCAGCATCAATTGTGCATGCATGTCAAACTTCATGTGTCCAATTGCAAGGGTTGAGTCTTGTTTGTGCTAATACAAATAAAATACTAATACTATTACATAAATTAGTGATGATTGTTTTGTTTTGTTGTGTTTGTTGTTTGTTGTTTGTTTGTTGTTTTTTTTTGTTGTTAATTTCACAGGGATACCTCTGGTCTGATCCTCAAATGCTACCTGGAACCTTCTGATCGGCAGTGACTTACCATGCTGCATTTAGATATATCTATTTTTATGCAGTATTGAAAACCATTAATATGCTATGCAGGTAGAGGATGAATGCAAACATATTTAATGTTCTCTAAATTTTACAACTCATTTCTTGTTGGCATAATATCATCAAGAAATTTCTACTAATCCATGCACCACTATACACCTGCACGATCAACCTCTATCATTGCTACTGATTATGTGTTACAATGAGCTAAAAGGAAGGAAAAAATAACATAATTGGTTTAAAAAAGAGATTGATATGGTACAACTGTACACTTACTTCCTTACCACTGAAAAAATTGAAAAAATTGGAGAGAGGAAGAAATGAAACTAAATGAATTGAAAGTCAATTACATTTTTTCCTTAAGTTCACCTTCCTTAAGTGAAGTAAGTCAAGTCCCCCCCCCCCCTCAAATCTATAGTCTCACTCAAACTCATTGTCTGGCTCAATTTCACTAAGTAAAGGCCCGACTGAAGTCCACCGTAAGTGAAGTCTCTGCTTGATTTCACCAAGAGTGAAGTTTAGCTTGGAGAACAATTTTTCAACTGCAACACCTTTGTCCACTTTTACCGGAAAGTACTTTCATTTCAACTGCGAGGGTGGTTGCACTGTGGACCTTACTAAAAGTTCTGGTTTTGGTCTTTTGTTTCTCTCCTAACTTTTTCCTCAGACCCATTTAGGAGATTGCAAGACCATTGGTGGGGACAGGACGACTTAGGGAGCAGAATAAAATTGGAAAAATTGAGTTATATTAATGGTTAGCATACTTCCCCTGCAATACCGATATTTATATTTTTTTAAATAAAATGAAAATTATGGTACATTCTCTGGGTCATTAGATATCTTTATTACTATACATTTCCTGGATTTCATTGAACGTTATCCCAGTTGACAAATGTTCAATATAAAAGACCCAGCATCAATGGTCTAATGATAAGGTACCAGCATACCAGTGTTGGTGTGCACTTGGACTTCCTGTTTAATGCTCTCTGGCAAAAAGGGAACCTCAACAACATATCATAAGCAGAAGGAATTTTTTTTTTAAATAATAAAATAATTGACTCACTACAAATTAAATAGATAAATGTTATAATCTGTGTTTAGTGTATGTGTAACTGAGCTAATTAATGTTCCAGAAATTGTATTGTGCATGTGTACCTGCACCAATTAGTGTTTTCATTAATTGTATTGTGTTTGCAGGACGTTCAGCTACCTGTTAGAGTTGTGTGCTGTCATCATAGCAGATATTACCATTATAATGACATTACCAGGGTGATGATTGGCAGCCTATTTAATGGAGTCAATTTTGAATCCCACAGGCAGATCAGCATGCGGTTAACTTGTTAATCATGATAATATTCACCTTAGAATATTCAACAACTTAATCTCGGTCAACTTGCTATTGCATAAATCTCAAACGACAACACTAGTGGCAGCTACAAGAATGGATCTAGTTCATCCCAGGAAGACTACTCCTGTTTCAAACCAATCTGTGATTCTCCCGGGCACTGATGCATGTGAGAGATTGATCGAGCACCTCTGTGCCATATATGTTTTGTTCTCTCTCCTTACCCATTGACCACAAATTTATTACCCCACTGGTGTCCAGTGCAAGTCAAAACAAGCTTGTGGACTCAAAGTAAGTGCAAAGTCCCACAATTTCAAAGCGAAATTAAGGAAACCAGTAGCCTCTTTAGAGTTTGAGGAAGCTTCCATGCCCTTCCAGTGTCTGGTGCAATTTGAAAGAAACTTGTGTACTCAAAAGTGTAAAAAGTCCCACAATTTGAAGATAAGAGGAATAGATTTACAGAGTTTGAGGAAGCCTGCACACCATATGGAACATCACTTAGATAACACTATAAAATGATGAAATTTCTGCAAATGCTGATGGACACAAAGCTAAATTAACCACAAAGGAAGGATATAAATTGACGAAGACAATCGAAGGGAAGTAAAAACTGTGTCAGGAGGAGCATTGACGAAAAGAGAGAGAGTGAAAAGAAGTGAAATAGATAGACTGGAAGCTTGACGAGATACTACCTGAAGAGGACCATGTAAAAGAGGAAAGATAAGCAGAGGAAGACAAGATGAAATAAATTAAAAAAGAATGTGCAATGATCTTCCTGCACAACAGCCAAAAAGAGTAAGATACAAGAATAGCAGAAATAAAGGCACACCAAATACAGACAGAGAAACAGAAAAGCTAAACTGAGAAGGCTGAATCACGAGCTGCAGAAGGAAAAAGAAAAAGAATAGGTAAGCAGAGATATCCAGCTATTTGCATATCTTACAAAGATGACAGAGTTGGAGGGACTTAAACTTATTCTCCTAGCACAAGATTACATGAAAATGTCATATCTTCAAGCTTGTATGAAATTTGCACTGTGACTAAAGAAAAAACACAAGAAAGAAGGAAAGGGAGTAACGTAATTACAACTCCTCCATTCTACTGGATGAGGCCCTTCACATCCCTCCCTGAAATGTACCATGAGGAAGGGAAGGACATTGGTGCCTTCTTCTCTTCAACAAGAAGGAATTTTGAATAAGACAAACTCCACAGACAGAACGAGCAGGAGAAACAGCTGAATAATTCCATATTTTCATAGGTAGCTGACCCTCCAGGTGGTCTAAAGGTGTATAGTCATGTTCCCTTCACATATTTTTTCATAGGTCAATCCAATGTAGCCTTTAAAAAAGAAAAAAAAATCAATGTATACTAAAAAGAAAAAAAAACTGCCCTTCAGGGTTTTTTTTCTTCAATCAGCTTTCTACCTCCTGCAGTAACAAACTTGAATGATTGTTTACACACTTTATACCGCCTTGAATGATTTATCATAATGTATGTCTTATGATAAAAATTTCTTTAAATGCAACATTTGTGGCTATGACAAACCACTACCATTGCCACCTGATCCGAATGAAACCCTAGTGAGGACATGCAGTGATGTGCTCTAATCAATCCCTGAATGTATTATGAAGATTCCTCCAACAGTTTGGAAGGAGTAGTCTGCATATACCCATGAACAGTTTGTGAATTATAGTAAAATTATTGGTATAATATTAAACATATTCACCACTTCAAGCAGGTACTAAAGCTTAGGCCAACTACTATATGGGCACTCATAATCTTTGCTCCTACTGTACATATCAGTATAAAATGTACAAAAACACCCGTAGACTAAGAAACTTATAGCAATCAATTGAATCAAATGCAGTCCCCCATATTAAGAAGTCCACATGATCCTAACCACCACTTCGCATCACATGCAGATTACTCATGACAGAAGATTGCCGATTCAAAGGGAGTGATATCCTTTGCCAGTCTCTTTATTTGTCAAATCTAAAACTACTCGATCAATTTTATGAAAAATGCAAACTCAACATAGTAGACACCAAGGAGATGGACGTGAGCCTTTATGAAATGAGTTAATCAAGGATACATGAGAACAATTGTCCTTCCCCCAATATGGACTCGGTGCTTTCTTAAAGGGTGATATACAGTATGACACACATCTACATAGACACTGTCTCTTTTTAAATCAAAGTAATAAATTTTTCTATTACAGTTTTCTTTAGTTGAAGAAATCTTCTACATGATAAATTTGCATGCAAAGTGAAATACAACATGATTATCAAAGGCAATGCAAGAATCTGAGTAACTAAGTCCTGACAGTTCTTTCTCATGAGATACTTCAGGACAGCCAGTTGGTCCACCATCAGTGATAGTAAAAGACTATTCAAAAAAACTTAGTGCAAGCAAAACTGTTCCTGCTCATCATACCAAAAATCGTTCTTAGGAAATGGAAGTGTGATGAGCAGAATGCTTTCAGCTGAAAATTTCTCCTACTTCATGCATATAAAATAGTGCAGTAGGGGTTGGTGACAGGGGGGAGAGAGAGAGAGAATGGGGAAAAAAACCCCCGAGGTTAAGAGAAAAAGTGAGAGAATAGAAAGGAAGAAAAAAGAAAAGAGAGGAGAAAAAATGGGATGGAAAGAGAACAAGGAAATTTGTCTGATGAAGAAGAAGTGGGTAGAGTGGTAGGAGGAAGGGGAAGAGGTAAAGAAAGGGAGCATGGAGAAAGGGGTGAGTTGGTGAAAGTAAACTATGAAACATGCTCACCTGATCTCTGGTGTAGATCATGTAGGCAATGAGGGCCAGGAATAGGAAAATAGCAATTGTCAACAGAGAGAGAATCTACAAGATCAGTGAGTCACATGTGCACACATATAAACACTAATCTTATTCAAGATCCCCTTTCTTAATCCTCTCTTTACTAAACCCTCTCTCTCCTTAACCCTCTCTTTCCTTAATGCTCTCTTTCCTTAATCCCCTATTTCTTTAACCCTCTCTTTCCATCCTCATCTCAAACATTCAGTCCTCCTGATACCTTCATTTTACTTTCCCTTCACATTCTCCCTCCCCCACCTCCTTACTCTCCCAACCCTACTTACCCTTCCCACCACTCCAAAGGAGGCATACGCCAGATCTTCATAACTCCATACTTCCAATGTTGGGTAAACTTCAGTGCAGAGATCTTTGCTGGCTAGCAACAGGACCCCAACATAGATTGCTATCAGCTGCAAAAAAAGATACAGTAAAGCATCCTGTCAAACACAGGGTAATGGGAAGTTACTTGGTAGGGAGAAGAGACAACTTAGGAGAATAGAACTAGAGGGAATTGACAGAAGTAGGGGAGAGGTAACTAGGGGGTGAGTAGCAACGATGAGAGGAGAGACCTCCATGGGGATGGCAAGCAAAGCAAGGAAGGAATTCACAAAGTGTCATGACTTGTGCCCATACAAAGTGAAAAGGCTAGGACGGCAGTAATCTGATGGAGGGGTCTAATGCACAACCAGTGAACTTTTTAATTTTATATGCTCAATAATAATGAAATGTGATAAAAAAAATCTGAGCTAATAAGTTGGTACGCTTATCAACAATCAATTTGAAAAGGTCTGCAGATTCCAGTACCAAATTTTAAAATGTGGAAGGATTGAGTGTTAGGTGCAACCTTTGTGTCTCCAGCATGGAGCATGAATATTGATTGTGAGTATGCCTGATTATATTCACATGCAAGTTTCAATGAAGTTATGCAATCTTTCATTTCCTAAATCATTAGAGGTTACAAAAGGTTACCAATATGCACATCACTCATCAATGCATGGATGACACTATGAATAGGAATGAGCAGTGGTTGTATATTATATGTACCAGCATATACTACTTCAATGTTTGTACCTGCAAAGTCATCATACATACATATTTATCTCAGTGTCAGATACAGCATCAGAAAAAATCTTGTCAATAACAGTGTAGATTTGATATAAATATGAATCCTATCACACAAAAATATGATAATATTATGTGTAGGTTCAGTGTAAATTGTGAAATTGTGAAATTATGGCTGCAATTCAGCCTAGAGAGTCAATACTTCAGCTTGGAGCAGCATGTACAGTTTTGTCTTAAATACCAGACAGCAGCCTTTCACACTGACACACACTCACCATTATGATGAGGAAGATGATGCTGAAGACAAAGATACCTCCTCTAGAAAAGGCATAAGGGAGAGAAAGTGTCCCAGCTCCAATACAAGTTGTCAACAAGATGAAAATGGAGGACACAACTGTTCCCCTTGTTGCTTTTCTCAAATTATTCCTTAACTTGTCCAATGTCAGGGAAGTCATGGTGGTTCAGGGTTACCACGAACAAAAAATGCTTGTAAGTGCGACGAGATGGGTTCCTCCCACACCGTAATACTCACAAGAAATACATGCTAATCAGACCGGACTAATCACTTATCCAGGAAAACTGGAAGTGATCTCAAAAAGTCCTCAAAATTTTCGCAGAGCTAAAATATGTAAGAGGTTGCATTTTCAGCTCTCTAAATTTCGCTCATGAAGTGAACTACTCCACCTGCTGACCAGATTTGCAAGTGATTTGCTAAGCTAAAATTTGAATTATGGATTCATAAATAGTTCCTAAAATTGACTCACTGACTTTGCCATGGGAATTAGCTAATAGCTACATTTTTTCAAATCTCTTGGATTATTAAAAAGAACCTAGCCAAAGTGAATATTCATCTCACCTGGGTTATTTAACCATTTCTATTATTTTATTATCAATGGTTCCATCAATTTTCTTGGTCTTGCAATCTATTTTCCTACTGATTATTGCAGAGCTGGCTGGTGTACCCATAAGTACTGCAGGCAACCACGATCTTATTATAAATTTCCCTTATGTGTGTTTATTTATTAATTTTTTTGTTTGTTTGTGGTGTGACCTGGCCCATGGGCTTTGTTTCAAAACTGACCCCCTTAATTGAGTGATATTATAACAGAACACAATGAATGTACATAGCAATATATATAATCCAAACATGGCATAATCAATGGACATAAATTAGGTCAACAAATTACAATCATTGGCAATAAGAAAAAGAAAGGGGGGAAAAAAACAGTTCATAGAATTAAAAAAATACAATTCAATAAGTCCTTTTTATCAGGTATTAGAAGAAAAAAGGATGGAAAAAGCAGAGTGGGAGGAAGGGGGGAGAGTGGGAGGAAGGGGGGAGAGTGGGAGGAAGGGGGGAGAGTGGGAGGAAGGGGGGAGAGTGGGAAGAAGAAAAGAAGAAAAAAAGAATAAAGGGAAGAAAAAAGGGGGAAAAGTGAGAAAGGGGAAGGATGGAGTAAAAGATGGAAGGAAAATCACGAGGGAGAAAAAAAAAAGGAAGGAAAAATGGGGAGGGGGGGGGGGGGGAAGAAAAAGAAGGAAAATAGGAGTGCAAGAAGAAAAGAAATAAGGATTAAATAGGGGGAAAGAAAAAAGAAAAGAAAAAGTTGGGAGATAGAAAGGAAAGGGGGAAATAGGATAGATGGAAAAAGATGAAAGAAAAAGGAAGGTAAAAGGAAATAAAGACAGAAAGAAAAAGAAAAGTAAAAAAGATAGGATAAAAAGATAGAAGGAAGAAAAGACAAATAAAGATAAATGGAATAAAAAAGATGGAAGGAAAAAGTGAGGGAAAAAAGAAAGGAAAAAAAGTGGTGGGTAAGGAAAAAAAGGGAAAAAAGAGATGCAAGAAGAAAAGAAGTAAGGATAATATAGGAGGAAAGAAAAAAAGGGAAAAAATTGGGGGGAAGAAGGAATTAAGGAAGGAGGAAGAAGAAAGGATTGAAGGAAAAAGGAAAGAAGGAATAAAGATAAAAGGGAAAAGAAAGATAGAAGGAAATAAGATAGAAGAAAAAAGAGAAGAAAAAAAGAGAGGAAAAAAGATTGAAGTAAAAAAGATAAACAGAAAAAGATGAAAGAAAAAAGACAGAAAGAAAAAGGATTAAAAAAATTTTTTTTAAAAGATGGAAGAAAAAAAAAGTAAGAAAGAAAAAAAAGATAGAGGGGAAAAAGATAAAAGGAAGAAAAGATAGTAGGAAAAAGTGTAGAAGGAAAAAAAGATAGAGTAAAATATGATTGAAGGCAGAAAAAAGACAAAAGAAAAAAAAAGGATAGAAGGAAAGAAAAGAAAAAGATAAATGGAATAAAAGATGAAGGGGAAAAGTGAGGGAAAAAGAAAAGGGAAAACAGAAAGGGAGAGTGAGATGGGGGAAGGAAGAAAAAGGAAGGAAACAAGAGGGGGGTCCCTTGCACTGAGACCTGTGGCAAATAATTACTATAATATTTAGAAGTGTTTTAGACCAAACAAAATAATTGTTTAGAACAATATGATGAAGTTAAAGTTGTGTAAGATTTACAACTTTTGGTTTTCTACACAGTAAAAAGCACTCAGTTCTAACCAATTAGTTACACAGTAGTCACCCTCTTGAGAGACCACATTTTTCACACAAGATTTTGTACTTGCTGTATAAACTTAACCCCTATTGAAAGACCATCCATCTTATAAGACCGATTTTTGTCAGATTTAAGGGTGGTCTCTCAAGAGGGGGACTACTGTAACAACAAACTTTTGTATTCAAACAGTAAAAAATAAGTAAAAAAATCCATTCTTGAGCAAAAACTTGTGGATGGATGCTGCCTCTGCCCCACCATCCAAAGTGTCTCTAGACCTGTGTGCCACAGGCAATTACAAAACAAGTGAAGTTATGGCAGAAAAGATGACAATGAGTTCCATACTAAATAATTACAATAGAAAAATAATAAAAATTAAAAAAAGAAGATTTTAGTATATATTAACATTTCAAGTTTGAAAATACAAGAATAAAAAGAAGGAAAAAACAACAAAATATGTAAGTTAAAAAAAAAATCAAAAAAAAATCACATACACACACCAGAAAAACTCCATTTAGTACACAGATGAGAGAGATATGTTTGGACTCTGTTGACAATAGATGTGGCAGAATACAACGGTGATGCTGTTGGTTCCATTGCTGGGAGGAGGAGACCCAGTGTTCACCACAGCATCTATGGCCTGGTAATTCTCCACCACCAGAAGAACCAACCCAACCCCAAATATCACCCATGCCACTGCCTCTTTCAACACATCCCAGGAATCATATTGTGAGTGCAGGCTAAGTCCGGAGGCCACTGCTTTCTTCTTGTGGAGAACATAGCAAAGACGGAGGTAGAAGGCAGCTGGGTAGACATAGAGGACTAGAACTCCAGCTGTTGATCCCACAAAGTTCCACACCTTACTGACCTGAGCATGGCAACATACACGAAGAAAGAAAAACAAATTATAAAAAGTTCAACAGAAAACATGCTTCTTTCTTTAACTCTACTATAATATTAAATTAAAATTATTGTGACCACAACCCAATCCATCCACATGCCTAAAACTCATGTCTGTTTAGAGCTAATCAATGGGGTTCTTGAAACGATAGCGTACAGCATATTTGCATATGTCCAACTATCCTATCTGGGTGGGTTGTCCCACTCACCAGCAATACTCTTCATTAACGGCTTCCCTGAGCCCACCACCAGGTTCCAATTCCACCTACACAGCTAGCTTATAAAATCTCACTCAGTAGTTGCAGTAGCAGAGTTTCATACCAGTTCAAGTATAGAAAAGGATAGCATAGGAGCACTAAATGGTACACCAATTGCGAGATTATAACTGAAATTTTAAACTTCACAATCACTTCACATTAGTGATTCACTATAATCAGCAGAAGACTAGCTATTCTTCCCTTAATTACACTGCAGATATGATTTGATGCTGTGGAAGCAGCATTGAGAGCAGGCATATATCTCCATGAGTATTTATTATATGTTTCAGTCTTCAAAAAAAAAAAAAAAAAAAAAAAAAAAAAAAAAAAAAAAAGGCGATCTCTACCTATAATTGTAGTATATTTAAAATAACAACAAAAAGCCAACTAACCATCACAGATGTTCCAATGACCAAATCCTTACGTTGCTTATTTATAAGAACTAGTGAAAACCCGGGCCTACGGGCGGTTTTTCGGCCCCCCTTTGGTGGGCTGTAGTCACAAAAGTGTCTGCTTTGAAGACATGTAGATTTGTTAATACAAAAGTGAACACGTGATTTGGTTAGTGTTTTTTTAGAAGTAACTATTTGACATTTTTAGCCTTACACACGAAGAGGAAGAGGTGTGGCCAGATGGGACCCACCCCATGCTATTCTCAGAGATAAGTTTTGTATCTGCATGCCAAAGTTTTAGGCCTGTAGCTCAATTCTTTTTTTCTGCTAAAACTACCATTTTTGGCTTTTTTTTAAATACAGAAAGGATATGGCCATATAAATATGCATATGATGTTCCCCTGGAGAACACTGATTTTAAATATATATGATTTTGTGGGTCTAGCTCCATTCTTTTTCTGGCAAAAGTACCATTTTTGGCTTTTTTTAATGCAGAAAGGGGTGTGTCCATATAGATATGCTTATGACATTCCCCTGGTGATACTGATGGGACCTACCCCATGTTATTCGAAGAGTTAAGTTGTATCTGCATACCAAAGTTTAGCCATGTAGTTCCACTCTTTTTTCTGGCGAAAATACCATTATTATTATTATTATTTTTTAATGCAGAAAGGGGTGTGGCCATATAGATATGCTCATGACGTTCTCCTGGTGACACTGATTCTATATATATATATATATGTGTGGGTTTATGGGTCTAACTTCAATCGTTCATGCGTGAATCGAGGATACACAATGGGACAAGAATAACTTGACAATAAACAAATAATTAGTCAACTCCTTTGATGGACACTTCCACTTACATCATTAATGAAAGTGGCAGCAGAGAAGGTCGCCAAGAAGATAGTTGCAGTCTCCACAAACCAGAGCACAGTGGGTACCTGTACATGAGTAAGCAGTACATTGCAGATGCTGGTTAAAGGCATTACTGAGGTATGGTACACCAAAAAGTTTCCAAAAGGATAGAAGAAAAAAAATTTTTTTTTCTTTTTAAAATCAACAACCAAAAAAACAACAACAACAAAAATTATTATATTATGAGGTAGGGAGGAGGATGGATTTAAAAAATATGATGAAAAAAATAGATGAATAAAATAAATTAATCAATTAAAAAAGATATTAAGAATAATAATAATTCCCAAGCTCATTTTTGCTCCCTTCGTGGGTAAATGTACTAGGAAATTATCTCCTTAAGCCACCACACCTCCAGGCACTCTTGATACAAGAATGTGTATACATGCAATTCATAAATAAAATCAAACAAATCATGTTCAAATAGCTGTTCAATCATCATCCTGATATTGAAGCCCAGCCACGCTGGTAATCTAGTTAGCGATTCTATCGTCATACTTTGATGTTGAATCCCAGCTACTCAGATGAAGCCCCGCTACTCAAGTAATTGAGGAAACAAGATGTCGGGATGATTGCTGGCAAAGTAGCCCAAGAAGGCAAAAAGTCCAAATAGAAATGTATACATTACATGTGTACATAGTAGCCAGCCCAAAAAAAAAGAAAAAAAGAGTGTGTAATTCCTCCTTCATATTCTAATAAACACTATTTCTGGCTCTAAAGGACATCGATGGTGCTCCTCTTTACCCACTTTTATGGGTTTACTTTTCTATGATATTTTTGTAAACATTCTGCCAACTCGGACCATATATAGAAGCAATGTTTGCTTCAGGTACAATCTAGCACAACTAAGGAACCATTAAGGGTAACACAGCAAAGTAAGAGAGACAGGAAGTAACATAATTTATACCCCCTTTCTTTTTTACTTACTTTACATACTTCACCTTCCCTGGACCTATATTTTGCATGATGTGGTGAGGCAGAGAGCACTCAGCTAGTCTAAAGAGAGCCTTTCCCCGGCATGTTCCAGGGTATCTCACGATATTTGATATCACGAAATAAAGGGGTGTGACTAGGTTGGGACAATAGAAAGTAAGGTGTGGCTATGGGTATATACTATTGGTGTAGTGATGAGCCCATGTGCATGTCACATGATCATCAATAAAATAGTTGAGAAGGGCTCCAGGTTGAATTGGGTCATTTGTTTTGTTATTGACTTTTGTTATTGGCTATTTTTATGTAAACAAAATTGAAATATTATATATAAACATGGCCTCTGTTTGTAGATAATCATTAAGACAAAAAAAATTATAATTAAAAAATATATATATTATAAAAATTGTTAATTTTGAGAATATGTAATTAAAAAAGAAAAGAGAATTAAGCTAGAATAATAGACTAGCAGACAAGAATAATGGAATAATTATCCATAGCACCATTTAGACCTTAAAAAAGAAATAGAATAAAAATTTTTTTTAAAAAATAATTGTTTGGATAATTAAGTAAGTTCATAAGCTGAGTGTACATATATTATACAGGCAGTTTCACCTATTCAGAATTTCATGGAAAGGTGTTATTTTCAAAGTGAGTAAAAGAGGAATAATAAGTGGAAATCTTGAGAATACAACAAGAATAGAATGATAAGTAAATAAAAAAGAGTAATTTATCAAGGCCTTCATAGTCATCCAACTCTACCTAGAGTACCACAGATATTATGCCACATACACACACTGTACACGCTAGCACGAATGAACGTACGTACACATACATCAACCTATGACAGAGCCAATAAAATATCACTTGTGCTATAATAGCAGCTACTCGACAGATATCAGACCAAACTGACATTGATGTGAATATATTTGCTCCCCCACAACTCCTCCTCCCTCCTAGGTGGTATACGTAAACATTATACCAATAAGTCAACTCTACTCATTCAATCTCTTCATTGAAGAAGATATCACTAATCAAGTCAGCACACCTTCAATTGCACATTGTTGATCTGCGAGTCATGTACATTCCTCTTATCTCCACTGGTTTCTTTAAGAAGCAAAGGTTCTGCTTCATCTTCATTTTGAACTTGCGGGACTCCCTCCCTCTTGAAATAAAACTTAGATATCACCTTGTACGAAAGGTAAACAGCCCTAAAGAGAATACAGAGTAACCAAATGATGGCACATACAAAATTCTAATAAAGCATTGATTATATTTCTTACAGCTACTACTGTTAAAAAACATATTAGACAATAATAAATCAAAGATCACTTAAATGCTTTGAACAAAGCACAACACATTAGCAAAGGTACCAATTGTAAGGGCAGCCAGTGCATTGACCCTGAACATCTGCCTACAATAATATTAATTACTTTAATATGGTAGACAATTATGAAATGGTGAACACTTATATCACGACATGTTGACCTAACGGTTGGTAGCAGGAAACCACTGGTTATAAAACATAACGACAACAAGAAAAACACCCCAACAATGACAACTGGTTTATAAGTACCCATTAATGTTGGATCTGGTTGGATGCAGGAGCACGGGATAGTGCAAGAGAATGGTCACAAAGAGGAAGACTCTAGCCACTGTCATCATCACGTCATCCTCAGGGTACTTGAGCATGATGTCAGACGGCACCTCACCGTAGAACTGCACACAGAGATCATTGGAAGCAAAGGGGAGAGTGGAGGTGGAGTGATCACCATGGAACACACACACACACACACACAATATGTGTATATATGCATATTGCATTAATTATATGTTTCAGTTACAAAATTTAGAAATATTATTTCAAATTTAATGAAAGCCTTCCTCTGATTTAGAGCAGGGGGAGTGGGGGAGGAAAATGTAAAGTTAAATTAAGACTTATCCACACAACATACAGGTTTGTATCTCTCTCCAGCATCATCAGGTTTCAAATATTTTCATGCATTCGTTTCAAGTACCTAGTTCAAAAAAGGATATTTTATTTGCTCTTGCATGATTTCTTTATTCTGTCTTATTCCCTCCAAAATGTCATCGCACCAAAATAAACTTACATTGAAGTAAGCAGAGAATATGACCAGGTTGTAAATGAGGTAGGCAATCAGAATAGCTCCGATGATGATAAAGTAGAGCCTAGCTCTTGTTGGTCTTCCTGTCAGCTCCTTTTGAAGAGGCAGGAGGTTGAAGTGGCAGATGAAGGAGAGACTGCAGTAAGATATCACTGTGATGACAGACTGAAAGTCCACGGGAGACAATCTGACATGCTCCTCTACGCTGATCTCATGCTTCACGTGGTCGACGATAGTCTTGGCAGTGATGAGAAGAGCGACTAGTACCATACTGAAGATGCTGAGAGAGAGGACAATATAAGAGGGTGAACAAATAGCGAGTGTTTATAATGCTTATTGGAAAGATAATGAGCACCACCCCATGATGTTAAACCAGATTTAACGGCTATGGAGTCGACAATGGATATTCAAGAACTACTCATCGAAAAAGTAAGATAAAGAAAGAAAGGGAGAGGGAGGGGAAGAGAGAAAGAGAAAGAAAGAAACAAACAAACAAACAAAAAAAGAAAGAAAGAAAAAAGAAAGAAAGAAAGAAAGAAAGAAATTTCTTGCCTTAATTATGGTGGCAACTATTTCAGCAGTTTTCTCACCTTAAGTAGCTGGTAAACTGTAAAGGTGTTAGATTTCTCAGGAGAGTAACAGGGAAGATGGGGATGAAGGCTACACACATGAGAACTCCACAGTTGAGGAGTGGAGTGCAGCCATCAAGACTTGTCTTTGCCACTACAAACTGCATCACTGCTGCAAGCTAGAGGGGAGGGGAAGATACAGAGAAATAATAGAGAAATAATAGAGAAATAATAGAGAAATAATGAAGAAATAATGGATAATAGAGAGGAGAAACGAGAAGGGAGAGGTGAGGGGAAATAACTGGGGGGGGGGGGGGGGGGGGGAAATGCATTTGGCTTATTCCTGGGTTTATATAGTTATTATTCTGGATATTGTTTATATAGTTATTATTCTGGATATTGTTCCAACCAACAAATTTCCTTATTCTATCTACTGGGAGGGGAGGGAGGGTTAGGTTAGAAACTTCACCCCCCCCCCCCCCCCCCCCCCCTTAAAAATGTATGAATGTATGTGGTGGATGTATACAAGCTCCTATATAGTCAACTCTGGATTACCTAACCCACCTGACCTGGATGAGTTAAATCATGTTCTGCATGTTTGTATTCATGTTGATATACTTGGTCTTAATCTGATGTATGTTTGGATAACAGCAGTCACTGTCATGGTTCCCCATACATACTGTGTGCATGAGTGCCGACTATACAATTAATTTAGTCCTTCAAAACTATAGGGTTCCAGCCAAATTGAACTATCAGTACTAGTGGTGCATGTATGCATGCATGTCTGTCTGTACGTATGTTTGTATGGGTGTGTAAAATTTAAACCTTAATAATAATTTTTATGGCGCATTAAAGATCAAAAATGCAGAGAAAAAAATGCTTTTCGTTACCCTTTCCTGAAGGGCTAGTGAGAAGAATAGGAGCCATGGGCAATTGGACATGTCAACTAGTGGAGGGACCTCATCATGATTGTATTCAACTCTTGTGAGAGCACTGTTCCAATAGGGCATGCTGTGCAGGATTCATGTGCCTCTATTTGGTGTGATTGCATGATGGATATTATTGTTGAGGGGGAAGATTAAAAAAATTTCAGTTAATACCATCCCACTAGCTTTTGTTACCATAGGTACAAACACACTAAGGAAGGATTAAATAATAAGAAGTATGAAAAACATATAGGTGTGGAAAAAAGAAAGAAAAGGAAAGTAAAAACAAAGGGGGGAGGAAAGGAATAAAATGGGTGAGAGATGGGAGGGGGGGGCAGGGAGAGAGAGAGACAAGAGAGTGAACAGGAAAGGGGTGAAATAAGTGGACTAAAGCATGCTCACCTGATCTCTGGTGTAGATCATGTAGGCAATGAGGGCCAGGAAGAGGAGGATAGCAATTGTCAACAGAGAGAGAATCTACAAGATCAGTGAGTCACATGTACACACATGTAAACACTCATTTTGTTCAAGATTCCCTTCCTCAACCCACTCTCTCCTTCACCATTTAACCTTCTCATACCTTAACCCTGTCCTACATTAACCCTCTCTTTCCTTAATCCTTTCATACCCTAACCCTCTCTCATCTTAACCCTCTTTCCATAACTTATGCTTCAACCCTTTTCCTTAACCCACTTTCCTTTTCCTTAATCCTCTTTCCTTAACCTCTTACCTTAACCCTCTCTTTCCTTAACATCTTTATTTCTTTAACCTTCTCTTACCTAAACCCTCTCTTTCTTTAACCCTCTCTTTCCCATCCTCCTCACACACATTTGGTCCTTCTAACACCTTTCCTCACTCTCCCAACCCTACTTACTCTTCCCACCACTCCAAAGGAGGCATATGCCAGATCTTCATAACTCCACACCTCAAGGGTTGGGTACACTTCAGTGCACAGATCTTTGCTATCGAGCAGCATCATCCCAACATACACTGCCATCAGCTGCAACAGCAAGAGATGCAGCATTCATAAGGACATGCTATGGCAACTTGGGAGGTAGAGAAGAGTGACAACAACAGTTAGAGAAGAGAGGCAACCACAAGGGGTGGCAGTTAAACAAATGGAAGGGGGTGCCCCTGGCATCTACATGCAGATTGAGTGACGCTACTCATACACAGTGAAAACAACCAACACACTGGAGTGGGCAGGCAGTAGGTAGGGCCACACTGAAGGATGAGGCCATTAGAAATGCAAGTCTGAGCTGGATGGTGCCTAACAAGATTATAACAATACAGTATTCATGAATTTTGCAAGGTCAAAAACTTGTCTTAAAGAGAAGATGTACATTGAACAAAATTTTAGATCTTCATGTGGTGAGTTTTTATTGTCATTTTCCTGGGAGTCAGGAAGTGCCACAACCGGTGATGTCTGAAAAACAAAATCAAAAGGACAGCTGGTACTATCCCATATTGTCTCCAGTAAGGTGGTGACTGACTGACCAGGAAGAAAATGCAGCATGAATCCTGGAACACTGAAGTACTATTCTGGGACATTCATGTAAGAGGGTAGTTGACTACAAAGTATGGAGCTTCAATCCAAGAATACTCAATACTATCTCAGGTTATGGACCATTCTTAGCAACCAGTGGGTAAGATGATGAAGCAGACTATCGCCATTATAAAACAAACCTGCCTGACACCTTCAATTTAGGGATGAGGCCATCAATATTGTTGCTGGGCAGTGAGTTTACAAACACTCTAATATGTACCAACCCATACTATTCTATTCTCTGCACCTGCAATTAAGACAGCTACATACTCTTCTCCAAGCATCAGATCTGGAGAACCAATGAAATACAATTTGTGTCAATGCAAAGACAACACCAAAACATGGTGAAGCCAGGACTACAAATTCAGACCACAGACTGCATTACTTCTCATGGTATAGCTGGCACATGTATGCCAGATATAAGACTAAGGACTTTAAAATTCTACATACTTACCATTATGATGAAGAAGATGATGCTGAAGACAAAGATACCTCCTCTAGAAAAGGCATAAGGGAGAGAAAGTGTCCCAGCTCCAATACAAGTTGTCAGCAGGATGAAAATGGAAGATACAACTGTTCCCTTGGTTGCCTTTCTCAAATTCTTCCTGAGACCATCCAAGCAGCCTGAAGTTTCCTCCATATTTAATTGAGGCAAAGAGTAGTATTCAGATTCCTCTGCAGTCATAAGGAACGTGTATTAAGTGCTCCAGCAAGTTTCTCAGCTTGTTTTACCCTGAACTGATTTCCTCCACGAGTGAGACTGCTCGCTGTAAACAGCTGGAGATTGGCCACAATCTAGACCCTCAATTCTAATTACCACTCACCTTTCTGCCTACCTGATATTTCTGCTTACCTGAAGAAATAGGCGTGGTAGAGTTGAACAACTGAAAACGTAACTGTGTTTATCCACCTGGAGGGAAACTACAGTAAGAACAGTGTACAGGGATTGGAATCCGTATTGATATTGTATGAAGTCTATAAAACATCAGGGAACATCCATGTTATGGCTCAAATATATATTTAATAGGCCTGGAAAACTTAAGACTCAGAGAAAGGAGTTAAACTCTAACAAATGTCAATATCAAATCCCTGATAAGACCACTTCGCTGTTAGTGCTTCCGAATCTGAGTGTGTTTAAAAATCCATTGTTTCAATAATAATAGTAAAATAATGTTTTAAAAATCTATTTCAGTTTTGTATTTATCAAGGTTTTGATGTTGAAAAATCCCATGCAACTGTATTTTAAAAAAAGTTGGAATGGTCTTAGATCTCATTGTGAAACTTATGAATGAACTCAGGTTACTCTCTATTATACCAATTTAACATTATTTTATCTTGCAGAAAGGGTTGTATGTCTATTGCAACCATGCAGGTGAAAGTGCAAATGGTCATGTAGTTTGATAAAACATGTTTTAATAAAGAGAAACAGATGTCATTGTTTCTTCTAAATTGCCAGCATAACAACAAAAGTGAAGTCAACCTGGTAGGCACCCCTATTTCTGTAAATGGTTGTAGGATTAAAAGGTTCATATCTGAGTGCACATTTCAGACCTATCTCAATTCATTTGTTATTGCAGTGTGGTTTTTAATTTGATAAAATAAAGCAGTGATCAGGAAGCTCCCTTAAGGTTGGGTTCATAACTTGCTATCAGACAGAGACAAATTAACAGACGAAGGGGGAAAAACTCAAAACGGTACATACTTAAAGTATTTTCAGACTTCAGCTGATACGGTCCTCCTAAGTTGCACATTCACGATGAAAATCTAGGTAAGGTCTATTTTTCAGAATAATACAGTTATCTGAACTCTGAACCCCCAATCCCCCAACCCTTGAAGTACTCGTAAAGATCACGCCTTTAAGGGGCCAGAGATCGAGGGTGAGGTCTTCTTTCAGAAAGTTGTCAGTGGATAGCTGCTGTAGTATTCTCGCCATCGTGCTAGTGTGTTGCTACTACCCCTTGCTACTACCCCAAGTGTTACTACTACCCCGAAGTATAACTAGAACCATGCCTGGGAGACTGAGGAGTAAGCACCTACTGAAAATGGGTTTATTACAACTTATTCTTTTGGTTTATTTATTAAAAAAAAATTTTTGTCCGGCCTGTTAAATTGTTCATTTACAGAAGGGACAGGTAAGTCGGACAAGTTGCAAGGAGCCTGTCTGAAGTGTTGCAATGTGTGCTGCAGGCTTTCTCCCTGGAACAAACTGATCTGCTACAGTAAGTCTCTAAAATTAGTGTGCTCCTTGGTTAACATTGATTGATTTTATTGGCTTAGGCTACATGCATTTGGGCTTACAAAGATGATTGTGCAGATACCTTTTTGAAGTTGTGCCCATTATCAATATTGTACAAAAAGAGAGGGAGGAATGTAGTGGCAAGTGTTGAACTGTGCTTTGGATGGAAAAGGAATGATCTGATGTTATGCACGGACAATCTGTTTCTATGAGTTGGAAAACAAAACTAATGATCAATATAAATCGAAGTACTAATGTTTTCCACCAATCATGTAACCATCAACTTGTCTTTCAACTTTACCATCCTGTCTGGTTAGGGGAGAAGGAGATTGTTCAGGTGTGGTAAGCTCTGAGGGTAAGGAAACCAGAATAATTGACCTTCATTGCATATGAGAGGTTGTTCATGGGATTTTATACTATCAGCATAACATCAGCCTGTTTGGCAAGTGAATAGAGAACCTTCCTCATTCACACAAGTGTTTCCAGTGAAATCCCTCTCCTCTCCTGGTGGGCTAGCGTTGGTTTGAGTGGGCTAGCGTTGGTTAGGTGGGCTAGCATTGGTTTAGGTGAGCTGGCATTGGCTTGCTTGGCATATTGGGGACAAATATAGACATCCCTCATTTTTATAAAATGAAATGTCAGGTGGGTGATGATTCAGGCCCTGCTCATACTCTGGCTACAGATTGTACATATGAAATGTCAGGTGTGTGGTAATTCAACTCCTTAAACTGTGACTGCAGATTATTATAGACGAAAGACGTCTACTATTTCTTCAATGTAGTGTTTCTATTGTTGGTGTATAGTTGTGAACTTCTATGTGTTGCTATCACTGAACAATGTTGGTTGGTGGTGGTGGGAAAGTAATAGAGCTCCTCAGCAGTGTGAGAAGTGCCAGGAATGGTTCTGCAGCAGGGGGAGGGGAATAGTATTGCCCAGGTGCAGGGGAAACCAGGGTAACCACTAACTGACACACCAGCAACAGATGATGATTCTTCTTTATTTGCTCCCTCCAATCTATGGAGAGCCATGTGGCCGAACTTGGTAGAGGTTAGACAGGACAGGTGTGTGTGTGTTTGTTTGCTCATGCATGATGTGTGGTGTAACGGGGATGGAGGGGGGTTTAGATTTTACAGGTTTATTGACCGGGCATCGTCATAAACCTGTAATGGTCTCTAGTTTTCTCTGGCTTAAGATTCAGTTGTCCCTCTCTGAAGTTAGCTACCATTTGAGACTGGTTGGACTAGTTGGTAGGTTAGGGTCACTTAATAAAGAAATTGAGCATTTCTGGAGTTGAGTGTATGCCATGTTATTGTTGTGTGTGTGTGTGTGTATTTTTTTTATAATTTCAAAAACTCGCAAATATTCTATTTATTATTTCCCCTTCTATTGGTCTTTTTGATGTCAAACTGAAGCTTTTTCTGAGCTTTCTAATGATCTAATCAGTGTTGTGTATTGTTATTACCGTGGTCAACATGTAACATCACTGGACCACTTGTGTGACTTCACAATAACAAGAGTCATGCTCTAAGTAGTACCACTGAGCACTGAACCACTCACCACTTCTCCAGCACCCATCACATGTTGATTGAGCTGTCAGATTACTGGCAACTGGGCTAGTTGTTTGTTGTTGTTGGTTTTATTTTTAATTAAATGAAATATGAAATCAAGAAAGATTGCTAAACATTTAGTTGTGTAAACTCTTTAGAGAGAAGTGAAACATTGAAGTGAAGCTTTGAAACACCTCCCCACCCCCCCCCAACACACACAATCAGACCTGAAACTTAAAAGTGGTAGATAAGTTAATTAAGTTTTGTTTATTTATTAACTAGAATTTGTTGTTATTCCTTCAGCTCTGATTGCTCTCAGCATTGGAACAGCAGTGCTTCTGATTGGAGGCGCTTTTGGTGAGCTAACACACTACCATAAGTTCTCCCTCTACACTCTAGTGAAATGTAATAATACATTACCGAGGTATAGATATTTATTGTTTTCCTGTATAGTTCAGGTAGATGAATTGATGATATATTTGTGTACTTGTGAACAAAATGCACTACTTATTGTCTTCTCTTTTGCCTAAGCCATGAACAAGTGTACCTCTTGTATAAAATACATTCTTGACAAGATTTAGAGTATGAGGAGTTTCTATCAACTATAGCAATGTCATAAACAGGCACTGATGTGATAGATTGTTGCTCCAGTAGTCAGCATCATGTCAGCTCCAGCTGGTATGTATAGTTTCACCAAGTGATGCATTTCATGCAGTGCAGTAGCAACTCATTCACTTATCCTTCCCCTGATCACAGGATCACTGCTTCATCCAACTCCTGATCTCTACCACCATCATCTCTGCTTCTCGGCTGCAATCCATCTTTATCAGCTTTCTTTCGTAGTCTTGGCTCACTCTCCTCTTTGTCTGATGTTATAGGAATACCCACTGTTAGCTCACACCGCAGTAGTACTAATTACAAGGCATGCTGCCACCAGAGGCTATGCTTATACTTGCATATCTACTAGAAAGCACCTCAGTCCTCTAGAGCAGTCTGACCTGTCACTAGTGGGCTGCTCCCTTAAATAGGCTACAGCTCACCTGTTCGGGATCAGGTCACATGACATAACACAACCAATCAAATCTCAACATAATTTCCTGTAGATACTTAACACAAGCATGTATATAATACAAGGTTCACACTTAACAGTCAACACTCCATTTGATATTGACATCGTTTTTGATAGTGCAGTAATTGCAGGGAGGAACGCCCAGGGCCTCATACCGACATTATACTCTTCATTTAGAAGCCTGTAGCTCTTTCTTCCTAATTTTATCTAGAATTTCAACTAGATAGGCTTTGTATGCTCTTTGCCATCTCTTTCTTCTTGAAGAGATCCACTGGCTATAGGTAACATGCCTGTGCTTATGCTGTAGTAATATAATAAATATATTAATTATTTTTCTTTCTTTTTTTTTAGTGTTTAACATTCAAATTTGCACTATTTCATACTGATTAGATTTAAATGAGTGAGGTTAACTAAAATATAGTGTGCTGTCTGTGGATTGTTCTCTCTGAGTTTTTCTACAGCACTAGGTCTTGTAAGTTGCCATGCTTGTCTTGTTATCATGCATGTCCAGTTGTATGTCTTTGTCTATTATTTCTCATTGGCAAGTGTACATGAATGCAAGACCTCCAACTGTGAATGCATATTTCACTGTGTGGTGCAGTGGCTTTCAAGCTACAAAATACCTTCACTTGCCAAGGTCAATACCGTATATGATCTCAAGATACCAGGAGGTCTGATTGGTCTTAAACATTTAGCATTTTTCCTTGTGCTAAACTGTGACAGTGGCATGTCCTCTCTCTAGGTGAGGTGTGTATGCACAAATTACTCCATTTTATTCTAGGACGCCTATACTTTTCTTTAAGTCCTTAACGCTCTATTTTGGTATCAAAGGATAATATATCCTTTCTTTAGCTCAATGTAATGAAGGTGGTTGGCTCAGTTAGGTAAACTACTGTCTTGTGGAGTAATGGACAATTATCATTTTGGTGTCAGGAGCAGCCAGCTTTTCCCTTACAAGTGTGAGAACTCTTGGGCTGCATCCCTGCGGTTAAATGCTGTTACATGCTTCCCTGAGGGTAAGTGCTGCTACATGCTTCCCTGAGGGTAAGCGCTGCTACATGCTTCCCTGAGGGTAAGCGCTGCTACATGCTTCCCTGGGGGTAGGTGCTGCTACATGCTAGTGCATTATGATAATGCTGAGGCACCGATTCCAAGCTTAATTCACTGTCCAAGCCACAGCCCATGTCTGTGGTGTGTTCTTTTATGGCTTGCAAAGTCTGTGGTCAGCAGAGCTGAATAGACCTGATGTTCAGTATCTATCAATGGGCCAATAGGCATTGTGTTGACATGTACCTAACTTTTCCTCTGATAACATCACCTTTGACACAACTGGGAGTGCTGGTGCCCACTGACCAGCCTTTGACTGTGAATAGATCTGTGCTTAACTTTCTACTCTAAATTGGAAATAGGAATCCCAGAAATAGCACATTTTTCTTGGAGAGGTCTGGTTTTAATTTCAGCCATGTTTTTCTATTTACATGAAGTAATTTGATAGTGCACTTGGATCTGGAAGACATAATTTCCATTAACATCTTCTAGTGCATGTATTTAAAAAAAAATTCCAAGTCACTACCTGTCTGACTTCAAATTCTTGTCAAACTCCCTCCCACTAAATCGTGCAAAGAAGAGCGAAACTGACGATGTGAGTTTGAATATGTAAAAAATACAAATTACCAACATCGACCTTCCTGTGCATTAAATATTAAATATTATACATAATGGCAACCAAATGAACATCCAACAAAAATAGATGGTAAATTGGTTTTTTGCAGCTGCTTGAGTATGCAGAAATTACAGCTTGTATTCCTATATGGCTAATAATTCGTAAGTATACTTTGACCTTCACTTAACTCATTATACAATAAAAATACAAAAACTCTTAGTTACTGGGAGGCTAGGAGCTCAACTTTTTTTTTTGTGCTAAAATCCCCTTGCTGCCTTGTTGTCTTATTTTGAAAAGAGCCCCATCGAAATGACCAAAAGTGTTTGTTTTTGTTTCTGTTGTTTTCAGTGCACCTTGGAACTACAACTGGGCATTGTCTGCCACTAATTTACCTTCCTCTGGAACACGTGGAGATCTAACATTGTATTTGCAGTTCATATATCATAATATGGTCACAGCACTTGTCGAGTATGGGATAATTGGTGTGCTGGCAAAGAGGACAGTACAAACATTGCAGTGATGCAAGTATCCATTTTCTTTTCGTAATTCTTCTATAGAAGATTCTTTTGACAGGAAAAATATATTTTTTCAGACTTAGGAAGTGTTTACTAGAGGCGGCTGAGGAAGGTCGCAGGAGTTCAGGCTTTGTGGCAGCTGGTGATCACTTGGGGACAATGAGGAGTAGTGTTGCTCAATTAAGAAAAAAATTTTTTTTTAATAATCTGCGTTTTCTGTTTCATTCTTTCTGGAGACACATTTGCTCCATGAGGGAGTCCATGGGTAATGGTCTAATGCAGAATAATGATGAAACTAAGGACATTCATATATGTATGTAGCTGGAGTGTGCGTAATAGTCCAGAGCTCTGCTTCAAAACCATTCAAGGGATAAGCAATAATCAGTTTTAAACCCCCCCCCCCCCCCCCCCCCCCCTTTTCTTCTACAAGGTTTGAAATGTTTTCTATCTATCCAGTTAAGTTACTAAAGGTCCACTGGTGTCTTATTCAGAGTTATGGAAAAAGGAACTTCACAATGGTTGTCTACGGTTCACAACAGCTAATGCAATAACAGTGCTGGCACTAGCTCATGTGATTGTTAGCACTTGCTCATTCATGTGATCCACCACATGCATATGTAATGTTTGCTAATTTCCCTCATCCTTACACTCCATCTCTTATGGTCCAAATTTTGTTGCCATAATTGGCAGTAATCTTTCTTGCCACAACTCTGAACAATCAACCACATCACATGATCATATGTTCATGGATGCAAGCTTGTGGAAGAGGGTGGAGCCATTGAAATATTCCACTGTTGCTGTGTTCCTGTTACAAGCGAGGTGTATGAATGCATGGACTGATGTGGGAATAGCGTGACCTTCTGTACATGTGTGTGTAGGTGTGGCCTTATGTACATCTGTGTGTGGGTGTGGCCTTATGTACATCTGTGTGTGGCCTTATGTACATATGTGGGTGTGGCCTTATGTACATCTGTGTGGGTGTGGCCTTATGTACATCTGTGTGTTGAAGATGTGATCTAATATCACTAGTAAATAGATATAAAAAATGTTTACATTCAAAAATATTGAATCCGAAATACTATTTTATGGCATAACTCCCTTCACCCCTTACCCTACTAGCCTCTGTAGACACTGATAACAACGATGATCGCATATGTTCTTCTAAAACCAAAGATGACCCAGACTCATCGGGGCAAATACCGAATGAGGACCCAGAAGTGCCGCTACTCAATAAGAATGCTAACGTCTGGTGGCTGGCGGTGAGTCACATGATGTAAAATAGATATCATGTGATGGTTTCCAGTGGGTGTGGTTTCTCATCAAGTCATTCATTTATGTGAGGGTTGTTCTTGGAATGTGATTGTCATGTGACATGCTTTGTGACAACAATGTGACAGCTTCGTAAGAATGGAGTATTTTCATGGTAATATTTGATATTACAATTTAAGAAGAAAAGGCTCTGGGCAATTGAGCCAAGTTATCAACTGCTATAATGTTGATGCATGATGTAATATTGTGTTATAGTGAAACCCAGGAAATTTTTATTTACACCCTCCAAATCAATGTGCACGCGCACGCACACGCACACACACACACACACACACACACACACACACACAGAATGCAGGTGCCTTTGCCATTGTAATGGTGGCGATGACTTTGGTTTGCTGCTTCAGTTACATCTCACTGTGCTGCGGGTTCTCTCTTCCGCGTTTAGTCAAGATTTTTGCGGTCATCGGATTCATTTTGTTGGCCATAGGCTTCCTCCTGTTTGTGGCTTGGCTAGGTCTTGGGAGCTACCTTATTACGACCTTTGGCCCCGAAGCCTCCCTGCAGAAGATTTGTCGAGGGTTGGTGTTCTATGTGGTGATTATGTACATCTACTTGTTCATATTTGTGGGGGCCTTGATTGCCTCCATCGTGTGGGGCATCCATGCTGCTGTAGCAGGGAAGGACTCTTCAAAATCATCTCGTTCTAGTGTCAAGTCCAAGCCCAAAATGCCTTCAACTACACTGATCAAGGCTATGATATAGACTACAATAGTGATAAGTTTCCAACGTAACTATTCTATAGCAAACATTTGTTCTTGCTTCTCTTTTTTTAATTTATTTATTTTTTTTTATTGTAGATCATCTTAGTTTTTATGAAGTTAGCATTTCGGCTTAGCTGACTTTTTGTTGTTTTCCTTTCATTTTTACATTAGGTATACTAAAATATACATATTCATTTTTCACATGATCAGTTTTTACACATCCACACACACGTTATCTCAGTGACTAATTTTGCCTTAATGGTTACACTTATATTTGAGCATAATTATATTGAATATTGCAATTTGTATTTACAGACACATCCTGCGGGATGAGTGGGTAAGTGTCCATCTACCTGTAATATAGTGGTCCAGTGAGGTGGACTTCTATGCTAGCAATAGTGGCAGGTATGCATCTAGTGCAACCACTGACACCCCCTGCATGGCCAAAGATATAATAACATGCTCACAGGAAGAGATGTGGCAAAGTGTGATCCAGCCCAGTCTGAGAATTTTACCAAATTATTATTTTTGATATATTTTTTAAACCTGTCATGACCAGTGGAAGAGGTGTGGCCAGGTGGGACCCAGTTCGTGTCACTCCCAACCTCATTACTCTGTGGCATTATCAATGTGTTCATGTAGTGTTAGTAGGGCAAGGTGAGATGACATCTGTCTTCAAAGAAGCTTGACAACATTCAAGTGGTACTAACATTTTCCTCTGGTCATGTTGGTCCCTTCAAGGTGTACATGTGGTCTAGGACAAGAATTGGCCAGATATGTAGAGATAGCAGGATTGCCAGGTCCTTGAGGGCCAAGAGACTGGATTTTAGTATCAGGAAGCCAAATGGAAGCCAAACTTGTGCCACAATATGCCAAAAAAGGAACCAATCTTTTTGTAGCTTTCCCCCTCCAGCTTTTGGGCCAAGAGACAACATGCCAAAATGAGATAAAATCTAATGTGACCCACAACAGTGAACACTTGTGTCAGTCACAGTACAGATAGTTTCTTAAGGTTGCTAGGCAACAGCAGGCATTAAGTTACCAAACAGCTTCATAAACAGCAGCTGACCTCAATTCCTTTAGCTATCTTTTCTTAGTAGACCATAAAAAAAAAATAAAATATTAAAAAAAGATACTAGAGGTGCACCAGACAGACAATTACCAATCGCTGTGTTTTCTGATGTCGCTATTCACTATCACTGTACAGAGTTCCCTAGTAATTAAATTTGTCCAGTGTTTTTCTCTGGAGGATCTTGATAAAATCACAGAGTTGTATTGGTAGGCATTACATTAAACACAGTCTAAGTGCCAATAAATTAAGGTTGTGTGTTCTGGATAACTTTCGAAAAGTTAAAATTAAGAAATAGCCAGACTATCAGCCAAATTTGGTTTGGCTACAAAGTAAAAAAAATTGTTTAGCCTAACAATTTTAAAAAATAGCCACTTGCTCTTTTTTTTTTTGAATACAACTACAAATAACAAACTGGAACCACATTTTCATTTTTGTTCCCTCTGGAACTCTCTTTCTCAACAAAGAAAGGGAATAAAGTAAAGATATGTCCTTATTGAGGCACATCCTTCCCTCAATGCCACTGCTGACATTGCCAACCTTTACCTAATTAAATTCAGTAATTAAGATTTTTTAAAACAAAAACAAACTTAGACTTGCCAAGTATGAGAAAAGTTGCCAAACTACTTGGTTTCCAAGTTTGAAATACTGGATACCAATTATTTTCTTCTAGAAGCCAAAAAAAGAGAGAGGCCAAATTAACATCGATTCCTGGTTGGAATTTCTGGATGCCAATTTTCCTGGAAGAAGCCAATATTTTTATTAAGTCAAACTATCTTCCAAGAAAACATATTCCATGAATCTGACCAAGGTATCCCAGAAAGACAGACAGCAACCAAGCAAAAGGAATGCAATAGTACAATACACATAGAAGGTTAGTCCAGAAGGCAAAAAGGTTACTATTATCTGATTTTGTTGCAGTCAAACTGGTCCTATACTAGTCTCGTGCCAGTGATGCAATATATTCAGATTCCAGTGCTGCGAATAAAGGGGTCTGGGACCGAGACTAGTCCTAAAGAGGCTAAATTACTTATTAGTCTATTTGTTTCCACACTAGGAGAATGTACTGTATCCAGTTTCTACACGGGGCAAGAAATATGGTTGTGTTTTTTCTTCACTTTGTCCTGATGGAACTGCCTCACCCATTTTCAGCTGATGCAGACCCTTTACCAACCACAGCACTAAATATGTTGTATCATCAGGAAACATATCCTAGTGTGGTTAGTATCATCTTTCTACCAATCATGATCATTTTCACATCGACAAGTTATAAAAAAGAAGGAAAAAAAAATACTTCCAGTGAACTGAAAATGAAAATTTCCAAACAGGAACAAGACTAAAAGCTCCCCCAGTACACAAGGATCATATAATTAAGTTTTATAGAAAGTTCAGCAGTTTGGCATGTATAGTGAACTGTTTATACTATAAGTCCCACAATCAGGTTGTTGCTTTTTGTTTTTGTTTCGTTTCTTTTCTTCCCACTTTTATGTAGTGTACACTCCACTGGAGGAGATAGATTCTATATGTAGTGTGTAGAAGAGATGAAGTGTGGGTCTCCTTTGGCACTGGCAAGGTATTCAGAGTTTTTGGCAGCACATGTAAGGGCAAAGGCTTAGGGCCCAGAAAAAGCACAGGCACGACCCATGTTTCATGCATTGACAGGCTGTGACACAGTCTCTTGCTTTTCCAGACATGGCAAGAGATCAGCGTGGGCAGTATGGATAGCACTTCTTCAGCTAACCAAGAGCCGATTGACCTCTCCACTGCACCAACTCACATAGTTCACACAATGGTGGTTTGTAATAAGTGGGGTGGTTTCCTCAGGCATAGAGTTGTGATCCCAACCAGGAAATTTGAAAAAAAAGAAATAGCTCCACAGGCAGGGTTTTACTGCAATCCTCACCAAACTTCCTTATCACCACCCCATGGGTGACCCCCATCAAACCCTGAAAATTTGAGCCACTTAGGCTAATAATCTGGGAGGAGTTATTGAATAAACCAATCTTCACCAAACCGAGTTATCCGACAAACAAACAGACAAAAGAATAGAGAATCATACTAAGACAATGATAATTAAAACAATATTTTCAAGAGTTATGATATAAATATTGACAGAAACAGAACTAATAGAGATAACCTTATCAGGTGGGCCACCCCTTCCTTCAGAGGGTCTGGTATCCATAGCTATAAATTTGGTTCCCTTCCCCACGATCCGTGGAGAACCATTGTTTCGTGTGAATTGCAAATTGCATCTGCAGTTTTTAGATATTTGGGTAAAATAGTGAGCACACAGGACAGGACTAGGGCTAGTCGCAAAAAAAGTTTGTGAATTGATTTGTGCAAGTGGACCACCAACCACAACACTGTTAATTGCTAGGACATATTTTGGTGTGTCATAGACACAGGACCTTTCCTATCATATTTTGAAGGTGTGGCCTGCCAGACTTAAGATAACCCTGCATAATTAATAGATATGGATAATGGTTGTAGTTACTCTATATATGGTAAAGGATTCTTTTTGAATTGGAGGAGGATTCCAAACTTGAAAAGTGAGGATTCCTGCAAAATTGCTGACTATCAGACTTATTCTCCTCCAGCCCCCAATTCCCCCATTACTATTCTAAGGATGCTTGTCAGTGATGATTGTATTTGTAAATTTGGTATCTTCTGACACTAAAATTATTGACGACTATATTTCATGAGTTAGGTGTGAGGGGAACAGATAGATGGATAGAGAGGAGACCTTGAAGTTTGAGTGGCAATTTATCCCCTTCCCTTGCAGCCAGTATTGCCCATTGAAACTATCTGATGTAAACAGGAATATTGTTCTTCCCCTGCATGACATTTTACTACCAGAATACAGCTTGCTGCAAGATCTTTTTAATGATATGTTTGACTAGTTCCAGTATATAGAGGTTTGCAAAATATGTGGGTGTGAAAGAACAAAGTAACTCATCTACATGTAATAAGAGGATTAGACTATATACATTGCTCTAACCAAAGTAAAAGTAATTAACTACATGTACTTACAAACAAAAATAAATTTTAAAAAATTGAAAAATAATTTGTTATAAGACTAAATTCTCTAATTAAAATGAATACAAACATGTTTTTTTTTTGTTGTTTTTTTTAATATAAAAAGTGTGTAAAGAGGTTATTTGATTAAATAACTCTAACAAAAAAAAATAAGAATGACCCACTACTTATGAAAATAAATTGTATTTGTTTTGTAAAGCATTAAAAACAACAACAAAAAAAAGGCACTGTGTATTGCTCTGGTGTTGTTTTCTTTACACAAAGACTTGCAGCAGACCTCGATTCTTCTCTTCAAACCTGTGAGCATTTCATTATAATATATATATATATAGTAGGAAGTCAGTTATCCAAACCCATTCGGACCAGAGCAGTTTGAATAACCGAAATGTTCGGATAACTGAAATGTTCGGATAACTGAAGTTGCCCCATGTTGCTCAAGTTAACACAATTATACGATATATTGGATGTTAAAAAATGATTTTTATCAAAGAAATGTGTTGGAATGACTACAGCTTCTCTTGGTTCCTAATAGTATTGTGGACTGTTGATTTCTCTCGGGTTGAATGGGTAGCTACACCAGCTAAAGTTCTCCCATTACTCACCAAACAATCTTGAGCTCCTAGAATTCCCCAGAGAAAAACAGCTGCAGTGGGCCTAGGGTGGTTAATTGGTACATTTGCTCCAATTTAATAACTGTTGCACAATTTTTGTTGTTTGTTTTTTTTTGTTCTGACCCGCTTGCATTGTTGTGGGTGTGGTTTCAAGTGGTGTTTAGTTAACTTCGGATAACTGAAGTTCAGATAACTGACTTCCTACTGTGTGTATATATACAGTGCTAAGAATAAAACAATTTAGGGGTGGGGGTGGAGTGTAGAAAGAGGCCAGAACACAGATTATTTTGAATATGCACATGTGTATTGGATAAGTGTTGTTCACTTCACAAAAGTGAAGACTACAGCTTTGAGCAGCATTGTATAGATCTACACCTCCTTACCAGATACCTGTCTTAGGCCAAGCAAAGATGACACAGTGGATACATTCTATGACATTGAAGCTAAATTATCTTGACAGCTTTGTCTAATCTCAGAAACAACAGTTAGGACATAGCCATTGCAAGAGAAGCAGCAACTCCCTCTGATAAACATTAGCTTGATCTGGTCCACAGCTTTAGCTCGCTCTACTTGTTTTAAGGCGCAGAACCTTTTTCTGTATTCTGCACACACCATAGGCCACACAGTTACATCAGCAACTGCTCACAGTAAAGATGTGCATTATTTAAAATATAGATCAAACAGTAATGTGGCAAATCTCAGCTCACCAGAATAACACTGACACATTCTTTCCAAGGTGACAAGAGAGGCATAGAGACAACTTACCTCTTTTAAAAATTTAGTTGACATTTAATATCTACTTTTATAAGGTATATTGGACCAATTTAAGGGGGGGGGGGTTACCATTAAAAAAAAAAAAAAAAAAAAATAATAATAATAATTAATTTTTATATTATGATGTGCCTACACACCAGTTCTAGCAAATCTAAAAAATCTGGGAGCATTTGGATGCTTCATTCTGAAGATACAGCAAGTTTTATTCATGCACCTCACCTATATGTAGTCTTGCCCACCAGACGGATGATGTATCTCATGGTTATTTCCTTGGCACAAGTCTTAGACCTCTACAATTTTTAAAGTGGGTCAAGCCAATATATGGAGTGCTAGCACTCCCCCTGGTTGAAGTCTCCATTGATTCCAGAATAACAAGTAGTAGATCTGAGAAGTTAGCCTTATTGTGTGCAAAAATGGGGAAACTTACTATCACCAAAACTTTACTCTTAATTTTCCAAAAACATTTTTTTTTCTTTTTTTTTTTTTTTGTGGGGGGGAATCATATTCCAGTGGTCACATCATTAAATTCAACATTCTATATACCTTGTTAAACTCTGTCTCTGAAGCTTTTTTCTTTTCAAAGTACCAGTCATTTTTTTATGGGTGGATATTTTGATCCAAGCTTACAACCTCTTTTTTCTTCTTCTGAGGCCATAAAACGGCATAAAGAATTTTGGTACAACCTCCTTAAGGTCAAGAGGTCCATTCTGAAATAAAATAAAAGCTTAAGCTTCATCATTTGAGGGACACATGTAGAGATATGACAGGCCTCCATCTCACACAATAATTCTGTTCCACATTTGCGAACAGATACATTTGCCTGGTGGTAAAGAGGTGGAAAGTATGCATGCAAGGTATTCGTTACATCTTTGAGCATAGAAGTCCCCCAAATACAGTACCGGGGACATTGTCACACATGGTATCTGGCAGAAGACCTCAAGCAACCTTGAAGCTGAGAATAAAAGACATTTAGGATATAATGCCTTTCTATCTAAAAGAGCTTACTTGTAACCGTTAGTCTTCAAGTAATTAGTGATAGCTGGCTTGATCCTGGCCTCCTTGCCCTTACTGTGACTACCGTATCCTGTGACAACCAGCAACTCTGCACCTATAGATACATATTGGATAAGCAATTATGATAACAATATATAGCACTAACAAACAATAACAAATTTTGCTTGGTAATTAGTATGGAATGCTTGGTTGAAAGCAAATTTTAAAAAATAAACGTACACCACAAAATAATTTCCCCAACCAAGGACACCTGGTGGTGTGTATCAGTATGATGTGTGTGTGTGTGTGTGTGGGGGGGGGGGGGGGGGGGTGGGATTGCACTATTGCTCTCGTCCCTGGGAGAGCAACCACACCAGAACATAAGGTGGGCACTGTGAAGTGATCACTGAACTTTTGCAAAATAAACTGTTCGTTTTTTTTGTTAGACTAGCCAGTGGACTCGCTTCACTAGCCACACTGGAGCTTGTGAGTTTCCCTTTCGCCTTTGGCAAACTCCCTGTGCTAAACACACAAAATTGTTATGTGTGTATCTACCTATGTGGCTAATGTACTGCCAACTTAGCTCGCATACACAATTTGACCAGAGGAGTAACTTCAGCATAATAATTATTCAGCTATTTGAAATTTTGGCAAGATAAAGGCAATATTTGTTGACCGAACCCACAAACCTGTCTCCATTCGTTGAATCTTCTCCTTCAGAGCCTCAAGAGCTTCACTAACATGAAGGCCATGCAGATCAATCTGGTTGGACGAGGAACTATTTCTAAATAAGGAGAGGAAACTGACAATATTGAATAAGGACAACATTCTAAATCATGACTGTGGACTTACTGAATGCGCAGAGTACAAGCTGCTGCTAGTGCATTAGCCTCCTTAATCTTCTGTGAGTGCAACGCTCCCTAGAAACAACAAATGTGGTCTTATAATTCATGTACATATGCATTAATAAACAAGGACAGTCATGATTAAGTTTCTGTTAAAATTTTGAAAATATTTTCTTCAAGAATTCATAAACTTTCTCCTACAATTTTCATTAAACCGTTTCTACATGCTATTTACCAAGAAAAGATACATGTATATTCATAGCCCTAGCCCTTACTCTCACTGTGAGGTGTGTGATGCGTCACTCTCACTGTGAGGTGTGTGATGTCTCACTCTCACTGTGAGGTGTGTGATGTCTCACTCTCACTGTGAGGTGTGTGATGTCTCACTCTCACTGTGAGGTGTGTGATGTCTCACTCTCACTGTGAGGTGTGTGATGTGTCACTCTCACTGTGAGGTGTGTGATGTCTCACTCTCACTGTGAGGTGTGTGATGTCTCACTCTCACTGTGAGGTGTGTGACGTCTCACTTGCTGAGCATAGTAGGCAGCAACGGAGTACTCCTTCTTGGATCTTGCGTGTGCTGCTTTCTCAAAGTTTTCAGCTCGAAGACGAGCATGAAGAGTAGATTCTACCCGGAGATCGTCATAGGATGGGAAATCCATCTCTTGATGGGTGTTATCTTATTAAAAGTAGATCATTTCGAGAAAATAATGAACAAAATTTAAAAAAAATTTTTTTTGAAGACATGTTCAAACATCACATCCTACTGAGCTGAGGGAAGTTCAGTTGGATTAGAAACAAATTCTATGGTAAGAATGACACACTAGAATGATATCTCATTCAAATTATCATTGCTGATGTTACCATATGTAGATGTTATGATCCAGAATTTAAAAAAAAGAAGGATGTGCGGAACCATTAGAGGGTGTGGTTTAGTGGGTTCATTGGACTTATTAAATAATTCCACAGTAAAGATCAGCTATGAATGAGCAGCTTTCATGAATAAATCTCATAAACTGCTCAATAATCAATTTAAAAATAGGTACATGTCTTTGGCCAAACCATTTCTGGATCTACCACCCCAGAACCTACCAGCAAGAACCACACCCACACAATCAAACTACACCTACTGTTAACTGCACTATTACATAACATAACTGCTAGTCTATTACATCTCACCCTTGTCACTGTCTTCAGGTTTGACCACATGTCTCCTGACATTCTTTTGCTTCTGTTGTGCATGCTGGAAATTAGCGGGAGGCGTGGTCCTGTTCCTTGACTGAGGGCATGCCTTTCCTGTCCTGACACGATCCTTCTTTGGAGTTGTGACTGACTTAAATGTGTCTCCTCGTTCCAATTCCATTGAGCTGAGCAGACGGACGGCCACTACCATGTCACACCTACACAGTACAGGCACACATGGGAAACCATGTGGAGTGCGTTGATACTTGTAATAACTAATGAGCTGTTTCTTGCACCACAACTAATGCACACACGCACACTCACTGGTTGTTCACTAAAACTTGCTGGACCAGGGCACTGGAGAAGCTTGGGAATAGCTGCTTCAGCTGGAGGACCAGAGTGGAGAGTGACCCAGAGCCACGGCCAGTGGGTAGTGATTGTCTGTCTGATGGCAGTGGAGGTGGTGAGGCTGATTCTGCCACAGATCTGACTGGTACAGGGTTATCATCACTGCAAACGTAGTGTGTTTCAAGCAGTTATTGGAAGTAAACTAGCAAATGTATGCACTGCACCAACCATGTGTGTATTGTACTAGATATGCACACACACACACATGCACACACATGCATGCACGCACGCACACACACACAACTCCCTCTTCTGATGAACAGCTCGAGGCCTCTTCACAGCACTTATTTGCTCAAGATCAAGATTGCAAAAAGACAGTTAAGCAGAACAGCTTGTCTAACAAGAACACACACTTACTTTACTGCATGCACAGATCCAATCCTTGATGATCCTTGTGTTAATACATGGGTCATCTTCACTGATGGACTACTGGGGGCCTTCCTTGGTGTCCTATGGTTCCTCTGCCTAGCCTCCACCATCCAGGGGATTGTCTCAGCCTTGGCAGCCTCTGCTCCATGGGGAACAGTCTCTCCTCCATGGGCAACAGGAGTTGCAGAGTCAAGCAGAAGTTGAGACCTCACCAGCACTTCCTCCTTCTTGGCCTGACATGTTAAAAATGTTTTAGAAATTGAAAATGATGAGAAATTATAAAAGATGGACACTAAAAGAATTAGCAATTATATGTATACATGTGTGCTATTAAAGTAGGAACAGGGATAGCGGATATAGGCACCCAGTTTTATTCTCATTGCTAGGCTTAAATTGTCTCCTTCACCACTAGTGTTGTACAAAACCAGTAGCAATTAATTAAATACAGATTTGCATATCAGGGCTAGTCAACAAATGGATGAAATGATTCATTAGCGCACCAAATAATTTAGTAAAACATTGTGGCTAGGGCTATAGATGAACACTCACTCTGAGGGTATCAATCCACTTTCGATAGACTTCTGCAGCTGCCTTCTCAGATAGCAGTACCTCTAGATCTGACTCTCTCAAAGGACCTAAAACAATGGTGATTAGATTGGTATACAAACGTGGAAATGAACAAGAATACTCACCCATGTGTAATATAGATCCAGTTTTTACAAGAGGATGGTAGCTTTAGGGTGGTTTTTGAAACAACAGTTTTAAGAAATGCATCATCAATCTTTGTGCTATTTTTCAGCAGTATGCTGACTTAGAAATAGACAAACCAGCTCTTAAAGATAGGACATAGATTAACCTTTAGGAGGTAGACAATTGTCATACTTCTAAAAACTGCAAATATATTCATTTCTCTTGATGCTTAGTCTTTAATATGACTTTGCTTTCCATATGCCTGGGGGAAATTAATTAAGACAAAAGTGTGCAGTTGTTATTTTTATGAAAGTTTCTTGTCAAGCACTGCAGAAAAGTTTTTCAATCCAGAAACCAAAGTTTTTGGCTAATTAACTGTAGCTAACCTTGGATAGAGATGCTGGCATATCTAGGAATGTATACAACCAGGAAAAGACCTTGTCCACCATTTTTCATTTATATAATTGTAGCTATTTTTTTTTTCCTTCTAAAGGTGTGTGGTTTTGTTTTCAACAAGACCAAGATCTACAAATAGTGACAAAAATCTTACAGACCAAAATAAGGTGGTACTGAATAGGGTAGAAATATTTAATAAATAAATAGCCATAAACTTAAGAGCAATTCCTCTTCACCTTTCAGTGGAAGGTGTTGGTCGACTGGTCCAAACAATGCCTGAAGCTGCTGTGCAAGTGATGTTGTTAGAGTCATCATAAGATTATCTTCCACCACAAGGAAATCACTCTCTTCCACCATATCAGTTTTATCTTTCTCCTCCTCCCCCACCATATCAGTATTATCTTCTTCCTCCTCCCCCATCACGTCAGTTTTATCTTCTTCTTCACCTCCCCAGGCCCGAGTAGCATTTCTGCCTGCAAGGGATTCCCCACTATATAGATCAGGCACTCCAATGTCAGGTGGACTGGCTGACTCCTTGAAATCAATCGCCCCACCCACATGATTGTGGTCCAATCCTGTGGGAGGAGATAGCAAAGCTGCAATTGTATTTTCAACATTTCCACCATTTACTGCTAGAACTTGCTGGAGGTAAAGTTGGTCCAAGTCAGGAAAGCACTCAACCAAGAAGCACAGGTCTCCATTATCTTTCTCAGAAGCAGCACTAGAAGTGTCCTCTTCCCTTCTCATCTGATCTGGTGACAACACTTTGGTGGTGAGAGGAGGCTCTCCTTTATGCCGAGATTTTTTTACTCTCTGCACATTCGCTCCATTCCTGATCTTGGAATGGCTGTAGACTGGACCAGAAGGACCACTAGGGAATCTTTGTGCGTTCAATGTCAAACTGTCAGTAGCATAGGAAACACCGTTACCACTAGTAGAATCTGGTACACCTGCAAAGAGGTGAGGCAGATTGGAACCAGAATTAAAATTCTTAGAAATACTAGAATCTGTACGAGCCAGACAAATGCTATTGTCATGCTCAAGCAACAATGCTGAATGAAGAATCTCTTCAGTACTTGAGTTTAGTTCATCCTTTCTTTCACCAATGCTTGACTGATTTAAATCAGACTCCAACTCACATGAGATGATGTCAAACTCATATGATCCAGAGCTTCTCACTGCTGATGAGTTTGACTCACATGTAGGAAAGAAAGGGACAAACTCTTTCATTCTGGTGCTACCCTCCATCAATGGCTCTGCCAATTGCACCTCATCAGACAATATGACATTGTGTCCATCTCTTTGGATGCTTTTATCTGAAGACACACCATCATAAGAGTCCCCCTTACAAGTGGTCTGCTCTCTTGTTCTAATATCAGGAATTGGTGAATGCAAATTGTTAGAAATCACTGATCTATTAAGTAAATCATAGTTTGAATATGTAGAAGTAATCTTGGAGGAATAGGGATAGTCAGGGGACAGAGCAGTCCCTCTAGTCTGCGGGGACAGAACACTTTCTAATTCTTTACACACTTCTCTTGTATTGCTGGTCAGCAGCACACTAACACCTGATCTAGAGACAGCTGGAGATAATGGAAGATTAGAGGTAGTTAATCGAGGAGGATATTGAAGAGGGGTACTTTCCAGATCTGAGCATACTGTTGTCTTCAAATGAATATCTTCTACCACACTTGAGGGTGTCTCTGTTGATTGAGTCCTGGATACTAATTTGTGTACAATAGCTGGGTTATCCACATCTCTATCTTCTGTGACATCAGCATACGGTTCAAGAACCTTCAGCAATCTCGATTCATTTCTCTGAGAGTTAAGTAAATTCTCAACATCACCTAACACAGGTTCTGTTCCATCCAGGGTGTCATGTGTCCCAATAGTGCTACAATTCTGAATAGGCTGTTTGCTTTGGAATATCTCATTGTTTGGTAAATAACTATTTAGTTGGTCCTCCTTGATCCTCTGTATAAGCTCCTTCAGTGATGCACTGCCTTGGAAAAAAGTAGCCATTGAGCTCACTGGCGACGAATCAGAACGTGATGAGGACACCCTCTGTTCACAGACTGCTCTATTCCCGTTCGCCTTATTTTCATGAACTGAGCAACTCTCTGCCATCAGTTGGGATGCAAGCCTATTTTGCTGCTGGAGTGAGAAGTTGAGTCCATCTGTTTGCAGCTGGAAAGCATAATCTGGGTGGGTGGAGCTCAAAGCATCTTGAAGTGCCTGTAACGGATGATTTGTGTGCAGCTGAAGCCTCCGTGATTCTTGTAACTCCAAGGATTCTTCCAACTTCCTGGAGGGAATAGTCTTTCTACTTCCAACCACAGGCGGCCCCTCAGAGTCTGTTGTTCTACTAATGCCCTCAGGCACTTTAATGCCACTGCTGCTAATTAATTCCTCTCCATCCTCTTCACTTGTAAAGCCAATTTCAAGAGATGAATCCAACACACACACTTCACCATCCCTCCCATTATCCTCCGCCTCCTCTTCTTCTACTTCTTCACATGCACCTTCCTTAGCTCCATTCACAGCTACATGCAGCTGCCCCTCTGCTACATTGCCACCTTCAAACAATACGTCCCTCATGTCACGATTCACTTCACCTGAACATGTTCCTGTGTAAACCACTTTATTGGTTGAAGCAGTGCCTGTGCTAACTGCTCCTTCTTCAGAACTAACCTTACCCACTTTACTATTAGCACATGCTTTAAAAGGCGTTAGACTATTTACTTTAGCAGCCATGATGCCTATTTCCTTGTGCTCCCTAACAATACCACTGACTTGTTCTCCATCATCAACAGTGTTTCCAGGACTTACATTTCTCTGGACAAACTCTCTGTGACTTGGAGGAATGGTTTGGTATGGATCCTCACTCTGATCCTTTCCATTCACATACTCCTCCTCCTCTTCCTCACCTCTCTCCTCTGGATCAGATGGTCCATACCCTCCCCCAGCATACACACTGACCCAACCAGATACATGAGATTTCCCATCATAGTTTGGCTGACTGGGAGATCTCCCACTTCCAGTTTCTTTACCCTTTTCTCCATCACCTACTCCTGCACCAACACATCTTTCTCCACATCGGTCCCCTACCCAAGCACTCCTTCCAACTTCACCCTGCTTGGTTGGTGATGTTGCCATCTTTACACCAAGAGAATGGTGTCTCCCATCACTCCCTCCCTCAACCTTCTTACTCATATTGGTCTCCAGATACCTGGACTGTTCTCTTCCCTTCTCCTCCTGTGAAATGGCAACAGCAGCACTTCTAGCAACAGAACTATGGCTCCTAACATTCACCAATGGGCCTGATTTCTGACTGGAGTCATTCTGTTGTTGCTTAGGTGCACACTGCATCTTTGAAGGGGTGGAGCTTCGAAGGATGGAGTCCACCTTCACGTGGTGTTCAAACCTCTCTAGCAGCTTGTCGATAGTGTGCTTGGGTACACCATGCTTGTTTCTCCTGCACAGAAAACAAGTAATTACAGGTCAAAGTGTAGAGTAATTGGTATATAAGCAAACAATATTGAAACAATTTCTATTTCAATACCAGGTCCAGGGTGGTCTCCAGAAAAATAAAGTAGAGTGGTGATTTTAGCCACACCAAAAACACACCCATTTTATTAATTAGCCTATTTTCATTAATTGAATGTACAGTTGTATTTTTATGAGTGGTTTAGTTCATTTTTCTTTAATTTTTCTTTTTTTTACTTATAAAATTCCTCTCTTAACTGCAGTAAATGTACAAAACATTCATTCCCTTTACATGAATAGCCATCACCACATTCACAAAGCTAAACCAGAGATACTGCCCAAAAATGCAACCCTGAAACTGCAATAAACACTTAGCCAAAATTTTATGGAATAAATCCAATAGACTGTTGCTTCACCACAGCCTGCTGCTTCACTATAGACCACTGCTTTAACATAGACTATGAATTCATATTCTCAGCAGTGGTGGCCCCAAGTCTCAGCATAGCACACTGACCTTTCCATAGTCAGCAAAAAAAAAAAAGGAAAAGAAGAAAAAAGCCAGCCTGTAGAGAATCTCGTAGCCTAGCCTCACGCTATTTTGTTCAGGGGACAACAACTGAGTTCACTACTGAGAAAAAAAGTTAGTTAATAATGAGTTATGCAAGTAAACATTACTATATATATATATGACACTTTCAAGGTATGTATGTTAGAGAGGTTCAGATTCTTGGAGAGAAGGATCATAGATTCAGACAATCTATAATACACCAGGTATGTATCTCCTAATTACCTAGCCAGTTCCATAGCCCTAAATCTCCATGGAGTTTGAGGTTCCCTGATTTCTACAGAGTAGCTGAACTCCTTGACAGCCTGCATAAATAGAGAGATATATTGGTGAGGCAACAATACAGTGAGTGGTATCGTTTACCCAATGTGTATTCTCATAGAGCTCTTACTGACCACCCAATCCCACATCAAATTAGTGTAGTGAGCTGTTTGTTTTGAAGTTAAAAAAATAATAATTAATAAATAAAGAAATAAAAAAAGAAGAAAAAAAATTCAACAGATACACAAATAGCAAATGCCAATATTAAGGTACCTTAGTTGTGAGAATAAAAATGAAATGAAGGTGCAATGTTGTTTCTGTGTGAATCCACCCCCCTCCCCCCCCCCCCCCCCCCCCCCCCCCCATAGAGCAATAGACAGCTTACAGAACTTTGCTTCACTGCAATGTTGGTGTGTGTGTGTGTGTGTGTGTGTGTGTGTGTGTGTGTGTGTGTGTGTGTGTGTGTGTGTGTGTGTGTGTGTGTGTTTCTACAGTAGCTTTAACAAAAAATTCACTTCCACCTGCCTGAATCCAGTGTGATGTTGATCAAGGGTTTGTGAATACACAGGTATATTGTAGCTGCTCACCATCAACACGTAAGGCTTCATTTCCCAAGAGGTGGTGTTGGTGTTGTCAATAATAACAGGGGATTTCCCAGCTACCATGGCAGCACGAGCTAAAAAACAACAACAAATAAATAAAGTACAAGAATTGTGTCAAACTAGCTCATAAAACAATCATGCCTACTTGCTGTAGACAAGTGAGGCACAATACAACCATGTAGCACATGCATGCAATGCAACATTACTCTCATAGAAAGTTCATAGTCACCATTCAAAAAATGAAAAAAATAAATAAATAACAAAAAAAATTTTAGTATTTAAGAAAGTTTATAGTCACACCAGCCAAAAAATTATGACAGAAAAAATATAACAAAAACCATTTTAGTACTAACCACTATCATGAGTTCTTAACGATTTTGTAAAGTTTTTACTCCTGCATGTGTGTCTGCACAAGATATCATGCCTGTTTTTTGTTCATTTCTCAAAGTTTCTTGGAAATAATGCATCTTTAATTGATCTCCCCACCCACCTCCCAAAAAAGTGAGCCCAAATTCAGATAGTGTTAAGTGTTTGCTGTGAGTGTCCCTCTCCTTCCCCCATCAACCCTGTGTATGCATGCAGTGTGTCTCATACGCACGCATCTTCCCCTCTCTTAAGTCTTCTCTAAGTCTAATTATGGCAAGAAGAAACAGACATAAAAGTGAAAGATGATCTACAGAGTCCCTTTATCCTCTCTCTCTCACACCTCACCTTTCCTTTTATTCTTCTCATGATTCTCTGACAATTTATGGTGATCAAACAAATACCTAAAGGTAGCAACAGAATATTAAGCAATGAAGGAGCTATCTAACATTGAAATAGCTATGTTTATTGATACTACATATAGTAATGAGTGCAAAGTATCATGTGGCAAGAATGTCTGTAGTTGACTTCCTTGTCCATCATGCTGGTGAATAAACAGCTGCAGTTGCAACAACGTGCTGCCATTTAATTGATTTGAGTACATGAACATGCACACAAGAGTCCATTAAGAGTAGTTGTAAACATTTTCAGTCAGTGTTTGACTGTGAAATAAGGCAAGTGGCGTAAGTGAACATATAATGAACATGTCACCATAGATACACTCACTACACTAATGTAAACACACATGGGCAGGCACAACACAATGTTGTCCATCGAAGGCTCACTGGCCTACCAGAACTAAGAAATCACACCTAAAAAACAACAACACTTAATTATAATAATAGATTAATATAATGATAAAAAAATAATTAGAACATTAAAAAAATTTTTTTTTTCAATGTTAATTTCAAAATATCATGGACAAGGCTGAGTTCACACAGCAAAGGGGCTCCACTCCAGTAAGCTAAAGGGACTCTAAGAATTCTTGGCGGCTCAACAAGGCCAAAGGCTTATAAACGTAAGGAAGTCAAGTCAAGGCAATGACTTTAGCCATTCCTAAAGGCTAGGAATGCAGGGGGACTTAGTAGGGGGTCAACAAAGAAGCACACATCTTCCAATTGGGGGATTAAACCAATATCAAGAATTAGGGTACAAAAAGAATAGATGCTTACTATAAGGTCAGGAGGTACAAACCAAAAAGGGGAAGGTACATATGGGGCTCAAACAAGATTAAAATAAAGCTTGGGGTTCCAAATAATGTGGGAGTAAGTCTTGGGTCCAAACAAGGTGAGAATAATGCTAAGGGTCTCAAATAATGTGAGAGTAGGTTTTAGGGCACTAACAATTCTTAGGGATCCAAAATGGTCAACTGTTTCCAATCAAGGTTAAGAGGCTTATTAATAAGTTCTAGTGATTTGTAAAGCTTACTGTCCATTGCATATGAAGAAGTCGTCTGTACAGCAGATCTCACCATTGACACCAACCAATTTCCTGATAACATTATTTGAAGAAAAAGAAAACAATTGATAAAAAAAAAAAACAATAACAAACAATAATGATAGCACATTGTGTTTATTCCCTCTAACTGCTGGGAAAAAGTTTTCCAATAGAGCTGCAACTGGCTGGATCCAGATGGACCCAAGGCTGGAACTGCCATGAACTTTACTCTACTCAATCCTTTCCATAATCAAGATCTACCACAAGTGACGAATTAATGACTTGTATAATTTAAACCTTAATAAAAATGTATTTGGTAGAAAAACCAAAATAAATTACTAGTCAACATGTGCACCTGCTTTGGGAAGTCATAGCCAGGGATGCTCACTGACTTACGCCGGATATATGCAAATAATACAGACCACTGAGCTGTTAATGTAATAGCATTGAAATCATCAAAGCTTGGGTGGAGAAACTTCTGCACAGAGATTCAAAAGGACTTTGCTATTATATATTCCTTCTGCAACTCCCCATTTCATGCTTGCATGTACCTGCCCATATCTTCTTTTTTTTTTTGTATGGTGGGAAGGGGGGGGGGGGGGGGGGGGGGGTAACAGCCTGCACAAACACACCCACCCCCACTCATATGAACACAACCATCCAATCATTACACAGAATATTAGTGCAGGACATGTGAGGAGTGCATAACTCACTCTGAGGTCACTGGGGAAGCTATTCTCAAGTCCAAAAGTTAAGGTCAGAGTTTTACATTTATAAGGAAGCAGCTGTCTTCAATAAAAATCAATACATAATAAACATCTGAAAAAATAATAGTATTTATAAATTCTTCTACTCATATTAGTCATAACAAAATATCTATCAACCATTTACATGAACTTACCCATCTATCAATTTGTCTAACTAGTTCTGCAACTAGCTTCAGATTGGCCTGTAGCTGACCAATTAATGCTTGTATGCCTGAAGTCACACAATCATGGGTCCTGCAAAAGAGACTCCTCACAAAATTCAAATATTCAACACTAAACATACTTCCTATTGAATTATAGCTAAGATCGAGAAGTTCATATGCACTTTTACCCCCTAGTGGCATAGAGCACAAGAGCACAAGAGCACAATAGCGAGTTCATGAATCAACTCTCATAATAACAACAATTAATTCTCCAATTGGATACCTCGGGTTTCCTCAATCTAAAAAGTCACTCTTTTAAAGATGATTATTCTGTGGAGGGGTTACTAATCCTTAGGAAGTTCAGCAAACAATCATAGGAACATCTTCACTGTCACAGTTTTATCTCATTTTAATGACCTTTTCCTCTACTCAAGGCTTGGCTTGCTTGAATCAAGTGTTGCATAATATTATCATGTTCCTCACCCAATCACAATCACTCAAACTTACTTTGCTAGAGTAGTCTTCCCGCTGCCTGGCAGACCACGCAGCAAAATCATTTTCTTTTTCTCTCTCCTTTCATTAGTTGGACCACAGGGGAGTTCCCCCTCAGACTGCAAATGAGTCGTTGGAGGGCTAATTTGAGTTAAACCACTCGGTTCATGCCGCCTCTTGCTGGAGTCGGATTCTCTCCTGAGGTCCTCCCATTTTTGTGCCTTATCATGAGGTACAGCTGTTGGATAATCTGAATGTGATGGGTGTGGTCTTTCTGTAAAACTCTCTGTCAACCCCGCCCACTTCTTCATATGTTTGAATTCACCGCTGTTGTATTGTGTTGCACTTGGTGGTGACGTCGCTGCAGACCCAGATGGTGATCTCCTGTACTGGGCTGTTGAGGTCACTATGGGATCCAGAGGACTGGGACATTGCATAAGTGGGCGTGGTCCATTAACTCCACCCACCATTCCCATCCCACTGGATTGGTTCTCATAATAGTATCTGGGCATCTGGTGATACACTCCATTCCCCATTCTAGCATTGGAACCCATTCCAATATTTGTATAATACTCGAAAGAATGTCCAGAAACCAATCCAAGCTCATGACCTGGATCCATTCCAGAACCACTGGCAAGCAAAGCTCCATTAGGAAGTTGAGGTGGGGACAATGGAGTGACCTTAACTTCGTTGTGACTGCCGCCATCTCCATATTCTACAGTCCCATTCTGATAGACTTGTCCCTTTGCGTTCAACAACCTTTTACCAGATTGACCTTGCTTTTGATCTCTATGTCTGGTTTTGATGGTTGAGCTAACTTGTGATTTAGGAAGAGGCCAGTCCCTGTTTCTAAGACCAGGTTGTTGGTCTTGTGGATAGCTATCATGTGACCCTCTGGTACCAATCTGCGGCCCTGGATTGCTGGAGGACATATCCAAGAGCTTCTCAATTGTCAGAGTAACTGCATAATTGGTTGGTTGTCATGCATACGTACACAAAATAAATACACAAAATAAATACACAAAATAATAAAAACAATGTAGACACAGAAAATTTAAAAAAGGGATTTGTGAGAAATGTCAACTCAAGGTCTGTCCATTTTTTACCTGTGAACTTTGACAAGTTAGCGGAGTCTAAATATTACTTTCTTGGTAATCTTGTTCTTGTTCTGATTCTTCCTCTGACAACCAGTGCTAAGGTCCCCGGTTCAACCCCTGATCATGGTTGAGTTCCCCCCCCCCCCCCTTTTTAAACCCCCAATTAAGTTATAATTGCCATAAGTGAGTGGGTTTTTGGCTGGAAATTTCCAGTCTTGTGTTAATGTCCACTCAAGCAAAGATCTAAGACAATGAAACAACTTGACCTATATACATACACATGCAGAGCCAGCCCATAGTTAGCGTCAACCTTTTACTGAAAAAAAGGCATGCATAGACATCACCCAATGCAAAAAATATATATATATCAGTAAGATATATAAGCACACCATTTTTTTTTTTAAATGGGGGCAGGGGGGCTAGAGATGCACAAAATAGTAAGTAAAACTCTATGTGTTCCCAGAATCAACTATACATTGGCAGACCGGAAAATTGCTTCCACTATTGCAAGACATTACAACATTCTGTCATGAAACCTCAACAGAGGTGATAACATACTCATTAACACCAGACTGTGTTAAATTTTTATATTTTGGCTATGGGTTGTTTATGCCAGCATATAATGGACCTATCAGGGAGGATCAGAAAGATTTTAGAAGCATGAAGGTTGAATATCTTTTTTTTTTCATTAAGAAAAAAAGAGAGAGAATTGGGAGAGGAAATGAAGGTATATAGAGGAGAGAAAGGAGGGAGAATAGAGAAAGGGAGAGAAAAGAAAAGAAGAAAATGAGGAATGTAGAGAGAATGGAAAAGATATACTTCCAGGTGGAAGCAGAGGGAAGTTGGGAAAAGAAAAAGGGTGGGGGTGGGGAAGAGAAGAGAAGCTATGAATAAAAAACAATGATGAGAGGGGGAGAAAGATGGAGGTGAAATGATATTTTAGGAAAATAAAACCACAAACCCATTTACCACAGACACTAACCACACTTCAGAATTGTAAACACTTCAAGAGGGAACACAGGCACATTGACTAAGTGAAACTGCATCAGATCAATTGATTATGTATCAAACTTTTAATGTTCAACATCATGTCAACACAGAAATATGATTGAGCTTAGCCAAAATGTTTCTCACCATCCTTCTGGCATTCTTTGAAAACTATCCCCACAACATCGTGACCAAGGGAAGGGAACATCTCCAGCAGATTGTCCAACTGTTTTACGGCCATGAGGGGGAATGAATTCCACTTGTCTCACAAATAGAAATAAATTCTACAATTTAGATCACTTATCAGGTATTCGAAGTAGATTTCTGCAAGTTACACAGCAGTCCTTAGCTTGCTGTAATGGAGGTACTTATCCCAATGGCAACCCTCGCTTTTAACAACCCCGGTAACCTCCCGACTTTTGTTATTTATTTTAAAAATCACTGACTTCTGTTATTTATTTTAAAAATCACAACTTATTTTTCGACACTCACCCCCTACCGGATAAAGTTGGATCCCCATGTCGGTTTAACTGGTCACCTGGTGCACAAAGGTCAAACCTGTAGTCCCAGAGCCAGAGGTGCATATGAAGTTTAATCAGTGTTTTATTTCAGGGAGATAAACCGACAGGGTTAGTTGAATTATGGCTGGTTGGTCAAAGCTTTTGGATGAGGTGCCTAGGGGCAACTCAAAAGCCGTTGTAGCAGTTGCTACACTGAGCGCCGGGGTCATGTTCTACATCAACAGGAGGGCAACTGATGCAAGGTTAGTTTTGTACCTGTCCGTATTGCTCTTCCTTTACCCTCTTGCTTTTTTGTCTGTGCAGGAAAATAAGAGAGATTGCTGAAGCCCAGGTTGGTACAGTAATAACAAAAGAGCCAGCTTGTTTTGAATTTGCTTGTTTGAATTTTACTTGTTTTGAACTTTGCTAATTCCCAGCCTGGTTTGGAGTTCATTAGTATGCATGTTTACTGTTTATTTGGTGCATGTAGTTTTGGTAATTTAACAGTTTTTCTGAACAATAGGGTTGCAACTAGTTAGTCTGGCCAGCCACACCTTCCAATTTATGATGGAAGGGTATGGGGTCTGTAGCTACAAACTCTGACCACTGGAATGTAATTAATAGTGTCTTAGTTGGTAATCTAGTTGCCCAAATCAATGCTTGAAATGTTTGAGTGGGCTGGCAGCCCGTCCTGCTTCTTATGTGGCACTATTTACCCCAAAATGTAAAACCACTGGTGCCATTTGCAATACCCATGCAGTATGGTTTCCCATAAATGTGGGGGAAGGGAACCAAATTGAAGCTGCAGACACTAGACTCTTCAGAGGAATGTATAACCCACCAAACTAAGTAGCAACCTGGTCTCGGTCCCAGACCTCTTTATTCACAGCACTGGATGTATTGCATCACCAGCACGCAAATAAAGTGGGTCTGGTGACTTGCCTATGCATTCCGTATTCTTGTGCTGGAATGTGGGCGCAAACCAAAATCATTTTATAATGAGGTTTTATAACAACTGTACCTACCGCCAAGGTTGTAAAATTTTTCTAAGTGACTAAATGTTCCTGATGCCATCCCCAGTATCTGGTGCTATATATTTACATGCAAAACTTAAGACTTCATGAATATGAAGTTCTGGTTAACCAAATGAGGGGATGTGGCTTTTATGGTTGCGTTCCACGGATGCCTTAGGAACACGGAAGGCACAGGCAAGTCACCAGACCCACTTTATTTGCATGCTGGTGATACAATACATCCAGTGTTGTGAATAAAGAGGTCTGGGATCGAAACTAGTAGTATCCTGGGTCAATGACTTGCTTGAGAACCAATCTTGTAACAAGACGTACAAAGGACTGAACTGGTTCGACTATACTTGGGTGAGGAAAGAAACATAGTCTTTTCTGAGCTAGCATAGCAATATTTATTTTAAGTGAGGGAGAGACCTCAGACATATGCATCCACACATACAAGCTCAAGGCTAATTGGTTGGCATGGCAAGGATAAGAGTTGTTGGATAAACTGACAGACAGATAGATAGATAGATAGATAGATGTGGTGCACAGCATGGGCCTTGACTACACCCAGTCAGGTAGCTGGTGAGCCATGAATATGTAATAGAAGCAGGCTCATACCTTTGCTACGGCTATGAAGATGAAGTCAGCTGATTTAGAGTTGTCCCAAGGCAGAATTACTAAATAAAATCTCCAGCGCAGATTTTAGTAGATGCCCTGAAGGTCCCACTTGTTAGTGCCATAACTTGGTTTCCATCTCAACTAGCTTGATCTGAGATAATGCAAAATTTTGTATTTTGGTTTTCCTATCTTCCTTGTTCTTATGTGGATGAAGCTTGACTTGAAGTTAGTTGGCACCATTAGCTCCAGGAGATTGGTGCCTTTGGAGCTTGAGGAGACAATGGTGATGACAAAGAGGTGGATATGATGTTAGTCGTAGTGTGCAAGACGTACTGTGACCTCTTCTGCTCTCCGGCTGATCACTGTGTGCATATATAGCTCTCAATCAACAGATAACAGAGGCCTCACTCCATGGGTGATTGGCTTCAGTGCAGAGTTATGTGTGCAGGTGTAACAACCCTGATGCAGGTAGCTGGATCAGGGTTGTCAGGGTAGGTTACTGATGTGGGCCCCAGACACTGGTATAATGCACATTGCATTAGAAAGGCAATGATGGAATCTGATCTGATGCTGGCCTGATGAGATTTTGGCAGTGGCCGTGACATCCATATTTGATTTGTAGTTTTGGGAAGGATTGAGAGGCTCGTGGAGAATGAAAATTGATGGTTCAGGTGACTAAGACAGCTAGTGGATATGATATTTGGGCTTTCACTTTTTATTGCATTAATTTATGGCTTGGATGTAACTCCTTAACTTTTTAAAATCTCAAATTACTGATGCCTCAATTTTTGTGGCAGTTGAGGTAGTGGGATTTGCAATATGTTGGAAGTGAGACTAGAAGCTTGGAGCAGAATAGTGACAGTAGACTTGCCATTTGTTCTCACCGTAGATGGCCTGGAGGCTAGCATTTTCAAACTACTTCGGGGGTTGGGGGAAGTGTGGTATTTTAGAGTTATTTTTTGTATGCTGGTTTGGCAAAGCCACAAGAGTTTAGCTGCCTTTGTCTCGGGGGGGGGGGGGGGGGAAAAAAAAAAAAAAAAAAAAAAAAAAAAAAAAAACACAACCCAATTTTGACGATCATTTCCTAATATATATAAAATACATTCTATCTGATTTTAATTTGGAAAAGTCATTTATCTTATGGTCAGCGTAGAAAGTCTTCTTTTCCCTCACTATAAACAGGTCTATCCTTATACTAGTTTGATTTAAAACAGACTTATTTTTCTCTTGCACAGATATTTAATTCTATCAAATAAAAATAGTGTGTGTCTGTGTGATTAAACTTTATGCATCTCTATATTTTTGAACAAATCCGAATGAAACTTTGCATGTTACCCAGAAATGACTTGCAGCTAATTCTGTTATTCTTTGTTTCTTTTTTTTTTCTCTACTCTGATGATAACTGGAGTATGGTTTATGTCGCTGAAAGATCTTGAAAAATAGTTGGCATTATCTTCTCTTTTTTTGCTCCATGATTTGTTCTGATACTGATTTGCAAAACACAGTTCATAGCAATGCCCACTGAGTAGTCCTAACTGAATATCCTATCCTGTAACGCAGTATTGCTGGCGTGATTTATCTTCTTAAAAATTTTTAATTCCTGATATAGAATTAAACATGATGAAGTTTGCCACTTCTTGCAATATAATGCACATCCTTATGGATTTGTGCATGACTCATGCTGATATTGGAGTAGACTGGATCCCCTTCCACAGTGTCAGCATTGTGTGTGTGTGTGTGTGTGTGTGTGTGTGTGTGTGTGTGTGTGTGTGTGTGTGTGTGTGTGTGTGTGTGTGTGTGTGTGTGTGTGTGTGTGTGTGTGTGTGTGTGTGTGTGTGTGTGTGTGTGTGTGTGTGTGTGTGTGTGTCACATGCTCGCTGGGCAAGAGTGCTTCCCTTGGGTCACATGACTTCAAGTAGTTCTCTATATTAGCAGTTGAAGAAGCCACATTTTATGTAATTAGAGGAAGCAGTTCTTAGCCTACAGGATGTGGTAGAAACCTTGACTAGTGTTTTGTGTTGAAGTAGGATCAATCAAAATCCACAACATCCTGATGCTTTCCACCATCTTTGGAGTTCTCTGAAGCACTGGAAGCATTTCTCGAAGGACGTAGTGTTTCACTACAACCACCAACATACCAATTCCTTGAGAGCAGTAGTTCCCCTCAGGTAAGACCCACTCAGGGGCAGTGAGCCTATACAGAGACTGAGAGAGAACGACATAGAAGTATAGCTTTCATCATATCTGCTGGCAGGTGGCACATATCTACTGATAATACTCTACAATGTTCATGAGGACTTCCAGGCCTTCCCCCCCCCCCCCCCCCCCCCCCCCACCTTGAAAAACCCTCAGGCCAGATGAACTGTAGCAGAATCATTTTGTGCTGCCTGGGTGAAGCAGACACCTACCTGTCCCCTGAACCCCATAGTGCCCATGTGGAATATCACACTAGAGTTACAGTAATACGATATGTTGGTATCTCTTTCCAAACATTTTTGGACAGGAATGTAGTCTATTCTAGCATTGGGTGGCATCCCATTGTGTCCATTGCTGTGATCTGGACCAGTCTCTAGTGTAACCTCTTGACCTTGAAGCAACAGGAAAATGCTTCAGGCCGTGTAGCAACAGTCGTACAAGTTACTTACTTTTCATGTTATTGCTGATAGGCAAACCAGAGGAGGAACAAGGGTGTGGGGTATATTTTTAGGTGGGTGGGGTCGGGGGTGGGGTCAGGGTGGGGTGGAGGCACCAATAGCTATCATGGTGAAGTACTGAAGGGATGGGTTGTCAATGGCTGATGAATGTGATTTTTTTTTTTTAATTGAGAACTGTTTATGAATGTGCCTTTACTGTGCTCAATTATACTTTATGTTAATCCACATATGGTCCATGGTAGCTCTCGAGGATATCACTAGATCTTCTATGGCAGTGTTTCACTAGTGACTGTTTCTTCTGTTCCTAGAAAAAATCATCAAAAAGAAAGGAAAAGGCTGCAGTTGACATGAAGTTCCTCAGGTACATGTGACTGACGCACGTGTCACATGATCTGCTCACATGTGTGCTGTGTTTGTGAGTTAACAGAACTGTATGTAGTCAAACAAAGTTGGTTAAGCTTCTATTCCTTGTGGTCAGGTCTCCTTTAGTTTATGGATTATGTATTTCAAATGATGCTGCTTTCCCCAAGACCAGCCGTAACCAATCCCTCACATTGATTGGATTTAACTCCTGCCACATGCACATCATGTGATGCTCTGCCTGCTTTTGTGGACGCTATTTGACCTCTGTGAATGACACTTATCCCATTGTGGCTGTTCTACCACCATAGCCATTCTACCACCATAGCCATTCCTAGGAGATGGTGTTCTTTGTTGATAAAGTAATAGCAATAGTGCATGTGAGTGTTGCTAGGTGCAGATAGTTTGGAGATTAAAAGGCTATGTGAAACTGCCATCACAAAATTACACCTATAACATCTTTAAAAGAAATTACCTCAAACAAGACAAAACTTAAAAGTTTTTTTTATTTTATTTTTTAACTTGTTTTAATTAAGTGAAGATGTTTGTGTGTCGTTGTGTGATATAACATGTTTCATTAATGCATGAGTTTATGCTGTGTTGTTTTTAAAAAATTTGTTACTTGTATTTGTGTAGGCGTTTAGGTGGGCTGCTGCGTATCATTATTCCTGGCTTCTTCTCTGCAGAAGTAAGGGGAGGAGGGAGGGAGGGAAAGAATTAGAGAAGAATAAAATGGTGCGTTTTATGTGAATGGAGAGCTTGAGAATGGAGAAGGAAGAAGGGATTATATTAGGGTGTGGAGAGTAGAGGCTTCTAACAAGTGTATGGAGGGTGAAGAAAACAGGAGCATAGTAGTGTGTGTGTGTGTGTGTGTGTGTGTGTGTGTGTGTGTGTGTGTGTGTGTGTGTGTGTGTGTGTGTGTGTGTGTGTGTGTGTGTGTGTGTGTGTGTGTGTGTGGTCTGTGTGTGGTCTGTGTGTGGTGTGGTGTGGTGTGATGTGTGTGTGTCTGTGTGGGTGATATTTTGAGAAATTGTTATGATACGTTATGGTGGTGAGTTGTTAAACAACCTTCTATCCTGATGTAGTCTGGTTTCCTGATTCTGGTTGCTGTGATGTTGGTGCTGCGGACATATGCCGACGTGTGGATGATCCAGAATGGCACAACCATTGAGGGGTAAGCAGGTGTGCCTCTCTCTGACTTGCCATATATCTTTACTCTGTTTCTTTCTCTGATCCCATCCTCAGGTCTTCTCCTTCCACTTTCTCTCTCTTCCCTTCTTTCTTCACCTCTTGTTATGGACCTAAGTTATAAAAATGTAGCAGTTAATTAAAACTGGCAACAACAATCAGTTTATAGGGCGTAGACGTCATACCCCCACCCCAATACTAGTTTCCAAGCTTGTTTCTTTTTTCTTCTACACATATGAAGTCTCCAAAAGATCTACTCTTTCTTCTCCTTCCTGTTGGCTGTCTCTCTTTTAGAGTAACTGACCATGAATGGCTGACTTTGTTTTCATTCCCAGCCCAGTCCACTGTGCTGAGTGAGGAGGCAGACCCTTAGATGTGGTCAAGGTCTCTACTCATAGAGTTAAAGTCTGTGGATCATGTCAATTTGGAGTTTTTTGTTGTTGTTGTTTTTTGTTGTTATTGTAGTGCACAATTTTCTTCTTTTCTGCTGTCACTATTTGTGGCTGCACAGCCAGCTGTGTGTGCTGCTCTGTGCTGTAGTAGTGCATGTACCAAATAGTCTGTATCTCCCGGCAGCTTTGCATAGATGGTATGTTTGTAGGTGCTTTCCATTTAGAATATATGTGGAGACTTGACACATTCAAGTGATGTAGTTTTGCATTGTAAGCTCCATCATTCATCTCCTCCCACCTCTACCCCTCTCTCTCTCCCTACCTTCCTCCTCATTTATTTCACCTACTCCTCCCTCTCTTTTTTTCCCCCACCCCTCCCTCCTCTCTTCCCCCCTCCCCCATTTCCCTTACCCACTTCCTCCTTTGTTGACTGTCACTTCTCTCTCCTCCTAGCACCATAATTGGGAGAAATCTTGAAGCGTTCAAAGTTAATCTCCTGCAGTTCATGTGTGCCATGCCTGTGGTAAGTTGATTGGTATTTACATGCAATGTTGTTGTGTGGCTAATGCACAGACATGTCACATGACACATGATTAAGGAACAAGTTAGGAATCCGAGCATGTTGTGTTCAATGGTTATGACGTGTAACAAAATTTTAATCTTCCCTATATAAAACCCAATACAATGTCTGTTGTTGTTGGATTGAAAGAATATGAGTCCTGTTATTTCGAATCTTTGCCGTGATCTCTGCATTGAAGTAAATAATGTTTCAATTCATCTGCAAGTGGAAGTGTCCACTTCAATAGCATGGAGAGGCTTTGTCTTAGGAATAGATAGTTATTGGGGGCTTTGTATGACTTGTACCATGGTATGAGCTATGATCAAAGTGTGATGTCAAGCCACACATGCGCACCACACACATGCATGCACACAGACACGCTTGGGGATAGAAATTGTTGCATCAACATTTTAGTGGGTGTGAGTCTGCCCCTTTACTTTATGCTACTTCAGGAGGCTATAGCATTTACTAGAGGGTGATACTCTCATTCAGTCAACAGGCTGATGGCATTTTTAAATGTCCATGAGGAGGTGAGCCGGAGTAGCTGAGTCACCAGCACTGATGGAGGACCAAGAGTGACCACCACCACCATTGCTGCTGCACCTGTTGGATGCAGCCGCATGTCTGCCATTGTATATCTCCTCTCTCTTGCCCACTCTCACCATCTGTACATGCGTTGCATGACAATGAGAGTGTGACTCTGTCCCCTCCTGCTACTGCTCAATCTCCACCATCTGTGCCTTCCCCTGCAGCCTCTCGATCCACTCAGCCATCTTGTGGCAGATGAAGTGATGCGAGCCTTGATTTATCTAAATTGGATTATGTTTCTGCACTGTTGCAGTCAATGCCGTAATTAAATGTGACAAGCTTGCCTCTAAACTTTAGAATTTTATCTGTGCTTTAACTTTTTACCGAAATATTTTAAGTATCTATTCAGTTTGCAGATGGCTAAAATTGGACTGGTCAGTATCATTCCTTGATAGATACTACTTTGTCTATAGTAAGATTGATGATGGGTTTTTTTCCTGTCCTTGTGTTCTTTGTGCTTTTAAAGATAACTTGGGTCAGTTTACATGTGAAGAATTCAATACTTGGAACCAAATATCCGGAGCTGGCTTCGGTCCGAGTGGAGGCCTTGAAGTCTCTAATGACTCAACCAACTATCTCTATGGAGACTAGACTGAGTTGTATTGCTGACGCTGGTAGTGCTGATGGTCGGCATGTAATGAAGTGCATAGCTGGAGCCATGCTGTTGTGTGGCAGACAGACAGTGTGTATGGTATCACTTTACCCTGTTGGATGACAGCATGGAGTTCAGTAATGCTGAGGTACATCACAGAAGCTGAAACAAATCCTTTATGCTTGAGCAAGACAATCCAATATGAATTTATTGAGTGTGTATGTGTCAATAGTTAGCCAAATGCTTGAGCTCCACATTCAACAATTACCTCTGTCCAATTGGAAGCAACACACCCATTACCCATTATCTGACAGGCAATAAGCGGGGTTTCCAACATAGTGAATCAACAGGTACGTATTGCCTTTCTATATCAATTAACGACTTCTTGGATCTACAAAATGGACATCAACCTTATCAACAGGTACATATTGCCTTTCTATATCAATTAACGATTCTTGGATCTACAAAATGGACATCAACCTTATCAACAGGTACATATTGCCTTTCTATATCAATTAATGACTTCTTAGATCTACAAAATGGACATCAACCTTATCAACTACTGGGCATGCAGTAATTATCTTTTGTTTAGCCCCACCCAATGTAAGACCATGATGATATCCAGGAAATACAAACCATTGCAACCATCCCAACTATTTCTGAATGCTATAACTCTGCACCAAGTTAAGTCCATTGAGTACCTTGCTGTGCTGCTCTCTTCAGAACTAACATGGACTACAACAGAAAATGTGTATGTGCTAAATAAAAACAAAAACAAATAACAGATTGGCCTATTATATAGACTATTCTACAACCACACAGCCATTCCAAGCATGCCGGAGATGTTTAATTGTATTATACTCCCACATCTTGAATATGCTGCCCCTCCTTGGAACCTACATCACATTAGAGACATTGCTAAAATAGAAAATGGCCGAAAGTTTTCTCTCTAGATTGTGTAAGGAGAGAATAGCCAGGACTGTTTTGGCTTGCATGCTCAAGGATGCATTAGTTAAACACAGTATTGATTTTCAGGACTGCTGTGGTCAAGGCTATGAGGGTGCACCCAATATATCAACCACTGGAGGGGTTCAGGATTGCCTGAAGGCAGAAGATTCCAAATCTGTATATATTCATTGTAATTCTCGTATTCTACGTTTATGTTTTGGGCAAATCTGCAATTTATAAGGAATATGAATTCTACTCTTATGAAAATGCATACTAGCTGTGCTTGGAGGCAAACTTTTCTGAAGGTTGTTAACGAAGAAATAAGCTCTCTTAAAAGTTGAAGATTTTTTAATGAGCATATTGGTATGATGCATGCAAAATTTTCTCTTTAGTTATATAAATATCCTGTGGCTATAATGGAAGCTGTTGTGTCACATGACAGTCAGCATGGTGACATAAATTAGGATGGCAGCACTGTGGTCGCAACCAATGGCCTTTTACTCGTGTATTCTACTTTTTCATTAATCCTAATATTTTTGTTGCATCTATGAATCTATGAATGCAATGGTAACCATTGAATCCATTTGCATATATGTACAGTTAAAAGCTTATTCTGAGGCCAAGTCAGTTATTGATGAGTTGCCTGTTTTCTGTGGTAGTGAGTCAATGTTGCATCCTTGATTTGTTAAGCTACAAAATTTAAAGAATTAGCAGAATAATTGAGTGTTACTCCAGAGGTCTCTCGCACTGCTCTGGTCAGCGACAGCATCGTGGGAATATGGAGCATGTTTCTGCTGAGGAGTAGTGCAGGAGGTGCACCGTGCTTCCTTTGCTGGATAATTTCATTCAAAATAATGAAGGAATGCTTTAGTAATGCTCCAGTAATTGTAACAAAGTTACTTAAGATTGTGTCTTCAGCAATTTCCGATAAGTCTTATATCATTTTCAAGGAAATAATCTCTCTTTTTTTTAAAATGATTTGCCAAATTCATCACATGTATCAACTGAGACATGAAGATGGAGGACTGGATGGCAAGCCCAAGATGAAGAGTTTCTGCCGCCATCTCAGCAAGGGACACTAAATGAGTGTGGCATGGATCTTTCCCCCGTATTTGTTTATTGTGCATTGCTTGCACTTTATCTGTTTCATCTTCTGAGAATGAAAGGGCAAACAGTATCCTAAGAACTCTCATGACACTCTTGCATGGCACAATGGGGGGGGGCGGGGCATCACTAGCACTCATCCATATTCACTGTCATAAAGCTGTAACTCTTGATTATAGGATGGAAGGATTTTAATCTTCATTTTGGTTGCTTGGGGGCGCACCACATTGATGGGTTGTTATTGGAAGATGAGAAAGTGAAGGGTAATAATTGGAGTTGGAGAAAATGCTTGAGGGTATTCAATCATTAGTAGTTCAACTATCTTAATCTTCATGATGTAATCATTTTCTATTCAATATCCATGATACCATTTGGACAGATATTAATTCATTTATTTCTGCTTCTGTTTTGGTTGTGTGCGCATGTGTGTACAGATTTCTGTAGTCAACAACCTGTTGAAGGTAAGTGTGTATTGATCTTGTACTATTTGTTGATGACATGTACAGTGTTGTTTCTGTTTCTCCTTGACTTGATCTGTCTTGATCCTTTGATATATTTTATATTAATGTACAACGCGCGCACACACGCACGCACACACACACACACACACACACACACACACACACACACACACACACACACACACACACACACACACACACACACACACTATAGTATTCTTCCAGTTGTGGTGATTGGATGCAATAACAGAATATTAGCCTATGAAATACTGAATGGGATAAATATAATACATTATAGTTCCTGTGGACTGACAGAGAATGAGATGAGATAAATAGGCTATCAACTGCTAGACAATTAGAGAGAAGTTAGAGATAGTTCTTGGTAGATAAATGACAGCTCCTCAAGATCCCTTACCTAGTCCTAGGAACCCTTACCTAGTCCAAGCCCAGGGCTAAAGTCCCTTGGGTATTCCAGGACTATTTTCCCATCCTGGTATGTGGTGTGGTTTGCTGGACAAGGACACAAATGAGTAAGAGTCATTGCTAACACATCTAGAGATGGACTATGTAGTATCTGTGTCAGCTGCCCTTCTTACTCAGTAAGGGTCACAAATTGACAGTAAAAGAAAGCTACAAAGGTGCACTGAAATAAATGGTTCTCCACGGCTCTACCCATGCTCTATGTCCTGCCCTGAAGGTAAAGGTTGAGTTAGGTGGCAAGCATTAGCACTGTAGGTGTGTGCTCCCCCCTCTGGCACAAAGTGACCACAGCTTGGAGTGTGACACAGTCTGTGGAAATCATCTTTTATACTTGTATAGTATGGCCTGAATGAGCTGAAGCTGAGATTCCGCACACGGCTCTCCCTTCATCTCTACAGCAAGTACATGAGGTGAGTCGGGCATTCAGAGGGAAGGGGGGAGTGGCAGTGTTGACATTGCATGTGGTTGTATCTATGTCCTCAGGACATCCTTTTCAGTGTGTGTGTATGTACGTTCTGTATATGATGATGTATTAATTATGTAATCAATTGAAGAAGAACATTTTTGTAAGTGTTTGAAAAGTTTGGAGCTAACTTCCATGGCTTTCTGGAAATGTTCCCCTCATTCTGTTCATAAGAAGCTTTACTTTCTCCTTCAGTTTTGCACACAGATCAAAAGTTAGAACCTTCCTACATGAAATGTTGTTGTAGCTTGTGGTGGTGTGAGATGTTATTACTTTGTTGTCTGCTTGCTGCCACAAAACCACCACAGCAAAGTGCAATACATGGTTTACAACATTTGTCTGAGGGAGGCATGCTTTCCATGTCAATTCTCTGTATCGAGCTCCCTCCCTCCCTCCCTCTCCTAAGAAATATGTTCTGTGTGCAAGGTGGTGCATTCTGTATTTCATATAAGACAAACCATTCTGAAGTGGGTTGATGGGTGTGTGATTAGGTCAAGTGATGTCCTTGAGTACATGGCGCAGTAGACTTACCTATAGTTGCTTTTTAATAAAAGTTAGAGATAAAATTGAACCTTTGTGGTTTAATAAGGTCAATATATATATATATATATGCATGCATACATACATACATACATACATACATACATACATACATACATACATACATACATACATACATACATACATACATACATACATACATACATACATACATACATACATACATACATACATACATACATACATACATACATACATACATACATACATACATACATACATACATACATACATACATACAAACACATTAGCTCCATTGTAGTAAGATTTAGATAAATTTCTTGGTCTGACTTTTTGTGGTTATTTTGCGTGTTTTTCTTCTCCCCCCTCCCCCCCACCATTATCTCTTCCTCCCCCTTTCTCCATTCCCACCATAGAGGGTGTCCCATTCAATTGAGTTAAATTCCAGTAACTTAAGTTTAGGATCTTTGAAAATAGACCTTGTAATCAATTGACCTTGTGTACTAGGTCTGACTGAAGTCACCCAATTTCTAACTGATGTAGGACTTTCAGCCATATATATATGTATGTATATGTGTATGCATATATGTATATATGTATATATGTATATATGTATAGACTTACATATGTCTTCATATATTCTTATCTGTTCATTATGAATGTCTTTCTTTGCAGAGGGTTCACCTTCTATAAGATGACCAACTTGGACAACAGAATATCTAACGCTGATCAGTTGCTCACTCAAGATGTGGTCAAGTTCTGCGACACTTTAGGAGATCTCTACTCCAACATTTGCAAGGTATGCATCGCTCACATGCCAACCATTGAGAATGGATGGATATGGGGAGGGGGGATGGGGAGGGCGGGGGATGGGGGGGCGGGGGATGTGGGGAGGGGGATGTGGGGAGAGGGGATGGGGGAGGGGGGATGGGGGGGGTGTGGGGAGGGGGATGTGGGGAGGGGGGATGAGGGGGTGGGGGATGTGGGGAGGGGGGATTGGGGGGGGGGGGGGGAGGTCAGGATTCACGAAGAGGAGGTGGAGATGTGTGAATAGACATGCTGAAATACCTATGTACTACACAGTGTTCTAGTTGAGGCCAAGATGGGGCCACTAAGTGTTGGAAGCTCTGCCATTTCGAACAAGACGTCAGAGACTGTTGATGCCTTGAAGAACCCGATTAAAGGCCTATCCGCGCTGCGCCAAAAAATTAACGTTTTTCTCCATACCTGAATCGCTTTAAGTTGAAGTGCTTAAAGCCAAAGCATAAAGCATTCGCATTACAAAACTCATGTAGTTTCTAGGGGAATCGCTTCTAGTTGAAACATTTAAAGCCAAAAATTAAAAAAAAAAAAAAAAAAAAAAAAAACACTTGGCGGAACTGGCGGGAAGATAAAACTTGAATCAGCTGTCAGTATCAAATCTTGTTTCTTTAATCATGGCTCAGCCAACTGCTATTGTGAACACTGTTATACTTTGCTTGATGTTGTACCTGCATTTTAAGCAGAAGCAGAGAGCGGCAAGGAGAAGGTTGTCCAGAGTGCTAGGAGAGCCATGGTAGCTTTTGAGTTTCGTAGGCAATCAGCTCTAAGGTTAGTTATTTTTGTCTATAACCAACCATTGGTTGTTGTTGTTTTTTTTAATTCATTGCTTAACACAACAGGCATATATTTCATTTTTAAAATTTGGGATGTTATAGGATGATAGCAGTCTCTCTTTGTGCATGATCCTCTTGGACAATGAGCCTGTGTTGAACCAAGATATCATCCTGTTCCTCCATTGACATGGTAGCACACCACTCCAGAGGGCGGAGAGGAGTGCCACACTGCAAACAACCCACTGCTGCTCTCACACACTGCTGGTGTGTCTGTCTCTTCATGTGGAGGGACTGGGTCATCAGAGGTGTAGGGGTGGGGTCAGGGTTTGGTGGTGACCCTCAGGAGCTGAGGCAGTATCACTAACCACAACCAGAGTAGGTTATATTGGAATAGTATTGATAAAGGGTCATCCGTTGTGTACATTTGAGCTTAGTAAGTCAACCTTGCCCATTAGTGTTGGTGACTGTCTGTGCAACCAACCACTACAGAGCAAGGGGACTTATACACAGAGAGTGCAAAATCAGTAGAAGTCAGGAAGTCTTTGGGTACCATTTGTGTCTACTGCTGAGGCAAATATTGGGACTGAAAGTTTAATAAAATAGAACAGTCTAGATTTCTGTTAGTCAACTTCTGTTTTGGTGATAACTGGTTTCCCAATTAGTAAGCAGACAACCAAGAGCAGGTGTTCCTTGGGCAGATATTTACCAGCACGGGGTCCTTGACACTTTGTTAAATTGGAATATTTATTGTTGAAAAATGTCTTTAGAGCAGTAAGGGGAAAGTTCTGGTCAAACTACAAAAATTTAAATCATTTGTATAGCTAAACTTTTCTCTTTTTTTTCTTCTGTGCAAGTAATTTTGATATCAAATTGTTGCTTGTTCTGTGTGCTTTCAGGTGATATGCTGAATGTTTCCATATAGACATTTTCTTAGAAGATAGAGCTGGTCCTCCTGAACCACACCTCTTCTTCTCTTGGGTGCTCAGATTCTGCTTCTTTAATCCTGAAGAGCAGAAAACTAAAGCTTTCATAGGGCATAAAAATGTCTGCATATTGTCTTGTTTTTAATGAATTTTGGTAAAACTATGTTACCCAAAAACTATTAAAACTTCTTCTTTTTTTAAAATTGAAATAAATTTTTAAAAATAAATTGGGATAATTAGATAATTTAATTAAATTCCTTGGGAAATATAATTATAACTTTGAAATGGATAATCCAATGCCTCTAAAATTTTGCAAATATCTTATAGGTATGTGGAACAACAGTTAAAAATAGATAAAATGAAAATATCCTAAATGGAAAGGGGGAAGAAGAAAAATTGTGTGTGTGTGTGTGTGTGTGTGTGTGTGTGTGTGTGTGTGTGTGTGTGTGTGTGTGTGTGTGTGTGTGTGTGTGTGTGTGTGTGTGTGTGTGTGTGTGTGTGTGTGTGTGTGTGTGTGTGTGTGTGTGTGTGTGTGTGTGTGTGTGTGTGTGTGTGTGTGTGGGTGCCAGTATTTAAGAACAAAGACCTCTCATTGGCCACAAAGGGAGCAGTGTATAGGGCAGTTGTTCTAGCTGTATTACTGTATGGAGCTGAAACTTGGACAATGAAGGCTGTGCATACAAGATGTTTGAATTCTTTTCATAACCGTTGTATTCGGACAATCCTGGGTGTGACGAGGTACCAACAATGGAATGAAAGATTAACATTTCAAAGCCTATCACATAGGTTTGGCTTGCAGCACTCCATCTCTGATATCATTCTGGAGCAGCGTTTAAGATGGCTGGGTCATGTGGGTCGCATGGATGAAGAAAGGCTTCCAAATAGATTGTTGTTTGGGGAGCTTAACATGAAGAGACCATGCCACGGGGCAAAGAAGAGGTGGAGGGATGTTCTGAAAGTGGATTTGCAGGCAATTGGTGTGTATGATAGATGGCATGAGTTGTGCCAGGACAGGAAGGGGTGGTTTCATCTGTGTTTAGATGGTGTAGAGAAAATTTCAACATCCAGGCGATGGAACACCTGTTCAGCTAACAAGCAATCTGAATTAAGAACACTTAGTTGTGCCTGTGGAAGGAAATTTCGAAGACAAGGAGATCTGACCAGACACCAACATTTCTGTGTGATGCCATCATAAGCTAAGTTTATTGCCATTGGTCCTGGATTCATCCAGGACACTGCCATCATGGTACTTCGTACCATGGGCAGCTTCTAAGTTCTAAGTTCTATATATACACTATAAAGTACAAATAATCTGTCTGTCCGTGATTCACGCTTGTAGGTTGAAGTTAGACCCGCAACTCCTCACATATATATGTTTAGAATCAGTGTCAACGAAGGAATGTCTGAAGTAAGTCTATGGCCACACCCTTTTCTGTATTAAATAAAATCCTAAAATTTTACTTTTGCCAGAAAAAAGAATGGGGCTGCAGGCCTAAAACTTGGCATATAGACATAACTTGATTCTGCGAATGACATAGGGTGGGTCCCATCTGGCCACACCTCTTCCTCTTTGTTTGTAAGGTTAAAGTGCTAAAAAATGGTACTTCTAAAAAAACACTTTGACCTAATCATATGTTCACTTTTGTTTTAAAAGTCTACAACATATCTTCATAGCAGATTCTTTTGTGACTACAGGGCGGGTTTTTCGCTAGTATATATAAAGTTTTAAAAAAATCATAGTACATGTAGAAAATAAATTATAATACATGTAATTAGAAAAAGTTAAATGAATTTCTTCAGACAAAATCAACCACACATTAAATGGAACACTTGATGCTTCCAAAATTTTGAAATAGCAAATAAATATAGAACAACAGTTAAAAATAGTTTACGAACCATTTTGACCAGGACTCCCACAAAGCAATAGAACAGACAAAACAAGAGGATAATAACAGTTGGTCAGAAAAATTCACTTCTAATGTATGTATGTATGTATGTATGTATGTATGTATGTATGTATGTATGTATGTATGTATGTATGTATGTATGTATGCATGCATGCATGTATGTATGCATGTGTGAGTATGTAATAGAATGTCATGGATAAATTAAAATTATCCTCTTATTTCCTCCCTCTCCCTTCCATCTCTTCCCTTCATCCTCTGCATCCTCCATCTACTTCTGTACATCCTTACCTCCTTCTCCTCCTTGCCCACCTCCTCCTCTCCCTCACTCCCTCTCTGATGCTGGCAGCCCATCTTGGATATCATTCTCTATGTGTATCAACTCACTGAGAGCATTGGCTCAAGAGGACCCCTTACCATGTTGGGTTATCTTGCATTATCTGGTGTGATTCTCACAAGGTAAGAACTTATTTAGGGGTGTGGTTATATTCCATGTGTATTGAGTTGACCCATATTAAAAAAATTGCAATCTTAAAATCTTAAACTTAGGATCTGTTTATGATTATCTTTCTCTGTTTTCTGCCAACCTAACTTGCATACTGTAAGTTTTTCTTATAATAATGTTATAACCACAACAGTACAAATTTTTTCGATAGATGACACGAAAAAAAATTTTGTTTGCACTAACACATGCGCGTACACACATACACCCACCCACACACACCCACACACACACACACACACACACCCACACACACACACACACACACACACCCACACACTCATCCACACACACACACACACACACACACACACACACACACACACACACACACACACACACACACACACACACACACACACACATACACACACACACACACACACATACACACACACACACACACACAAGGTGAAAACAAAGCTAGCAATTCGCTACTCAGCTTGTAATGACTATACTTGATTCACCTGTGGGAGAAATATATATACATATAGAGAGGGAGGGAGGGAGGGAGGGAGGGGGACTGCATTTGGTGATCCTTACCAACTTCTTGCACTGTGTAAATTATTATACGATCGATGATCTGATTTAGCTGATTTAGTTTGAAAAGGATCATCTGAATTTTTGAAAATATTAATACATACTTGTTTCCTTCATTTTCCCAGGATAATTCAGTTTGCTATCTGTTTTAATGTGAATTTTTGGTTTAAAAAATTTATATATATTTTTTGTTGTGTAATTTCATTGAATTTAGATTGTAGTAGTTCTAAGAACCTTGATAGATATATATAGAGAGAGAGCTGCAATAACAGCAGCATCAATAGTTGATATCAACATCAACAATCTTCAATTTCAATATCATCAACATTTTTATCTATATCAACAATCTTTAATTTCAATATCATCAACATTCAATGTCAACATCAACAACTTTAATACCAATATCATCAACATTTAATTTCAACATCAACAACCTTTTATTTCAATATCATCAGCATTTAATGTCAGCATTAGCAACATTTAATGTCAGCATCAATAATGTAAATTATGGTCAGTTTTTACGTAGTATATACCAGTACAGCCATGTTCCGCCATCAAGTGTACTTTGTTGTTGTTGATATTTGTCGTCTATTTCTGTCAGTCTCCGAGCTCCAGTGGGTCTAATGACAGTGAAGGAACAGCAGCTGGAGGGGCAGTTGAGATATGTCCACTCTCGGGTCATCACTAACAGGTCCGTCCTCAAGACCCCCACTCTCTCTCTCTTTCTCTCTCTCTTTCTCTCTCTCTTTTTTTCTCTCTCTCTCTCTCTTTCTCTCTCTCTCTTTTTTCTCTCTCTTTCTCTCTCTTTTGCCCTCACTAACCTTATCTCATTTGTGCAACAAACTTCTTGGTTCCATTCACTTTGTGCACACGTGTTAATATAGTGCCTTATTGCTTACTTATCTGTTGGTGTGTGTGTATGTTGTTTGTCTTTCCTCTAGTGAAGAGATCTCTTTCTACCAGGGCAGTACCCGGGAGAGACTAACCATGAACTCAACTTTCATGGAGCTGGTAAACCATCTCCGCGACTTCATCTTCTTCCGCTTCTCCATGGGCTTCATCGACACTGTCGTTGCTAAGTGTTAGTGATGTTGTCACTGCCGTTGCTAAGTGTTAGTGATGTTGTCACTGTCGTTGCTAAGTGTTAGTGCATGTTGTCACTGTCATTGCTAAGTGTTAGTGTGAGTTGTCATTGTCGTTGCTAAGTGTTAATGCATGTTGTCACTGTCGTTACTAAGTGTTAGTGCATGTTGTCACCATCATTGCTAAGTGTTAGTGAGGTTATTACTGTCGTTGCTAAGTGTTAGTGCATGTTGTCACTGTCATTGCTAAATGTTAGTGCATGTTGTCATTGCTAAGTGTCGTTATCCTGACATTACCACAGACACAATGTTTTTCTTTGTTTATTTGCTTCCTTGTTGTCTAAGAATCAAATCCCCTGCTTGCCTGGCCTGCCTGGCCACTCCCACCTCTCCTTGACTGATGTACCAAATGAACTGATCACAAATTTTCGTCATCACAAACTTTACGTATTCCATATCTTACTTTATTTCCAGACATAGCGACTGCAGTTGGTTACATCTCAGTGAGTCAGCCGTTTCTGGACCTCACTCATCCTCGACACATGAACAGCACTCACAGTGAGATCATGTTGGTAAGGGATGGTTGTTCCTGCATGTGCTCTGCTGCCGGGTACTTGCATTTCATCTGTATTTTTTTATTTTATTTGGTTATTTTTACTTCATAACATGTTACATCCCTGATACTCTTTAATGTTGGTCGCTAGTGTTTCTATGAAGTGCTGGTCCTGTGAACAGGCAATAGGCAATAGGCCAGGTGGCTGGCCTGCTGGCTGTCTGGCTGGCTGGCATGCGTGGCCAGTATTGACTGTGCTGTGTACTTCCAAAGATGTTACTGCTGCTCTCCTTCTAGACACACACTATGAGAAGAGAGGGTGTGCAGCATATGCGATTGACAGGTTCTCTGAGACCAGCCACAAAGTCATGGAATCTGGTGGCATCTACCACCTGTTTTTCTCAACATTCTGCACTAGCAGATGTTTGCTGAGCTCCTTGGCCACTTGACCTCCTGTCCTACACACAGTGGCCAAGTACACAACAATTTTTAACACCCTAATGAATGCTGATAATGGAACAAACTCTCCAGAATAGTCACAAATGTATCTGACCAGTGCTTCCAGCATGTTATCATAATTGTATGATGAACATCCCAACAGCCCTGGTAGTGATTAGAGACGTGCCACAATGTCAGGTGACCAACACATACCCATCATGATTAGGCTTCTTAAACCTTTACCTTTAATTGGCTCAAAGCCGGTCCATCATGTGATGTAAGACTAGCCGCATTGACGTTTGTGATGTTGTGTTGCTTCCCTTTCTCCC
>OZ017779.1:9228566-9518296 GCA_963969325.1 Lycopodina hypogea | reverse complement strand
CCTCAGGCCAAGTCACCCTTGACATGTATAAATAGTACTTGATTGAGCGCAGGTGTTAGGTGTTCTTTCATTTATTTATTTCATAGGGCTGGAGTTGGGTATATATTTTTTAATTTATTTATTTCAGGCCCCCCCCCCCCCCCCATAATGAAATCAAATTCTTTTCCAAAAAGCACTGTTCAATTCATTATTTATTTCGTTTCATTATTAATTTAATTGAAAACATTCATTCATTCATTTAATGGAATTCATTCATTCATTTAATGGAATTCATTCATTCATTTAATTGAATTCTCATAATTGAACTCATTCATTTAAAATTAACGCACAATATAAAAGGGACCAGTGAAGTTTATTACCCTTTTTTTTTAATTTTTTAGTGGAATAGCCAGTGTCCTAATATTTTCCCTCCTGTCCTATTTTTTGTCCTATTTCTGAGCCATGGCTGTCTTATTCTGATTCAGCAACCTGGCAAGTGGCAACACTGCTTCAGGAAGGCACATTGGGGGATTATAATTGTTCAATACTGTAGCATTTTGAAGTGAATAAATATTATTAATTAAAAAAATATATATAATTTATTGATGAGATGGATTCGTTTCACTTCAATTAGAAAGCAGTTCGCTTAGTAATATAGGATATATCAGAGAATCAATTAATTTTAATTTATGTGTAGTGATAATACAAAAGAATAAAAAGAAAACGAATTGAAACAAAATTAATATTTATTTTAGAAGATTTACATCAATATAAACCAGACCAACACAAAGACTACATTTAGAAACAAGAAATCACCGCCGCTTACGTCTACAACAAATTTTGAGCAGACAAGCAATGAGAGTAGCCTCCTCTTACACATGCCTTCCTGTAATGCATGCCCTCCTACAAGATATACTATCCTGTAAAACCTGTGCTCATGTTGGACATGTCCTCCAGTAAGACATATCCTACTTTAAAACATGATTTTCAGTAATACATGTCCTCTCATAATACATGTACTCTTGTAAGACATGTCCACCTGTAAGATATGCCCTTAAGTAATGCATGGCCTCCTATAAAACATACACACAAGTAAGACCTGTCCTCCTGTAAGAATTGTTTTCCTGTTGGACAAATCATCCTGTAAGATATGCCATCCTGTAAACATGTACTCCACAGTAAGACATGTATGCCTGTTAGACATGCCCTCCTATAAGACATACCCTCCTATAAGACATACCCTCAAGTAAGACCTGTCCTCCTGTAAAATGTGCATTCCAGTAAGATACATCTTGAAAGATATGACATCCTGAGGACATGCACTCCTGCAATACATGTCCTCCCATAATACATGTCCTCCTACAAAGCATGACCTCCCTTAAGACAAATGCTCCCGTAATACATGTCATCCTGAAAGACATGTACTCCAAAAAAACATGTCTTCCCACAAGATATTTCTCCCCTAAGATAATTTTGTGATGACAGAGGTGGGCCTAGCAAGTAATGCGGCCAAAGGCCGCAATTGTGTGCTAGTACAACAAATTATGAAATTAAAAATCTAACTGTGATCGGACATTCATTGATTGTTATGTATTGATCAAGTTTAGTACTTCAATTTTAAATTCTTTTCACATTGAGCTCATACAAAAAGCAATCTTCAATTAAAACTTTCCTCCTAATTAGGTTAACAAATACAGAGCACATTTTCCTTAATATTTGAGGATTTTTTTCAATGAAATAATTTTTCCCATCACAATGACACCAGCTAAATTTATAGAATTGATCTGTCCTGATCATAGTATGGTAGTATTGTAATGACTAAACCAGAGTCACCATTGACAGTATTGTCGTATTATTAATTTTTTGTTTTTATTGAAAGATTAAATGCATTACCCCTTACTTTCGTCATTGTCTTGACAGTGCTTTAAACCATAATATGTATGCTTTGCCTGATATGAGCAACTCCAATGTTTTGGAGTGCCTTCTTTTGTACATTGTTGTGATGTATGTGTGTCTGTGCATGCATACATGCATGAACACATTCTTGTGGTGTGTATGTTTGTGAGTCAAGGCTGTATTTTTTCAGGCTCCTCAAGTACATTACCTTTTGCAGAGCCTTTTGCCTATAATTTCATGATAAATTCAGTAGGAAGTCGTGTTTTCACCTGCATATTAGATAGAAAAGAAACCTCATTTTTTGTTGTACCTCAATATAAAAAAAAAATTTAATAAAACATTGAGATTGAGAGGTACCTTAAATACCTGTATGGTAAAGTATTTAACATTCACACCATATTCCATGCATCAAATAGAGAAAACTGTCTCTTACATATTGCAATCATTTCTTTTAAGTTAACTAATCTCTATTTTAATATATATAGGAACACTTTTGCCCTACATGCCCAATATCATTCATATACTTTAAAAACAGTTTTTCCCTGTCAAAATGCCTTCCACCAAGTTAATTTGAATGTCACCCTTGGCCTTCTGTAACTGGCATTAGCTGGAGCACTGTCACTACTACAATAGAGATACATACTTACTAGGAGCATTAAACCACCTCGCAGAACAAATGCCAGCTATTATTCCCCCCCCCCCCCCCTTTTATTTCATTAGTTCCTGGTGCTTGCAATGATCAAAGAGTAGGTTTAATGAAATCAACTGGAATTGTTTTATTAATGACATTAGATTATCTGAAGCCAGTTCTAAGTTGTGGGAAGGTCCAAAGAGTCTGTTGGCAACAATGGAATGTGGGTGACAACATAGTTTCTCCTTTGTAAGGTCCATATGAAATAATCAATCTAATCACACAGTTGTCCAGCAAAAAGTGATGCAGACATAATGTCATTTGTTGTCTTCAGTGGCTCAAGTGATGGCCACTGAGTGGTACTACAATAATGGCTAACTATGCCCGAGAGAAACTTCATGAAGAAAATTAGCTTTAGTGTATCGTTCCTGAAACACTAGCTACTCACATATGCACAAAGTGAAACAATATCTTTTCATATCTTACAAAAAAAAATTCTTCAGCCACTTGACATAAATATTAATGGTAGAAAGTAAACTATCAGACTAGTGAATTAATATCTCAAGCATATTATCTAAATTTACTGCAATTTTGGTGAAGTTTCTGTGACAGTTCTGAATAAAGAGGATATTATGCTATTAAATATGCAATGAAATAACCCCATCATTGCAAACATTGTGGAGAAGCTGCACACCTTCTAGCTACCAAGTTCTCAGTTGCAAGAGGAGTCAGGGTAGGCACTCCCATTGTTATGCTGCCATCAATGATATAATACATCACTGGTGTCTGCTAAGGTCCTCTCCCATCTTTAACCACTCAGTGAGTTTGAAGAAATCTGCAAAAAAGACCAGATGGCATATCCATAGTTCTATTGTCAAGGGAAAGCTCCTGGTGTGGGATGCCACCTGTACAGACACTTTTTCACCTTCTGACATCAGACTGGCAGTAAGCAGGATGGGTGCAGTAGCAGAGAAAGCAGAGGATTTAAAAATGTTAAACTACTTCAGCCTGGACTCATCTTACTTGTTCATGCCAGTGGCAGTGGAGACATGTGGTGCATTTGGCCTCAAATTATGGTCTTTATTCAGAGATCTTGGACATCACCTCAAGATAGTTACTAAAGATAGAAACTAGTTTCACTACCTATTACAGAAGATCCCTATTGCTTGTCAGAGCCAGAGGTTGTCTCACTAGCCGACCCTTTACCTTAACCGGTGGTTGGCTTGCGAGACAAAGTCGGAGGTAGTCTCTGGCGTAGCCAGACCTCTACCTACCGCTTCGCTCCTCGGTCACTGGAGCCAGGTTTTCGGGAGCCAGGTTTTCGGGAGCCAGGTTTTCGGGAGCCAGGTTTTCGGGAGCCAGGTTTTCGGGAGCCAGGTTTTCGGGAGCCAGGTTTTCGGGAGCCAGGTTTTCGGGAGCCAGGTTTTCGGGAGCCAGGTTTTCGGGAGCCAGTTACTAGATTCTGTAACCAAATCTGATTGGTCAGAATTGCAAAACGGCACCTATTGCATATCGTATGGTTAGTTAGCGATGAATAAATTTCACGGAAGAGAAATGAGTTGTTTATTCCATATTTCACAAACTCGCGTTTAAGTAACCCCAATTAAATTTTTGGCCTGTGACACAATTCTGCTGGGATTATGAAAACCTGGCTACAGTGATCAGAGGATTATTCCCTTTTAATCGTCTGGCAACGCAAGAGTCAGAGGGAGGAAACAGAGTTCTTCCTCTGGAACCATGGATAGCGGATTGGACTATTTGCCTTTAATAGGTTCTTACATCCACTTGTATATTATTCCATTAATTTATTTAAATTTAAATCATTTATATATATATATATATATGAAATATTTAGTGAAAGAAAATGAAAAGGGGGATGATAAAGATTGAGGAAAAGGAATCAAATTATGGAAGGAAAAATGGAAGAAAACAACAAACAACTTTCGAAGTGACATACTTTATAGCAATAACCTTGCATAAGGAGAAAATGTACCAGCATAGGCCTTTTCCCAGGAAGAATTCTTAATATATTTTTTTCCCCTGCGTTTTGCGTTGTAGGGAATAAGCGAGAAAAAATTTGGTCAGGAATTGAGCAGAGGAAATGTGATGGATTTCAATTTTTACAGGAAACTCCACTAATAACGCTTCCTGGTTGAATGATTAGTGGGAGAAGTAAAGAACTTGGTTTGAGAGAATAGTTGTACTTGCTTCCCTGGTTGAATTTCATCCTATTGTGGAAGAATGGCCTTGTGAACGTTGCTAGCGTAAGTGCCTGTAGCAAGCTGAATCTCTTCGCCTTTTAAAAAAAAAATTTTTTTTGGCTTAGTTATTTAGCTAACTAATAGTTAATAGCTTTTTAGGTCTATAAAGACCTAATGTGAAACTACGTATAACTAATTTGTAGCAAAATAACGTTGCTGTTGACTTTTCAGCTATAGCTACATAAACTCTGTGGTAGTTCATGTTGAATTTTGTAGTAGCTGAAACTTGGAGATATGCAGGTTCCTAATCTTGCATGATCTATTGATAACAGGTGTTATTGCAAACTTTATATTGAACCTCTGCCTGCCTGTATTTCAGGTACACTGTGGCATTTGTGGCCATGACTAATCCGAAGACAGAGTCCATTGTGCTAAAATCTTGTATGGAGGATGTACAGCGTTTTATAGTCATAAACATTAATGACTTTTCCTTATTTTTGTATCAGAAGGATGTCCTCTATCAAACTGATTACAATAATTACACTGACCCTCAAACAAAGTTGACCAGGGAACAAATTGCTGGCCAGATATTCAAAAAGCTATATGAAATTGTGGAGTTTGATGTGGGCTTCTACACAACTCTTATGGATCATCTCCGCTCAGTCAAACATTTTACTTATAAAAAGATAGTGAGCACTCTGGATGGTGAATATGCAAAGATGTTTGACTGTGATCCTAGTCCTCCAGAAACACACACAGAAGGTACAAGTGAATATGCAAAGAAGGTTGACTCTGGTCCTAGTCCTCCAGAAGCATGCAAAGAAGGTATGTATGAGTAATTAATTGCTTTCCACCTCCTATATACATGCTGTATGGGCCGGATGGTTCAAGGTACAGTATTTCCTAATCTGATGTATGTGGTGAACACCCACCGGCTTCATATCTATTGTGGTTGGCCCACTATGGATTAGGTGTGGTTGGCCCACTATGTATTAAGTGTAAGTGTTCACATGTCCACTCTGAGATGGGCAGTGGTTTAAAGCACAGCACCAACATCATAAATAATCTTATTTATTCTAAAAGTGATTCACATGCCCACAGTTATGGAACTAATCTCATATTAGTGAGAATCCTGCAGTACTCTAATTATTGCATAACTTTTGGATTACTTAAAGCATGCTTGTTAATATCATTTAATCATTTTTGAGTACATCTTTGACTTATTGGAAAACATAGATAACACTCCAGTAATCACTTTCTCGGAAAACTGACTATACCAATTGTTGCTACAGCAAAGCATTTTGAAGTATATGTAGATTAAATGTAGTTTCGTAATCTCAATTGTTTGAAGAAACATTACTCTCTGAGAAATGTCAATTATGCATTCATGTGTATTATGAAGCACAAACAATCAGATGAATCTGTCTTATGTAATGTGGTCTTCTTCTGAGCAGTCCTCACACAAGTGCTTCAAGTTAATAATAAATTATGTGGCCTATCATTGAAAACCATGGACATGAGGCAGGATGCCGATGTTAAGTCTAGGAGTGCAGTTTACTAGAACTGGTAGGGGATAGAAACAGCAGAAGAGGTGTGGAGTAGCAAATCTGAAGAAAAAAGTGAAGAGGTCCCTTAGCAAAGTGGGATATTTTCTTAAAACTCAGAGCCAAGTGACATTGATTACTCTTCAGCTTCATCCAGCTCTAATTGAGGTACAGAAAAGGAGGATCAAGTACTTTGTGATTTGTTATGGTAACATCTAGCTATTAGCAAAATATAGCAGCTGGCTAGCTAACTTCGACCATTTTTGGTATGGACCTAGATATTTAGCTAACAGCTAGCTTACAATATAAGTGTGTAATTTTTTTTTTATGAGCATAGAGCACACGAATTGAGAATTATAATAAGATTCAACTTGAAGGTTCCGCACACATAACTCATCTTCCAAATATTATATACAAGCTGCACATTTTTACAATATCTTCTGACATCAAAATTTAATGCAGTAGGTTTTTATAAACAGAAGTTATGACTTTTTCAAGATAGTTCTATTTTATCTCTTAATATACACTTATCTTTATGGCATTTATGTCCATTCCCATTGATAGATAAAATAAAATCAAGTCTATTTCAGTATTGGGTAGTATCTTGCAACGCCATGTCACAACACACCCTATTATCAGGTTGTGAATATCATCTTTAGTTTCTCCTTTTGAATAACTGCAGGACAAAGGCACATGTTGATCCCATTATTACTAATGTAGCAATTGATCCAGTTGTTCACTGTTTACTATTGTGATATTCAGCTGATGATGGACCTATCAGTGCACATCACCTACTGCTTATCAAGTGGACAAAGGGAGGAAATACTACACGTTTAAGGCTCTATGACGAAATGGCTCCACATTGGAGGGAGGTGGCTGAAATTTTAAAAATGAAGACAGATATTATAGGATTGAATCATCATTATAATATTCGGGATTGTATACGTGAGGTCATGAAACAATGGATGGATGATGAACCGAACATAGCTACTACTTACTCATGCACATGGAAGGGGTTATGCGAAATATTGGATGATATTGGGCTTGGTAAAATCCGCAAGGAATTACAAAAAGCCTGCTATTACATGCATCTGTGGACATAAGGTGAACTGATGTGATATTTAGATTGTGGCAGTAATTTATTGACAACTCAGTAGGTCCTCATTAGGGAGATGGTAGGGGGAAAATGGATTTAAATGTATAATTATATAAATAAAATACTTAGAATTATTACGTTGGATTGACCTATGAAAATAAAGAAAGAAAGGCAAGTGTCCATTGTTATAGACTTGAAAATGAAAGTAAAGTAATGAAAAAATAAAACAGAAGGAAGTGATGTAATTTATTAATAGTTCCCCCCTCCATCATATGACCCATAACCCGCATTAAATGCTTACTACTTCAAAAATATCTGGTAATAAAAATGACAGCTAAAATCTAGGCTAAGATTTCATACTTTACTGACTTCTTTTTTTGTTGTTGTTATTGTTGTTGTTGTTTTTGTATATGTGTGTGATGTTCAGGCTGAGAAGAAAGAAAGTTTTTCAATGGACTTGGAACACACATCACACTCATGCAATGCACCACTATTGTTATTATGACATTACACCATAGAAGTATATTTGTGTGGTATGAGATGATTATTGTGGCTACTATTTTTTCCTGCATATTAGTAAACCTAATATTATATTTTGGAATGTTTTTTTATTTTTATTTGTTCATTGTTTTGTTTATAGTGATTTAAATAATGTTCTCCAACTTTCAACTAACGACTGGCCATGGGTAAGCAACCTGCCTACCAGGAATGACCTCATCATCTCCCTAACTTATCAGTAGCATAGTTCAGTGAGGATCAGAGTGCATTCCTTTCTTTTCCCTAGAGGAGCACATCTTACTATAATGTATTATTTGTTTGATTATAGACAATTGGGTGTACAGGGCTCAAGTTTACAGGGATTGACAGGAGTCACCCGAAGATAGTTTTAGGTGAAGTTTGGTGAAAATCAGAGTAAAACCATGCTCATAGGGCTGATTTTTAAATTTTTAAAAAAAATTCCTTAGAGGTGGGGCTCATTTAAAATTAAAAAAAAAGTAAATCATCTATCCAGTGAACAATTCAAACAGAGGCCTTGGATTCCATTTTAGAAAATTATTCATCATGATAATGGACATGGGATAAAGCCAAGAAAGCTATGAGACAAAAATTACAGGAGTTTCCTGTATAGCACTTCAAAAAGGACCTTTATCTGCAGATAAAGACTGATCTATAAACACTGTTGTCAAAACAAATGTTCAGGCTATTAAATCCGTAAGATTTGATCTGGATTTTGATCTCTTCTGGAAATACATTGAACAGTGATGATAAGAAATCAATATATATATTTCAATGCTTGAACATTGTAAAAACTTACAAGAAGATTTGAAGTAGGTGATGCTACCACTGAGTATAATGCTACTCTTCAAGATTAGTATTGAATTGATATTTGAGGTTTCTATTACATAGTAGCAGCAATTAAAGAGAGATTTCAGCAGGTGGGGATATCAAATACAGCTGGAAACTCATTTGATAAGAAAGATGTTAGTGGTGAGGCCTTTACAGAAGTGGTTATATTTTATGGAGTGACCTAAATACAGAGAGTCTTAAAACCCAACTAATCCCACTTCATACTAATCCAGAGAATGAAAACAATTTGAAGTCATTCAAATATCTCAGGGTTTATGTGAGGTTAAAAAGAAATATTATTAAAAGTCATTTAGTCTGTTAATCTGATATTAGTACTGCCAATGACCAATGTTCTCAGGGGAGATGCTTCTTTTTTTCTTTTTTTTACACTGGATTAAAATTTGGCCTCATTCAAGGACAAATCAAGCTCTTCTAAACTGGTGCATGATCCTCCATGTGCACAAGATGAAAACCGGCTTACTCTCCCCCCATTGCATATATTGCCAATAAATTTAGTAGTTAGTTAAAATAATAGTAGAATTAATATGCTAAGACAAAGAACAAATTTTTCAGATAAATTTAAGTAATCCCAAAAAATATTGTTTAAAAATAAAAATTTTTTTAATTTTTATTATTACTAATTTTTTTAATGCTTCACAATGTTAATGTTCATAATGAAATACACATACTAAGGTGAATAAGCCAGAGTGATAAATTGTAGCTCATGTGGACTGAGTGTCCAGGAGCCTTTGAAGTAACCATTTACCTTGCATTCAAGGAGAAGGATGCTTTATATATTTGGTCATGGAGATTAGGTATTTTAATGAAAAAATGTGCCAACAAAGGCTATTTCATTCAGGATGAATTCTTGATCCCCCCCCCCCAGTTATGTAGCATTCATAAGGAATTCAATAAACAGTATAAAAATTGGTTAAGATTTGAGCAGAGGAAGTGTGATGAACATTATTTTACCGGAAACTCCACTAACGCTTCCAGTGGAATGATCAGTGAGTGAGGAACCAGCCTTGAGAATACAATCTCCCCCTGTTGAATTCCATCCTGTTGTGGACTGTTGTGGACTGCTGGCCTTGTGAAAGTTGCGAGTAAGTGCCTGCAAATGCCAGAGTGTGAAACTATAACTAGTTTTGTAGCAAAGTAACGTTGCTGTTGTCTTTTAAGTTATAGCTACATAATTCTGTGGTGGTTAGATGTTGAATTCTGTAGTAGCTGAAACTTGGGGATATGCAGGTTCCTAATCTTGCATGATCTATTGATAACAGGTGTTATTGCAAACTTTATATTGAACCTCTGCCTGCCTGTACTTCAGGTACACTGTGGCATTTGTGGCCATGACTAATCGGAAGACAGAGTCCATTGTGCTAAAATCTTGTATGGAGGATGTACAGCGTTTTATAGTCATAAACGTTAATGACTTTTCCTTATTTTTGTATCAGAAGGATGTCCTCTATCAAACTGATTACAATAATTACACTGACCCTCAAACAAAGTTGACCAAGGAACAAATTGCTGGCCAGATATTCAGAAAGCTATATGAAATTGTGGAGTTTGATGTGGGCTTCTACACAACTCTTATGGATCATCTCCGCTCAGTCAAACATTTTACTTATAAAAAGATAGTGAGCACTCTAGATGGTAAATATGCAGAGTTGGACTCTGATCCTAGTCCTCCAGGACCATGCAAAGAAGGTATGTATGAGTAATTAATTGCTTTCCATTTTCTATTTACATGGGTGCAAGGTGCACTATATTCATAATCTAATTAATGTGGGGAACACCCATGGCTTCATGGCTACTGTGGTTGACGTGTACTATATCAAGTGCATTCCCCTCCACTCTGAGGTGGGCATTGGATGCAAGCACAAGACAGCACCAACATCTGAAATAGTTAATCTACCCTAACTCACATACCCATGGCACAGTTGTGGTACTAATCACACATTAGTGAGCATTAAGCAATACTTGAAATGTTGCATTACTTCTGTATTATTTAAAACATGCATGATGTTATTTAATCATGAGTACATCTTTGACTTATAGGAAAACATAAATACATTGTGATGATAACTTTCTGGGAAAACTGGCCATACCGATCGTTGCTATAGCAAAGTATTTTGAAGTATATGTAGAATAATGTAGTTTTGTAATCTCAATTGTTCGAAAAGCGTTACTCTCTAAAAAAAATGTTAATACTATTATTCATTAGCAATAATGAAAGCACAAAAAACCACATGATCTGCTTTATTTTATGCTATCACTGTGCTATATTTCTGATCATTCCTGACGCAAGTGCTTCATGTTAATAAATTAGCCGGAAACGTTGTGTGGGGGAATGCTTGGCAAACAAGTTCCAGTTTTCCACTGCTTGGTCTAACCTATACTCCTATAGATTCTTACAGGTGAGGGAAGTGAGGTTACTTATAAAAAGGGTTAATTTAAAAAAAAAAACCCTATACCCAACAATTAAAGAAGGTGAAAGTATGCTTAAAATAGAATAAAATAAACAATCTATAATATAAATAATATATAGTTTAAACTAGAGGTTTTACACAATGCATTTCAATATTGCTGCTACTGCTTTAGGTTCTATTGAAGTCATCCATTTTAGTATTCCATTTCACTGACCAACAAACATCCACCAGAAAAATATTCTTCGGGTGAGAGACATCAAAGCACACAAATACAACTTAGCTAGAGGTTAAATAACACTTCATAATAAAATTGATGGAATGAGCATAAAGAAACTTACCACATTTATTGTTTCTGCAGGTATCAAGTCAGCTTTAGGTTATGACCAAAATATTATTAATTATTTCTTTGCTTATTGTCCAGGAAGCCAAAACTGGCTAACCCAGATCTCAACTAGGTTCAGAAGCTATCTTATCTGTCACCTAAACTACCTCTACCTATGATAGATGGCACTGAGCTATACTCTAAAACCTTAAAACAAATGTATTACCTCAATCATCAATGAATCCTATATCGACTCAACATTCAAACATTCAAACATCCACTCTATTACAATATTTTTTATCAGTTTCTTATTGGAGACATGTAGTGATGATGGATTGTATGCAATAATTCCGCTATCTCAAAATGGTCGATCTCTTTTTAAATTTGAGTTGCAGTATTTAATGTTCCAACATGGTTAGCTATTAGCTGTAACATAATCTAAGGGTTCACCAAATGGCCAGTTTTTCCCCACTTGGTCATAATGTTATACTATGGTTCATAATGTACACACTGTTTTTTGATGAATTAGAAATATCTTTTTTACCTTCAGTTTAATCAATTTTTATTTTTATTTTCAATCTATATCTAAAATATGAAAAGGTGTGTATGCGTGTGTGCGTGCTTGCATGCGTGTGTGTGTGCGCGCGTACGTGTGTGTTGCAACGTGATCCTTGGGTGTTCCTGAGGTTTTATCACCAAAATGTTTTTCCGAAAATGGCACCCCTGGTGGAGGAAAAAGGAATTCAAAATTTTCAATCAAAAATATATAAAAAATTAACTTGAGTCATTTTCTACAAATAATAATCTACCAGAAGCCCATTTGCAGCTTGTGTCAGAATATGAAAAAGCAAACACGGAAAAGATGAAAAGGAGGAATGAAATTGGTTTGGAAAGGGGGGGGGGGAAGAGAAGGAAAGAAAGAAAAAAGGGGGAAAAAATCAATCCAGTCTAGGTTTGAACCACTGACTTTTAGCTTGGGAATCCTGTTCCAATATGAATTTGTAATACATTTGAATACTAAATATGATTTGTGTTGGTGTTTTTATAGTAATTTTTTTTTTTGATAGTTGAAAATAAGTAGTGATTTTGAGCTGAATCTATCATGTAACACTGGTCTTGAGTCATGAATATTTCAATAATACTTCTGGGTGGTTATTCCTATTCAAACCTCTTCCTGAGGGTTTATGAGAATAAAAGTGCCCTAAGTGATACTTCGACAACTCTTGGATGCTGACTAGGACCCAGTTGGACACACCACTCTCCTACTAAACCACCATACCATTATAACCTGCTCTTCAGGCTAGGTACATCCTATACAATGGATGGTTTTTAGCCCCACAAAATTGGGTCACCTGACCATATCTCTTTCTGTGGGCACGTCAGCTTAAAAATGACAAAAATGTTGCGATCTATCTATGGGGTACTTATAAATGGTAGAATTCATGTACCATACCTAGAAGCATGCAAATATAACTCTAATCTTGTATGGAAATGGGTTGGGTAACACTTGGTCACACTTTTTCCTGTGGGCATGTCATTATATCCTGGGCAACGCCGAGTATATGTTGCTAGTATGTATATATTTAGTATTGTATATGCCCTACTAGTTTTGGTTATTATCACTACAATAATGGAAATTCCAGAAATGGAGTTAATATTGTGAATATTTATACAACAATAATTAAATGATCTCATTTATACATTGTATACAAATATTTGAAGTACTTATGAAATTAAAGTATTACCATGCATTTGAGTTCCCAGTCTCCTCAGATTAATAGGGGGAAAAACCCAACTTTTTCTGATAAGGTAAGTAGTACTAACACATTGCTCATCATCAATTGGAACCCATTGATATGGCATGGCCCTTGTCTTGGTGTATGATGCATTACATGATACCACTGTACAAACATAAGACGGAAATATGCAACTGAGGAGTAAAGAGGTTCTGTGCTATGGTCTGTATGCGGTGAACATGGAGTGGGACTGCTCTGTGAAGGAGGAGCTTCAGGAAGACTTGCTTAAAATGAGAGGATGTGATGGATGAATTAATAAAGCTTATTAAGAAGTAAAAAAAACATGAGTGCATTGTTCAGAAGTGGACAAACAATATTAAAAAATCTACGGAATAACTTGTCAAAAGTCAGCAGACAAGATTAGAGTTTTCTTCAATTGTATGTGAAGCTTTGCCGTGGGTTGGTATTGTGTTCCCCACATGTTCAACAAAACTTGTCTGTGTTCCTCAAGCTATCAACTGGAATGCTTGTCACATTTGTATGCAAAATTATTCCTGTCATATTGTAGATATAGTGACCACTGTCTAAATCTTTTATACAAAACCGCTAATAATGCACTTGACATCTGTAGTTCATTTGCATTCAACTTATTGGCTGGAGTATGATGCTCAATCAAATGATGACCATTACCTGATACCAACTCTTTATCATGCACTTCACAGCGCAAGGTGTTGGTGGTGGCTATTACGCACCTACCATGTGTATAATCACTCAATTTCTTTTCAATTCCTTAATTCTTTGAGTAGCATTCTTTCGATTTTTGACATGATGTTAAATCTCTCATATACTGAAACCATGGCAGTGCGGTTATTCATTTAACAATAGATAGAGGAAAATAGTTCAATGATGATCAAGGAGTCACTTCTCATCCATACCATAGAGGATAGGTCTGGGAGAGCAAAACTTGGTTGGTCACGCACACTTAGTGCATTGTTGAGAATGTACAGGGAGGAGAAATTAAATGGAAAATTTGATCCCTATAGGCCCAATCGTCTGCAAGACGTTACTGGAAAAACATATCTTCACCAAACTTCCTTATAACCACTCCAGGGTGACTCCCATCAAACCCTGAAGATTTGAGCCCTCTTAACCTAATCTTCTGGGAAGATTTACTGAACAAACATATAAACGAATGAATTGAGAATTATAGTAAGATAAGGAGTTATGACAGTGAGAGTTATTTAAGACCATGCGCACAACACATTGAACTGCATTTAAAATACAAATACAAAATACCGCCAGAAACGTATTTAAATTAAAAAATACGAATTTCAAATACATTAATTGCAAATATTTTCAAAATACTTTTACCAATTGAATATCCAAATAACGACAAAATGATTGTGATCATCATAGTCCTTCTATCGTACTTGGGTATTCAATTTGTAAAAATATGATGACATGTGTATCTCATCCTCAGTACAAAATTGATGATATCATGGCTGATGTTTATTTTACTCTGTGGAGAAAATATCACCCATCCATTTATGTATTTGTTATGACTCTGCCATTGTCCATTGCCCTGCAGATGTAGCAGTGCCAGCACCTGTTGTTGCTGCAGATGGAGCAGCTGTCAAAGGTGAACATGTGTATATAACTTATTTATTTCCTTGACCTGTAAATATATATGGCGCCATTCATGAAAATTACATTCTATTTCATTCACATATAACATCATTTGTTTGTCTGATTCTTTTTACCTGGAAAAAATAATTATCTCTAACCACTCCCCTAATCCAAGTTGTTGGTATTACCTTGACCCAAACCATTATCCTGACCCTTGTAATTACCCTGATCTCTACAGTCATGACTTCTGTAGTCATAATTGATGCCAGCAAATTTTCAAAGATGTTTATGCATGTAATCCTTTTTTTTTTCATTGCAGCCAAGACTTGTAATGTCAAGAATATTTGCAATGCACTTAAGGGCCTTTCTCCCAGAGAGTACACTGATTTGGGGTTAGGCATGGGACTAACGATGGCGAAAATTCAAGGAATAGAGATGAATAATCCTGGTCAGATTGATCGACAATTAAAGGAGATAATTCAGATATGGATTGCCCAAAAAAGTGTTTCATGGAAGAGTTTAGCTGATATACTGGATGAAATGGACCAGCATACATTGGCATCAGACATACGTAAAAATTAATAATTGTGTGTAATTGTGTGTATTTTTTTTATTTTTATTTTTACTTTTAATTATTTTTTAAAACTTTTAATTACTATTTTTTTAAACCTCTTTTATGTTCCTCATCCATGTATGGAGCAGGAGTTTAAAGAGTATACTAACTTTTCTTCTTTTTTTATTTATAGTTTTTTTTTTAATGAATTAAATTTATTAGAAACAATTTTGATTAAAAATGTATCTCTTATGACAGCTTGGATTAGAAAGTAGGTGAATTTTTTTCCTTTAAATGTATCAAGATGTTAAATTAAGATACTTTTCCTGAATTACATTTCAAACTTGATTATTTTACCACCTTTAATTAACTGAAGACTTTTCCTTGGATACGTAATGTACATTATGCCATGTCTTACAAGAGCTCAATTGATCAGCTGCTACTGATGGATCAATGGACCACAAAAACTGGGATATTTTCCTAAAACACATTACAGAGTAATTAAGGAAATAAATTGCACACTAATGGTTTAGCTGACTAGTAAATAGCTGCTATGACTAACCGGCTACTGCAGACACTTCATAATGACAAGCATGAAATAAGATCACTCCCACCGCATCCAACAGACAGAAGGATCCATTCCATTACATTCAACAAATGGTCTTCCTGTTCCATCTAGCAAAAAGCCACACCTCTCGTACTCCACAAAAGGCCTTCCAAATCATTCAACAAAGGCCTGCCCCAATTCCATTAAACTACACCATTATGTATCCATGCAACAAAAGTCCGTCCCAATCCATTCCATAAAAAGCCTGCACCTCTCCATGCAACAACAGGCTTGTCCCATTCCATTCCATAAAAACCATGCCCCACTCCATTCCATAAAATTTCTTTCCCATTCCATTCCACAAAAGTCGTGCCTCACTCCATTCCAAAAATCCAAAAAGAGTCTGTCATATATCAAACTTTTATGAGAGGGAAGAATTCCCCCCCCCCCCCCCCCCCCCCAATGGAATGAACCAGTGGGTTGAACAGAATTAGGCCAGTACTGACCAGTTAGGAAGATGAAGCTAACATTAGCTTCCCAGAGTCCAGGCTTGTACTGTAAACTGCTACTGGTCATATGGTGTGGAGTAAAAAGTCTTTGCTATCAATTGTATTTAAATTCTTCGTATTGCAGTGCCAATTAGTGGGAGATAATCCCCACAGATCCCAAGCATGGCGGTTGAAACATGATTGTGGTTAGTAAGAGTCTTCACCCAAGCTAGTTCCTGGCATCAGGCGTGTTTGTTTGATTCATTGTGTAGATACTTGCGCGCGCACACACACACCTGCTTCAAAAAGATTCGTGGGGTTGGGTGAAAGGGCCGAATAACAAAATACACATGCAACACAATATAGTTGGTCAACTCAAAATAGCGACACAATTTATTCATTTTGTGTATCTATGAATAATACAAGAAATGTGCAATATAAAGTAGGGATATATGTACTTCTAACTAATATATCTAAACGAGTTTCCAAGCTATTTAATATCAATGTTTTATATTGTGCAAGACAAGCATAATTTTATAGTAGCAAAGTTTAAACTTTAAATGTAATTTGGAAGGTTCGAATCTGCATCGGCTGAAGGATGACAACATACCCTGGAGCAACAACTGGAGCATGTTTGAAATGTTTATCACGTACACCTGAAGGAAGTAAACCGATATAAACTTGTAGGGCATCAAAATCCATGCATTAAAAGTGATGTGTGCTTAATTATTGCTCTGTTGTTAAAAGATGTGCAGCATGAATACATGCACAAGAAATAACAGGAAATTGATATGATAAGAGATGGATAGAAAGCAAACATTAAATCTCCTGGCCAGTTTAATTTTTAAGCTGCGTTTTATATAAATCGACAATGCTTGGAGAAAGAAAACCAATTCATGCGTTCCATCCTTTAATAAAGCTTTATTAAAAATAATAATAAATAATTTTTTTTTATTTTTTAAAGACAAAAAACTTTCAAGTCAATAGGGTAAATAATGGATGGTTGGTTTGGAGGGGCTGAACCTCCCCCATTTAAACTGTAACAACAACAATATAACCTAATTAAATGCACTTTTGTTGGTCTCTTAATTATGCTTGAAACGCTGCATTATTTGTCCCTTCAAAAAGGTCGACTTGTTGATTGCAATGATGTAATTCAATCCCAAAATAAACTCAACCTGACCACCTGGGCAATCTTAGCACTGGCCACAAGTAATTGATTAGTGCCAAATTAATTCTGAGTAAAAGATATCTTTAACTGTAGACACTAAGACACTATTGTATATCTTCATGGTAAGCAACTTACCGTAGGTAAATTATTATCCTCATTGTCAGATAAATGTCATTTTATCAACCACAAGATTTTTTCTTCAGAAATAATATGGCAATGTATATCTACCTACCTACCTATCTCTCTCTCTCTCTCTATATACTAGCAGCATATACCCGGCGTTGCCCAGCCAATATAGGCTAAAATCCTACCATTTTTGGCTTTTTCTCATTACCATGGTAATCATTTTGCAAAATATTTAGCCCATGTTTTAAGTTGGGTCAAAACCTATCATCATGCCAAGTTTCAGAGAAATTCACCTATCGGTTTGGCCGGAATGATGGTACAAGCATACAGACAGACCGACAGACAATTTTTTCCCCCCCAGACATGCCACCTGGCTTAAAACCATCTCAGGGTGGGTCTCATCCATCCCTAAAAGTTTGGTCAAAATCTAACAGAGGGATTTTGAGAAACGGACGAACATAGTTACATAGGTCTTCTAATATATATATAGATATGTACAGCCAGAGTATTTGAGATTACTGGAAACAGTTTGTGAAAATATCAAAACAAACACAACCTGTTACCATCCAAATACACACTCGATATAATATATAATACAATAAACATTTGAAACCAATGAAACAATATACACTTGAAACCTAACACCAACTCTAAGTGGACATGCTCTAACCCATGCCTACTTCCCTTCCTTTCTTTACATCATTCCTTTACTCATTAGGCTGTGAGCACGATTCCCAGCATCATCTGATACACTGACTCATATCCACCTGAGGAGATGCAGTGAAACTCGGTGGCATCTTAAAATATATTAACGGACAGATACACAAGTCCTTGATAGCTTTCAATGTGAATATGTAAGAATATAGTGATTACAAGATTGCTAAAAAACATTTACATATCTCAAGTGAGCATCATTTAGAAATGCAAGGGAAAAGGGTAAACATGCTCAAATGGAAATTAAATTCCTTGCACATACCAAAACTCACTAAAACTCTCTAAGCAAGGTGGTACCGAGGTAACATTAATAGATCTAGATAACCACAACAAAGAGAGCAACTACAACAAAGCAACTGGAACAATCCAACTCCAGTATAATTAATCTGGCTACGTCCCATGAATAGTGCCAAGTTGTTACACATTCATTGGTAAGCCATGCTAAGACACACTTCAAGAAGGTAACTTTTATGATGGAAGAACATGTAAATTCTTCGCCCTTAAAATATGAATATTATTTAAAAAATTGCTGTAACTTCAAATTTGTTATACTATGTAATTTTCTATTCCATTGAGTATGCTCAGTAGTTGTATGCTAGAATTACACACCTGGTCCATGTTCAGTCTTCCATTTGAGTCTTGTGATGGGAGCATCCGTGTTGGCGGCCAATGCCAACTCAGTGACAGAATCAACCGTGAACATGAATAAATCCTAAATTACAAGCACGCATACATAGAAACAAAGAAAAGATTAACACAACTACAAAAAAGTCAAAAATTCAAGAACAAATGGGAATTAGTGAGATTGTATGTATTCATGATTATGTGGTTATCCATTACAGATGTGGTGGGCTAGCCAGTGTATCCCACCCCCCCTACACACACACAGCTGCAGAGGTAGCCAATAAACATACAGCTAATGAGACATTGGCTGTGGCATCCCAAGGGGTCTCATCAATTTCAAACTGATGCTCCAAGCGAAGCAGATACTTGTTGGCAGCCATGACTTGAAAGGTTAGAAGATGGACATTGACAGGGAGTGGAGTCTTCAAGGCAGAAAACTGTAGAACAGTAAGAGAGGGAAAAATATATCATGACATAAGAAATAGTCACAAGCTTAAAGACACACACACACACACACGCACACACTCACTCAAGTGTCTTGTACCTCTTCCCCACCTCCTACATATTTCCAATTGAATTTATAGAATGGTATTTGTGTGTTGTATGCACATGTCACGTCTCTAGACCAAATGATCATAAGACGATGATGACGGGAAGAACTTGCCCCCCAGAGAACCATGAGGGGGAGCAGCGACCACAACCATCCCAGAAGTGACCAGTTCATCACCCTAAGGAAGTGGTGTGTACCATAAATTAATTATAATTGTTATTACTAATATTTTTTTAAGACTTGCAGTAAATGAACTAATGCACTTCAAAAAGATCGATTCCCATGGACGCATACTGGACTGGAATGCAGTCGTGGCTGTTTCGAGTCCGAGTCTGCCCAAGGTCTGCTCAACTGGACAAACCCACCAAGACAGAACAGCAGGAAGCTTGAGAGCATATCAGACGAGCCACATCTGGTTTAGTAATCAGAAAGCATGGAACATCACCATCAGTTTCAATCAGATGCACCATGTTCATTTGCCACCACAACCTGGCATCACTGAGTACCTCTGCTTGTCCAACCATTATTGTGTAGTTCTCCATTAAGGATTTGGAATACTAGAGAAGGCATGACTGGTTCAAAACTTTCTCTCCTGCAAAGTAACACACAAGATCTTTAGATGAAACTTTTCTGGAGAAAAGAAAATCTTAGCATATGTGTGATTCATGACCACGTCACCTGCCACATGTTGAGTGTTGCCCTGATGCAATGAGGTAAAACTACTCCAAGGCAACGCTATGAGACAAGAACCTCAAAACTTGGATAATTGCTAAGAGCATTACAGAACAAGTACAAACTCTCACTCATAATACTAGAAATGTACCCATGCTACGGATGGAGACAACAGCCCTCCCCGAAAGATATTTTAGCATAGCAACCATCCTATGGACAGAGACAATAGGGACCTCTTACTATAATTGTAGATCTGTTGTTTGCTATCTCATCCCAGATGCTTGGGTCTATAGGGCTTGAAAAAAAAGAAAAAAAAGAAAAGGTAAAGACAAAGAGCTGGAAATGGTTTTGGACACAGTTTTGTGGATGTATGCATTTTACACAATTGTAGTAAGTGGGGTGGTTTACTCAGGCATACAGTCGTGACCACAACTGGGAAATTTTTGGGGAAAAATAGCCCCACAGGCAGGGTTTTACTTTGATCTTCACCAAACTTCCTTATAATGACCCCAGGGTGATCTTCATTAAACTCTGCATAGTTGAGCCTTTAGGCTCAATTGTCTGGGAGGAGGTAGTGAACAAACAGATCTTCACCAAATTTTGTTATAATGCCCCCAGGTTCCCCCATCAAACCCTGAAAATTTGAGCCCTTTAGGCCCAATAATCTGGGAAAAGTTACCGGACTAACAAACAAACAAACAAACAAACAAACAAACTGAGTATTATAGTAAGATTGAATCAGTGAAATAAGAAGGGCACACAACAAGGACACACTCGTACCCAATGTCTGATGCAGGTGGACATGAGCACACACCCACAATAATGAAAAGCTTGTAACTTGAAAGTTAGCTGTAGGTAAAGTAAATCATACATTTGGTTTCTAGCAACCCTACTATATGTAATTACAAACATTTCTAATATGTACACTTGGAACACAGCAATCAGAAGGAAAACAAAACCAAAAAAAAACAACAACAAACAAACAACAATAACAAAACAATACACCCTAGTTTCAATAGTCTTGCTTATAGAGAGTATCCAGGAGTGTTTGTGAAAGATTGATAGTGATTCTTACCATGGGGAGGTGTCTATGCTTCCACTCGCTGGGCTTTTGTTTGTCTCTGATGAACATGTGATGAGGTTGCAGGAAGAGAGACTCCCCCAGAACTCTATGTTGCTCTGTGGAGTTGACCACGCTGTCTAAGATGACCAAGTGTTTGCCTCGGATAATGAGTCCTTCCCCATCTAGTCCTGTCTCGTTGAGAGGTTCACCCACTCCTCTGGAGTCATCGTACAGAGTCCGTCTGTGAACCTGACATGAAAAGAAAACACAATAATATCAAGAAGAGGAATTCCAAGCAAATGTGCTGACAAATTTGAAATGTTAAAGACAATGCTGGCTCTCCTTTGGTGGAGCACCGTGCAAAGATGACCAGATGACAAGGTACAGACAAAGTGGCCATGATGATTGCTGGTCACTCCATCCTAAGCACCTAGTGGTCTTACTACTGAACCAAACACCTCATGCACTTGCAGTGTGTGTGTTCCAGAGAATAACTTATTGCATAGGAATCACATCACTCAGGTTGTTGTATTACTAATGCAGTTATAATCCATTTGGCAATAAACCACACCTACCTACCTGTCTGTCCTGTCCTACCTTCCCCATTCATCAAAGGAGACCAATGAAATTCTCCCATCTAATGTTACTCCTAACAGCAGGTATAATAACTTAATCCTTGCTGAAATTGTAGAAATAACAAACCCCACAGTCATTGTCTAACCACAGAGTCACTAGGACTGGTTTCTAATGTAGTAAAGTAGCTGGGTTTGGTACTGTACCACAACCACATTACATTCCTGTTTGATCTTATCTTGTTTAGATCATAACTACACCCACACAGGTGGATCAATAGGACCTTGATTGGATCATAGTGTGATAAAGGGCCTATAATGCTGACAGGGCCTATCCTGACCATATCACGGTCTGTGTGGCTCCAGAGTTGGACAGGCCTTGAACAGATGTCAACTTTGAGGCATGCAGGACACACTTGTTATGCCAGTGAGGGACACACAGCTGTATCCTCTCCACTGAGGCACATGTAACTTGCCATAATTTCCAGCTGTCCATCATTCAAGCTTGCCCCACCTTGAGACCTGTCTGTCATCACAGTGAGTTGAGACCTCCCAACCACCACATCATCAAACTACATTCACAGCAAAAGGGGAGGGGGGGGGAGAAGAATGGTTATGACAACTGCTTAGCAACAACAACAACAAAGCTAAACAATGACAAGTAACCATGACAATCACATTTTGGTATGCCTTCACAGATTTAGCATAAACCTCTTACCACCATAAAGATCCTGGAGTTCACAGGATAGTAGTTTCCTGAGACAGGCTCTGTGACATTGAGGGGCCACGTGGGTCTGAAGTTAAGCCTGCATGGTAAAATAAAAGAACAGAGTTAGGCAGCTGCTATTTTTAAAGTGCCAACAACAACAACAACTGAGTTAACAGGAGAAACTGACAGACACTAGAGGGCAAGAAAATTCGCACTTGAATTCATCTAAGACACCCAGAGATCAAGATCATTCTGTAGACGAGTGAGAACAGTATTATTTTCCCTTTACTTCAGGTCTTATGGACTGATATAGAGGTCGTGAACCTTGAACTCCCTCCCCCCCCTCCATTCCAACCCAAAGGAACTCTGTTCTAATATAAATGGCTGGATCTTGAGATGGCATAAAGTAGAGAAGGACACTTGCTTGTCCTTGCCTTGCCATTGCATAACAGGCTCTAATGCCAGTCCTTCCATCGTTGTACTGTACGTGTGCAGTGCATGGCCCAGCCTTCCAATTTAAACATGTGATGACAGTCTTCATGATCTCCTCACACCCGATACAAGTTGGTAAGGTATATATAGCCACTTTGGTGGTTACATAGCAAATGTTCCAACATTCTTCTTAACATTTTAAATCCAAATTTAATCTCAGGGAAAGAAAATGAGCAATTTCACTTTTTAGTTAACATACACTATAATACATACACACATGATGTGTATATATTTCTCCCCCCCCACCCACCATCCCTGAACAAAAAAGTGATGGATAAGCGCTTGTTTGAGGAACACTTTGTGCTGGACTTTTCCAAATGTTGCACATCATCTCTATTTGCACACCAAAATTAGCAGAAGTTAGAACACACTTGTTTGAAGCAACAGAGCTACATCTAATAGCTCTATGACTGCTGGAGATGGTTGCTCTGTCTGGGCATGTCATTACATCTCCACTTGAACCTGTACATCACATATCTGTGAATGCATCTTCATTAAGTGCTACTTCCCCCCCCCCCCCCCTCCGTTCAGCTTAGAAATACAGTCCATCACAAGAGTATCCCACTAGGAGGACACTTTGGTGCACTGCTGCACGAACCTGAACTACATGTAAATGGTAGTTTGGGCAGATGTATTACATATGAGTTATGTACTTGTAATGTTCAAAGCTTATAAATGTCGGTGCCTATCCTCACCTATCCTAGACAACCACTACTGATGCAGTGAGTGTTTCCTACATGAAGGGCTCACATCCACCTCATTGCTGAGGAGTGTTACATATACATGTATGTGCACACTATCACCTCAACACACAAACACACTCACATTCTTTTCTGCATTTCACGGCCATTGGCGTCAGTGTACCAAGTCCCATTGGTCTTCACTGTCGTTGTGAAACGACTAATTATTTCCTTGCCCAGATTGTCTCTGAAAGTAAAAATAACATCAATTGTCATAATAGATTAATAATGCAATTAGAAAAGTGAACCCTACCGGTATTACAGTTTCCATTCCCAATAATGACACAAATTTAAGTATTCATGACCTGCTCTATTTTGAATATTCATTGTTTCATATTTTGGGGAAAATATTTGTACATATACATATGTATGTAACCTATAGACTCTGAAGTCATTGCACATGAAGAGCTAACAGTTTGCATGGAGTTAGTATCCACCCTGGGACAGACATAGTCTCAGTCCCAGATCCCTTTATTCACAGCACTGGCTGTATTGCATCACCAGCACGCAAATAAAGTGGGTCTGGTGACTTGCCTGTGCATTCCGTGTTCCTTAGGCATCCGTGGAATGCAACCATAAAAGCCACATCCACACATTTGGTTAACCAGAACTACATATTCATGAAGTCTTATGTTTTGCGCGTAAATATATAGCACCAGGTACTGGGGATGGCATCAGGAACATTCAGTCACTTCGAGAAATTTTATAACCTCATGGTAGATGTGGTTGTTTTAAAACCTGTTATAAAATTATTTTGGTCTGCGCCGGAATGTGGGTGCAAGAACATGGAATGCACATGCAATTCACCAGACCCACTTTATTCGCATGTGGTGATGCAATACATCCAGTGCTGTGACTAAAGCAGTCTGGGACCAAGACTAGGACAGACATGGGTTAGGTTAAGATTTCTGGGGTGGAACTCAGGGGTGCCATGACCTGAAAAACGGAGTCAGGGGGGCTGTTTTCAAGGTTAAGGAGGCGCTTCAATTCGTGTTTGGAGGCATGATGAACCACAAAGCTGTGGTTTGAGTGGGATACTCATCCCATAAACAGTACTATATGGTCACACTCGGAGTATCCCATCCCAGGTAAGGGTCAGCAAAACTGTGTGGTGCTGCACATGCCATGAACACCAAGTCCACACTCCACTCACATCACGAGTCGAGAATCAACAGATTCACAGAAGTACAAACTTGCAATATAAATGGAAAATTAATTCTTTGCTCTATGTTCATTGCCTCAATTACTACAAGGTTTCTCTTTTTCCTCTTCTTCTGGTTCACATTGTACGGGGCAACGAGTCTAAGATAGTGTTAGAAAGTACACCAATATTAAGGATAGTACTTATAGGGTAGAAAAAGCCTTTGAAAAGATGCAACAGGCATGAGTCTGCAAGCATGAACACAACACACTAAATAAATTACAGAAGTGGTTATTATCTATTTCCAAAAATTTCATCAGGCTACCCTGACTGGGAGACAAAACTTTCTTTTGTTGGCCTGTTAGTCTGTCAGTCTGGCAGAATATGATACAAATGATTTGGAATTTTGCATAACTAATATTAACACACACACACACACACACACACACACACACACACACACAAACAAACAAGCTCTCTCTCTCACGCACACACAAATAAGCTCTCTCCCTCAATAACACACACACACACACACACACACACTGCTGCAAAAAATGATTAAATTGCCTTGAGGGCCAACTCACTTGAATGGAATGGGTCCCACAATGAAGTCAAACTCAATACTGGAGTGGTATTTATGAAGTCTAATGTTCTGCTGCACCCAACCAGAGAATACTTGCTGCACTTCCTCGTACAGATGCCCCTGGGAAAGAAGAACAGTAAGTATTTCTTGATAAATGAGAATGGAGATGCAACAGTGATGAAGGTGCCATTAAATAACCTTTGCAAACACCACCAGGTGTGATAGTTAAAAAGAGTCACATTAACTCCTCTGCACTGGCATAAGATCCATGTATGGTTTGTGCTATGCTAAAACAAGTTTTATCGCTGTTATGCTTTGCAACACAAACATGTCAAGTTATAGTTTGATGGTTGGCACGCCTGCATTCTATGTTGCTCCCAGAACTACAAAATGATGGAGATGAGATGTTGGCCTCTAGAAGAGGAGGCATCATGGGGAACGCTATAACGGTAAAGCTTGATGATATTCATCATGTGAGTGGGCACACCAGCCAACCTCTGATGAGGTCGCTTACACCATCGCTCAGTGGCAACCACAACTATTGCAAATAGTGGTAACCACGGTGATTTGCTTACCTTGATAACATTCACTGCGACAGCACTTCCATCCACCACACTCCAGGCTGTTGTCCCGTTGGGTCTAAGATAGAAAAATATCTAATACGCATACATACCAATATAAATACACAAGTATCAATAGCTAGGTTATTGGGATTTGGGACCCCCACCCCCCACTAATTAAAAAGGATCTGTTACAAAGTTCTACAATAGCACACACATTCTTTGTGATACTGATGTAGACAGATTTCATTCAACTATTATTCTAGCACATTAAAATAAGGACCAATCAGACCCCACAAAAAGTGAATAGAGCACGCTCTTGCATGTGTATAGAAGAAATGACTCGCCCACTCAACATAAGATGGCCAATCCTACTGCCATGAAACACCACACCCACCTGAATATATAGGCCCCAGAACACTGGGAGCTGTTGGCATTGTTACCATCACTGGAGTTGTACCACAGGAAGGTCTGGTCCACCTTGATTGAGAGCAGACCTTGGTTGCTGATGTACTTAAGACGTCCAGTGGCTCCATCAATAGATACTTGGATTTTCTATTTTACAGAGGAGAAAAGAAGAAAGGAAGAGTGAATGACATGTATATAACATGCACACACACCACTACACACATGACATGCACATACACGTTTGCTGAGCAAGTAAAGTCACTGCAAGAGATGCCTGCACATTGATCAGTGGTCAGTGTGCGGCACATAACAAACCAGTACTGCCAGTGAGATACATAACTTGTGTACACAAGAACTAATTGCTACATATTGCGCACATTTTCTGTGAACAGTTGTAGTACCTCTAAACTATCTGTACTAGAGAAGTGTCCGTCCTACCAACGGAGACAACAAAAACATCTTACTATAATTTAAGATTTTTTGTTGGTTTGTTTGTTCCCTGTCACATACCAGCTGCTTGGGCCTACAGGGCTCATGGAATGAAAGGAAAAGGATTTGAGAGGCTGGTTCTCACTTGGAGATTGCTTACAAATATTGTGGTTTGTAGTGCTGTGGTGGTTACTCATGCGGGAAATGAGCCTCCTCCAATGAGGATATTTTGGGGGAAAGCCCCAGAGGTAGGGTTTTACTCCGATCTTCACCAGACTCATCATAAACCACCCCAGGGTGACCCCCATTTCTGCCTAAAAAATTTAAGCCTGGTAGGCTCAAGCATCTGGGAGGAGATAGCGAATATGCATACAAACATGTACAGACAAACAAATCGTGAATTGTAGTAAGATATACTCTTCATTTTTTCTTTAAATGAAAAGGAAGAGAATTAGTTTATCGTTACTAACCGTATTTTGTAGGATGATGTCGTCTTGGGACTTCCCGATGATGTATTTCTCTGTCTTTGAAAAAGTGGTCCTTGAGGCTGTGGAATTATTCACTTGCCCTTCTCGAACAAAATATGTTCCGAATCCCAGAGGGGGGAGAGTCACCTGCAGGATAGGGATCATATGTACATCAGAGATGGAGTATTGAAGAGTAAGAGTAAAGAACAGGAGACATTATTTTCTGTACACAAACTTGTGTGTGTGAGAGTGTGTGTGTGTGTGTGAGAGAGAGAGAGTGTGTGTCTGTCTAGTCAGCTCAGAAACCACTGAGAGACGGACACTGCTATAGTCAGGGCCCCAAGCCCATATACCAATACCCGAGTTATTTTCATCTACTGGAATTAGGAAAAATAAAGTTCAGAGTAGACTCTGATAGTCTCAGACGTGTCTGTCTGCCTGCACTGAAAGGTTCTCTGCTACTCCTGGTCAGCATGCAGGAGCAACCCCAGGCAAAAGCTCTGATATTTCAATAACAGATTCATGTGTTCTCAAAAGTAGAACGACTCACTTTTAGAGGTGCCTGCAAGGTCATTATATTTCTACAAGCAGTCACTATGGTAACTTAGATATGAAACACTTGACAGTAAAATTATGATCCCCACTGCATCAAGAAAAATAAATCGCAAGCGACATTCAGGACACTATTACAATGGTCAATCAGCAGTACAGTGTATACATGTAGAGGTCATGTAGCATGCATCCATATATGGGTCTCCCATGAATGAGGGGTGCCATATGTGTACAGATAGGGTTCCTGGTGGTTATGAGGGGTGGTCAGCAAGTAGTGCTTTATGACCACCCCTAGAGGGGGATGCAATCTAATATCACCCACACTGATTTAAGTAGTTCACAGTTCACAGTGACATGACACTTCACCTAATCAGAGTCTTTCAAGTGACTTACTTGGAAATAGAGTTCATATGGTGCGTCTCCTCTGCTCCCACGCACTCTCTTCACAGCAGCCGACACTTCAGAAACCTAACTCAACAAATAGGAATGAGATAATCAAACAAATAAACTAAAAAATTGACATTCTCATAAACTAATTAACATCTAGGGAGATTACATATAATCACACTTCTTTGCAAAGTTCAAATTATTAACAACTTTAGGAATATAATAAAATTATTAAAAAAAAGAGAGAAAGAGAGAAAAGAGATGCAGTGAAACAAACGAAGTGTAAGGGCATTGATTATGGATATAGCCATCTGGTGTGTTAGGTAGCACTTCAATCCTGTCAACAGAATAGAATTATCCCTTGAGAAATAATTCAAGTCTACATCATAGATCATGTGACATCCACACTGGGGGGGCCACACAAGTCTACATCATGTGACATCCACATAAGGGGCCACACAGAACACTTCTATTTCAGTTCCAGGATACAATCTACTTTAACTATTGTACAGACAAATGGTGCAGTTATGACAATGAAGCCTGAAACATTAAATTCTGCTGACCTGTGCAGTAATGCTTCCCTGTTCGTCCGAGACCTCCACAAACATAGTTGTTATAGGAACTCGTACAGAATGCGACATCTCCCGGCCAATAGGATTGTATACAATAATGTTGAACTGTATAATAAGCAATGTATATACAATAACAATAATAATAATAATAATAATATGTGATATAGTGAATGGATATGCAATTGGTTAGAAAACATGGCAGATTGAAGACATCATGGCTATGTCCTCCCCTAAAGAGCTTCTGTCTCACACATAAAGTGTTGGATAGCATTCCTGGCTGCTATCTATATTATGGAGGAAACAAAGAATGAAAATGAAACAAAACAAAAAAAGTAAAAGAAAAGAAGTAAAGGAGGAACAGTAACAAGGGAATATAAAACAGAAGAACAGGAGGGGAGAAAGCTAAGGTTAGGGTTGGGGGGGGGGGGGGTGGGGAGTGTTACACACAGAGTTGAAAAAAAAGTAGATATATAAAATAACTATTGCATGTCTAGAGTACATCAGAGAGTATGGTAGTACTCTCTAAGTAGGGATGACTACGAAAAAAATGGCAGCCTCATTAACTAATACGACATGAAAGCTTCACTTTCTCTGCTATGGCTCAAACCTAGGCTACAAAACTCACCTGCAGTCCACATAAGCTGCAACACAAACTACCAAGATAGTTTCTGTCCTCCAAATCAATCGCTAAAGTAGTGAGCGGAGACTCGTCAAAATCGCCAACTGTTTTCATCTTTCTTCTTATTATAATTTTCTTCAGTTCCAGGCTAGAGCCTAGCTGGCTATAGCAAATCATGCAATAGTTATACTAACAGCATACAATTTCTTTGGACTAGGTCCACTATATCTTCATTTGCTTTGCCATGCTAACAAACTACCAAAGTTTATCCCTGACTAATAGCTGCAGTGTTAAATTCAAACCACCATGTTTGACACTACTAATCGTCTATGCACAGAATTATCAAGTATTGGTATTGATGTTATATTTAACAAGCGAAAGTAAAAAATATGTGTGCACTTGTGGATGCCAATCAGATGTACACGAGATGTCAATCCAGTATTGTAGCTATCTGACAGTGTGCAAAAACTAAAGGAAACAAGTGAAAGTAAAAAAAAATTTTTTTTTGAAATAAAAACGGTAGGTTGGGATAATGTGTCAGCAAAATGTGCAGAAACAAGAATTTTGTGAGTGTGTATTACAAAATTCCCTACTTCACCGATTCCACATTCTCACGTAATGTATAAGATGTGATGCTGAAAGACTGCCACCTCTTCAATTTGCTTGTAGCTAGCTCATGTAGAATAATTATTCTAAGTTCACAGGAATTTCGGAACACAGACTGTCACACAGTCATGCAAAATTCTAGGTTCACAGGAATCAGTGAAGCAGGGAATTTTGTAACACACACTGTCACAGAATTTTTGTTTCTGCACATTTTGCTGACACATCATCCCTACTACTGTTTTTATTTCAAAGAAATATATTTTACTTTCACTTGTGTATTCTGATATGCATAATTACAACTACATATACTAATTGAAGCTCCCCCCCCCCCCCCCCCTTTCGCACAGAAGGAAGTGGTCACAAACTGCACTACAGATTGGTTTGTTGGCTTCACCACAACTGCACACACAGACAAAATTAGAGAAGGAAACACGAAAATGCCAGCTCGAACAAGCCAAACAAGTGTCCACTACAACACAAACACACACACACGAGCACTGGTCGGTCTTTCCTGAAACTTGAGGTTTTGTTGAAGCATGTGACTGATCAACGCTCTCCGGCAAGGACACACACACACACCAGCATGCATACACGCACGCACGCACTCACACGGAAGAGCTCACAATGTAGTGTAGATTGTAACTTTTGCATGCTAACTATTATGACTCTTGCTATTATGACATAACAACAACTAAAATATTTTCTTGAGGTTGTCCATTGGAATCAAAACAAAGACTCCAAATTTTAGAAGTAGCAAGTTTGAAAGTGTGAGCATTTCACTAAGTATGCTGAGATGTGTATGTCGATAAAAGCAAATGCTATGAATAATCTGCTTGTGAGTGTGACACTATAAAGGAGAGGTTAGGGCTCTAAAGGACTCATTGATTAAAAAACAGAGCCAGCCTATCGACTCGGTTTCTCAGCCAGACATCATGGAGTGAGTAACAAAGTGTTTGCTTCAGAGCACCGGAACACTGCAGGACATGTTCCCACCACTAGAGGGTGAGGGTGAGGGTGTGAGATTCTTGAGACCTCAGGTGACCACATGAGTCTGGACATGGAAACTTCCCTCCAAATCATGGTGGACATTGGCCTCAACTATTAGGATAATTGTCAAGCATTTGTTGTTGTTGTTTCATTCAGTTGCTGAATGTTTTGAGCCTTAAAATGCACCAAAGATGCACGGAGGTTTCAAAACGAAAATGAAGTAAATGTAGACAAGCTCCAGGAGGTGCAACAGACAGGGAAGGGAAGAGTGTGACTAGGGCTATACCAGCATCTATACGGACATGAATAAGTGTATCACTCTTGTACTATCATTACACTCCCTCACATTATTAGATTCAGTGGCTGGGCAGATGCTGATGTTGAGGTACTCGCATGTCTCCATGTCTGGTGGGGTAGCCTTGGACTGTGAGACCATAACCTGGCCAATGGCTGTCTCTACAATACCATGGCAATCCACAGCTCCGGCGTGGAGACGCATAGCATAGTCATAAGCCACATGCTGCTTCTCTGTTCCTCTGTGCCAACAAATGAACAAACGTGTATTGCACATGCTTACTGAATAAAATTTTTAAAAACAACAAAACATTATTTTTCAGAAATACAAGCAAGGATGTAGTTGAGATGTGCACTACCAAAGCTGTTCATGTCATGTCCATCACATTAAAAAGTTTATAATTCATCAAACTTGTTACAAATGCAACACATTGTGTGGGAAAACTTTGTGCGCTATCTTTCCTCTAACAATGCTGGCAACCAAACTAGGTAAACTGGAAATACCAGAATCTGCGCTGTGATTTTGTTGTGTGCATGCATGAGAGAGAGAGAACACTAGGGGGGAATTTCAAATTCCAAGAAAAGATCATTTCCAGTTTATTTTAAGGCACGAAACTATAATTGGAAAAAATTGGATGAAAGCCGTAACTATGGTCACATGACAAAATAAATGTTCAGGATTGACTGCTAACAAGAGTCTATGGCAGTCACAGAGACCGACTGCAGTTGGAGGCTGCACTGAAAGTAAGGAAAAGAAAGCCATTGGGGTGTCTGATACAACTGTCACTCATGGAGACTATCTATCACAAGAGACTGTGACGGTTTGAAAACTAACTTACTTCGGACTGCCAGATATATCAGCCCTGAATTTTGCAGGAATGCTGGATAAGATTGGATACCACTATTGGAGATGTCCACCTCTATACTGTCACAGCTGATGTGTATTGGGGCCACCTTCAGCAATACTCAAGCTTTGATGCCAGACTAAAGAGGAGACAGCGAGCTGGATGGAGATCTGCAAGATTTAATTTCTAACCAGCTTGGGAGGTGTGGAGGAGCATAAGGAAGAACACAGCAAGGCAGAGACCATATCTATTCCCTCATCACAAGTTATTGCAAAAGGTTAGCCAAATGAGAACAAGATTACACAGGAGTTATAGTCCTGCTGGTATGTCGGTGGTGACCTTGCAGCATATGATGATACTTTACCAACCTACTTCACGACAAGCACACAGCAGTCCCTGAACCTCTGCAAAGGTAACTTGGCAAATGACACAGGCCATCAAGGAATGTAACAATGTCATCTTCCTGCCAAATCCTCTGTGTGGTGGCCTGAGATATCACAACTGTTAGTAACATAGTCAGGCTGTGTCAGAGATGTGCCAGAGATGTGCCAAGCACTTCATCAAGTGTTAAACCCTTTAACTCGAACACCACTTCTTGACTTCTCATGGCAAAAGGTGTTATCTGACTTAAAAAGAACATCAAGTAATATATGAGTAGTGGAAAGTGGAAGAAACTTTTGCATTCATCTATTGCATATATTGTCAACATCCAAAGTGCTTCAGCACATCCTGTTTGACTTACGAGACTGCATCATGATGTTGTGCCACTCCCATTGCTTCCTCTGCAACAACAACAACAACAACAATAAATAAATATTAAAAGAAACCACTTCAGCTCTACAGAGTATGAGTGAAGCTGCATCACTCACGAAGTTTTCTTCGTGATAAGTCATTGGGTGGTTTTCCATGCATGGCCATGAGGGTAGCTTCAGTCTGTGAGCACACCTGCAGCAGGCTGTTCAGCTCTCTCACATAGCCCTTCAGAGCAGGACGACTTGCGAAATACCCTAGAATTGATCAACAGGTAACCATCAACATAAATTGAAGGTCCAGAGCCCAATGCTGTCGCTGCTGGCATATATCAGCCCTAGCCCCTCAGAGGTGGCAAACAGAGGAAATTAAATCTTGGCACACAACACTATAACAGATAATTTAATGACATTGTCAGGGAACAAGCTGAGAGTCATAAGGAATCGATAAGACAATGAACGGATATGTGGATTTGTGGTGTTCTATCACGTATGTTTGTTTGTGTGCTGAGAAGCTGTAAGAAACTGTAAGAAACTGATTGGTTGAAAATTGCACGAGGCACACATGAGTACCATACTTTGTGATTGTCAGCCTCGTCAAAAGCTAAGATTTTGTTGTTGCATATTGGGGAATACTGTGTATCACCTGTGAAAGAGAGAAAAGACATTCTCTTTGCTATTGCTCTATTGAATAGTTGGTTACCACTACCTACTAGTTAGGAGTTTGGTTTAGTTGTCAGTCTGTGAGACCTGTCCTAGCCCAAGTGATGGCTGAGAACAGAGCCCAGGTTGTGACAGACATGTAACAGCCCCAGCCCTAGTCCATGCACAATGTGCCATACCTGTCCAGTAGTGGTAGGGGCCGTCTGCATAGGGAAAGAAGTCGTCAGACTTGGTGGTCCATTTTCTACCAGCATTGTGCAGTGCATTGAGGTACCTTGATGGTGTGCTATAGAATATCTCAACACTGGAATCCTGCAAAGAAATAATTAATTTATTATTGAAAATAAGTAATTAGCATTACCATAGACTAAGTTTAAGTTGACAAGGTATAATTAAGTACAAGGAACATTGTGATTGATAAACAACAACCATACAGAGTTTTTATATAAGTATTTGAAGAATATGAAGCTGAGAATGAAAGGATCACTAAGAAAATTAGTACCCAGCCCCGTTAGTGCTAAAGCAATGATTGTCTGATGACCTGTTAAAATGCATTAAACATAAATAAAATAAGTACATTTTTAAAAGTACTAAACTATTCATCCAAATCAATTGATCATAAAAGTAATAAGTAGTCATTGTTATCACAGTTAGTAGCTGAGAGGTCATTTCACTGCCCCCATAATCCAGCTATCCAAATCAACATGACCAGTTTATTTTACTTCCAGTAAACTATGTCTCAGTCTGATTTGCCAGTTCACAGGTTCTTGGGTCACCAAGGTCTAATTAATTTTTTACGAAAGAAAACACATCAACTGTCTCTACTCTGTTCAAACGTCAGCCACAGGCATCCAGAAAAACAACAGGAGAGATATTCCTCAGGCAGTGTGTGTGTGATGGAGTGCAATGTCTGTCTATTATGTGCTCACTCATCCTTTACCAAATAAAAAGAGAAGATAGATGAGTAAAAATAACTCTTGAGGGTGCAAAGTCCTGCAGCTGATGGACATTTCACAGACTATGTACTTGTCCTAGGTAAAGGGTGGAACACATAAAATAAATCCCACATCTCTGACTAATGTACTTAACATACTGTACATTGACCCATGGCTGATCTGAGACAAACAGTCAAACACAACCCACCACAGCTCTAGGTAAAGGGTTGCACACACAACAGCCCATCACAGCTCTAGGTAAAGAGTTGCACACACAACAGCCCACTGCAGCTCTAGGTAAAGGGTTGCACACACAACAGACCACCACAGCTCTAGGTAAAGAGTTGCACACACAACAGTCCACCGCAGCTCTAGGTAAAGGTTGAATACACAATAGCCCACCACAGCTTTAGGTAAAGAGTTGTACACACAACATCTCACCGCAGCTTCAGGTAAAGGGTTGAACACACAACAGTCCACCGCAGCTCTAGGTAAAGGGTTGAATACACAATAGCCCACCACAGCTTTAGGTAAAGAGTTGCATACACAACATCTCACCGCAGCTTCAGGTAAAGGGTTGAACACACAACAGACAACCACAACTTTAGGTAAAGGGTTAAACACACAACAGTCCACCGCAGTTCTAGGTAAAAGTCTGAACACACCACAGAGAACCTCTCAAGTTGGCAAAACTTATTTCAGGGAGATTGCACCTGAATTTCAGGGAGAATCAAAGCAAGCCAGATTTCTTCAGCACTATATCAAACTACTGGTTACAAAGTCACAAATGAGATCATATATTTACATGATGTTGTATGTTATATAGTAATTCAATGAAGTACTTAATTTGAAGCTGATAATCACTGTATCAATAAACGAAAATGTGAACTAGAATAAATTTGAGTAGTATCCTTTTCTAAAGTTTTTAAAGTAAAGAAATATTACAAACAGAGAATATTATATGTATGAGAATATAGCTTAGTGAAGAAGCAGTTGAGATGCTATTCCACTGAGTGACTTCAATAAGTAACAGTGTTTGATAACCATATTTGAAAGTTTAATGCCTCTTATGAGACTTATCATCCCAAAAGAATGAGTATTTTATGACTTAAAGTATAGCATCATGTGACAGCACCTGAACTGAAATATTGCAATAAATACAATACTGTGCAAATCATGGAGTAGTTGCCTAGTATTCATGCCTGAACTGAAATATTGCCAATTATTTCAAACTGTGAAGAACTATTAAAAATCTTAGAATATAGTATATAAGCATCTCAATAGAAAATTATATTCCTGAAGTGGAAACCACAGGATTTAAATTTTCACCTAAGATTGGGTTCATGTTGACCCTGCCTCAGCTAAATCATTAATTCACTATTGTACTCATCTGTTGCATGTTTTATTTTACTAAATCAACGTATTGTCAGCTTCTAATCATTGTAGTTGACACAAAGAAAAACTAACTTTACAGCTCATCAAACTAAAGAGGGTTTCATGTTTTAATATGCTCCATCTTCAGTTTTAACTTTCACATAACGCCAAATGCTCCTTCAACATCAGTAGTTGAGTCAGAGAGCACCATACTCTTAAAACCTTGACACAGGGGTATCTTAGTTGAGTAGAATTCATTGAGGCTTGTTTCGATCAGATAATTCTCCTGTAACCTGTCCAATGGATCAATCTATGAAGCAGTTACCAAAGTGAAAATAATCCAGTGCAAACAAATGTCTTAAATGCACAGGGTGTCAGGACTCACTTCAGTATGGAGTGGAATTTGATCTGCCCACTTATAATAGAATTATAGCACAAGTTCTGTGTAATGTTTACCTTGGAATCCTGGTTTTCCTTATGTCCATCTCTCCCAAACGTTCTGGAAATAAAATTTGTTCAAAGGCATCTATGCAGAGGCATCCAGCTGCACATATTTATTGACAGCCAAAGCACTTTATTTATGTTTTGAAAGTCAACTTTTTTTTAAAAGCTTTCCTGCAAGCTCAACAATGCAGATGAGCTGCAAGCTATGCAACAAAGTCTCTCAACAATACCCCCTTCTGAACCCATCCAGTTTTGGCGGGATTTTGGTGGGAAATTAGGGATTGGTATTATTCAGTGTCACCGCTTGCTATTTTTCAAACAATCTCGGGAGATTTTGACCAGTTTGCGGGTATCCGGGAGATGGCTTCCAAATTCGTGAGATTCACACCATATCCCGAATGTTCCGGGAGACTTGAGAGGTTTGCAACATCCCACCACAGCTTTAGGTAAAGGGTTGAACACACAGCCACAGTAAGTAAAGGTACAAAAACACTAACAAAACTCAATGGAACTGATAGATAATTCTCAAAACCAAAACAGTTTGCATTATGTCATATTCACTTTTATACATTTCCCCAATTTTAAGCAACTTTAACTATGTTGACTCCAATAACTCTATATATTGTCCCCTTCTCACCAACTCCACCACTCACTTTCAATTTTTTTTGTAAGATCTCCAACAACAAGAAAATAATTACAAAAAAATGCATTCCCACTAGCCCTAGAGTATACCGCAAGATGTCCCCACCAACAATATGCAGTAAAGAAGACAAGAGCACAACAAGCAAACATCCATCTCCACTACTGTGTCCTATCTGTATCTGTGTACCTTCATCATGGTGTACTTCATGAGCTTGTCCATGTTGTCAAAGTTCATGCGAGCATTCTGGTAGTTGAAGTCGGAGCCAAAGGTGAACATGATGTGGTTGGTGGCATAGGCACTGGAATATTTCTTGATGGCTCCGAGGAAGAGCTCCACTTCATGGTCCACATTGTAGTCATAGAGATTATGATCATCCTACAGTGACAACAGACATGCACATCATAGGAGTCAATAACAATAACACACACACACACAGACAGACACACATGCACGCACACACACACACATAAACTATTGTGGCCAGCTACAGGAAGAGAACTGATGGAAAAGGTATTAAATGTTTTGTTTGAAGCCTCACACAGTAATAAGCTGGCTCACTAACATGCACTAGCCACATAGAACACTTGACATGTAATTACATGCCCTTATATGGTCCTTTAATACACATACATTAGGTCATGCAGCTCCAGGTTCAGATAATTTCACAAGCAGAAGAGAAGGAACGGAAACTGAGGCTATTGAGAATACACATGTTCAAGCACACACATGCATGCATGTATGCATATATACACATGCATGCACACATACATGTATATATATATATGAGGGCACACATTGCCTAATAATTCGTCAGGTAGTGCTATCTCTAATTAATGCCCAATCATCATTAATTAGCCTAACCTACAACCACATTACCTGTATCAGGTCCTCCTGGCAAGAAGTATCAAAGCAAAATCCTTGAGGTGGACCATACCCATTATAGAAAATGCCAGTGAACAGACTCGCGTCTTCCCCAAGGCTCAGACTGGGCTGCCACAACATCTCCAGCGTGGAGTCCTTCAACCTGATGTTGTGGTCAGCGTAGTCATGCCTACTAAAGAAGACGGCATCAAACCCCATCTGAGCAAAGAGGGCAGCCTGGGTTGAAGAGTGGCCAAAAGGGTCGATCTGCCATGCCACAGTTGGTCGTGCCTGTGGGCCAAAGGTTTCTTCAATGAACTGCAGGCCTAAAATGAACCATGATCATATGATGTGGTCAATTCAAATCAAGACATGCACAAAGCGTACTGAGCAAGATGGCATGAAGACATATCATGCATGTCTAATGAGCAATCCTAATAGCTTAGCACATGAAAATAAATTGAAGTTGGACTAGACTTTGCAAAATCAGGTCTAAGAACCTAATTAAGTGTAATCAGTGGACCACTGCAGCTTTGTTTGCAATAATAGAAGAGGTGTGGCCAGGTGTGACCCAGCCCATGTTACTACCAGAGTCAAGTAGTGTATGCATGCAAAGTTTCAGGTGTGCAGGTGCAATGTTTGAGTTCTTGCACACTAAGATATTCTCGCTAATTTCTGCTCCCCACTGAGCCACTATGGGAAGCTGTTGGCAGGCGTATAGCTTTTTTTCCCTTCGTATTGCTTTAATTGTAAGTTTTGCTGGACATGTAAGTTTTGCTGGACATGTAAGTTTTGCTGGACATAGTGTTTTTGGTAAATATCAATTATGAGAAATGTGGCCATTTTGTAAAGTGGCACTTATTTTATACAAATGTTACAAAATCTGTTGCCATAAACTTTAAAAATGGAAGAATTGGAAACATAAAAGTGCCTTACAATGACTTCAAAGAGATTATTTGTGCCTGTATGGCAACCATTTTGTAAACAGCTGCCATTGCCAGTTTGGCTTCTATTTGGATCACATCAACATCCAAAAACATTCATGTGATATTAATATGGAGGAGTAGCAATTACGGTGCTTTATTAAATATAATGCACAATTAGTTTGTTGTGTTGGATTATGTTGCTAGATTATTACTAAAACATGGACACAATATTTTGTACCAGAAATGTAGATTTTGTGTATAATCCCAGAGTGTTGGTATAAGGTAAATCTCACACTTTTTTTGAATAGGAAATTTTTTTAGTATAAATGTAATTTTATCTCAACTATAGTTACATCCTATATTTATGTAGAGTGAGCTCAGTTACAGATTTCAGGTATTTACGCGATTAACTCGATTGTTCTGTGCCTCATTTAGGAAAGGACCAGGATATGTCATCAGCAGAGGGTTTTAGAAACAATTTTCAAGAAAGTTGATTTTGACAGCACACAAATAAAATCTGATAAATCAAGTGATGGAGGTACAGTCATATCTGTATTCCATCCTGGAGTGCCCAAAAATATCCTATCAAATGATCCTGTAGTGTGTAGTGTGGTTAGGTTGTTTCCCTCTTAGTGTTGTGGTCCTTAATAAGTGACTGGTTGCAACATGAACTACTACTAATACGAATTTAAAAAAACAACCAACTATAATGCTTGATGTATCTATAACTAATGTTTAATCAACACAAATGATAACTCAACTAAAGGGGCTTACCCAAAGTCATTTGGTCGATGATGGCGTTATAATGAGTACTTGCCTCATCGTTCATGCACCAGCCTCCATTTATAAACTCTAGTTGCTTCTTTGCCACCAAGTTTCTCACCTGCAGGAGAAGAAATGATAGTAAACGAATAGTGCAGCACTGTGAGCTGAACTAACAAGATTTCTTCTTTAAAAAAATGACTTTTAATTAATAGGGAGGGGGGGGGGGGGGTTCTATGCAAGCAATAGTTTCAATATATTTCTACATTAGTGTGAAACGACGTTTCACATGCACTGAGACACATGGGCTGGACCGTGGGTGGGTGAGTGAGTGAGTGAGTGAGTGAGTGAGTGAGTGAGTGAGTGAGTGTGAGTGAGTGTGAGTGAGTGTGAGTGAGTGAGTGAGTGAGTGAGTGAGTGAGTGAGTGAGTGAGTGTGAGTGAGTGAGTGAGTGTGAGTGAGTGAGTGTGAGTGAGTGAGTGAGTGAGTGAGTGAGTGAGTGAGTGAGTGAGTGAGTGAGTGAGTGAGTGAGTGAGTGAGTGAGTGAGTGAGTGAGTGAGTGAGTGAGTGAGTGAGTGAGTGAGTGAGTGAGTGAGTGTGAGTGAGTGAGTGACTAACAGATGATGATGATGATGGGGATCTACACAGAGAAATACTAAATGTTCCAACTATAAAAAAATAAACAATAAGACACAAGGTAAGTTGGAGAATAGCTATATTCTATGAAATGTGTATCCCTTAAAAGAGGAATGGATATAATTTCTTAGCCATCAGCTATTATCACAGAAGGAAGTTGGAAGGAAGTGTCTCCTTGTCACTCTCTACAGCAAGAGCCATGGAGTTACTGACAGTGTGGAGACACACAGCGTAATGATCTACACAACATCCAGTAACTGTGCAAGACTGGACAAACTGTCTTGAATAGTTTCCTTGGAGTGCTACCAAAGAAAGTGTTTCAGAGCAAACCTGGCCCCTCTGGTGTATGATGATCGCCTATCACACTGCCAGGGTCTTAAGCTACACACAGTAGCCATTGTTCCAGAGATTAGCAAACAATATTATATACATATTGTCTTATAGTTTTTTAAAAAAAGAACAAACTAGATGATTTCATATTTCTTCAAGGACAAATTACACATGCCAATGTTATCAGCCAACCAAAGTTGGCCTTGTTAGGGGTGGTTGGTTATAGAGGGTGAGGGTGAGAGGTACATACTTACCACGTTAGCAAGAGTAATAATGAGTTGCATGTTCTCCTATGTGTTTGAGAGTATCACAGGAGGTGAAGAAACAATAAAGAGCTACCATTGCATGGCAGAAGAAACACAAAGTTTCCTGCTCCATGATAGTCTGAACTATACCACCTTGGAGCATCCTCAGGCCTAATCTGATGGCCACACGCATACACATCACATCACATGCTCATGAGCTCTAATATAGTTCAATAAAAAGTTGAGGACAATATGGTCAGATGTGAATACATGCACCAGCACAAGGATGTGCCATCGGTACCTGGCAAGGCAGGACACACAAGCACGCACACGCACACACACACACACACACACACACACACACACACACACACACACACACACACACACACACACACACAAACACTACATCCATTGGGCTGATTCAGGCCTTGTTATGCACAGGAATATGTGAATGGGTGCAAATTTTTTGAGCTTGCTGAGAGCATGTTAAAATCTCGTTCCATTGTTTTCTGCATGCGCTGAACATACACACAACACTACCTAACCAATTAAAAATCTAATATTACCAGCTCAATGAATGGAATTTTAAGAGTTGAATGAAGCTGATTTCTCAAAAATGAATGACTAAACACTTATGACAACATCTATATGTAGACATGTGCCATGCTTTAAATGAACATAGAAGGGGAATTGAACAAAGAAAAGAGATGTATACCTATGTACATTAATTATAATATAAGTCAGTGTTAAAAGGAGTAAAACAATTAAAAATCAATTAGTGGGCATATATATTCTAATTAGAGCACAGATATCAATATTGGCCATTCACAAACACATTGTCAGCTGCACCAGGGACAGCTTAGAATATGTGCACACATTTGGGCTGCTTCCTCGAGGGGACCTAACAGCTTGTTAACAGACACGGCTGTGTCTTTGTGCTCGATTGTTCCCCATTCAAGAAATACCAAACACTGCAACTTTGTTTTGGACTTGCTATTTCCCTGAAGGCTAGCACAACATCCAACGTGATTGCACAAATACATGCGCCAAAGCATGTAGACTAGCTTACGCAGGAGATTCTACCATTCATACCAAGTCAGAGCCTATTCAGAAACACTTGTCTTGATCGTAGCTCAGCGAGATAGCTTTAGTGCCTGTTCAGATTGCAAGTGAGAGATTCATCACTTCTCAAGTACTTCACAGAGAGAGAGAGAGAAAGAGAGATACTTGTGGTGGGTATTTGGCAGGAAAGAAATTTCAGGAAGGAAAGAAAGTGAGTTCAAGTGTGGAATCTGTCGGGTTGTGACAATATTGCAATGCTTGTCAATTGAGTCTGCCAAATTAAATGTTTGTCATAGCAATTAGCTATAGCCAGTGGCTTAGGAAGGTGATACATGATAGGGTGGCCAATGACTATAGGGGGCAAACACCAACTGTGACAGAATCAGCCACAAGATGTGAGGGAGGAGGGAGGGAGGGAGGGAGGTGGTCTCCATTGCACTACAGAGGTTGGAGGTTTATACAGTACACCTTGCAGTGGTGTTCACTGATTGGAGAGAGAGCATGGTTGTTATTCTTATAGTGCAGAGAAGTAGTAATTAGATTTAATTTAATAAACGAAACCAAATTACATATTCAGAGTAAGTTCTCAATTATTAAGCCCTTTGCAAGACACTAATAAATCAAATGACTAGATGGAGTGAAGAAAAAAATCTTTCTGCTGAAGCTGGTGATAAGAAAAGTAAAAAATTATTTTCTTTGTTTTATCCTCTTCTCCACTTCCCCAAGCAGCAAACTAAAAAAAAAAAAAGTGCCCAAAATATTGAATGTTGATACCTCTCTTCTTTCTCAAGCCTCTCCCACATGTGTGTGCTCAATCTATTATCTTGTCTTAGTGGTATCTTGTGCCCTCATGGATGACACAGTTCATCAGCTAATATACTGGGTTTTTGAAGGTTATGATCACATAAAGTAAAATCACATAAAGTAAAAAAAAAGTCTTTTTTTTCCTTATTCATTCCAAGAAGTGGAGAAAATACTTAACCCTTTAATCACATCTTGAAAATAAATATACCTTCACAAAGAGATACATCCTATTTTTCATGAAATTATTTTGCTGATCCTTGATGCTTTTGAAGCTTACTAAAAGCAACTTAGTGTCAATTAGAACACACACACATCTGGTAGCAAGCAGCAGTGCCACCATGTGACCATGTACAGTACTCAGTAAGGACTGACACCACAACACCCACTAGGAGAATGTGTGGAGTACATTGTGTGAGTCACAAGACACTATTCTCTTCGTATTGCCTTGTAAAAAATAAAAAAAATAAAACTGCACATACATGTAAATCTTATAAAATTGAACTGGCTAGCTGGTATACTAAACAATCTAGTATTTTTCTAACCCTCTGTGCAACAAATGGGTTGCAGATTAAGTGTGCTTCAGTATCGCCTACTGCCGCATACAACTTGCAACAAAGCCTTCAGGGACTTCTCTCATTGTTAACAACAATACATGCAACAATAGTGAATTGGTCTAAGTAAGAACCTTCTTCCAAAACAAAAACAAAAAGAGAGCTAGTATTATTATTATTATTTTTAAAGTCACCCACTCAATGCATGTGGAGAAATATTGCACTGGTATCCATGAATGTTTATTACTCACAATTCACTTCAGTCATGGTCTTGCACACACACGCACGCACGCACACATACACAAATTTATATGTCTAACAGCAGACCTTATCTTCATAATTACATACATACAAACATACAAATGAACGAAAATATATATTAGATTTATGTACATTTATGTTAATTCCATAAAATGGGCATTATTGATTATGGTTAGGTGATCGTCAAACATTGTCTATCAATGCAAAGACGGAAAGTATGTCCATTCACATGCTGCAAGTAGTGAAGATATATCCTTTAATGAGGAATTTTCATATCTTGGCTGAGTGAATGAACATTCAACAATTACAAAATACCATGGAAATTGTTTGGGGGTTTCTTACACATGTACACACACACACACACACACACACACACACACACACACACACACACACACACACACACACACACACACACACACACAACCACACACAGATACACGCACGCACACACACCACATACAGATACATGCACATATGTGCACACACAAATGCATTCACATACACACAAACACACATGCACCTATGCACATACTCTAAACCCTTGATCTGAATACATTGCAGAAATTCTTGGCAAAAACTGAATTCACACGATATTCATAGATTCATAGTTCATACGTAGTTAAACTAATTTATGATTATTGTAACAATTTTCTTAGATAAAAGTGTGAGCTAATCTGGAGCAGTTGCCATGGGTGATGGGTTCCAAGGTGAGCTAATGTGTGCATGTCTGCAGTAGCAACAAATATGAGAGAGCACTGCTCTCTCTAAGTGATGCTACTGCGCTTCACAGTTACTTCCTATGTGCATGCAAAACATTGAGAGAAATAGTGACCAGGAATTGCATCAGAAACTGGTTCAGAATGTGCATTACATAGGATTATACGAGTGTGTCACATCACAATGTCCATACTCTCCTGACTAGTCATGATAGTGTTGATTTCAAGGCTGTCTGTATAGACACAGATATTCCACACAGTACACACACACACCCCTTTCCCCTTACTTAACTGATGATCTGTATAGAGTCCCGCTCAGTTTCATTGCACTATATCAATTTAGTGGTGTAATAAACCATAAATCAGCAACTGATGTTAAGCTAAACTGATGAGTTAAAAAGAGTTAATATACACTTAATATGGATACAATAAACATATAGATGTTTACAAGTCAGCAATACCCATACACACTGTTCTAATGCACCAGAGTACGCACAAGAAAACATGTCATCTACTGGTGCAGACAAAATTAACTTTTCGATAAACTGTTTGTACGGTCTCAAATTGACTTACTAGAACATTGGGTGAAGGAAAAGGTAGGAAACATAAAGGTTCGGCAAATGATATGCTCTTCATGCTTTAGGGATATAAAAATGGTAGCCAAATTTCAATAATATTCTAATTAGCATGCATTCGACAGTAGGATTGTTGCCTCCACTCCACGCCTGTCTGTCTGTCTGTCTGTCTGTCTGTCTGTCTGTCTGTCTGTCTGTCTGTCTGTCTGTCTGTCTGTCTGTCTGCCTGTCTATCACTGGGTTGTGGTCCGTTCACTGGAATTTGTCCCTGACATTAGGCCCTCATACGTTGTTAAAACTGGGATGGTTGTTCTAAATTTTACTTATTGAAAAATATAATAAAAATAACAACAACCAAAACCACAAGCCTGACTAAGATGGGACTGTTAAAGAATAGGACAAAAAGAGAGTAACATAGTATGATAGATCTACTGTACCCAGGAAAGGTCAATGAATTGATTTGCTCCACTAATTGGCATCCACACACACGTGCCTGTATATGCTTGTCAATCTCCATTAGTGTTTACAGTGTCAGACACAGAGATCAAGATGAAAGCAACCAGGAATGGGTTCATCACGTTCACTCCCTGGGCCAGCAAGAACACAGAAGTGGTGTTTGACGTTCAAGTGGACATGAACACAGAAAATGGCTGCTTAAGTGGTATGTACGAATAGCATGTAATGATTCAACTAGTGGAGGGCCTTGGGGGTAATTGACATGTAATGATCAATCAGTGGAGAATAAACAACCATACTCTATGTAAACAATGTACAGGTTACTTAAATACACGAGTTTTAATTGTATTTGTGGGAGGAATGTCTTTCTAGAGCTAATTATTTAATTATTGTATGAGCAATAATTAGTGGGTGTGTCTTAACAGGAGTCTGTTTATCCCACCCAGTAACAGAGAAGACCATTGGTGGCAGACAGCAACTCTACATGAAGGCATCTAAGAATGGCAGCATCAAGATATGCCTGGAAAATGGCCAGATAGTAACCTTTGAAGTCAGTGTTCCAATGGACTCCAGAAGTGCCAATAAGTTCCAGAACATGAGCCAACTGCAGAGTGTGAGTCCAGCCATTTGATAAACCTGTCTGTGTATTCCAGCAACTTTGAGCTGTTGGCCATTATTGAGAGGCAAACATACACAGCCACTAGAGCTCATCAGAGAGTGTAGAGCTGTCACTATGCCAGAGTCCAGCGGTGCACTCCCTCAGAACCACATGCTCAGTAATGGATATTCACATATATACTACATGTCTGGTTTAACACATGACAAGTAAAGCTTTATATTCTGAGTTAAACACTTTTTCAATAAAAAAAATTAAAAACTTTTTAAAATCAGAAGAAAAATATTACAAAAAAAAATCAGGTGGAGATCAGCATTTCCAGCTGGAATGAATTTTACACAATACTTAAAGAAGGAACGTATATCACTTCACTTTCCAGCTCAACAATTAATTATCACCTACAGTGAATAACTTAGTTATGTTACATGTATCTCCATGCTGATAGTTAGTTAGTATTGTACTCGGTATATTAGAATCAGCCAGGTCTTAACATGGCACCACAGTGTTTGAGAGAGGACTATAATCTCAGCTGAGACTCATGTCAGTAGCTTTGGAGCTGTCTGACTACCTGGTGACTTCAACTAATAGCATATTCCATCCATGACTTAATCCTTTGCTACAAAAGTAAACAAGACATGTAAAAAAACTATTAACGCGTTTAAAAAAATCCTATAAAATTCAACTTGCTTCAAGATCTATCTTTGGTTTCTCCCAAGCACAAATCGCACACAATAGCATTGCAGATAATTATAGTAGCAGAAGAGCTTCAAATAATCTTTTTTGTGTCTATTGTGATGCAAAATAGACAGGTATAAAGTGGTAAAGGATCATAAACAGTTTAAAACTTACACATCATTACCATTCCCTGTAATATAGGCGCAAGGTTAGCTACACACACACACATGCTTGATTGCTTCCTGCATCACTATGACAACAACATGCCCAATGAAAATGAGCTAATTTAGAGAAAAATATATTTCCAGGTATTAATCCTTTCATACCAATTACGTAAGGGTGGAGCAGAAGAAACAGTGAAATCCAGTATGCTCCATGGAGGATGTCCACTGCAGCCTACCAACCAGAGTCCCAATTAGTGCAGCATATGACATGTCTCAAGTGCCAGCTCCACTGTGGCATTTAAATGATAGGAGCTATCCCATTACACACACACACACACACACACACACACACACACACACACACACACACACACACACACACACACACACACACACACACACACACACTAGCCCACACACTCTCTGGTAGCCCTATCACACAGCTGTATGCACTAGTTGTCATGTGTGCCAGCTCATTCAGGATAAACCCTGTCCCTCTGTGTTGTGACATATCATCTCTCAATGTGTTGATTTCTAGGAAGAGAGACAATCGATCCAGGAATCTGGAGAACACAACGACAGGACTTGTCTAGTCACCTCCATAGGCACTTAGGACATCCACACCAATACTTCAGTGGCACTACCATGCACTGTACAATAACGCAATACAAAGTATGAATGTGTATATGTTTGTTTTCATTGCTTTTTTATGCTTGTATATATGTATACAGATATTTATATGCTTATAAATCTGACATCATTATTATCGTAATGATAACCCCCTCTCAATTAGGGTATTAATATTTATCACATTTTGATGAAAAATGAATTAAGCAACATAAATACCATGTAGGTAATGTAAATTTATAAAGTAGATGTATAAATTAAAAAGTTCACATAAAATATAATAATAACATTATTTCTAGGCATATCATCACAATGTATATTGTAAAATAAAAATTATGTGTATGTTGTCAGATAACGCATGGCATGTACACACTCAAACGTAATCAAAGTGTCATGTAATGTATAGTGTAGTCTCGTCCTCTTCGAGCACTAACAAGAGTAGTCTGACAGATAGAGAGGACCAGCAGTAGCTCTAACAAGAGTGGTCTGACAGACAGAGAGGACCGGCAGTAGCTCTAACAAGAGTGGTCTGACAGACAGAGAGGACCAGCAGTAGCTCTAACAAGTGTAGTCTGACAGACAGAGAGGACCAGCAGTAGCTCTAACAAGAGTGGTCTGACAGACAGAGAGGACCGGCAGTAGCTCTAACAAGAGTGGTCTGACAGAGAGAAAGAGGACCAGCAGTAGCTCTAACAAGAGTAGTCTGACAGAGAGGACCAGCAGTAGCTCTAACAAGATGGTCTCACAGACAGGGCCAGAGTATCTGAGAATATATGCTGATGAACCTCTCAGATATCCAGAGAAACTCCCTCATTAAGAACACCATGGGATTGACAACTGAATACACATGTGGCTGCAACAATGTGGACTAAGGTTGGGGCTGAAGAATTATGAGCAGCTACTCAGCTTCAGTCCAAACCAAAGCCACTGAATCAAATGTTCTACCAGGTTGTGGCATTCTCTCTCAGTCATTATGCTGACAACAGCATCATTGCGATAAACAGACATACAGCCTGGATTAAGAACCAGGATATTAAAAAAAAAAGAAAAAAAGAAGGTACACATTCTAATAAGAGGAACGAACAACCATCCACTGTCTACCACTACTAGTAAATAAGACTGAAGAAGACAAGAAATCAAAAACCGCAGACACTAGGAATGGTCATGGACTACAATATGAAAAACTCCCATAGATAATTTATTAAAGGTGACTTTTAAATGACATTATTACAATGAAAACACAGGCCAAACACAGCTGTTGCTAATGGGGATATACAGCATAAAGTTGTTAAAGTGAATGTTGACATAATTGTCTCCAGCAAACTACCCAACCAGGGTTCCATATAGAGGAGGGGGGGACATTGGGATTCTCTCCACCCCCCCCAAAGTAAGATGTCATGTAGGATGTAACAGCAGCATATGAAAAATATAGCACAAAGTAGTTCTAGGCCGCTGGCTCCCCAAAATACATCATAATTCATATCAAAGCAATTAAATTTCAAAATTTTCCTTGGAGAATATGCCCCCAGACCCCCTATGATGTGCTCCCCATGAAAACACCCTGCATTATTATACTTTCCCCCTGCAGGAAAAAAAATTCCTGTATATTAATGAGCCAGCATTCTGCCTGGAACTGCAGGAAATTGGGTGGTAGCTGTAGTATCTGGTAAAGTTAGGAGTGTGTGAGTGATATTGCTGACATACACGAAGACAGAGTAAGAGCAAAGGAGCAGTTGCCTGGGTGAACCAAATACTCCTTGACTGGACCCATCAGTTGAAGCTGCCAATTCATGTTCTTTGACTAACCTATGTCAGCCTTTCGATGCGTATCTGCTGCTAGTAACATCCACACACACATACAATGCCTCTTGCGCAAGCAGCTGTTGTGATAAAGGGATATACACACCATCATTTACTTTGGAGCCATTCACAGGCGAACCATGTGTGAGAGTAGATCTAATAAATCACCACTCATAACCAGGTTAGGTTTCTTAAAGTTAACGGAGTTCCTTATGTATAGATAATAGTGAAACACCTTCAGAGAGAACATCCCACTTAAAAAGGACTCGTCTACTTGATGTCACTTGGACTTATCCCGGAGCAGCCAATGTGTGCTATTAATAGCCCTCTGATATCATAATGCCTCCAAGGATTAGGGGACCAGAGTAACCACAGTGTCAATAGTGCCACAGGTGTCAGTCTTGGGAGGCCATACTGTGAGTGAGTGCAATGACTTACAATTTCCCGAGTTGCTTCAGTCTGCTCCCTCCACCAGCGAGCAAAGAAGGCAATCTCTACGTATATGAACGTGCGCTCTGGATCTTTCAATAGTTCTTCTATGACGCTATCAAGGATGTACTGGACTGCAGCAGGTGCTATCGATCTGTTGCCTGCACACACACATGTACACACAGATGCACACACACACACAGAATATGAGATAAAGGAAACTATGGAGAGAGAGAGGACACAGGCAAGTTGGTGGAAGGGCTAGGGCTAGTAGAGGATTTTAAAATTACACACTAAAATACTGACAGCAAATAAATCTTGTGTTCTTAAATAATACATAAATGGTGACACTGGAAGGGAAAGGTGTGGATAGAGGGAAATTTTTCTTTTCTGATTATTCATGACTCGAGCTTTTCTTGTTTACTCTGACAAGACTTTGGGCCATCTGATTTGCTCTTCTGGTATACTATAACAACAACTAGAGGTCTGTCGCAGCTCCACTTGCAACAATCAACCTGTTGTACAACAAATGATTGTGCTTGCTACATCTATTCCATAACTAATCAAGCCACAGGTTGTCAAATAAACAAACACACATGGACATGCCGGCAGGTTGAGGTGTGGCCAGGTGAGACCCTGCCCATGTTAATCCCTGAGAGTCAAGTTGTGCATGCTGGCCAAGATATATGTGTCTAGGTGTAAGGATTTAAGTTTTGCTGAAGATATTTTCCCCAAAAATTTCTCTACCCACTGAGCCAATATTGGAAGCTTTACCAGTTTTTATCACTGCTACTGCATGGGGAAAATCCAGGATTTTGTAAAAAAAAAAAGGAGGGGGGGGGGGGGGGGGGGGGGAGGTTCCAGAAAAGAGTAATTGCATGCTTTTGCATGCAGGATAGTTCTATGGTTATGATCATATATTTTCTATTTCACAGTGGTTCCTCAGATCTGACAGTCAACCCATATGCTGCATTCAAATGTGATCATTGTCATGTACTAGTATAGGCAGACAACATTACTAACAAAATAGCTCAAGCTTTATATCAACTGCCCCACACCCAACTCCTCCCGACATGAATCTCCATAATCCTTCAGTCTTGGTCACACCACAGGTCAGCACTGAGTCAAGTAGGGCAACACCCACTCCAGGAGCTAATGCCTGGTAACCTGCTCAACTCAGATCAAATAACTAACAAGGCATCAGCAACCATAAGTTTATGAGTGACTGTGCTCAAGTGAGTTACTATTTAGGCATCAAGATCAATGGTCAACCTCACATAGCCAATTCCTAAACAATGCTGCGAGAACAAATTAAACCAAATCATTAAATGTATGGAGCACAGACAAGTCGATTCAACAAACCCAGAGTATGAGTAATGTTGGACATTGCACTAAAACCTGGAATTGGCAAGGTCCCCCAGGTTTGCCATCTGGCATCCTGGGAAGCCAAATCCTAGAAATTTGGCTTCTTGGGAAACTGTTAGGCTTCAAAAATCAAAACCCAGTAAGCCAAATTAATTTGGCTCTATACTGGCCTTTTCGAGAAAAAATTGGCATCCAGAAATTTCAACCAGGAAGCCAAATTAATTTGGTTACTTTTTGGCTTCTAGGAGGAAAAAAAAAGGCATCCAAAATTTTAAACAGAATTTAAAATCAATTTGGCATCTTCTCATTGAACTTGGCAGCACCAAGTAAAAAATAGGAATAATTAACAGTTTTAGTTTAGAAAGGTGTGTGTCAATAGGATAAGAAAATAGTTGTGACTTTTTTCCCTTTGAAAGTGGCAATACTATAGAAAATGACATTTGCTAATTTGGCTATTTTATAGTGATATTCCAAAATTTTGGCTCTTTTCAAACTTGTTTGGCTATACTAATTTTTATGTTGTAGTTCAGGTGGTGTTTACTATCCTTTTTCTAATTCACCTTCCACATTGTTATAATAATCCTCCAAATAAAAACACAATAGAAATCCAGGGAAACAACATTTGAAAACACTGTGAATTATAATTGTTTGATGCCTAGAGGCTAGAACTGATCTTTCTTGCAGGCCTTATTATTAGATAGCTAAGATTGTTATGTTTAATTAATATTCTATAGAGATCATGGATAATGTTGTGATTTAGACTCCATAAATGTGTTTTGTTAGGTTACTAGTGAGTAAAAGAACAATAAAACATTTATCAGTTCACTACCATTTTGTTGTCCATCTGCCAATTGTACTGCATGAAATCGGTTAGTCACTAGCAAGTTCCATCATATTTTTAATTTAATCATTCATTGTCAACCCACCTGTTGTCAACCTACCTGTTGCTCACCCATCAAGTTGCCCACCCATAATGTTGCATAAAATCTGTTAGTGCTCTAGCCTCTTCATATTTCAATATTAATATTATTTTCTACGTATTTTTTTTGATGTATTTTGTCTCTCTTAGCATAACAAGAGTGGTCCCGTATTAAGACCTATGGCAAATAATAACTATAATATTTATCAAAAATATATACATTTTTTAGCCCAGGCCAAATAATAGTTTAGAACACTTAAGATGAGGCTAAAGTTATGGTAAGATATAAAACTTCTGGGTTTCAATACAGTAAAAGCCCTTATTTGTAATAACATGTTATAATCTACTTTTGGGTTTCCATATAGTAGAGCACTTAGTTGTAACGATAGGTAACAACAAACTTTTGTGTTTCAATACAGTAAACAGTTTGTTAAAGATCCATTCTTGAGCAAAACTCCCCCCCCCCTTACCATTCCAAGTGTTCCTAGACCTGTGTGCAACAGAAGAAGGGAAAAAATTAACCAAAAATTTGGCTTCTTTTTGGCATCTTGAGCCAAAGTTTGGCTTCCATTTTGCTTCCTGAGACCGTAAGTTTGGTTTCCTGGGCCTTTCAGGACTTGGCAACCCTGAGGTCCCCTTGCAAAAGCCCAAGCCATAACCACTTGATAAAGAGACAGTGTTCCATAAAGTTGCCACCTGTGGCTGCCCAACATCTGCAAAATGCCACCTTAAACACAAGAGTGTATCTCAATGTATTTAGTCTGTAAATAGACTTAATATTTGACCTCAATAATAGTGAAAAATTCTGATCAGAGTACCTGTGGTAAGAGCAGCTCTGACTTAGAGACATGCATCACCACGCAGAGAGCTACAGACTACTTTGTGACATAATTTTATGCAGGGGTGAGAAACAAGTCAACATTATGGTGGCAGTGGCTTCTCTTCTCTGGAAAAAATTTAAAAGGGTGGGAGGGGGGAATTTTTGTGCCCAGAATGTTTTTCATTTTTATATTGCACTAGTGAAGCAACTAACTTGCTTCTTCCACCAGAAAATTACCTACAATATTATACCTTTCCCAGCTCAGGATTTGGTAAAGGGTATTATTTCCAGAGTCCAGACTCCAGAGATAAACATTAAACATGAAACTTTTTGCTGTAGTATATAAGTACCCAAGTAAGGGGTAAAAATTATTTAAAAAATGAACTCACCGCCATAGAAATATTCATCCACTGTTTTGAGCCACCCCACGTCATCATGGGTGTGTGGAACTACGTGAACATATGTCTTGGCACCTTCGTGAGCCTCCGCCTGTTTCACTTCCACCACATAGACAAGAGAACACAACATAGACAAGACCAACAGAAACATCACTGGAGTGCAGGTTCGCCAGGTCCCCGTGACAAGAATTACGCCACTTTTTTTTGTGCCCAAAAAATATGCCAATTTTATGCCAAACGGAATAAATATATGCCGAAATTATGCCAATTTGAAATCAATGAACGACCATTTGCAGCTTCGCCTGCAAGGTTGGTATGTTCATCAAATTTATTTTTCATCCTCAATCAAGTATTAAGAATTTCAAATGCACAACATTCGTGTATTAATCAAAGGATCTGGAGATGGTGGTGTGGAGATGAGGTGGAGTAGAGCTGTCAAATGACAACTGGTTCATGTAATTAAGACCCTACTTCCTCAGAGTCTGATCTCCTTCCTTCCCCCTCCCCCTTTTCTGGGTACTAGTTTACATATTTGGTCCCTATCGTAAAAATTATTTTTACATTCCAAATAACCCACATTTCTTTTATTATTTTTTTTCAAATTTTCTTTTATTTATTTTATTTTTCTTCCAAATTATAACCGAATTAGGGAGGAATTTTTGAAAAATTTAGATAAAATCCTTCACTAGGCAAGTATATTACTGTGGACCTGATGTTAGCTAACATTTCTATTATTAATTTTTTCCTCCAATTAAAGAGGGATTTCTGATGATTCCATGAAGTTCATATTCAAGCTATTCTTAATTTCTTCATACTTAAATGCAAATGCTATCATTAATATATTTATTGCCTGTACTGGTCATCTGCATTCTTACATAATAATGTATCTGTTGAGTTACTTTTTTTAATGAGTCATACTTTACTAAAATATTTTTGTTGTCATTTTTTTGCACAATACTTTACTAAAATAGTTGTTTGTTTTTTTGTTGTCATTTTTGGCTAAGCCACAATGTAAGAGCTTTTGTACCCATGGAGCAGCTAGAAAAGAAAAAGAAAAAATAATCTGTCTGCCAGTTTTTTTTTATTTTTAAATTCATTGTTTCTTTTGCTAATTGACAAGAGTTGAACATTTGTACTCACAGAGTTGTTTAAAACGCCCTGGTGCCACTTTATGATCAGGATGTCACCACAGCAAACTGCTTGGTGCCCTTTATGGCAACATAATGCCAATTGGACACCCCTGAGGACTTTGTTTTGGCTTCCCAAAGCTAATCAAAAGACCAATTAGGCCAAAATTTAGGATGTGATCTCCAAATAACCAGGTGAGCATTATTAATCATGTGTGGGCACGCTTTTTCATAGCCACACCCACAGAAAAGTCATTTTGCTACCGAAAGCTAATTAAAGGACCAACCAGACTGGAATGTGGGTATGCAGTGGGTGTGTTTTTGTCATGACCACACCCACAGCAAATTGTGTTGTTTTTTTGGGTGCCAAAAGATAATTAAAGGACCAACCAGGCCGAAATTTGAGTGGCTTCTATAATATTTCATGTTGGGGTTACAATAGTACTCCTTGTATTGGAATGACCTTGGTTGAGCACCCAATAACCAAAGTTTATCATGCCAGCAAAAACTCACATCTGTTCTTTTTTATTTGCATATTTGGTGGATTCAGCTGATATTCCTAAAAAGAACAATATCTCCAAGAATCATAAACCATGTACACTAGGAAAACCCATAGGAAAATGCGGTTTTAGAATCTATTTTACCCTCAAACTTGAACAAGTTCAGAGTCTAAATGTTACTTCTTGTTGATCTGGTTGTTGTTGTTATGAAGTAATAGCCATATCGAGTTTTCATTGAGTGTAGGTTATACTCCCAAATATAGGTACTACCATATATATGTACAAGCTACCAGGAGGGGATTCCATATTGTTGCCAGACTAAGGTTATGTAAAAGACCGACATGCTACACCTCCAATTGTGGACCAGGGTTGTCCCTTTCTGTCCTCCAGTTAGAAAAACCTTTACCACACAAGCACATCCCAGTCACAGACCAACCAGGAAGGTGTTCCATTAGCCACACATGTATGTTGGGTCCATGTTACCTAAAGAGGGAATAATCCTGTGACACAGGGAAATTGACTTCTAGAATAATTCTCTCATTGAAAGGGCAGAAAAACCAAACAATGAACTATTATTGATAATAATAATTTCTAAAGTTTTTTTGGCTGGGCTGTCTTCTACAATGCATCTGATGATATTCTGGACTGATAGGCTAAGCTACTTGGTTTTCTCAGCCAGGAGGATGAAGTATAGCATGACTACATAAGGTGAATTGTGTGGATGGGTGGGTGGGTGTGTGTCCATACAGATTGGAAGTACATACAGATCTGGTGGCAATAAACAATTATGGGGGGGAGGGGGACAACCACAAACGATATGCAGCTATATCAACAGTAATGAAGCCATGTTAACAGTAGTGATATACTATTAAAACTTCCACCTTCTCTTTGGCTGTGCAATTGGATTAGTAGAAATAAGAGGGAGATTGTCTTTTATTTGTTCTTGTATACTTTTAACTGAGTGACTGAGGGTGATATAGTTATAGTGTATTACTGTTACTGATACCAAGTATGAGTCTATACATACGTCAGACAGTTTCTCCAGTAATGTTGGAATGGGAATTTGTTCAGGTCACTGAATTCTTCATGATTTTTTTTTTTTTTTTTTTTTTTTTTTTTTTGCATGAGGTATTACCTCTCATGCACAAATGACAATATTATTGTACAATGTGAATGTTTGTTGCCATTGCCCTAATCCCCATGGCATGTTAACATTACTTCATTATGCAGCATGCTCAGTGTATGTGGTTGGAGGGGAGAGGAGGAGTGATAGTGAATATATGCCATTCAAGGCAACTGAGCCTAGTTTAGGACAAGAGGAGACAAAACAGGAATTTCAATCACTTTATGATGTACTTACACAAAAAAAAGAACAAAAAAAAAAAAAAAAAAAAAGACAACAAAATACAAAAATAAAACAATAAAATTCTAAATGTTAGAAATAATTTAAATTGTCCTTCAGCAAAATAAATTATTGAAGCAATAATTACATTAGTAGTGAAGCAACATCCAAGAAGTCTATATCACTTCACTCAAGCAACAGGAGTGCCAATAAAAACATGGCAAAAAAAATATTAAATTTCCTCTTGAAAAAGTGTAGATGAAAGTAGGAGGAACTGTGTCCAAAGTACAACTCCATTTAGTTCCTGCATACACATACAAATGTCAAATAAATTCCATTCCATTGCATGCCTCAAAGAAACTTACCAGAGTGAAACCCAGACTACTGTAAGGGAATTATAGTGGTTTTCGGGCATATGGTAATCACCAAAGTGCAGATAAAGGCCAATTGTGTGGACGGATCTTTAATGACACTACACCTGCATCCCCATGTGTTTCTTTCCATATTGGTGAATAAAGTAGAAGCAATTGGTGAAGCAATGGGCCCTGTTTGCATAACTTCACTAACACTGCAGTAAACGTTTTCTACATAGCTTGATTGATCCTCATGTATGTAAGGTACAGTAGCACAGGAGGAAAAACTAATTGAAGCCATTCTGTTCGCTTGTCTACAAATATAATTATTAATATAGCAGTCATTATAAGTTACGTTGGTTCTGTTTACTGAGACTACACTGGAGATTAAGTTGACTGTGGTATTTACTTCTTCCACTCTAGCCGAAATGCCTACCAATCGTGTGTTTCGGAAGTCATCATTCATACTGGAGTAGTTTTTTAGTCCTTCCATCTGTTTTTTTATCTGCTGAAGTCCAACAGTTAACTCCTCAGTGGAGGGGGGTGAATTAATGCGATGGATTCTGATGAAATTAAACAAGCCCAAAATGAGAAGAAAGACCTGAAGGGCACCAATCACTGTAAAAGACACCAGAAAACAAATGTTCTTGTTGCTTTTTTTTTTGTTGGAGTAGTTAGGCAATCCTCTGTGAATGGTTCCTTTAGGAAGTTCTAGGTGTGTGTTAGTTGCCATAACATTTCTGGGGTAAGCTTCCTTCAAGCCCTCATCTACCTTAACTGAAGTGAGCTTAAATTCGTTATTCCTTCCTCCTACTGGTTTGGTTGATCCAGCCCTTACGTTGATAGAAGCGTAGAGGGTAGAAGAGCTGCTCTCAAGTGCTATTTTCTCTTCCATTCCTGCTTTACACCTCCCTGGGTGACTGATTTCACGTGACAGGGTTTGAGCACTGTTTGAAAGAGCTTTCTGACTAAATCTTATGATCTTAATAAGGTTTTTAACTTCCTTAACTTCTGCAAGAAGGGTATTCAATCCTTTTCCGCCACACGCTCAACCGCTACTTCTATCTAACTTTAGTCAAAGCTACAGTAACGTATACTCGGTGGTTTAACTTCTGTTCAGGGAAGAGGGCACAATAAACCGCGCTAGATGGCACAATAAACCGCGCTAGATGGCACAATAAACCGCGCTAGATGTCACATGGTCAAATATGATCACGTGGGTGAGTAGTGAGTTCTATTTAGAACGGAGCAGTTCGACTTGCCTGACTTGTGGTGGTAGTGTGTACGTTATAGGTAGACCTGACCACCTATGGCTGCACATTAGGATAGTTTTGAAAGTAAGTCAGTAAAATTTATTTGCTACTTTATCATTATTTATACATACTGGCGGTGTCTGTCAGCTGAAGTGACCGGTTCCTATAGGTTATCAGAAACCTTGCTGGAAGTAAGATAAAGATCTACTGTAATCTGCAAACATTCATAGTATATTATATAAAGCTTACCACAAATTTAGAAACTTCGCACTACTATACTAAGTGGTCCCTAATGGTAGGGATCATCACTGTCAAAAAAATGCAAAAGCTGCTGAACACCCACGCCCAATTAAGTATATAGGTTAGCATACTATTCAGCACCCCTTGGGCTAGAGCCAGGGTTAGCTAGGGCTATATTTAAAGAAATATTCTTCAAATATAGCCTTAGCTCTCTCTATGGGTCTCCAGGTGAGACTTGGAGTATGGCAGTGTTTGAGTTAATTTTTTATCATACTTGACCCAGTTGAGCCATTTTCATTTGGGACCACTCTAATACAGTTGTACCATAACTTACAATATTACAGATTTTCTATATGTACAGACAATGCAGAAACATGAGTTCTGAACTTTGGTGGTCCAGTTTCTGAAGGAATGGAGTTAAATGGTGTTTAATGATCTGAACAAAGAATTCAGTTAAATAAATGAACAAATTCAACTAGTGTAAATATATAGCTATCCACTTGTAAATAGGAGCTCAGTGTATGTTTCTGTATGCGTGAGTGTTTTTACTGCCAAACTGTTGGACTAATCAGGCTGAAATTTGGTATGTGGTCTCCAAGTACTCGGGTGAGCATTATTAACCACATGTGGGTGTGATAATGGGCGTGGTTTTTATTATAGCTGCACCCACAAAATTAACCGGGTGAGCATTAATTATTAACCACACATATGTGGTTTTATCACAGCCACACCCACAAAAGTGGTTTGGGCTGCCAAAAGCTAATTAATGGACCAATGAGTTTGGCTAAAATTTTGTGTGTTCTAACTACATGTGGGTGTGACAGTGAGTGTGGCAATTGGTGTAGTTTTGTCATAACCACACCCACAGGAAGTTGTTTTGGCTGCCAAAAGGTAATTAAAGGAACAATTAAACTGAAGTTTGGCATGTGGTGTCCAAGTACTTGGGTGTGCATTATTAACTACATGTGGCTGTGGCAATGGATATGGCAATGGATATGGCAATGGATGTGGTTTTGTCATGACCACACTTTCACTGACAAGGACCAATCACACTGAAACTAGGTATGTGATCTCCATGCAAGTGTGTCTAGCCACACCTATAAAATATAATGGAGACATTTAGATTGGTCAAGAAGAGCAATCAAGTGGAACAAGATTTAATTGAACCCCTAAAATACACAGCCAAACTACAGGAGTATAACACACTTTCTGGTCATATGCTGGACCAATCAGGCTGAAATTTGACAAGTGGACTTCATGTGATCATAAATGTCATTACCCTCCTATGTTTGTGGTTATGTGTGTGGTTTGGCCAATGATAGTATAAAAGTATGAATTCCAATACCTACATATTTCATTCAAACTCCTACCAGAAAAATCTGGCTTTAGTTACTTACACCTCTTTCATACTTTGCTGCACCAATACCATGCAGCCAAGCTGCAACAGGCCCACTGGTATACATAGGAGGTGTCTGTCTGTATGTTTGTACCATCATTCTGGCCAAACCTGTGGGTGGATATCTCTGAAACTTAGCATTATCATAGGTTTTGACCCAACTTAAAACATGGGCTACCATGGTGATGGGAAAGAGCCAAAAATGGTACTTGGGCCAGATAAACCCTTGAAGACATTTTTCAGTAGCTGAGGAGAGGAATGAGGACCCTATTGCTTGGTGTGGAGTGCCAATACTACTGTCCCAGTTGTGAATGTGGGTGCTATTGATTTACATATGAATTCAGAGAAATATCCCCCCCCCCCCCCCCCCCCAAAAAAAAAATACAACAACAGTAAAACAATTGAAGGAGAGGGCTCACGAGCAAATTTACTGAATATTTTGTGAATCAGATAAGAATGCAATCAGTGGAGTGATCAATCAGTGGAGTGATGTGAGCTCTTTTTAAAAAAATTGTTATTTCACACTGAATCATCATCAGAATTATCAATCAATGGACTGCATACCTATGTTGGTTAAAAATCTTAACCAGAGTGAGTGAAGGTAGGATATTTTCAATTCTAAATTATTTATTTTCTTGCATCGAATCAATGGTATGAATAGTTTACTGTTTTGCTGTAGTCAGGTAGAGAGTTAGAGATTAAGCCAATAATTGCTTTTCCTTATTACAGTTTATTAATGCTGCTCTTCATTCACACACAAATAGTTCACTAGTAAAATATGATAGACCCCCCCCCCCCCCCCTTCTCCTTGTGAAGTGTCCTTTTTTTTTGAATCTGCAAATATGGTAGCCCCTACTTACTCCATTACCCTGTCCTACTTTACCCATTGCCCTGGCCTTAACTTACCCATTGCCCTGCCAGTGGCCTTATCTTATCCATTAGCATGGCTTTACCTTACTTTGGCCTTACTTTACTCTTGCCCTGTACTTACCTTACCTTGTACTTACCTTACCCATTAACCTAATATTACCTTAACCATTGATCTAATATTACCTTACCCATTAAACTAATATTACCTTAACCATTGATCTAATATTACCTTACCCATTGCCCTGGCCTTAACTTACCCATTGCCCTGGCCTTTATCTTACCCATTAGCATGGCTTTACCTTACTTATTACTTTGGCCTTACTTTACCCTTGCCCTGTACTTACCTTGCCCTGTACTTACCTTGCCCTGTACTTACCTTGCCCTGTACTTACCTTGCCCTGTACTTACCTTGCCCTGTACTTACCTTGCCCTGTACTTACCTTGCCCTGTACTTACCTTGCCCTGTACTTACCTTGCCCTGTACTTACCTTGCCCTGTACTTACCTTACCCATTAACCTAATATTATACCTTACCCACTAACCTAATATGATACCTTACCCACTAACCTAATATGATACCTTACCCATTGTCCTGGCCTTATCTTACCCATTGCCCTGACCTTATCTTACCCATTGCCCTGGCCTTACCTTACCCATTGCCCTGGCCTTACCTTATCCATTGCCCTGGCCTTGTCTTACCCATTGCCCTGGCCTTGTCTTACCCATTGCCCTGGCCTTGTCTTACACATTGCCCTGGCCTTGTCTTACCTATTGCCCTGGCCTTGTCTTACCTATTGCCCTGGCCTTGTCTTACCTATTGCCCTGGTTTTACCTTACCCATTACACTGGCCTTACCTTACCCATTACACTGGCTTTACCTTACCCATTACCCTGGTCTTAACCATACCCATTGCCCTGGTTTCAACCTTGCCCATTGCTCTGTCCTAACCTTACCCATTAACTTGGCCTTGCCCTGTGATCAGAGGCAGGTGAAACATTGTGTTGGAGTGATTCATCTTGTGCTTGCTAGTGATGGGAATGGTTCTTGTGCCTGCCTGCCTGCCTGCCTGCCTGCCTGCCTGCCTGCCTGCCTGCCTGCCTGCCTGCCTGCCTGCCTGCCTGCCTGCCTGCCTGCCTGCCTGCCTGCCTGCCTGCCTGCCTGCCTGCCTGCCTGCCTGCTTGCCTGCCTGCTTGCCTGCTTGCTTGCCTGCTTGCTTGCCTGCTTGCTTGCCTGCTTGCTTGCCTGCTTGCTTGCTTGCTTGCTTGCTTGCTTGCTTGCCTGCTTGCTTGCCTGCCTGCTTGCTTGCCTGCCTGCCTGCTTGCCTGCCTGCCTGCTTGCCTGCCTGCCTGCTTGCCTGCCTGCCTGCTTGCCTGCCTGCCTGCTTGCCTGCCTGCCTGCTTGCCTGCCTGCCTGCTTGCCTGCCTGCTTGCCTGCCTGCCTGCTTGCCTGCCTGCCTGCTTGCCTGCCTGCCTGCTTGCCTGCCTGCCTGCTTGCCTGCCTGCTTGCCTGCTTGCTTGCCTGCTTGCTTGCCTGCTTGCTTGCCTGCTTGCTTGCCTGCTTGCTTTCAGCAGTGCCAAACCCCATGAATACAAATTTATTCTTTTAACAAACTACTACTACTACTGCTTCTACTACTATTACTACTACGGCTGCACCTGTTACTACATTCGATCCTAGAAAAAAGGAAAGGAGGGACAGTGTATATTTCTTATGTAGCTCATCTCAGGCACATTCATTGAAGTACTGTAGCACTCTCCAAATTTCCTCCATAACTCATTTTTAGTAAAAGTGTTTGGGGAAAGGACATTCAAGAAATTCCCCCTTCAATTGGGACCTTTTTTGTGGTAACCTTTTCATCTAACTTTTAACAGGCCTGCAGAGACATGGCATACTATTTAATAGCACACAGAGTATGCAACATACTGATAAAAAAAAAAGAAAAAGTAATGTGTGAAGGAAAGGATGGGAAAGTTATGGCATGGCTCTCAGAGTCATGGAAACTGTCTTTATTCCCCCCCCCCCCCCCCCAAATCCAGACTTTTGTGATTTTTTTCCCTCCTGGAACTGGTGACCTCATTACTGACCACACCCACAATTTCCAATGAGTAGTCAGCCTGAGCAGCCATTAAGGTTTGGAGGCTCTCTGTGAGCTCATTGTGTTCAATAGTTCATGCCAGAGCTAAGCAGTGCCAAGGTTTATATTGAAGAACACAGCTTCACATTATTTGAAATTTAAATTGAGCCGTGTGTTACTGTGCTGGCTTAATTCATTCTCTTTGATTTGTTCGTGTACATGACGTATTTGTGTAGACATGTTTGTGTAGATGTGTTTGTGTAGACATGTTTGTGTAAACATGTTTGTGTACATGACGTGTTTGTGTAGTAATTATTGCAACTTTCTAATGAGTGAATACTGAATAACTTTATATATATATATATATATATATATATATATATATATATATATATATATTTTTTTTTTTTTTTTTTTTTTTTTTTGATGGAGAAATTATCTCCCATACTTTTCTTGATATGCTTTGGTGTGTTGTAGATCTGAAAGAAAATGGTTCACCTGCTCGGTTCTTCAACCTAGAGTGATGAAGATCAGTGTGTGTCAACAGAGAGGTATTGTTAATCAACTTCAGCATGCTTCAACTCAGTGTGATGTTGATTCATAGTATGTCACAACCTACGCACATCAAACCAGAATTGATGCGGATTCCATGTGACTGTGTATTGTTACAGTGGCAGGTAATAGATGGACATCACAGTCTGCATGAATACCATGTAATTAGGAGATGTTGAGTGTACATATTCACAGAAATTCTATCGTAGGTGAATGTGTATGCTTGCCTGCGTGCGTGCATGCATGCATGCATGCATGCATGCATGAGTGTATGTCATGATGTGTGCTATATTATTCATGAGGATTGTATTATTTAGGATGTAATAATGGAGCTCTGAGACATTGAGGGAATCCTGGCTATCATCCATACAAGCACCTGTCTCGGAGCTTCTTTCTACCTTCTGCAAGGTTGGATTATGACTTCCAATTTTTAAAAAATTATATTGGTTCAGTTTTTTTTTCAAAAGTTCAGTGAGTTCTTATTCCTTCAGAAAAATTTAGTGTGTGATCATAACTATACCAGTATTTTACAAACTCTGAAACCTTTTTGAGAAAGTTACACGGTCTGCTGTGTATGACACTCTATTGTGGGAGGTGTGGGTGTGGCATGTCCATGTCTTCACAAGAGCTGGTATATGATTGGGTGCAGAAAATGCGCAGACACCAATCCAATAGGAATAGCTGGCTTCTCTTGCTATGAGCCACCCATTGGTGCCACCCACTGTGCTTGCGTCCACTGTTGCCTTTGACTCCAGGCTACCTAAGCTCTTGGCACTGATTGACTGAATGGAGAATAACTTGCTATTCCATGCCTGGTGACTTGGTCTACCCTGCGGATCTCCTCTGTCGGTTCTTCTTGTTTCATCTGCTTGACCTCTGCCAGCCTTCCTGCTGGTCTCCAGTGCTGATCTCTCCCTGCACAGAGTGAGTGAGTATGTTGTGTTGTGTTGTGTTGTGGATGGAATAATGATTGGGCATGAATGAACACACTAACTGTCCCGCCAACAAAAAAAAAACAAAATTTTAAGTCAACAAGTCCCATGTGGCTAGCTCTTGCGACACCTTACCAGCTGGGTTCACAGTCATGTACTGGAGAAATTTATTTACAAATGATCAGTATTTCTCCCTGTGTATTTAAAAGTCAGTTCAGTCATGCTGCACAAAGGATTGTTCCATCACTGTTACTGTGCGGCATTTCTATAGTTTAGGTATCCTTCAATTACAAATGTTCTCAACTCCTTATGGGAAGTAGTGGCTGAAGAAGTTGGTACCAGCATATTATCTTGTGGGTGTGGCTTTAACTGATCTGAGGATCTCTGCAATATACACAAACTATAATTCTAAACAAATTAAAAATGTTTTTGGATTATAATTTCGTAATTTTGCTCTGGTCTACGTAGGAGAAGATCAACTTCTTTTTTTTTTTTTTTTTCTTTTATTACTGGAGATATACTTGTTGCCCAGGAATCAGTGCATGGGACAGATGTGTTGTGTTGCTACGTTAGCGCTTTCGATTACTGCAATTTTATGCAGGATAAGACCCTTTACCATGTTAAGTTACCCCTCTTTAAAAGGAGGGGAGCATGGCGCTGCAGAAATTGAGCTGCATGAGGCTGGGAATACTGGGGTGCAAGATAATGTACACCCCTGAGTAGTAGCAGTTGACAATTTTCAGTTGACATGTTTTTCATTTGAGTTCAGTTGATGTATCAGTTGACATGTTTTCAGTTGATAGTTTTTTTTCTCCTTCAATTGACAGGTTTAAAGTTGGCAAATTTCAGTTGATAGGTGTACTTGTTGGGATAAACTTCTTTTCTAAGCTGTGTATTGAACTACTGGGTTTCAGAACTGGTTCACTTAGACTGCTGCCAGATCATCTCCTATATGTATATAAGGAGATGTCTGTCTGTCTGTCTGTCTGTCTGTCTGTCTGTCTGTCTGTCTGTCTGTCTGTCTGTCTGTCTGTCTGTCTGTCTGTCTGTCTGTCTGTCTGTCTGTCTGTATGTCTGTCTATGTTTGTACCATCATTCTGGCCAAGCTGTGGGTGGACTTCTCTGACACTTGGCAAGATGATGCATATCCTGGCATAAAAAAACTTTGGAAAGTTTTGGTTCAACATTTATGAAGAAAACTTAGCTTCAAAATTTTACTTCCTGTGGGGTGTAACTTTTCAATGACGTCACAAGAGGAACAACTGCGGCAAAAATCCTAAGTAAGTTATACGCTACCTCTACAAACTTACCAGTTTGGAGGCACTGCCGATAAGTCCAGGATTGGTAGCAGCACATTGACATCTAGAGAAATAGCAACTAAAAAGAGTTGTGGAGTTGGAAATCTGAAACAATAAGTGAGTGCAATAATTATTCATACCTTCAGATCTTATTGATACTGTTCTTCATTTTCATCTAGCTCTGATTCAGGTTGAGAAAATGAGGATCAAAGACTGTCTGATTTGTCATGGTAATTCTTGCAAGCTGGCTTACTATTTTTGGTGTGGAGCTAGATATTTAATAACTAGCTATAATTATAGCTACAGAAAATGAGAATCAAAGACTTTTTGATTTGTCATGGTAATACTTGCAAGCTAGCTTCTGTTTTTGGTGTGGAGCTAGATATTTCATAGCTAGCTAGCTATATAGTAAACTGTGTAATTGTTCTTTTTACGCTTGGTTATATCATTTATAGCTAATAGCCCAGGGTAGCTATAAATGTTATAACCAACTGTAAAAAAGAACAATCGCATACCTAGCTAGCTACCTGAATCAGAGCTGGATGAAGCTAAAAAGGAATCAGTGCCTCTAGGCTCTGAAGTTATGAGAAATTATTGCACTCTCCGAAGGGAACTCTTCATTTATTCCTTCAGAAGAGCTGGGTCTAGAGATTAGCTACTCTGCAGCTCTTCTGCAGTTGCTATCTCGCTAGGTGTCAATGTGCTGCTGCCACTCCTAGACTTACCAACACAATTTGGCTTCCTGACTCCAAGAATTGTTGAAGTTTGTTGAAGAAGCGTATCACTCCAATTGAGATTTACCTGCAGGTGTCCCCTTTGTGATGTCAATAAAGAGTTACACCCCCACAAAAAAGTAAAAATTTTAAGCTAAGTTTTCTTCATGAATGTTCGACTAAATATTTCCAATTTTTTTTTATACCAGGTTGTACATCAAGGACAGCACGATAAGACAAAAAAAATTTTTTTTTTCCAATTCAGTTACCCTTTAATATATATTTGGTTCGTAAGTATGTATGTTTTTATGTATGTGTGTCTAGGCATCACAACCAAACACTTGGACCAAAAAAGGCCAGAGTTTGGCATGTGCTCTCTAAGAACCCAGGTGAGCGTTATTAAACACATGTGGGCATGATAATGGGTGTTGTTTTGCCATAGCCGCACCCACAGGAAGTTATTTTGGCTGAAAACGTTTAATCAGAGACCAATAGAGAAAAAATTTGGCGTGTGATCGCCAATTACTCGGGAAAGCATTATTAGCCACAGATGGGTGTGGTTTTATTATAACCACACCCACTGGAAGTTGTTTTGGCTATTAAAAGCTAATCGAACAACCAACCAGACTGAAATTTGGAATGAGGTTTCCAAGCAACTGGGTGAGCATTACTAATCACATGTGCATGATGTGTCAATAGGTATGGTCTGGTCATTGCCACACCCGTAGGACATCATTGTGCCTGCCAAAAACTCATTTATGAACCAATCAGGCTGAAATTGGGCATATGGAGTCCAAGTATCTATGTGAACATTATTGACTACATGTGGGTGTGGCAATATGTGTGGGTTTTTTTATTAGCTACATCCACTGAAAGTTGTTTTGGCTGCCAAAAGCTAATTAAAGGACCAACCAGGCCAAAGTTTTAGTGGCTTCTATAATGTTTCATGTTGACATTGGCCTGGCAATGCCGGGAGGAACATCCAGCATCTATCTGCCCTTTGATGCTTGGTGGTGATGAGGCCTTGAATAGACTATGCCTGTCAGACTGTAAGTCAAAGAATACCCTTTATTCTCATCTGACCCAACTATTATATTCAATTATCCAATGTTTCTTTGTGGTGGTTGTTATTGTTTGGCTATTGGCTTTGTAGAGTCTTTAAATTCAAGTACTGGGGTGGGTTCAGGGTTTTTTTAGGAATGAATATATATATATATGCCTGTGTCTTCGGTTTGGAGCATTTCCAGGAATTCTCCCCCCCCCCCCCCTTTTCCACCCTTGCCCAACCACAACACATGAAAGTACATGGAATTTTCAGACAGCTACAGATTCTCCTTGAGATAATATTCTGGACTTTATATGAAGTATTAGTTGTACAGACCACACAGACACAACTGTCCCTCTGAACTTCAGAGGAAGACACAAGTTGCTCCCAATCTCACCCAGTGAAGCTTTTCAACACCCAAAAATTTGAGCCTGGATATGAATCCATCACTCTGACTTGATAAGTCAGGCAATCTAGCTCACCTTCTAATGTAGCTATGACACAGCTGCTGCAGCTTGCACCAGACAAGATGCATGAAAGGCTAAACAAACAGCATGTGACACTTGAGTTGGAATGAATGGGCAAGTTCTGTTGTGCAGTGTGTTAGTACACACAGTGATTGTGTTTGTGCTGTCAAGTATCTAATGTATGCATTGAGTCAGGCCAAATGGAAGACAAGTGGTAGACATTGCTATTAAGGTTGATGTTCCCAGATGTGGCTATGTGGGTAACCCTGGTAGGGAAAGTTTGAGTGGTCTACCAACAAGTGATAAGGTTCTGAAGCAGCTGCTGTTTGTTTACAGCCGGAATAATCTGGAGCATCATCCTGCAGCACTCCAGTCTGGGGGCAGATACAGGCAACATGGATATCCCTTATCTTTAGCAGATCAGACATGTAAACCATTACATCAAAGGATCAATTAAGGATCATTTTGTAAAGGATCCATTTTTTGGACCTTAAGGATCATTTTGAAAAGGATCCATTTTTTCGATCCTTTCTAACACAGGGGCATTTCATATTTAATGCTAATGAGTCCTCTCCAGTGTTTTGGTGTTCAGACCCCCAGGAAATTCGGTAATTATAATTTCTCTTAGTTAGAGAAAGTTGCTCCTCAATGTAAAACTGGACAAGATTTCAAAGTATATATTTTGTGGCTCCTGCATATGTCAGTTCTTCATTTTTTGAGTTTTATTTATGTTCAGACTCATGCATATGTGTTTCTCTAAGGGATATACAAACTAACGAACATACAGACAGTCTTCTATATATAATGTGTACTAGCAGAATTATTCGCTTTGCTCAGGTTAAGATTTGTTGAGGGTATACGGCACCAAAGTTTGTATATGTAGATATCGTATTGTTCTAGTTTTGACACAGTATAGTTAAGTTTATTTAAATAAGTGTTTATTAGTGACAGGCCTAATCCTACATGGTTATGAACTTGGCCCCACCTAATCTATCAATGAGCTCTTCCACTTTGTCATTGGGTAGGTATCACTACGCACTTGCTTGTGTGTGCCTATATATATATGCTATCATTTACCTATCTGGATTTCCATTGGTATCAATTTAGATTCCATTTGTATTTAATGTTTTTAAAGTTGTTCATGCAAAATTGTTGGGGTTTTTTTTTCAATTTGTTGGTAGCATTGTTTATGTTTCATGCCTTCCCCCCCTTCCTTTGTGTTACAGAATGGTGGTTGCTAGGTTGTACTGAAGGACTTGACTCAGTGGTTTTTGTTGTTAATTTCCCCAAACGATTAACTTTCAAGGAAATACTTTATGATTGTGAATATATCTGTATATTGTGAAATGATATTTTTCATGGATTGGATAAATATTGATATTTCTGCCTCTATCAAGGCGACGTCCATTCCTTATGACACCATGTGCACTTTTATTCTCTTCCTCCTTTAATTTTTTTTTTTCTAATTTTAAATTTATTATCTTTTTTATTTTTAATTGTGTGTGTGTGTGGGGGGGGGGGGGGGGGGGGGTCAGTAGTGAAGACCTTTTACCATGCTTGCATTATTTTTACCTCACCTGAAACTTGAAATCCTAGAAATTATTTAATAATGAGGTTAGGAGGACTAACTGATAGAATTTAAATGAGCATCCTAATAGAATGCGCGAATAGTTGATGAGCATAATTTATGTCTTATAGTTGTGATTGGAATAGTCCAGATAAAATCTTTAGTTGTTTTTTTAAATTGATTTTTAACATCAAATTATTTGGTATGTTTGTGCTAAACTTTATTTTCCCTCCCCTCAAAATGTTTACTGTTTGTTGAATGCTTAATGACTTTATGATCACTTGGAGCAGCTGCGGCTCATTTGGTGTGTCATACAGTCGGATTGCTGTTAGGTCACTGACACTGAGCTGGGCAGGACATTGACACTGAGCTGGGCAGGACACTGACACTTGGCCATGCAACACCATGCATTCCTTGTGACACCATGTATTCTTGTGACACCATACATTCTTGCGATACCATGCATTCCTTGCTTGAAATAACACCAGTGGAGAAAGAGAGAGAGTGAGTGAATGAGGATGCAGGAGAGTGAAGGGGGGGGGGGGGGGGGGGGTTGGTGTTATGTAAAGAGTAGGTCATAGTCTAATCCAAAAGAACATGTACCTACTATTGTATGTGGGAAATGAGATTATCTCCACATCTCTGTGTACAACCAACCCACCCGCCCACCCAACCACCCTAGTCCTGGGTTTGGATTCCAGAGAACTTCACTACTGCTTGCACTAAGTATGTTTCCCCCCCCCCCCCCCCCCGAAAGTTAGTATGTTGATGTAATGGAGTACTCTGCTGTTCTATTGTAGGGACCTCTATAAACTGATGACTTCCTCGCCAACAATTTCCCCCATGGTGTCCCCCATGCCATGGTCATTCTGAGAAGAGATCCCCTTGATAAGGACCCAGCACATGGCAGGTGATGGAGCTACTCTCATTCTGTGCCTGCCACAGCCAGCGTAGTATGGTGAGATAGCACCTGAGATAAGCACACATCACTATGGAACCACTTGCCCACATGCTCTACACTAGTCAACTTGTGAACTTTACTTCCTGTAGACTGTAGACAATACACAAACAGAATATTTTAATTAATAAATTGTATAATAAATGCTGCAATAATAAAAAAAAAATAATAGTACTATATTAGTAATGGTATTAATAGAAAAACCAATTATAATAATATTTAAAAAATAATAATAAAATCTAGCAGTATGAGGGTATTGGGTGAAATGTGTCAACTTGACTTTGATCAGGTATCTTTTGTTATCCAAAATGAGCTGATTTGGAAACAGTATTCTATAATGCAGTGGTATTGAATGGTGTGTGCACAATGTGCACAATGGCACATGTACTTCCTCTAATGTGATCCTTCAAAATGCATCGTGAGTAGGGGAGAACCGTATGATGGAAGTGTCAAAACAATGTCCCTATTCTCTGGAGATGTTGAATCTTCACTAACAGAGGCAGAGACACTCTAGTGAGGTTGCTGTGTTTTTCTTCCTTATGTTCACACCGCATTCATGTGCTTGTGAGAGTGAGCATGTGAGCTGGGCACCCCGTGATTCCATCCAGTATGATCCTCATTCTGGATAGGATGTTGTAATTTGGCTCCAGATGTGTTCTGAGTGCTAAATGCAGTACTTCCTATTATCTGCAGTGACATGCACCAGGTGGGGTGTGCGTGGTGTGTGGTGTATGTGGTGTGGAGGTGTTGGTTGGCTGAATGGGCTGACCATGACAGCTGCATAGATATGAGCCAGTGCAGACCGAGGTATTATAATGGTTTCTTTGACAAAGGACTTGAGAGAAAAAGAAGAAAAAAAAGAAGAAAAAAAAGAAGAAAAAAACAAGATTAATTAGTTGGAGGAGAAATGTGTCATAAACATTTTTGTTCACAGTAGCACAATGCAATGGATGGAGATAATAAAAAAAACCACCACACTCCCTCAGGGGTATAGCCAGGATTTTAAGAAGGGAGTCCTTCCCAGAGCAAATACCTCCACTTGGGTCAGTGACCCACTTCTGTTGATTATTATGAAGTATATATGTTGTTTGTTAGAAAAGGAAGTAATAACATCAGCATAATGTATATAGCTATTGTAATGTGTTACAATATGGACTTATCACATCATCAGTACAAATAGAGAGCGGCCTACTCTAAACGCAATTTCTTATGACAAAATTGTATAAGTTATTTTTTTGGTGTTTTATTTGTGGGTAACTTTACTTATTTTGGGTGGCTATTGCCCCCTCACTTCTCCCCCCCCCCCCCCGTTACACCCCTGAACCTGAACCTGTTCTATGAACAAGTCATAGAAGCCATTGGTACATGCACCTCCTCTAATGTGAACCTTCAAAATGCATATTCATGGGGGGTTTGGGGGGTTCTTTTTGAAAGTGTGTGGGTATCACACATGGGTTCACTCTTGCATGGCCTTAGGCTGAGTTTGGTGAAAGTCAGTGTATGGTTTTCAAAAAATTTCCCTGAGTGGGGGTGGGGCTCAATTTGATGCATTAGTCACCACCAAGCTGCAATACAGAGGGCTACAAACCACTATTGTGTAAACTCTCTTAAGTGTGGTCAGCAAAACTGTGACCAAAACCCCTTTTCTACTATATATCTTTCCTTATTCTTCTTTGGAGCTGACCCCTCTTGGCCCAAGCATCTGGGAGGAGAGGGGGAAAAAGCAAACAAACAGATATCAGATTATGGTAAGATGTTTGTTGCTTCCGTGTACTTTGCTAGTTAATGTAAGTCAAAATTGCTAGTTATGCCAGGTTGTTGATTCTGAAGGTGTGTATGTTGTCCTAGCAGACCTGAACGACCAAGCTGTTTAGAAGAATACAGTTCTAGTTATGGATCTGGACAGTTATCCAAATGCAAAATAACATGCCTTGCTCGTGAAGAAACTGAGTGAGTGGGTTGCTATTACTTGGGGTTAATAAGTGGATGGGGAAACAGGTAATTTCTCCATGGTCAACTTTATGTGGCAGTGAGTTGTGCAAAGGAATCAGGTGGTATCCAAGTGTTTGCTCCATGTTTTGTTACAAAAGTGAGTCACAATGAATTTGTAACAGCTAAACTTTAATTATGTTTATTTTTTAGGCCATGTTGTTATGACGTACAACTCATGTGATATGGCCTTTTCCGTGCTATTAATTTATGTGGCTTTTCCCCTGTTATAAATTTAATTTTCTTTTGTGGCCATTGTGAAATCTTTGAAATTCTGACTTAATTTCCACTTAGTTAATCCTGGTGGTCAGATCATGTTCCAAATAGGGAGGAAACAAACATGGTATGCATTGCCAAAGACAGCAGCAGTATAATCCTAATACAGTTGGCAAATTTTGAAGGTGACTTAATATTGTCCTAGCAGACATGAATGACCAAGCTATGTGGAGAAACACAGATCACCAAGTAGGGTTGCAAGAAAACAAACTATAATTGTGTTAGCCACTGGTGGGCTATATCTATTAAAGCTTTGCCAATCATCCCACTATAATTAAGGTCTGCCAAAGGACACACTGGTGTTATAATAGGCCTAAATAGTTCCACAAGTTCAAGGAAATAGTTCTAAAAAGGTGTAGAGTCACACTCAAAGAAAGAAAACTGGCAAGTAGAAAAATTACACTGCCAAGCTTACAAAAATTGTTTGGCATAGGCCAAGTGTTATTCAGTTATTTTTTGGTGTGGTTTCAATTTTATCTGGGGAAATTAGATAACATTACCTGTGAAGCTTCTGTGTTCTGTAAGTGAGCTGGGTCAGTATTGCCAAGGGCTTACTTATCTCATGCCTGCCATCACTGATACTCCATTTCCAAATGACAGAGAGAGAGAGAGCACAAAGAACCTTGCCAACAGTTTTATGGGAAGGCAATGGATGATCCAGTTGGATTTTTAAGAAGAAATAGTGTAAGTGTTAGAAATTATTGCATGGACATCTTGGAACAAGAAGAGAGAAAATATTTTTGTTGGAACAAATAGCAATTGTTGCCTTGTGCTCCACTCCTCCTTTTGTTAGTCTGTGCAGCTCTGTTATCCAGGAGCGCTCACCACTGCTCCAATGTTGTGTCTGGGAAGGGTCCAAAGTTGGACTAAGTTGCATCAACACATGGAGGGGGACAGACAATAGTGAGCAGTATCAGTGGTTTCATCAGCCACTAACCACTGACCACTAGTCAAAGGCATGACCATATAATTAATACCAACATTGTCTGCCACTCATAATGATTTTCTTACAGAGTACATGAGAGCAAATTTGCTTTGCTTCCAACAACTCTTAGGAGCCGATGAAGCCAATGCTGTTCAATGATGGTAAAAAGATGGACACTTCAATAGCTACTAGCCACAGTATTGTTTGTTACTTTTATTAGCACGATATCATTAAATGTTATCATTTGGGCTATGGCTAGTGGGTGTGGTTTTTCTCAGCAAATAAATTTCCAAACGTTTGTACTCATGCATGTAGACCACAAAATTAATTAATTCTTTATCAATTCAAAGTAGATTGCCATCATTTTTACTGCATAGATAAGGAAATAATTTTGTTTGAATTTATACTGGGTCCTTGAATTTGTTGGATTTTCGTCTTGAATAAATAGAATAGTTTTAATTTTTTGGTCAGGTTTATTCAGTGGAATTAAGTCACATAATAGCTATTAAAGTTGAGTCAACCACATCTGGATCTATTCTTTTAACCTTTAATCAGAGGAGAGAACGTAATTTGTGTATTACTGAAACATCAGAACTCCTGCACACAATAAAAATCACCTACTGCTCTCACAAAACTGATATTAAGTTTTTTTTTCAACATTATTTTTTGCCGCAGATATTTTCACAAAATACATTTTATAGATAAACTGATAACATTTATTGTTAGATACAATATCCTCGAAGTAATGCTGACCAATTCACCCACCAGCTGTTAGTTTTCTTTGGAAGGTGACTAATTTTTCAGGACACATTTCATGTCAACTCATGTCCCTTGTGATACTTCATTCACGTAGTTATTCCATTAACCTTTTAAATGAATTTTTCACAAGTTTGCTCTTCAATGCAATCACCAGTTGCTATACTGAGTGTTCATAACCATGTGGGTGTATTTTGAGTGCTGTTGGCATCTTTGTCATAATTTTCTGAGCAGCACTAGGAGGAACTCCTTTCATTGTACACACCCCCATATCATGTGTGACACTGCCCTCATATATAGAGCTTGGATAATGATAAACTTTGTAGTACAGCTACTAAAAACACTGGCTATTGCTTGGGCATATAGCCAAGGGAAGTATTAACTTGCCTTCCTGCTTCAACATTCTTGTCCGATTTTGTTGTACTGAATTATTATGATGCTTTCACCATTTGTAAGGTACACTCCTTTAGAAGGCCTGAATTGACACTAGCTGTGTAAAAGGGGAGATGAGAATATAGAAGCCATGAGTGCTCCATGTCATCCAGCATAGCAGTCAATGGCCAGCCTTTCTTAGAACCAGATCATGATTTTGATCAACCTTTTGTTCAACTGGGTTGCACAGGCAGCGAATTTCACTTCAAATGCAGCAAGTGTAGTAGTCTGTAGATATGTTATACTGGACTGCTGTCACCATATCAATAGGCCATGGATTTTAGTTATTTGTTTTGTCAATGAGACCTTGCTTGAGTTAGTAAAGGGATTTGGATTAATTAACAATGGGATCTGGTGTAGTTGGCAGAAACATCACCATTAACAATCATGCATTTTGCTGTCTCTGTTGTTGAACATATTAGTTATTGTATTGTACATCAGGTTGTGTGTAACTTATTGTAAACTATAACATGTATGTAGTCGAGGTGTAGCCAGGACTTCTTGGGGGGTGGGGGCTGAGTTAACCTCCACTCCCCCCCCCCCCCCCCCTCCTCTGGCATTGTTATATTTTCTATTTATTATAAAGTAGATCTGTTGCCAGCATCATGTAATATCTTTCTTCTTTTAAAAAAATTTTTTTTTTAATGTGGTGTTATATTAAATATATATATTTCGTCTCTACCAACTCAGTCTGTCATACATTCTGTTGAGGCTCAGAGCAGTTGCAGTTCTCTGGTGTGTCTCCTGGCAAACTGGTCCCCATCTTATTTCTCACGATGACCACCTCACTTGACTCAACCACTGCTAGATTCATCTGGTGAGAGGCACAGAGCACATACAGTGTGAGTGGATACTCCGCTATGAGGATGGCTGCAGCTCCCCTGGTCTTCCCTGTCATGTTGCCAGCACTGTCATTCACACTCAGGGAGGGAGGGGGGGGGGGGGCCAACTAATTCTTCCTTCTCAACTTCACCAGGTCAGGGTTGCATAGTGTGAACACTTTATTTTCTATAACTGATTATGGTGAGATAACATTTGTTCATGCTGTTATCCCATTCATTTAACCATATAAATTATCATTTGCAATTATTTCATTCTATTTCAATTGTATTGGTGATTATATATGTGTGTGTCTTGTGCAACATGAGAGTTTTCTCATTTCAAAATATTATTCAACATGTTAAGAATAATCCAAGTTATTAAATTTTGTTCTAGACAGAGAATATCCACTTACAAGGTGTTAATTACTTTATCAGTGAGAGTGACTGTCCTCTTACAGGGTGTTAATTACTCTACCCATGGGAGTGTGAAAACCACTTACACAGAGTCAGGGGGAAAATTGTTCCAAATGAAAGGCGAATGCCAAACATGTCAAACTTGGGGGCATGAAACACGTGAAAGTTTGAAAGACTTCAAAGCATTGTGCTGTGTGTACTCCTGAAGTACCTTCAGAGAACCTGTGCAAATCAGTGAGAGGGGGGCTGGTTAAAATGTGCAAAGGCAGATATTCCAAGTGAAGACTATGACAAGAAACATTATAAGAGCACATATCAATCAATCCCCACAATGCCAACACTTCCAATCGGACAACCTTCAGTTACCAAATAAGGTGCTTATTTGGTATCCACCTACACCTTGTTACTAAACAACCCATAATTACTGTAAACACAGGCATTTCTAAACGTGTTGTATGTGACTATGCAAGAAGAACATGTGTAGACATTTTGTTTTTCTTTTTTCCCATAATCAGGTTCTGTGCCTCACTGTGCTGGCGTGTGCCACTTACATCTGGAATGCTCCAAGACAATTTTACTTAAGTACACTTCCTTTCTTCCTCCAAGTCTGTCTGGTCTAGAAATGATCTCTAAAATGTTTCATTTGTAGTTGAGATTAAAAAATCAACTTGGAAACTAGGAAAAGTTTGATTAAGGGTCAACACCATAGAGTTAGTGATGCTTTTCTGTGTTAGAAATACAAATATATAGATGGAAAGGGGTAAATTGTGTGAGAAAAGAAAGGGAACAGAATAAATAATGTGATACCCTGAATGTTTCCCCTCAAGGGGAAACATTCAAGGTATAATGTAATGTAATAGTGCAATTCATCTCGTGTGGTTGACTTCAGTGTCCTTGGTTGACTGCACTGGTGGTTGTTGTTTTTTCCAGTTGATCAGGCTGGAGACTAGACTCAGAGCAGGTATGTCTGTAGTGGCAACCCTTCCTACACCTGATGGAATCTGAATAAACTAATTATAGTCCAATTGTGCACACAAAACAAGGACTCCTCAATTATACTATTATATTATATTATACCTTGAATGGCCCTTTGTTGCGAATATATAAGGGAAAAAACAACAGGTCAGTATTTTGAATCATGTTTCCCTCTGGGTGGGAAAATTTGCATGTCATGAATACTTTTTGTTATTCTCAGTATCCTGCAAAGTTTTATTGAATGTGACTGTGTTTTTTCAACAGAGAACCTCCCACACTTCCTCCACACCCCCAAATTGAGGGAAACAAATATATGCTGCATAACATTTGCAACATATAGTTTATAATGAAACTGTATTTTAATGGTAACATTGTATCTTGCTTGATTAGAAAAGTCTGGAGGTATCACTAAGATGTGGTTGACTTTATCAGTGTTGTCATTTTTTCCTCTTCAATTGAACAGACTCCCATATTGACCACAGCCAGAGAAAACATCTGGTCTGTAAATATAATTTGATCTTCCCAGATGGTCCTGAGGGAAATGGAAGAAAACACAGAGAGAAGGGGGGTGGAAGATTACATAAATCATTACAGTAGCTGACAATTTGTGCAGTAGGACTGAACCACTGCAATTTAATTGCTGTGATATTGGACATGATGACATGCATTGAAAAAGGAGAGAAAGGTTATTTTAATTTCCAGGTAATCTTCTAAAAACCCTTTTCTTAATCTCTGGATGTTTTCTAGAATATACATAGAAGATGTTGGGTGCAGACCTCACTGTACCATGCCTCACACATGGGAAGTTGAATGTTGCAGTATCTCACACTGGCAGTGAGGACAAGCTCACCTTCCTGACACCAATCAACTCAGGAATGTTGTCTACCGTGGTGTGATGCTCTGAGTAGAGTCCCACACATTGGGTACCTTGGCTGGTATAACATAGAGCAGATCAATTCTTTTAGTTAACGTCCTTCTTAAAGTAGCACATTTTCTATGTAATGACTTGAGTTGCATACTATAGTATGACATGTTATCAAATTCTGTTCAGAAACGTGGCTTGGTATGAACAGCCTGGACAAATAACAACCATACTATTAATTTTAATTCAAGATGAAAATTGGCTGTGTAGCTTAAATACATTTTGTCAGAGTAAATACTTCCATTTGGTCTCTGGGAAGAGTACATTAGAGGTATAATCAAAATGGAACAATTGAAGTTATAGTTCAGAGAAATATATAACATATCTATAATATTCTGGTTCACAGTATGTACTCAAATATATATATATATTCTTGTTGTGACATACACAAAATGCTGTCTATATTTAGTTGTACCTTAAAGAAGAAGAGAAAAAAAAACAAGACATAAAAGGGGGGGGGGAGATGTTCGCAAATGAAATCACATTAATGAGATATCTTTTTTGTGTGTAAATGTGAGATAGTCAGTATAGTGAGATAGTCGTACTAAAGTGTCCTGTGCATAAGGAGAACTCCAAATTGAATGATAGAGTAATTTTTCTGACCTTCCACAGTTAATAATATAAATATATATATAACTTTCCCAAATGATCTGGGAGAAGGTAACATGTTTCATATCTACAGAAACTTTCGGAATAGAATCTAATCATTACAGTTCTATTGGTATGATTTTAGGGCATATGGTGGCATACATGAAACATTTAATAATATTTCGAAAAGTTAAAGGTTCCATGTTCTGATCATTCTGTAATACAAGTACATGACACCTGCAACTCCATCCGGTTCCATCATTAACCGGAGTGGCTGCTATAGGGAACACCCATGTAGAATCATCCACAGCACAGAATACATTTGCTACATAGGTTGAGGCATCGGAATGTGCGTATTGAACTGTGGTGCCAGAGGTAAAATTTGGACTAGCTGTAATATAGTTTAATCTAACAAACCGAGATAAGGTGGAGCAGACATCAATAGATACGTTTGCTGATGGAGTTTCAGATGTTAAGCTTGAGGTTAGGTTGTGAACTGTACCATTTAGGAGGTCCAGTTGAGCTGAGAAGCTGTCCAAATTACTATTATGGGAGGTGAAGTAGGCATCAGAACTTTGGTGAAATGCATCCAGTTTAATTTTGGTTTGGGAAAATCCAGCAGTTAGTTCACTGATAGAGTACGTTGTTGACAGATTATTACTTGCTCTATAGAAGTTGTACAATCCCAAAGCAAGAAGGAACACTTGGAAAATAGCTATCACGATATAACAAACCCTAATGCAAACTTTCCCTGTGTTTTTTGAATGGTTGGGCACTCCTTTGTAAACTTCTTGTCTGGGAAGCCCAGAGTGTATGTTCCTTACTTCAGTGTGGCAAGCCATGTCTCTCATGTCATCCACAGTAGCATACTCTTCAGCATCTTTATTCTCGCTTCTGGACTCAATGTAGCCGGTCCTTCCTCTCCTATCCTCCACGGTGTAATATGAGTCCTTACGCTCAGTTTTCACCTCCTTAAGGCTGGTCTTTTCTTGAACAAGGTCTTTGGAAGCGTAGGCGTCGTTATACTCAGTAATGAAATCTCCCCCTCCAACACCCAGACTGGGCAGGTTGGGAGTAAAGCTGACAGAAGAGTTTCCGTCAAATACTACTTCTTCTCCCATAGCTCTCACCGCAGTTAATATCGGAGGGTTCAGAATCAAGTTTGCTTTGGTTATGGAAAAAAAAAAATCAAAAAGGGAGGGAAAAAACCCACAGGAAAGTGTGGGTGTGTCAGTGGGAGGAGTTAACCTTAGATAAAATTGAAATATTGGAACGCAAATATGTAACAAAATTGGGGTCACCCGCATGTAACCTGCAGCTATTCTATTGACCTATTCAAAACTTTGGCACATGCGCAACATGGCATTGATTTATTTTCATCTAATAGATTAATGTATTACAGCTTCTTTTTTTCATTTTTTAGATTTTTCCTGTTGGGAAGGCATGATATTATTGGTAATCATCTAGACTATAAAGTGGGAATAGTTTGTAGGTCATGCTGTCTGTCTGTCTGTCTGTATTATCAAGATACCATAAACCTAAATTTGGAATCAATGTCATCTGGGGAACATTTTAAGTGCATTTATATAGCCACACCCCATTCTATATTCAATAAAAAGGCAAAAATGGTACTTTTGCCAGAAAAAAGAATGGAGCAACATGCCTAAAACTTATGCAGACACAATTTGATTCTTATCAGGCCGGAAAAAAAGTAAGAATTACGCATTGGCAAAACAAACTCTTGGAGCTACAACCCTAAAACTTTGTGTGCATACACAACTTGACTCCGGGAGTTACATGGGATGGGTCTCACTTGGCAGCAGCCTTTCCTCTGGATGTGTCAGGCTAAAAATTGTGTGTGTGTGTGTGTGTGTGTGTGTGTGTGTGTGTGTGTGTGTGTTTGTGTGTGTGTGCGCGCGCGTGTGTACGTGTATGTATGTATGTATGTATGTATGTATGTATGTATGTATGTATGTATGTATGTATGTATGTATGTATGTATGTATGTATGTATGTATGTATCCACTTTATCACCAAAGCAATATACCAAATAAAACTCACTCTTCAGGGTCGAACATCCTACTGCATGAATGAATTTTTAAGCAAGAACAATTTTTCAAAAATTTGGATCTCAACTATTCCAATATAGCTGCTTCCATTAGTTGTCTGAAATGGCCATTTTTGCCAGTTCAACCTGCCATGCTAATAATAAGTCAAATCAAAATCAACTATCCACATGATGGTATTCGGAATAAAATTTCAGTTCTGTACCTGTGTTAATTCTATAGCTTCAAAATTGAAGGAATGTATGCCGTACATGTAGACACATGTCTGGAATAAGAACTATTTCTATATATTAGCGAAACACCTGCCCCATGGGCAATTTTTCGCTATTCTTTAGTGGATTCTAGTCCAAAATGTCAGCTTTAAAGATTTATGTTGTAGACTTTTAAAACAAAAGTTAACTTGAGTAGGTCAGTGTTTTAATTTTATTATTTGGAATTACCATTATTGACGCTTTTAGACTTACACACAAAGAGGAAGAGGTATGACCAGATGGGACACACCATATGTTATTTGCAGAGTCAAGTTGTCAGCATGTCAAAGTTTTAGGCCTTTAGTTCCATTCTTTCTTCTGGCCAAAGTTCCATTTTTGGCTTCTTTTTTAATGCAGAAAGGAGTGTGGCCATATAGATATGATATGCTTATGATGTTCCCCTGGTGATACTGATTCAAAATATATATGGCTTTGTGATCTAACTTCATCCATTTAAGCGTGAATTGAGGATACACAGACAGATAGTCAAAGGGACAGACTATTTGTACTTTATAGTATAGGTATTGATTTGACCTTGATCTTTACCTATAATGAACTTCAAAGTTTCACCATATGAAAGCACAACCTTATGTTAATTGGAAAGGATACCCTTCTATGTTATCCAGTTCCTAAATCATGTTCATTTGATTATTGTGCCCAGTGAAATGGCAGCCATTTTGTATTTGAGCCAAAAACAAGGTGTTATTATGGAGGGATTTTTTTAGGTGGTACAATATAATGTCAATAAACACTGTTGACAATGACTGCTTCGTTGATTGGACTAAATGGGAAATAAATGATCTTATAATATTCAATACAATGCAAAAGCAGTCCTGCACTAAGACCTGTGGCAAATAATTATTATATTTATTAAACCAGTGTCTTTGGTAGGCGAAGTAAAAGAATTGTTTAGAACATTAGGTGAGGTTAAGTTTGAAGTATGATTAATAACTTTTGTCCAAGTGTTACTAGACCAGTGTGCCACAGGTAACAATGCTGTGCACATAGGCTAATGGCAGTTTTGCTAAGAATTTTTTTTAATAAAAGGGACTTAGAAATTATATTAGAGGATGTAATGGTACACTAAGTGACACATGCTCTATTTGAGTACCAAGAAGAACACAGGGATGCATGTATTCTGCCCATGGAAGGACAACCATAACAAGTGAACTAACAAGCTAACATAACAAGTTAACATGTATAGCTTTAAAGAATGTGCTGCTGGTCACACAATACCATACCATTTCAAGAAAATATTTGGCATCATAATACCACTATTATTTTGTGTTCGATTTAATTTGCTAATTTATATCTTTTGTAGACGTTTTTGGGTTTGAATGTGGTTAAGAGTTTGGTAACATTTTTTTAAAAAGGTAATCAACCCATTTTAAAAGCAAATTGAGGTTTGTTAGCAATAGAATTCACAAGCATGAAACAGAAATTTTTACCACATCCAGCAAGCTTAAAAATATTCCATAAAATCATAAAAAAATGGTAGCACTGAATTGGCTCTGTATTAACATAAAGATGAACACAACTACAGTGCCACCCCTCCAAATAGCCACCCCTGATTTATAGCCACCTTGTCTATGGGGGACAGCAACTTTGGTCCCAGGTGCATCATCATTCAGTGCAGTACTATAGAAACTCCTGCTTCACGCCCACCTGTCTACTCCATTTCACGGCCACTTTCTTGTCCCCAAATGATGCCCATTTATTTAAATTAACCTTTCTACTAGGACCAGCTTAACCCATTTTTATTACAATGAATATTTTTTATTACGGTCCAGTGTGTGTGTGTGTGTGTGTGTGTGTGTGTGTGTGTGTGTGTGTGTGTGTGTGTGTGTGTGTGTGTGTGTGTGTGTGTGTGTGTGTGTGTGTGTGTGTGTGTGTGTGTGTGTGTGTGTGTGTGTGTGTGTGTGTGTGTGTGTGTGTGTGTGTGTGTGTGTGTGTGTGTGTGTGTGTGTGTGTGTGTGTGTGTGTGTGTGTGTGTGTGTGTGTGTGTGTGTGTGTGTGTGTGTGTGTGTGTGTGTGTGTGTGTGTGTGTGTGTGTGTGTGTGTGTGTGTGTGTGTGTGTGTGTGTGTGTGTGTGTGTGTGTGTGTGTGTGTGTGTGTGTGTGTGTGTGTGTGTGTGTGTGTGTGTGTGTGTGTGTGTGTGTGTGTGTGTGTGTGTGTGTGTGTGTGTGTGTGTGTGTGTGTGTGTGTGTGTGTGTGTGTGTGTGTGTGTGTGTGTGTGTGTGTGTGTGTGTGTGTGTGTGTGTGTGTGTGTGTGTGTGTGTGTGTGTGTGTGCCTGCCTGCCTGCCTGCCTGCCTGCCTGCCTGCCTGCCTGCCTGCCTGCCTGCCTGCCTGCCTGCCTGCCTGCCTGCCTGCCTGCCTGCCTGCCTGCCTGCCTGCCTGCCTGCCTGCCTGCCTGCCTGCCTGCCTGCCTGCCTGCCTGCCTGCCTGCCTGCCTGCCTGCCTGCCTGCCTGCCTGCCTGCCTGCCTGCCTGCCTGCCTGCCTGCCTGCCTGCCTGCCTGCCTGCCTGCCTGCCTGCCTGCCTGCCTGCCTGCCTGCCTGCCTGCCTGCCTGCCTGCCTGCCTGCCTGCCTGCCTGCCTGCCTGCCTGCCTGCCTGCCTGCCTGCCTGCCTGCCTGCCTGCCTGCCTGCCTGCCTGCCTGCCTGCCTGCCTGCCTGCCTGCCTGCCTGCCTGCCTGCCTGCCTGCCTGCCTGCCTGCCTGCCTGCCTGCCTGCCTGCCTGCCTGCCTGCCTGCCTGCCTGCCTGCCTGCCTGCCTGCCTGCCTGCCTGCCTGCCTGCCTGCCTGCCTGCCTGCCTGCCTGCCTGCCTGCCTGCCTGCCTGCCTGCCTGCCTGCCTGCCTGCCTGCCTGCCTGCCTGCCTGCCTGCCTGCCTGCCTGCCTGCCTGCCTGCCGCCTGCCTGCCTGCCTGCCTGCCTGCCTGCCTGCCTGCCTGCCTGCCTGCCTGCCTGCCTGCCTGCCTGCCTGCCTGCTGCCTGCCTGCCTGCCTGCCTGCCTGCCTGCCTGCCTGCTGCCTGCCTGCCTGCCTGCCTGCCTGCCTGCCTGCCTGCCTGCCTGCCTGCCTGCCTGCCTGGCCTGCCTGCCTGCCTGCCTGCCTGCCTGCCTGCCTGCCTGCCTGCCTGCCTGCCTGCCTGCCTGCCTGCCTGCCTGCCTGCCTGCCTGCCTGCCTGCTGCCTGCCTGCCTGCCTGCCTGCCTGCCTGCCTGCCTGCCTGCCTGCCTGCCTGCCTGCCTGCCTGCCTGCCTGCCTGCCTGCCTGCCTGCCTGCCTGCCTGCCTGCCTGCCTGCCTGCCTGCCTGCCTGCCTGCCTGCCTGCCTGCCTGCCTGCCTGCCTGCCTGCCTGCCTGCCTGCCTGCCTGCCTGCCTGCCTGCCTGCCTGCCTGCCTGCCTGCCTGCCTGCCTGCCTGCCTGCCTGCCTGCCTGCCTGCCTGCCTGCCTGCCTGCCTGCCTGCCTGCCTGCCTGCCTGCCTGCCTGCCTGCCTGCCTGCCTGCCTGCCTGCCTGCCTGCCTGCCTGCCTGCCTGCCTGCCTGCCTGCCTGCCTGCCTGCCTGCCTGCCTGCCTGCCTGCTGCCTGCCTGCCTGCCTGCCTGCCTGCCTGCCTGCCTGCCTGCCTGCCTGCCTGCCTGCCTGCCTGCCTGCCTGCCTGCCTGCCTGCCTGCCTGCCTGCCTGCCTGCCTGCCTGCCTGCCTGCCTGCCTGCCTGCCTGCCTGCCTGCCTGCCTGCCTGCCTGCCTGCCTGCCTGCCTGCCTGCCTGCCTGCCTGCCTGCCTGCCTGCCTGCCTGCCTGCCCTGCCTGCCTGCCTGCCTGCCTGCCTGCCTGCCTGCCTGCCTGCCTGCCTGCCTGCCTGCCTGCCTGCCTGCTGCGTGCGTGCGTGCGTGCGTGCGTGCGTGCGTGCGTGCGTGCGTGCGTGCGTGCGTGCGTGCGTGCGTGCGTGCGTGCGTGCGTGCGTGCGTGCATGGGGGGGTGGGTGAGTGGGTGGGTGTGTTACAAATCTCAGAACAAGTTGAGAAATCTGACTGTGAGAGTGATATATCCTTAATGCAGACTCCAACTCTCTTGTCCTCGAAGATGCCAATGAAGAAAAGGAAAAATTTGACTCAGAATCACCTTCTACAAAAATAACCAAATATCAAGACGAGTGCACTTGAAGGTGTTTAGATATTTATGGGCAGCAAATCCTGAGTAAGCAACCAGAATTACATCCCCAATGAACAGTTTAACATATCTTCATCATGCTAGCTGCTAGACAGAGCATACTTTAATTTTTTTTTATTTTTTATTGTTTAACCTTTAGATCATCTTGAAATCTGTTTGATTTGGGATCTTCTATCTTAATATTTACGTGCACAATCTTGAACTGTGTAATTGCATAATATATGATCATCACTATTTGAAGGCAATGTGCAGCTGTACCAATGAACCCCTGAGTTAAGGACACTTTTCTAGTAAGGCCAAAATTACATTCCCTGATGGTGGCTGCTATAGAGGGAGTCTATCATGTTATAATTATTTTCTATTATAAATTTAGAGGTGATTCATACATTTATAACATATATAGTAGCACACACATACAGTAGGAAGTCCATTTTCTGAACCTGTTGGGACTCAGGGGTTCAGATTACTGAAATGCTCAGATAACTGAAGCTGCCCCCCCCATGTTCCCCAAATTAACATAATCATGATATTGCATGTTTAAAAAATGTTTCTTTTTTTTCTCCAGTTAAATGTATTCTGGAGGGACTGCTGCTTATCTTTATTCCTAATAATATTGTGGAATGTTGGTTTCTCTGGATTGTAGTGGGTAGCTTCACTGGCTAAATTTCTTCCCTTACTCACCAAATTGTTATCTTCAGTGTCTTGAACTCCTGGAAGAAAAACAGCTGCAGTGTTCTTAGGGTTGTTAATTTGTTATGCTTGCTACAATTTAATAATTGCTAGACTTTTTGTTGTTGTTGTTTTTTTTCTGATCTGCTTGCTGTGTTGTGGGTGTGGTTTCAAGTGGTGTTCTGATTAATTGATATATTCAGATCATGAAAGCTTGGATAACTGACTTCCTACTGTATATAATATACACATTTCAGTTTTGTGGTTGGGTGTGGGGTGGCTATTACTTAATTAAATTAAAATTGCTGTCTTTTTAGCCAATCTATTATCATTTCCTATTGTGCATAAACACTAGAATTTAGAGAACCACAGGACAGATAGGGATAAGATTTAGCACAAGCACTTGGAGAGGGTGGGTATTCAGTTTTCTCATAATTAAATTCTGAATTACAGTATTTTTGCCTATCCATCTATCATTTTTGTATGTGAATAACTACTGGGATTTGGAAAAAGGAAGAGTCTGATTGGAATAAAATTTGGCAAGACTTTGGGGTGAGGGATTGTTTTGCATTAAAAATGGGCAACTACAGTATTTCTGTCATCTCTCTTTTTCCTCTGCAATAACCACTGGGGTTTGAGAATCACTCCACTGATAGGAATAAAATTTGGCATGAGCACTCTTTAGTTGACTATTTTATATAATAAAATGTGCAATTGTGGCCAACTGGAACCAAACTTGGACAAAGGGAGTTTCTTTGCTCCTCCACCCATCTTTTTCCTTTCTTTTCCACTGCACTACACCTTATCAAAGGGGTCCATTGGATACCAGATCCAGCATGGTTGTCCTGCATAATCTATCAATTAAGCTGTCCCTCCCTAGACATCTGGTAGGCACTATTGGGGCACTCCTCTAGTGAGTGATAAGTGAGTGGGTGTGTGTGTATATATAATTGAAAAACCCAACCTATGGGAAGTTGTTGTTTTTTTGTGTTTTTTTGTGATTAAAGTGTATAATTTGTGGACACGTTAATTTGGGTTTATATATGTATATATTTGTTTGTATTTATTTTGTTTATTTCATTTATTCAGTTCATTATACTTGTTGTTGTGTTGATTAGTTTACATTATAGGGTCATGGTATATTTCAAGTAATACAACAGTTAATTTTTTTATCTTTTGTCTTGCTCACCCTGAGAAAACAGAGAGCTGTAATACAAACCCACAGCAGCTGTCACTCTGTGCTACAACTAATATTGACATCAGGCAAGGTGCTATTTTATGGATCAATTCCACTGAACATCATCCAGATGTCATCTTAATATCCAAATCAGAGCCTTAGCCAGGGTGGTGTGGCTATGTGATCATACCAGTCATTAAAAATGATGAAAAATTGAAGAAAGTTGATTGTTCAGAAGGAAGAGGTCAACAAAAGTGACAGATGGTGTCAAATCTGAGAATGAAGAACATAAGTAAGGAATTCACTGAACTTTCAACTTTGTAGGCAGTCTACTTGAGTTGGCCTGAGTCTGCCTTTAGAAACTGAGCACAGATTTTAGGAATTGTTATAACTAACTATTGATTTATTGTATCATATTGACTGAGCTTTCTTGTAATCTGAGGCTTATGTTCAAAAGTTTATCCTTATTTAAAGGGTAACTGAAATGGATAAAAAATATTTTAAAATATTAAATTGCCATATCTTGCTATTCTTGTGCATAACCTAATATAAAAAAATAGAGATTTTTTTTGTCTATTATTCATAACAAAACTTAGCTTCAAAAGTTTACTTCCTGTGGGGACGTAAATCTTCAATGACATCACAAGGTGGACAACTGCAGCAAAAACTCAATGAAAGTCATATGCTACTTTCAACAATTCCTCAAGTAAAAAAAAGAAAAAAAAAAGAAAAAAGAGAAAACAATTAAAGTAATAGAAATAACAGGGAGTATCTTACATCATGGTAAATGCTGACAAAAATTATGGTACCGACTCCCACTTCGAATGTCATATTTTCATCCCAATTAGCCCAATGTTTATGCCCAAACAGAAAAAGATAGACATGTAAGAAAAATACTGCAAATGCAAAATATATTATGTAAAGCATCCCTCTCATACCCCAAGTGCTCATACCAAATTTCATTCCTATTGGTGATTACACAAAATAGATAAGGATAGATAGATAGGCAAAATACTGTAATAAAAAACAATGTAAAAAAACATCAAACATCCTTTCCAAGTGCACTTGTCAATTTTCATCTCAATCAGATCAGCTTTTTTCAAAAATCCTGCATCTCAGACATATAGACAGACAAAACTGTGACTTCATATAGTTACAAATTATGAAAGAAAACACACCTTGGAGTTCACAGCATTATAGCACATTATCAAAATAATAAATCAACATATGTATGGAATTTGGTGACGTAACAAAAATAAGAAGGAAAGTAAGTATGCAGAAACATACTCTTTTTTCCTTGCACATCACCATTATATGGTATAGTATTTATCACATTGCTCCTTGAATAATAAATCACATATGATCCTCACAAATCACATGAATAGCATAATGTTTCAGTTCTTCTGGGTAGGATCACTCTCAGCTATGCTATCAGTGTGCAGGGTTTTCCACCTTAAGTTTATCTTCATCTGCACAAATAAATACAAGCATTATCATGACAGGAGTTTAATCATTGGTATCATTCTTTTTCACTTTCTCTTCCATTGATCAGGATTTATTCTGATCAGATCTTGATTATGGGTATAATAACAGGTTTTATTTTTATTCTACTGGAATTGAATCTGTACCTGATATGTTCTGGGCAGCATTCATCTTCTTCTCATGCTGATCCAACTTCTCCTGATAATATTTCTTAGCTTTCTTTGAGTAGCTCTATAAAAAAATCCATATCAATTTTTTTTTACTATTTAGAAAAAAACAACTTTAGATAGCAGAAAAAACAACTTTAGATAGCACAAAAAAGCAAATCATGCGACCAGTAATACTCATGCCAATGGCTCTGTATGGAGTGTGATTATGCTCACCAATAATACTCAAGCCAATGGCTCTGTATGGAGTGTGATTATGCTCACCATTGTCTGGATCATATAGATCCTGAGATATTCATAACGACATGTTTCAGACATGTTTCAGACATGTTTCAGACATGTTTCAGAAATGATACGCTGATGTGCCAACTTCACAAAATATATCTCCTGAAAAAGATCACACCCAACAGCTACTCCCCAAATGATGCCACTTTAGTGATACCATTCAAAAAATAGTAACAAACAATACAGTGGCTAGTAGCTAGCCATGTGATAAAAATATTAATTTTATAGTTGTTCATTTCCAAGGTTATCACCCTAAGCAGTAGCATGTTTCTGGATCCTTGCCAGGTAAGCATGCTACCTTCTAGGATTCTGTAAGTTCATCACTGATAAAGAGAAGTAGTCACTGAGGAAGAAGTTAAATGCCTCTTCCAATTTGATATAACCATTTCTCTCATTCATGGAATATTTATATCATGAATTTAATAAAACAAATTCACACAAACAATAATATTGCTCATTGTGTGTGAACATAGCATCAAACTATGCTGTAACTACAGATCTGTCTGTCTACATTTGATGTCAAGTTATTGATACAGAAAAATGCAGCCAATCAAACAATTGAAAAAATTATTGTGCTTCAGATGAGCACATTGAGAAAAATATCATCATAACACGACTTCAATAATATCTTAGTTATGAAATTTGTCCTTGCCCCCACCAAAGATCATACATAGCCATAAGGCACAGGGGTTTAGAAATAAAAATCAATTAAGCACTAGGATAAAGGGTCAAGGAGAACACATACATGATATTTTGAAAAGGTTTATCTTTAGCTGAAAACTCTCCGGTGATCATGGATCTATTTGGTCTGACTGGAAACATAATTTTTAATTTTTCAGTTTAATGCAGGGAGCACTTTGGTTTTCACAAGTAAATTGAATTTGGACACTCTCGATAGGTTCATTACAGTGAATAATAAGAGGAAGAAATCTATAGTCTTAGAAACAAGAAATCTAAAAAGTGTGTATATATTAATTATTGCAAGTGCATGTGAACATAGTTCCATCACATAGAATTACAAACAGATGAGCAGTTACATACATTTATATATGTATATACAAAAGATATAAATGCCATTTAGTACAAATTGTACTTAATAGCAACATGTATTAGAACCAACCCCTTTTTCTGAAGCACTCATTGATTTCCACCCATCATCCCTCCTTTTGGAGAAAACGAAAGTATATAAAGGAAAGAAAAAAATTGTACTCTTGCAAAGAAGAGCAGCACAATTTATGACAATACATTTGTCATGGGATTTCCCCCCTTCATCATGAGAAAAAAAATTACCAAAAAATGACACTTCCACCAAGCCCTTGGGTATGGTCTGGGTCACACTTGGCCACACCCCTTCCTGTGATCATGTCCTTATATTTTGAAACATCAGGAATGTCAAGAAGAGTTTGGTCAGATGTCCAAGGATACTTTACCAATAAAAAATCTTCCTTTTCTTTTAGAATTTCACAACTTCTTATCCATCTATCTTTCTTTCTTGTGTGTTTGTATGTATGTATGTTTGTTCGCTTGTTTTTTGTGGTGGAGTAGATACACACCTCAACAGCTGAAATGAGAGTAAGGTTAGTTTTAATGGCATGTGTTTCCTGACATTAGAATTCACTAACCACATCCCTCCACCCATCCCCTCTTTTTTGCCTTCTTTTTGTCCTTTTTCTTTCCCTATCTGTTGTGGATCCCCAAGGCCAAGAGAACCCTGACAACATGTAGTATACTCAGAAAAATATGAGGTTACTGAGGTAGGACTCTTACCTAATTTGTGTTTCTAAATTGTATCATGTTTGTTTGATAATACAGATTAATGTCAATGATTGTATTGTTAGTGTGACTAAGTAGCTATGTGTCAAGGGGGGGGGGGGAGATTCTTCCCCCTTCAGAGCTGCCTTCCCTCCCCCTCGCCCCTTCAGATGTGCAGTATTACAAATTGTGAATTATCTAATGTAATGTGCTAGTGTCTTGTGACTGTAAAGAATAATATACTTTAATATAGATAGAAAACATTCAATTTTCATGGTAATTGTCATACAATAAGTCTCCTAGAATTATCAATGATGAGCCAGTCTGTCAGCAAGATAGGTAATGCCGTGTGGCCCACTGAACTTTTCACCTTCATATCTAAATGTGAGAGCACAGACAAACATCCTAGAATTGACATAGTCGGTGATAGTTCCTCAGTATGCCTAAAATCATATTTGGTTCGTAAGTATGTTTGTATGTACGTGTGATCTAGACATAATGGCCAATCCTACTGTAACTAAATGAGCAAAACTCTCAGAGTTTGCACCTGGCACACCGGAGATAGTTTCAAGCCAATTTTTTTGGGAGCTGCCATCCCCTGGTGGGGAAAAAGAAATTCAGTTTTACCCTGGAAGACTCTTATAAATGATCAATTTATCCTAAAATTGGTCAATTGGAATCTTCCAGGGGAATTATTCCAACAACAACAACAAGGTCTACAAAGAAGCATTGTTCAATTCAAGGGGGATGTAATGCATTTGGGTTCAAATATGGAACAGGTCTTATTTCCCCTTCTTTGTTTCTCTTCCTTCATTTCCTTTTATCCTTCAAATTTTCCTTCTTTCCCTCCCCCTTTTCCCTTTCTTCTTTCCCCCTACTTTCCCTTTCTTCTTTCCCCCTACTTTCCCTTTGTTTATGCCAACTTTGTTCATTATTACCATGCAAATTAATTACACACACAGAAAAAAATCCCAATAGAGTTCCAAACTTATGAATCTGATTGTTGGCAATCTACGTTTTAGCATTACACCATGCCTCCAAAAACACTGACCTTTCTGAAAAACGACGGGAATGCTGGAGCTGCTTTTATTTGAACGAAGTTCAAGGTCTAGAAATTGTATATTGAGTGGCTACTTTCCCAACAATAAAAAATTGGAGGTGGTCCAATTTTTGGAGTAGCTATTTTTTGAAAATGGATCAAGGCACAAGAAAAATAATGGAAGTACGACAAGTCTCAAAATCACTAAAATACCATATCATATATTTTCTCCCAAATTTAGCTAATACATAATATATAGCTGATTTTGTGAATACGTGTCACTATCCCCCCCCCCCTCCAAAAAAATCCTAGATAAAACCCGGTTAAGTATTGTGTACTGTTGTCATATCATTCAGTCCATCATCATCACTGGTCTGAAGACTTGCAGCCTATTCAAGAGACCAAGATCTGAAGACCAATAATAGTTGAGAGCACTACTTGAAAAAGAAGTTTATCCCGTATCAGTAAATTTATCAACTCAAAACCTGTGACATGAAAAAATATGAACCTAAAAAAACGTGTCAACTGGAAACCTATAAACTGAAAATTTGTTAACTGAAAATTTACAAAATGTAAAACCTGCCTACAATAAACTGAAAAAAAATGTAGTGAAAACCTGTAAATTCAAAACTGAAAAGCTATCAACCAACAATTGAAACTACTACTCAAGGTTGCACATCATCATACAATCAATCATGTCGAACTGAATGCAGCTAGACTTAAACAATGTGATGTTCCCATCCTCTAAGATTGCTATTCTGATGTGGTAAAGGGTCTTTCTGCATATGATTCCATTGACTGAAAGCACCCACACAGCAACATGCACAATCCATGTGTTCCATCTGTCTGATGTACTAAATCCCAGGCAGCAACTGGTGTATCTGCTAATCCATACCCACTAAAGTCAAACAGCTACTTGTCTGGCAAGATGTATGTATGTATGTATGTATGTATGTATGTATGTATGTATGTATGTATGTATGTATGTATGTATGTATGTATGTATGTATGTATGTATGTATGTATGTATGTATGTATGTATGTATGTATGTATGTATGTATGTATGTATGTATGTATGTATGTATGTATGTATGTATGTATGTATGTATGTATGTATGTATGTATGTATGTATGTATGTATGTATGTATGTATGTATGTATGTATGTATGTATGTATGTATGTATGTATGTATGTATGTATGTATGTATGTATGTATGTATGTATGTATGTATGTATGTATGTATGTATGTATGTATGTATGTATGTATGTATGTATGTATGTATGTATGTATGTATCCATCCATGTATGTATCCATCCATGTATGTGTCTGTATATATGTAGGTATGCACATATGGGAAACAAAACCACTCAATTATGAAGATTATACCACTCAGGGAGGATGTGTCATGACGATATTTAATATGCTTTTATTACGAGTATATTTTATGTATATAAATCATTGCCCTTATCTTTGTCATTGTTCTCCCACATATTTTTGCACTTCTTTTGTTCTGCAATACTTGTTGTCTTGTAATGAAAGGTTCTGTTAACTTTTATATGTGAATATTAAGCATTTGAATTTATTAACTGGCTATCAATAAAGCCAGTATTAAGATATTACATGAGTTACTACATTGGCGATGAGTTGTAAATGACTATTCAAGGGACAGTCTCCCAATATCAACAGAGGAAAGAAAACTGCACAAATTTTGTTGAACCATTGAATCATTTCATAGCGAACAACATAGCTGACGAAGGCAAGAAGTGTTTCATTCTACTGTCAGCTAGTGGCTCCTCCACTTGCAAGCTCATACAAAGCCTAATGGAAATAGGACACCTGGCAACTTAGCTTTACTCCAACATCATGAAGTTGGTAGCAGGATATTACTAGGCAATTCCATTGGAGATTGTTCAAACATATAAGTTTTATACCAGAGTCCGAGCATCAGAAGAATCTGAGTATTTTAAATATGGAGATAAGCTCCATGAGATGCAACATGACAGTTTAGTGTGTGGTGTGAATCACAACACCATACAGCATAAGCTTCTGGCTGAAGCTGATCTAACCTACAAGAAAGCTTAGACACTAGCTCAAGTGATTAAGGCATCTGAGAAAGATACCCTCAACCCCAAGGGCAGAAAAAAACAGCAGTGCTCCATTGTTGTCTTTGCCAGGAGTCAATTTCACCAGAACATTTAAACATTCCAAAGACAAGATTCCCTCCAAGAGAGAAAATTTAACCTGCTACAGGTGTGAAGGTCCACATTTAGCTCCTGCCTGCAAATTTATCAACTCTGAGTGCAAATTTTGCAAGAAAAAAAGTCATATTGTGAGAGTGTGCAGGAAAGCCCAGCATTAATCTAAAGTTGGCAATGACCATACTCACATTCTGTGCATTGTCAGGGATCAAGCAATTGATCCAATGTATGTGCAAGTTGCCTTGAATATTATTCAAGTTGGGATTGGATACAAGTTCATCCATTTCCCTGATCAACCATCAGACTTAGCAGAAGCTTCAACAGCACAAGATGGTCGCTCCTCTACAAAACTCCTCTATTCAGCTAAAGACATATGCAGGTCAGCCCATCAGTGTTCTTGGTATGCTACCAGTGCAAGCAGAATACATGGGGAAATTAGTTGATGTGTGTATTCATGTGGTTGTAGGGGATGGACCTAATCTGATGGGTAGAGATTAGCTATCTCTGCTTGAGTTTAATTTGGGGGAAGTGAATCTTTTGAAGAATGATTGTTTACTCCAGACAGTGCTCAATAAACATTGTTCAGTATTTAATGATGAATTGGGTTGCATGAAAGACATGAAGGTCAAGTTACTAATTGATTCCACTGCCAAACCTAAGTTTTTCAGGCCATGCAGTGTTCCATTCACGCTAAGAGATAGGGTGGAAACTGAGCTACGGAGGCTAGAAAGCTTTGGTATTATTTCTCCTGTGAAATTTTCAAAATGGGCTGTGCCCATAGTTCCTGTGGTTAAGAAGGATGGTGCTGTGTGTATATGTGGTGACTGTAAGGTCACTGCTAATGTGGCTACTTTCAGAGTCCTATCCACTTGCACTAGTGGATGAGTTAATGACAGACCTTGCAGGAGGAAAATATTTTACCAAACTTGATTTGTCCCAAGCTTACCTACAGTTGCCCCTTGATCAAAAATCCTCTGAATTATTGACAATTAATACCCACAAGAGTTGTTCAAGTACAACAGGTTACCATTTGGTGTGTCTAGTGCACCAGCAATATTTCAGCGCAGCATGGAGACATTCTTATGGGGCTTGAATGGTGTGTCCTTTTACCTTGACTACATCCTAGTTACAGGATCCACACATGAGAACCATTTGCATAATCTTGCTGCTGTGCTGGAACAAATTGAACAGGCAGGCTTACGACTTAATTGCTCTAAATGCTTCTTTTTACGACATGTCATTGATGAAGCTGGTAGACCTCCTACTGAGGATAAAATTAGAGCCATTAAAGAGGCACCAGCTCCTACTAACATTCCTAAGCTTTGTTCTCTTCTTGGAATGATTACCTACTATAGTAAATTCCTACCTAACATGTCCACAAAGCTAACACCCTTATATGCACTATTATTAAAGAAGAAGAGGCGGTCATGGCACACAAAGGAAGAGGCTGCTTTTCAGTTTGCAAAACAAGCTCTTCATTCAGATGCAGTTCTTGTACATTTTGATAGTTTGAAGCCTTTAATCCTTGTATGTAATGCATCACAGTATGGCATTGGTGCTGTTTTGTCTCATATATTTGAAGATTGATGAGATAAACACATTGCATACACTTCTCAAACTCGGAACCCTGCTGAGAAAAGATATTTTCAGCTGGAAAACAAAGGTCTAGCTATTGTCTCAGGGATTAAGAAAAATTTCACAATTTCCTGTATGGTAGATATTTTATTATTGAGTCTGACCATCATCCATTATCCTTCCTGTATAATGAAGTCAAAGGAATTCCCCAGGTGGCATCTTCTTGCATACAGAGATGGGCAATTACATTCTCTGCTTACAATTACACTATCTGTTACAAGAAAGGCAATATGCTGTGCAGTGCCAATGCATTAAGCAGGCTCCCATGCCCAGTTACCACAGCCACTGATGATACATGCACAGAATTGGTTAACCTTGTACAATGCATGTCCCCCACCTGTGATTCAGCATTGCATATTAAGGAATGGACCACAAAGGATCCTCTCATCTCCAACGTGCGGACATTTATTCAGCTTGGTTGGTCAAACAAGTTAACAGAAGTTCCATGAGGGCCTTACTTCTCTAGGAAGGTTGAACTAAGTGCATTGGTTGGATATATCTTATGGGATTCTCGTGTAGTGATTCCATCATCTGGTAGGCAGCCCCTACTTACGGAATTACGCCAAGCCCACCCAGGAGTTACAAAAATGAAAGCACTAGCATGCAATTACATTTGGTGGCCTAACATGGGCACTGATATTGAAACCTGGTGAAAACTTGTACTCAGTGTCAAGAATCTCGACCCTCACCACTTTCCGCTCTGCTCCACCCATGGAAGTGGCTAGCAAGTCCGTGGAGCCGCCTCCACATTGATTTTGCAGGTCCTTATTTGGGACACACGTTTCTTGTACTGATGGATGCCCAATCTAAATGAATAGATATGAGACTCATGCATTCTACTAAAGCCAATAGCATGATTGAACAACTTGAAGGATATTTGCTACATATGGCAAACCACATAAAATTTTTTTGTTAATGGTCCTACATTTACTAATCAAGAGTTCAAAATTTTCATGACTCAGAATGGAGTTCTCCACATCACATCTGCTCCATATCATCCGTCTACGAATGGACTCGCAGAACTAGCTATCCAGACTTTCAAGCAAACTCTGAAATGCATCCAAGGTAGTTCAATTTGGGAAAAACTTTCCAAGTTTCTCTTCCAGTACTGAATAACCCCTCAAAACTACGACACAAAATGCACCTGCTGAAATCCTCATGGAACGATACCTTTGCTCTCACCTGGATTTGCTTTTTCCTACAGTTTCACAGGAAGTTGAGAATAAGCAACTGAAACAAAATGAGCATGATTCAACAAAACCAGTGCGTACATTTTCTATTGGAGATTTGGTGTACATAGAGGATTTTACAGCCTCACCAGAAAAATGGATTCCAGGAAAGATTGTTGAAGTTACTGGACCTCTCCCTTATTGCATTGAGTTTCTCGTTGGCAGTACAGTTCGAAGACATGTTGATCATGTGATTCGGCGATGTCTAACTGATGTTCCTGTTTTGCCTGCCATCCTGGATCTGACACTAGTTTCCATTCAACCAGTTCCTACACTTGCACTTCCAGATCTCCCATCAAGCCTGGATCTGACTCCAAGTCAACCATTCATCCACTAGATCCTCCACCTGCTCGTACTCCAACGCCTTCAAGATGTTCAACCCATTCCTGGCAGAAACCTGCGAGGTTTAAAGCATGATCATTGTCATATTCTCATTCTCTTAATGCAGTGCTTAATGAAGGGGAGTGTGGTGAACTATACCACTCCAGAACGATGATTATACCACTCCTGGTTGAAACATCATGACATCATTGATTATGCATTCATTACTAGTACATTGAATGTACATAAAACATAGCAATTGTCATTGTCATTGTTTTTCCATGTGTTCTTGCACTTCATCCATTTTGCAATACTTATCATCTTGCAATGAAAGGTTCTGTTAACTTATATAAGTGAGTATTAAGCGAGTGCACTTATTAACTGGCTATCAATAAAGCTAGTATTAAGATATCACATAAGTTACTACAGTATGTAAGTATGCATGTATATATGTCTGTCTGTCTGTCTGTCTGTCTGTCTGTCTGTCTGTCTGTCTGTCTGTCTGTCTGTCTGTCTGTCTGTCTGTCTGTCTGTCTGTCTGTCTGTCTGTCTGTCTGTCTGTCTGTCTGTCTGTCTGTCTGTCTGTCTGTCCGTCCGTACGTATGTATGTATGTATGTATGAATGCATGTATGCATGTTTGGGTGTATCCATTTTATCACCAAAGCATCATCCAAATAAAACTCACTCTTCAGGGTCGACACATCCTACAGCATGAATAAATTTTTAAGCAAGAACAGATTTTCAAAATTTGAATCACAACTATTCCAAAATAGCTGCTTTAATTAGTTGTCTGAAATGGTCATTTTTGACAGTTGAGCCAGCCATGTTAAGAATAAATCAAATCAAATTCATCTATCCACACGATAGTATTCAAAATAAAATTTCAGTTCTTTGACAGCCATCCTAATTCTGTAGCTCCAAAATTGAAGGAATGTATACTGTACAGGCAGATACATGCCCAGAATAAGAGCTATTCCTACTAATGAAAAACCCACCCTGCAGGCAGTTTTTCTCCTCATCTCTAGAGGATCTCATCACAAAAATGTCAGTATAAAGGCTTATGTTGTAGAGTTTTAAAACAAAATTTTGTATGATTAGATCAGTGTTGTTTCTTTTTAGAATTAACATTTTGAATGCTTCAGCCTTACACTCAAAGTGGAAGAGATATGACCAGATGGGACACACCATATGTTATTTGAAGAGTCAATTTGTCAGCATGCTAAAGTTTTAGGCCTGTAGCTCCATTCTTTCTTCTGACCATAGTAGCATTTTTGGCTTTTTTTTAATGCAAAAATGTGTGTGGCCATATAAGAATGCTGATGATCTTTCCTTGGTGAAACTGATACAAAATATATATGGCTCTGTGATCTAACTTTATCCATTCAAGCGTCAATCATGGATATATAGAAAGATAATCAAAGGGATAGACTATTTGTACATTATAGTAGAGATATTGATTTGACCTTGATCTTTACCTCTAATGAACTTCAAATTTCCACCACATGAAAGAACAACCTTATATTAATTGGAAATGGTACTTTCTATATTATACAGTTCCTAAATCATGTTCATTTGATTATTGGGCCCAGAGAAATGGCAGCCATTTTATATTTGAGCCAAAAACAAGGTGTTATCATGGAGGGATTTTTTTCTGTAGCATAATATAATGTGAATAAATACTGTTGAAAATGACTGTTTCATTGGTCTGACTAAACGGGAAACAAATGATCGTACAATATTCTATACAATGCAAGAGCAGTCCTGCACTAAGACCTATGGCAAATAATTACTGTATTTATTAAACTGGTGTCTTATGTAGGCCAAGTATAAGAATTGTTTAGAACATTTGGTGAAGTTAAACTTGTATAATTAAGAACTTTTGGGTTTTTAAAAAAAAAATCCATTTTTGTCTGAATCTTGTGGATGCCACCATCCACCCCCCCCCCCTTACCACCTCTTCCGCATTCCAAGTTTTACTACACCTGTGTGCTACAGGTAAAAATGCTGTGCACATAGGCTAATGTTATATGCATTCATTTTGCTGAGAATTTTCAATTGAAGGAACTAAGAAATCATATCGGAGGATGTAATAGTTAACTGAGTGGTACATGCTCTACTTGAGAACCAAGAAGAACTCAGGGATACATGTATTCTGCCAATGGAAGGACAAATATAATATCAGAGCCACAGGAGGAGGACCGATTTCTAACAAATACGAAAGCTGGTAACCAATAGATACTGGATAAGGACTATTATGAGAACTCATATAAGAAGGATTCAGCTTGCCCCTGTGAGCAGAAGCTCAGGAAGTAACTACGACCTATAAAGTGTAAAAGGCAGAGATAACTGAATATAATTAAGTTCTTCACTAAATACCAAATTTGTGTCATTGTGCATAATTGCTGTCCAAGTATTGTTAAAGAAGCTATTGTCTGATACCAGCAGTTCACTGGATCAGTTTATGATACTTACTTTTGTTGAGAACTCACTTTGTGAACCAGCCACTAATAGAGGGGTGGTGTGGTAGCCTTGATGTGAAGTTGGGTAGTGAGACCAAATATTGTGTCAGGGATCATGTCACTGCTCTTGTTGCCTAAGTAACAGGGAACAGGAGCCAGGGAGTGCTCACATTGGTGGCTACACATGAATGAACTATGTTAGTGACAGGAGCTGATTGACAAATTCAATGCCAGGCAGCAGCCCTGAGCTTCTTGATGCCAGGAGAGTTGGAGCTGCAGCTGCAGCTATTCTCCACACCAACTAAATCATGAACACAAGGCATAATTGACAACTTCTACCTGGCAGAGAAGAGGTGGGCAGAGCAAGAAAAGAAGAGAATAAAACTAGAGGAACAGCTAGAAAAGAGGACCAACAATGGAACAAATGCTGATAGCAATGGGAGCAATAATTTTCAGACCAACAGCAACACTGGATCGAAACCCTGCAAGGCAAAGTGGCAGCTGGAATAGGCACACCACCACCACTCAGAGCGGCACCACTAAAATAGTCCCCACCAAAATTTGTTGAAGGAATAGATAACATGGAAGCCTTATTGGAGGTGTTTGAAGCAACTGCCAATGTTGCTGGTTAGGCTCACAACCACTGGCCTATTTATCTATGAAACACCTTGTCAGGACAAGGGCTATTAGCCACATCATCCCTGTCAGTAATAGAACAAAATGACTACATCACCGTCAAGGCAACTATACTGGCAACCTACCATGTCTCCAAAGAAACGCACAGAGAGAGAGTGTTCGATGCAATATTCAGTGCTGGAGACCGACAGCAAGCATATAAGAAATGGATGCAGGCTAGTGGAGGATCTGCAGAAGACACGTTATTATTAGAACTTACGTTGCAGAAGCTTCCATGCTGGCTAGAGAACCAGATGAGGCAGCTGAAGCCACACATGTATGAAGAGCTGAAGGAGGCTGTGATGAGATATATCAGCACCTTGATGCCCATGCAATAGCTGACACTATTCACCAAAACTGACCAGCAGGAAGAAAGTGGAGCCAAACTTGAGAGAGCAAGGTAAGGCCAAGCTTTGGACAAAGATGATATACCCAATAGCGTAAGGAGGGGTATAAGAATAAAACGTCTATGTGTAAGAACTGAAGATGACAAGTGTACCCCGAGTGCTATAGGTGAGGTAAGAGAGGCCATTACCAATGAGATTGCAGGGTAAAGCTGGAGGAGGTGAAGTGTGGCCTACTTGTGCCCCACATCTGGAGGTTGCCTGGAGTGGAGAAAGGCAGTCCAATCAACAACTGAAAAATAAAAGCTCTCTTGGACACAGGGTGTACTAAGACCCTTGTACACCCCCTGTGAGTCACTAAAGAAGATTACTTGGGATGGAACATTCCCTACCAGACCACTTTATCCAAACAGATCTACTTCCCTGCTGTGAGTGTAGAGCTGGAGATCAAGAGGAGAGTCACAAAGATACACCCATGGTAGTGTCTGGAACACACTGGCTAGGATATGTTGATAGGAAAAGACATACCCCACTTCCGAAACTTTCTGTAAAAAGGAGCTCAAGGAAGAGACCCGAGAAGAAGGATGGGAACCTACACCAACTGCTTCCACTAAGACTGAGGCAGGAATTGTGGTGACCCAGTGCCAAGAAATGGCAGCAAGACACTCTCGAGGAGGAGTAGCACCTGAGGCAGGAGCAGGATGGGGGGGGGAATTAATATCTCTCTCCACCAGTACCCATGCGCACACCAGCAAGAGTTAGTCAGTCAGGATCCTCCCGCTTTCAGTTTTGTAGTGTATCAGATTATCTGGAATCTGTGTGACCGACTTCTGCTGTAGTGTGTCACTGAGTAAGTGTGAGTCAGCACCTCCTACCAATGCCCTGATCTTTCAACTCCCTTGTCTATTAGATTGGAGCTAGGCTAGATGGGAACTAGGCTTGCTGGGAGCTCTTGCTGGGAGCTCTTGCTGGGAGCTAGGCTTGCTGAGAGCAAGATGGCTGCTACCTGAAGTGGTGGTTTTCTCAGGTACTTAAAGCTGGAGTGTTCACTTCCGATGTCTACCCTTAGTAGTTATGGTGTTGCTGATGCAAGCCATGTAGCTATGTTCAGTAATTTAGGTGGCAACTTATGTCAGTGATAATCAGATTGGGATCTTCTGTTGGTTATGGAGATTTAAATCATCATGATATAGATAATAGTGGTGGTCTGGATATTGGACATCTAGTTAACTTAATAGGAGGCAAGGCATGCTGGGAGAAGAGGGCAACTTCCAGAAGTGATGATGTACTTGAAGGCACAATGTCTACTCAAGGCACTAGCCAGGGGAGGGGTTTGACGGAACCCCCCTTTTGGATCCAAAAAAAAAAAAAGAAAAGAAGAAAAGGAACAATAATAATATAAATAAATAAATCATTTAAAACTAATAATTCCCCCTTTGAATACATGCAAGCGCACAAACAAGAGTCACGAGCATTACAAGCAAGCACGCACAGCAAGCCTCATGCGCCTAGTGTTTTCAGTTTTGAAGTGTTCTGGAGTGTTCAATTTTGAAGTGTTCTGGAGTGTTCAGTTTTGAAGTGTATCCGTTTTAATCCTAGTTCTCTCAGTGTCTCACTACCGCTGTTGCGTGTGTAACTTACTGTGACCAGTATCCTACTTTTTTTTGTAAGATGGAAGCAAAGCTCGCTAGGGAGAATGCTGCTATCAAAAGTGGTGGTCTTCTAGACTACTTCAAACCAATGTGTTCACATCCTACTTCTTCTAGTGGTGATGGTGTAGCTAATGTGAGCGATGTAGCTGTTGTTAGTAATTTTGATGATGCACAGTCACCTGTCAGTGAAGATGTTAACTTGGGATCATCTGGTGATGGTGTTGCTAATGTGAGCAATGTGGGTGCAGTTAATATTTTTGGTGATACACAGTCACTTATCAGTGAAAATCTTAGCTTGGGATTATCTGCTGCTACTTGTGGAAGCGTTGATGCTAATTGTTTAGGTGGGAGGAAGAGGGCATCTTCCAGGAGTGAAGGTCTTTGCAAGTATCTGAAGCCGCAAGGTTCACTGCCCATTTTTAGTGTCAGCAGTGATAGTGTTGCTAATGTGAGCAGTGTGCCTATAATTAATTCTGATGATACCTGTGTTAGTGATAATCCTAGCTTGGGAACTGCAGCCAGTAGTGCAAATTTAGATTTAGATGGTAATGGTAGAATTGATAATTGTTCTCAAGAAAGTCATGATGTTGGTTTATTCATTAAACCAAATATGACCACTGCTGAATTAAATAATGCGGTAAAGTCTTTGGATAAAGATCAACTGTATAAACTTATCTAACATCATTTTGTTTCCTCTGAAACTTTCTCTTTCCCCAAGGAGTATAGCGCTGGTTGTAACAAGTGCTTTCAGGCAAAATGGTTGAAAAAATATTCTTGGTTGGTATATAGTAAGGTACTGGATGGTGGGTTTTGTATTTTCTGTAGTTTGTTTATAAAAGATAGGAGTAAATATGGAGTTCTAGTTAATACGCCTATTAAAAATGGGTCAAGGTGAATAAAGTAGTAGGTGGTCATTCCTCTAATCAGTACCATCACAATGCAATGGCAGACGCTAGTGCCTTTCTTCAATCTGTGGAAAATCCGGAGAAAAATGTAGATATACATATTAATTCTATATTGGAAAGAACTATTAAGGAGAATAGACATATAATTCAATGTTGTGCTGAGTGCATTTTATTTTGTGGGTGGCAATGCCTAGCACTTCGAGGAGACTGTGAGGTATCTGGAGCTAATGGGAACCCAGGGAATTTTTGGCCTTGATGAAGCTATTGGCTAAGCATGACCCCGCCATAAATGCTCACTTAGAAAGTCCTAAGCTAAGGAATCCATCTTACGTATCACCGCATATACAAAATGAATTCATTAATATATTAGGTAAGAATATAATCCAGAAACATTTAGTTAATGAAGTAGTAAGTGCAAAACATATTTCGATAATGGTAGATGAGATAACTTCTTTTAATGAAGAGGTAATGCCTCTATGTGTACGGTTTGTAGACTCTAACCATGACATAAGAAAGGAGTTTTTGCAGTATTCTATTTTGACTAGAGTTACTGGTAAAGCTATTGCTACTTGTGTCCTTAGCCTTAACCAATTAGGTCTGGATGTTAAAAATGTTCGAGGACAAGGGTATGATGGAGCATCGAATATATCCAGTGAGCGGATTGGATTGCAAGCGATGATAAAGCAAATTCCCCATTAGCTGTATATACCCATTGTGCCGGGCACTGCTTGAACCTTGTAATTAGCCATTCTTGTAGCATACCTATAATTCGAAATGCTGTAGATAAAATTAAAAATGTGTCTATGTTTTTCTTAAATAGTCCTAAACGGAATCAACTTTTAATTGAAATAGTTAGTGCTAATGTAGTGGACTCTAGTAAGAGGGCACCTCCTTTAAACTTGTGTAAAACTAGGTGGGCTGCAAGGCACACTGCATACCAACATTTCCACAATTGTTTTAAGTTTCTTGTCATGGCATTTGAAGTCATTGGCCTTGGACTGCACAAGGAAAGTCTTAGCACGGACTTTGCTTCGGCTTTTTGGGACCCTGAGTCATGAACTAAAGCTATGTCCATGTTGTATAGCATAACTGATTTTGAATTTATAGTTACTTTTGTAACTGTATATCATTTTCTTTCACATTTGGCGGGAATTACTGTAAAATTACAAGGTAAAACATTAGATATAGTAGATGCATATAATGGAATTAGTAGTATAGTGACTTTTTATCGGTCATTGAGACAAATATTGATAATAGTTTTTACAACTTTTTTGAACATGCTAAGAGAATGGCTAAAGCTGTTAATGTAGAACCGAGTAAGCCAAGAAGTTGTAGTAGGCAGAGAAACAGGCCAAATGTAGTAGAGTGTACAGTAGAGGAATGGTATAAAATTAATGTAGCTAAACCATTTATAGATCATATTATTTCAGATTTAGAATCTCGTTTTTCTTTGCATGTGAAAACAGCGTCTTTGCTAATTTGTCTTGTGCCTTCATTAATTGTAAAAAAGTTACTGTTGACTTGGCAGATTTAATTGATTGTATAATGATGATTTACCCTCTCCTGAATTATTTTCATCAGAGTTGGCTCTATGGAAGCATATGTTTACATCCAACCCTGATGGCAATGTTCCCTCTACTTGCTCTGCCACTATGAAGATGTATGAAGAATTGATTTTCCTAATGTTTTTGTTTTATTAAAAATTGCATGCACTATACCTGTCACCTCATGTGAATGTGAGAGGAATGCCAGTACTGTCCGCCGTCTCCGTAATTATATGCGCTGCACAATGACTGAGGAAAGATTCACATCTTTAGCTTTGATGCATATTCATTACAACCACAAAATATATTTAAATGAAGTGGTAGATCTTTTTCATTCAATGCATCCCAGGAGATTGCACGTGAGTAATATTCTGGTGGATTCATAATTAGCAAATTGATAATGTAGTTTCATCTGGTTCTAATTAAATAAATTTGTATAACTGTACTTTTTGGGCATGTATTGGCATGTGTATGTTATTTATACATATTAGTCGAGACCTGCCAGCCTTGAGCCTTGCTCAAGTCACTGTGATGCATGCAATTGGGTTGATTATTTCTTTGCACCATTCACTACTCTTCTGTGCAATCCTTCACTAGTCTTGAAAAGGCTCTTTCTTCACCATACATCGTAAATTTTAAAAAAATGGATCTTCTGATCCTTCACATTCTGTATTATGTTCAACCCTTAGCTGCTGCACCTAACTCTGTTTTCAGCTCTGTTGGTGCCTCTGTTAGTATGAAATGTCCTTTTTTCAACCTCTGTCTCAGACGGTAGTATTGCTTTCCTATTCTCAATTGCAAATTTTTTTTTGTAAACTCTGTGTAGGTAAAGTGTCATCTAGGGAAACTAGTGTCTTTGGTCACAATTGCCTAAAGTAGGTTAGTGAAGGGTCTAGTCACAAAACCAGCACAATCCTTCCTGCTGCTCTGTCGTTCTGTTGCAGATATCCTAGTCTGAACATATCCTCTATCTAGCACTTGTTTCGTCTCCCAGAGAGCGCCAATTCCTACATTATTCTTGATACCAAGCATGACAGACGATGGACAAAGAAGATTAATATTGGATTGTTATCAACATTTTCTATGTGTAATGGCTTATGTATTTTGTTTATGCATAATGTTATCGATGTGTATTTATGAATCTTGTTTTATATGCTATTCATCTAGAACCCTGGCACATCCAAAAATCCGCCCTATTCACGGTTTTTCGCATATGTTTGTTTGTAACTCCAGTCTATTAATTTAATCATGCAAATGTAGAAATTACTTGAATCATGTATGTTTCAATACTGAGTTTAGCATCAGTGGTTATATTGTGTTTGATTGACCAACTATCTGCTATTAGTAACATATAAAAGCTATCATCATCAAAAATCTATTTCTAGCCCACACCTGGTATGTTTGTCATATTTGTTTCACCTATTGATTAGAATTAACATGTCTGGATTTTGAGTGTTAATTCTTTTAATTAACTGGTAGTATATTTTTGTCTATATATATATATATATATTGTTGATTTCCCCTCCTTTTTTAATATAATAGTTTTTCTCTCTTTCTTTGGTTGCATATATAATGTATCATCAGTTCTTCTTTTAAAAAAAAATTTTTTTTAATTATATACTTTTTTTCATATTTTTTGGAGTGCATACATGGGCCGGTATAGCATCAGTTTATTATGTTACCTATCATTATTCTAAATGACACATTGCGGATTGTCACTGGATGGTATGAGACCAACAAAGACTATGTTCCTCCCAATGCTGGCTGGAGTAACACCACCAAATATGGACGTGTTGCATGAATGGTTAAGTTAACAACTTCCGCTAGCGAGAACATCATCTTCTCCATCACCAAATATCTGCTGCCATCTTGCTCGGACTACAGATGATGTTCAAATCCTGACATCCTTTCAACCACCACACAGCACATCTACTTGCGGACGACTTCCACCCAAACGTGGCATGGATTGATGACATCAACAAGGGCCCACCTCTCATACGCTCCGCATGCCCAGAACCAAGTCCATCATTACCATCAGGAGCTGACCTACCACATAATGAATGGGTGAGGCTGAACCGCCTCTGCTCTGGCACTGCCCAAGTTGGCATGTCGCTACAACTCTGGGGATTGCAAGTGTCTCTGCCACTTGTGCATTTGGTCATCCAACTCAGACGGTGGCCCACAGTGACGGAATGTTCCAGGTTTAAAGCACCAGACCCAGAAACAATCAACTGGCTTAGAGAACTGCTAATCAAACTATGATATGATAGATTTGATTTGATTTGCATACGATTATATATATATATACACACACTTCTTTTTTTTATGACAAAATTTCTATTGAAAATGAAGGACAAAATTTAAAAAAAAATTTTTTTAAATTTACACGTATTGATATTTAATCATTATACTAGGCTATAAAAGTTTTGCAACACATGAATTGTCCACATATTTGTCTTCTAATTAAGAAGAAAAGCATCATCACTCAGATTGCCCAAAGTGTCCAGTTCTGTTGCACTGTGATGGAGGTCAGTGTCCACTGTGTTCTACCTAAACCTATAATCAAACTCTATTGAAGGTTGTCGGCTGAAAGTCCACACTTGACACTATATGCAATACATACAAATCCACATGCATATATAATTATATATAACATGACATGTATGACCATAATTATATTTTTGAAAATTGTATAATACTTGGGAATAATACTTGTGAATGTGGGACACTTGAACATGTCATTAAGAATATCATTGGAAGAATTTGAACTAATTTTTCATTTGGCAATAAAATTAAGGGTGGGGGTGAGTGACAACAAAGATTTGGTACACATTAGATATCTCATGAATAATTAATGAAAATTAGGTTTTATACCCCCCCCCTCAAAAAAAAAAGAACACCCCTTTCAAAAATCCTGGCTACAGGCCTAGGAGGGGACTAAGGATCTCGAGACGGAGGAGGGCCAAGCGGAGACGCCTGAAGAACACCAAGTGGAGGTGCAGTGCACTGAAGGGTCCATGATGGCTGATCCAATCGAAGAAGTTGGGGAGTCATCCAACCTTCTTACTTGGGAGGAATTGGGCAAACCCAAAGATATGATGCCACGTTGGCTAATATAAGAGAGAAAGCATACAAATGCGGTGGTCCATACTTGATGAGAGAGCCATATCATGTGTCAGGAAAGGAGCTCATTATGGTGCCAATGGTTGGGATAAGATGTTGCGTGCAATAAGAGCCAGATTGGATTGGCCAGGGGTGGTCAAAGATGTGGAGGATATGTGCAATACTTGCCCCGTGTGTCAAAAGGCAGGCCCAGCAGGGGAAATAGAGCACACTTACATCCTCTACCCATTATGAAAGAACCCTTTAAGAGAATGGCTATGGATGTAGCAGGACCTCTACCCCATACCAAATCTAGAAATGAGTTCATTGTAGTCATAATGGACTATGCCACTAAGTGGCCTGAGGCATTTGCCTTAAGAAACATAATCACTGAAACAATAGTCCATTGTCTTGTGGAGATGACAGCTAGAACTGGGGTGCCCGAGAAATTACTATCTGATAATGCCTCTAATTTTATGTCTAAGGTGATGAAGCAATATTGTGAGACAACTGGAATTAAGCAACTTAAGATATCACTTTACCATCCCCAAACTAACGGCATGGTTGAGAGTTTAATTCCACATAAAAATGGTTGTTAAGAAGTTAACCCAAGAGAGTGGGACAAATGCTTGCCTTATGTACTTTAGGCATACTGTGGAACGATACATAAGTCAACAGGATTCTCTCCTTATGAGTTGTTATTTGGCAGGGAGATGAAATGCCCTTAGATCAAATGGTGCATTACTGGAAGGGAAAGGAAAAAAAGAACGAGAGTGGTGTGACCGAGTATGTACCAACATTGAGGGCAAATATGTGAACGATCAGAGATTTAGAATATGAGAAAGAAGTGGAAGAAAAGGTCAAGCAAAAGCATTACTATGATCTCAAAACAAAAGACCAAACCTTTGCTGTGGGAGATTTTGCACTGGTATTTAGGCTGACCGTAAAGAATAAACTACTCAACCAGTGGCAAAGGCCCTACCCTATTACAGAAACTATTACACCGGTAAATTACAGAGTAGATGTGGGGGAAAAGGGTAATAAGTACCAGACATACCATGTGAATTGCATGAGGAAATGGAACTCCCCATCCATGGCTGTGTTCTTGACAGAAGAATAAGAAGAAAACTAAGGAAAAACAGAGAAACATCCTATACAAAACATGCCTGCTTCTCAAAACATGGATATGATAAAGTTTAAGGAAACCTACAAGGACGTTCTTCTGAAGATGCTGGGGTGTACAAACTTAGTATGCCATGAGATTCTGACAGGAAGTGCTCTCCTTATAAGGTTGCCCCCATACCAATTAGCACAACACTCCCAGGAAGTACTAATGGAAGAAATAAAGACCATACTTGACCAGGGCATAATCAAATCATCAAAAGTTCATGGGTAGCCTCTATAGTTCAAAGCATGTGTGTAGACTATAGGCAGCTCAACCAGGTCACCATCAATGATCCATACCCCCTCCCAAATATTGATAACCAATATCGAACGTGGGTGCATCAAAATACACTACTACGCTAGACCTAACCAAACGGTATTACCAAGTTCCTGTTCACATCAAAGATCGGGATAAGAATGCCTTCATAATGCCTTACGAAGAATATAAATTTATAACCATACCCTTTCAATTGATCTTTGCCCATTCTACATTCCAGAGACTAATGGATGGTCTCCTGAATGGATTGCATGATTTCATGGTGGCCTATCTTGATGACATTATAGTTCATAGCTTTATTGGAAAGAGCACATGCAACACCTGGAAGTAAAGGAAAGGAAATGTGCATTTGGATATGGAACTTGTATATACTTGGGTCATGCAGTTGGTGGTGGAACTATTAAACCAATGGAGTGTAAGGTGATTGCTGTCATAGAGTTTCAGCAACCACAGTTAAAGAAAGATGTTAGAGGAGTTCTAGGACTCTGTGGTTATTACCAAAAATTCTTAAACAGTTACCAACCATAGCAATGCCTTTAACTCAACTCACCCGGAAAAGTATGCCCAATAAAGTCAAATGGGATAGTAAGTGTGAGAAAGCCTTCTTCATGTTGAAGAATTTACTCACTCAGGCACTTTTCCTATCCACTTTTAATTAAAGATGAAAATTGGCTGTGTAACTTAAATACATTTTGTCAGAGTAAACACTTCCATTTGGTCACTGGGAAGAATACATTAGAGGTATATTCAAAATGGAAAAATTGAAGTTATGGTTCAGAGAAATATACAAAATATCTATAATATTCTGGTTCACAGTATGTATTCAAATTTATATATTCTTGTTGTGATATACACAAAATTCTGTCTATATTTAGTTATACCTTAAAGAAAAAGAAGGAGAAAAGATATAAAGGGGGGGGGGGGGAGACATCCGCAAATAAAATCACATTAATGAGATATCCTTTTTGTGTGTATAAGTAGATAGTCAGTATATGTGAGATAGTTGTACTGAAGAGTCTTGTGCATAAGGAGAGCTTAAAATTGAATGATAGATTACATTTTCTGATCTTCACTGTTAATAATATAAATATATATTACTTTCCCAAATGATCAATCCAGGAGATTTTAGGACATATGGTGGCATACATGAAACATTTAATAGTATCTCTAAAAGTTAAAGGTTCCATGTTTTGATCATTCTGTAATACAAGTACATGACACCTGCAACTCCATCTGGTTCCATCATGATGATCAACTGGTGTGGCTGCTATAGGGAACATCCATGTAGAATCATACACAGCACAGAATACTTTTGTTACATAGGTTGAGGTTTAGGAATGTACGTATCGAACTGTGGTGCCAGAGGTATAATTTGGCCTAGCTCTAACATAGTTTAATCTAACTGCCCGAGAAAAGGTGGAGCAGATTTTAATAGATACGTTTGCTCAGGAAGTTTCAAATGTAAAACTTGAGGTTAGGTTGTGAACTATACCATTTAGGAGGTCCAGTTGAGCTGAAAAACCATCCAAATTACTATTATGGGAGGTGAAGTAGGTATCAGAACTTCGGTGAAATGCATCCAGTTTAATTTCGGTTTGGGAAAATCCAGCAGTTAGTTCACTGATAGAGTACGTTGTTGACTGATCATTACTTGCTCTAGAGAAGTTGTACAATCCCAAAGCAAGAAGGAACACTTGAGAAATAGCTATCACAATATAACAAACCCTTATGCAAACTTTCCCTGTATTTTTTGAATGGTTGGGCACTCATTTGTAAACTGCTTGTCTTGGAAGCTCAGAGTGTGTGCTCCTTACTTCAGTGTGGCAAGCCATGTCTCTCATGTCATCCACAGTAGTAATTGATCAGCATCTTTATTCTCACTTCTGGACTCAATGTAGCTGATTTTTCCTCCCCTATCCTCCATGGTGTCATATGAATCCTTATGCTCAGTTTTCACCTCCTTATGGCTGGTCTTTTCTTGAACTCTTTGGAAGCGTAGGCATCCTTATACTCAGAAGTGGAATCTCCCCCTCCTACACCCAGACTGGGCTGGTTGGGCATAAAGCTGACTGAAGAGTTTCCTTCAAATACTACTTCTTCTCTCATAGCTCTCATCGCATTGAATATCAGAGGGCTCAGTAGCAAATTTGCTATGCTTATGGAAAAAATAAACCAAAAAAGGGGGGAAAAAACGCAGGAAGTTTGGGTGTGTTGTTTGGAAGAGTTAACCTTAGATAAAGTTGAAATATTGGAAGCAAATATATTAAAAAATTGGGTCTCCCACATGTCACCTGCAGCTATTCTATTGACCCACACAGATGATAGAACATGCGCATCATGACGATGTTTTGTTGTTATTTAATAGATTTGTATGGATTTGTTATCATTTAATTTATCATTTCATTTTATTATTAATTGGTTATTTTGGTGTTGGTCATCACGTTTACTTAATTTTTGGTATTGTTCGTCATGTCTTTTTCAAAAATAAAATCTTTGTTAAAATTGAGTTGCACACTTGATTGAAATCTACTCTAATCTGAAAGAGAACTCTACATGAATTGGTCCTTCCAGCCAGATATCTAACAGAGATACAGAGATATCATATTTGCTACATTCCGTACTTATTTAGTTCTCAACATTTGGAGTCTTAGTTTGATTTGTGTTATGAGACATGAGTATCTCAACTTCTCTCAGTTCCACCAAAGTAACTGTTTTTGGTAAGTCACGCTAGTGCCTATTAGTCCTAGCAAGCTAATTTGGGCTTAAGAATAGCTAATCACTCCAGCCAGTTAACGGATTTGAGGGGTTGTTAGTCTGCAGCTTCAGCAGTGTAGCCACTAGTGTGCGTCATTTGTATTTATTCTGTTTATTGTAATTTGTGGGTATCTATTCTCCATTCAACATTTGGATTTCTATGTTTATTGCAATTTCGTCAGTCGCCTGCCGATTATGACTGAAACAGATGCTCGTGTGCTCTCTATGCACAAGAAGAGAAGAGGCATTGTCCATGCCTCTCTCACTCATCTTAAAACTAAACTTAGTGAGTCAGAGTCTTCCCTTAGATGACCATATAATCTTGACATTGTTAAACGCTTAACAACAGACCTTAAGATCCATCATTTAGCTATTGTTGACCTGATTAATGATGAAGAAGCTCTCCAAGCAGAGCAAGATACTCTTGATGAACATGATGATAATATCTCAAATTTGGACCTACACATTAGACATAGTTACTGCCTTTTCAACACCATCTGATGTTCAACCTCGTAAAACTGCTTTCAAAGGTCTGTCATGCTTATGCAATGAGCTATATATCATTGTAGGTAAAAATTTACATTGCCAAGTGATGATGGCAGTGTGTACCTGCTATATCAACACAAAGAACAGCTCTCTGAGATCAAGAAAGAACTAAGTGATATTCGCAGCTCATTGCTATCCTTAGATCTTGAAAAAAGTGATGATATCATTAAATGACAAACCGGCAGAGAAAAGGATTTTTTTTTATTGTTTCCTTCAAATTAAGGAACTTCTTCATTCTAGCACACCAACATCAACTACACATGTTGACAAGGGTGTGAAATTTCCTAAAATCAATGTACCAACTTTTCATGGTAATATTCTCAACTGGAAAATCTTCTGGAACAATTTTATGCTTCTGTTCATGCAAGGACTGGTGTATCTGATTCAGAAAAGTTGTTTATCTTCAGCATGCCATCAAGGATTGAAAAGTCAGGAATGTAATTGAAGGTCTTTCCAGATCTGAAGACCATTACACAGAAGCTGTTGAAAGTTTCAAATCAAGGTATGACAGCCTCGTCTCATTCATCAGGCACATGTCCGCATGATTCTTGAGGCCCCTAGTCTCAAGGATGGCAATGGAAGAGGATTTCATCAGTTTCATGATACTGTTCAACAACATCTCTGTGCACTGAAAGCCATGGGCCATGAACCCTATAGTTCATTCATCATGTCCATGTTTGAGTTAAAGCTGGACATGAATTCTATGTTTGAGTGGTAACTACACAGCCAAACTTCCATTGATGTTCCACATTACAAAGAATTGCTCAACTTTATCGATTTGAGAACCAAGTGTGTGAGTCATTAATTGAGTCTGCAAAGAAACCCCACAAGATTGAATCACATTCTCTCACACGCCAGAAGTATCCCAATCAAAAAAAACCTGTTGCATCATTTATGGCGAACACCAATGCTGTTTCTGGGAACTGTGTCATTTGTAAGATGGAGAAGCACCCACTATATGCTTGCACCAAGTTCAGAGCCTTCACACATGACAAGATGTTATCTACCCTGAAATTTAATGGATTTTGTCTCAATTGTTTGTGACCTCGTCATTTTCGAAAGAACTGTGTATCAATGCATCATTGCAAAAGATGTTAGAAACCTCATCACACCTTGTTGCATGTTGAAGTCAAAGAGGATGATCACAATCAATTGCCACCGACTATACCTATCTCTACTCATGCTGCATTAGGGATTAAGTCTAAATGTTGCTAATGACATGTAGTGTTCTGGTTGAAGCTCCTGATGGTTCCTCTATAGAGGCCAGAGCTATACTAGATTCTGAATTTTCAGCACCATTTGTGTCAGAAAGGTTGGCCTGAAATTTTTGTCTCCCTCGTGCCTCTCAAGGTATTACAATCTCAGGTGTTGCTGGTCTCACCCACAGTAGATCATCTCAGTCAATTGCCAATTGCAATGTCTCATCATTACATTCATCAACCATAAAGTTTGATGTCACTGCTGTTATCGTCTCTCATGTAACATTTGATCTCCCACTCCACGCCATTCCCTATAACTCGAAGTGGGACCATCTTTCCAATCTTCAACTTGCAGATCCAGAATTTGCCAAGCCAGGGAGAATTGATATTCTACTTGGAGTGGAAATATTTGTCAAAGTGATGCTTCATGGTTGGTGGAGGGGAATTCCTAACTCACCTTTCGCATTTGAAACAGAATTTGGATGGGTACTTGCTGATGGTACTGATTCTCGTGCCCCTGCTAATCATGTTGCATCTCACCACGCTTCTTTACTTACTGGAGATGATCTTCCATGTCAACTTTGGGAAGTAGAGGAGAATCCAAAGGCTCACAGTACTCTGTCACCTGAGGATCAATCAGTCTTGGATCATTTTAAGTCTCAATACTCTCGCATGAGAGAAGGTAGATTTGTTGTACCTTTACCTAAAAGGTCTGCCATCAAACCACTTGGTGAAGCCAGATCACAAGCAGTCCGAAGATTTCTTTCATTTGAATGATTGTTGCATACCAAGGGTCACTTTCAAGAGTTTGAAGCAGTCATGTATGAATACTTTCAGTCTGGACATGCTAAACATGCTCCTGAAGCTGATCTTTAAAAACCCCCAGAAAGTGTATTTTACCTTCCCATCCACATGGTTTGGAAGGAGTCCAGCACAACTACCAAGGTCAGGGCTGTCTTTGATTCCTTGGTCAAGTCATCGACTGGAGTATCATTGAATAACACGCTACTGATTGGACCCACGGTCCATTCCTCACTTGTTTACGTCTTACTTCGTTTTCGTTTACATCACATTGCCTTGGCCACTGACACTAGTCGGATGTATCGAGCTCTCTATATTCGGATCGCAATTTGCACTGCTTTGTGTGGATAAGGGATATGGATGACACTGAAGGATTATCGCATGACTAGAGTCACATTTGGTGTCTCATCGTCTTCTTTCATAGCTAATATGTGTGTAAAACAAAACACGTTTAATTTCACATTGAAGTATCCTCTTGCCTCTAGAGTGGTGAACGAATCATTCTACATTAATGACAGCTTGACTGGAGCAGATTCCGTAGAAGGAGCGATAGAGGTGCACACCCAGTTGCAAGACCTCTTCGACGAGGCTGGCTTTCTACTTCGCAAATGGAATTCAAGTGAACCCATTGTTCTTGAACATATTAAGCCTGAACTTCGAGACTCAAAATCTATTCTCACCATGCCAGATCCATCAGAGTACACCAAAACGGGAATCGAGTGGAATGCTGGTATGGATCACTTGGGTCTTACGATCGCTGATCTGCCTTGTATTGACAACTTGACAAAATGTGCTCTTGTGTCAGACATTGCCAAGACATTTGGCATCTTGGGATGGTATTCTCCTTGTATAATAAAAGCCAAGATTCTGCTGCAATGATTGTGGAAAGAGAAAAATTGGCTGGGATCACTCTGTACCTTCAGTAATACAACAAACATGGTCAAAGTGGAGAGTTGAGCTCAATCTTCTATCTAAACAACACATCCTTTGGTGTTACTTCCCAAAGGATGCCATCATTGTATCTATGCAGCTTCATGGATTCTCAGATGCCTCTGAGCAAACCTATGCCAGAGTTATGTATCTTCGTATAACTGATTCAAAGGGATGCATACACACGTCTCTCGTCATGTCGAAAACCAAGGTTCTCCCATCAAATGGCTCACCATCCCAAGATTAGAGCTATGTGGAGCACATGTTCTAGCTCAAATACTACACCACTGCAAGGAAGTCTTCTGCTCACCTTTGCAACAAATCTATGCATGGACAGACAGCACAATTGTCTTCAATTGGCTTGCCAGAAACCCTCAACACTTCAAAACATACGTTGGAAATCGTGTTTCTCAAATTATGGAGCTGATTTCCCAGGAATGGTGGAATCATGTTAATGGATTGGACAATCCTGCTGACTGTGCTTCATGAGGCTTATTTCCATCAGAGCTTTTGAATTACTCCCTGTGGTGGAATGGGCCTAATTAGCTTCTACTCAATCCTGTTGGATGGCCTATTCCAACCAGCTTACAACCAAATGATCCATCACAAGAAGGGGATGAAATTTATGTTCGCTTTACTCTTGTTTCAACTCAGCCAGTAATTCCATTGAATCACTTCTCAAGTTTTACTCGATTGAAGAGAGTTACAGCCAAGCTGATGCGCTTTGTGAGAAACTGTCAGGCTCCTAAAATAAATCTCAATTGGACTAAAGGTCCATTGTCTGTACAAGAGTTAAATTTGGCCAAATTCTATTGGATTTCTATCTCTCAAGAGGCATATTTCGCCAACGAAGTCAGAGCCCTCAGGATGAAAACTGGTATTCCTCTATCCAGCTGCTTATTACCCCTGAATCCATTTTTGGATGAGTCTGGACTGCATTAAGTTGGTGGTAGGGAGCACAATTCTAAATTGCCCTATTACAGCTAACTCCCCATTATCTCCATGGTAAGCATCCATTGACAAGAGTCCTCATTCACTCGGAACATCTACACTTGTTGCATGCCGGTCCAACTCTCCTCACGTCATCCCTCTGCCATCAATTCTATATTGTAGGATGTAGGAAGATTGTTCATTCTATTATGCACAGCTGTATCACTTATCGACACAGGACCTCCAGGCCTCAACCTCAGATGATGGGTCAGCTACCCATGGAACGTGTTACGCCTGATGCCGTATTTGACTAAGTGGGTGTTGATTATGCAGGACCAGTCTACTACATCAAACAAAGATCAGTATGCAAGCTGACCATCATGAAGGCCTACATTAGTGTCTGTTTCTTTGTCTATTAAAGCTGTTCACCTTGAATTGGTGTCAGAATTGACTTCAGAAGCCTTCATTGCCTGTCTAAGGCATTTTATTGTTCGTCACAGCAAGCCTTCCTTGATATGGAGTGATCATGGAACTAACTTTGTTGGTGCTGTACGTCTTCTCAAAGAATTGTTTGAATTCCTTCAGCAACAAAAGACAATGGAAACTATATCCAACTTTCACACCTCTTTGGTGGTCTGTGGGAAGCTGCTGTCAAAGCACTAAGACACACTTGACACATGTCATTGGTAATGCTAAACTTACCTTCGAAGAACTCACAACTGTTTTGACCCAGGTTGAGGCCTGTCTCAACAGTAGACCCCTAGCTTCCTTACTTTGTGATGATGATGGTATAGAAGCATTAACTCCTGGACACTTCCTCATCGGAAGGCCGATGGAAGCACTCTCAGATCCTTCATTTTTGTATCATACCTTCTCACTTTTACATTGATGGCAACTGTGCAGAACCTTGTTTGTCATTTCTGGCTATGATGGTCTACTGAATACCTCACCAGTCTAGAGAAGTTTGCTAAGTGGTACAGACTGTTCAAGAATCTCTCAATTGGAGACATTGTTGTTCTACGTGAAGATGGAATTGTCCCTACATGTTGGCCCCTAGCAAGAGTTGTCCAAGTGCATACTGGACAAGATGGATTCATCCATGTGGTGACTCTGAAAACCAGCAATGGAACCTAAACAAGACCTGTAACCAATGTAGCTTGGTTCCTTGTGATTAATGACTTTGTCATAGATGTCATAACTGATTTCAATACCTGTTATGTCTTGATTGGCGGTATGTATGGCTTAATTTTTGGTATTGGTTGTCATGTCTTATTCAAAAATAAAATCTTTGCTGAAATTGAGTTGCACACTTGATTGAAATTTACTCTAATCCGAAAGAGAGCTCTACAAAAATAATTTATTAGAGCTTCTTATTTTTTCATTTTTTTGAGATTTCCTGTTGGGAAGGCATGATATTATTGTTAATCATTTTAAGTGGGAATAGTTTGTAGGTCCTGATGTCTGTCTGTCTGTATTATCACTTTGTGCTTGAAGGTTCAAGTTAACACAAATCTGTATTTGGAATCAATGTCACCAGGGGAACATTTTAAGTGTGTTTATATAGCCACACCCCATTATATATTCAATAAAAAGACAAAAATGGTACTATAGCCAGAAATTTAAAAAAATTAAGTAACAGACCCAAAACTTGGCATGCAGACACAACTTGACACTTGTGAATAACATGAGGTAGGTTCCTCTTGGCCACACCACTTCCTTGATGTGTAAAGCTAAAAATGCCAAAAAGGGTACTTCTAACAACACTTGGACCTATCCATGAACCTATATTAGTGTGTGTGTGTGTGTGTGTGTGTGTGTGTGTGTGTGTGTGTGTGTGTGTGTGTGTGTGTGTGTGTGTGTGTGTGTGTGTGTGTGTGTGTGTGTGTGTGTGTGTGTGTGTGTGTGTGTGTGTGTATTTGGAATCAGTGTTGCCAAAGAAACATTTTAAGAATGTGTAGGGTCCACACCCCATCCTGTGTACTTGTCAGACCGGAAAAAAGGTAAGAATTATACATTGGTAAAACAAACTCTTGGAGCTACAGCCCCAAAAGTTGGTGTATGAACACAACTTGACTCTGGGAGTAACATGAGCTGGGTATCACTTGGCGGCAGCCTTTCTTCTGGACGTGACAGGCTAAAATTAGTTTATATCTATGTATGTAGTTAACTATGTATGTAAGTCTGTCTGTCTGTAAGTCTGTTTGTCTGTAAGTTTGTCTGTATGTAATTCTGTCTGCCTGTAAGTTTGTGTGTCTGTAAGTCTGTCTGTCTGTAAGTCTGTCTGTCTGTCTGTCTCTAAATTTGTAAGTCTGTAAGTCTGTAGGTCTGTCTGTGTATAAGTCTGTCTGTTTGTCCATAAGTCAGTGTGTCTGTAAGTCTGTCTGTCTGTAAGTCTGTAAGTCTGTAGGTCTGTCTGTGTGTAAATCTGTCTTTCCGTAAGTCAGTGTGTCTGTAAGTCTGTTTGTCTGTAAGTCTGTAAGCCTCTAGGTCTGTCTGTTTGTAAGTCTGTCTGTCCGTAAATCGGTCTGTCTGTAAGTCTGTCTGTCTGTCTGTCTGTAAGTCTGTCAGTCTGTATTCTGTAAGTCTGTCTGTCTGTCAGTAAGTCTGTCTGTCTATAAGTCTGTCTGTTTGTAAGTCTGTCTGTCTGTCTGTCTGTCTGTCTGTCTGTCTGTCTGTCTGTCTGTCTGTCTGTCTGTCTGTCTGTCTGTCTGTCTGTCTGTCTGTCTGTCTGTCTGTCTGTCTGTCTGTCTGTCTGTCTGTCTTCATGCATGCATGTATGATGTATGTATGTATGTATGTATGTATGTATGTATGTATGTATGTATGTATGTATGTATGTATGTATGTATGTATGTATGTTTGTATGTATGTATGTATGTATGTATGTATGTATGTATGTATGTATGTATGTATGTATGTATGTATGTATGTATGTATGTATGTATGTGTGTATGCATGCATGCATGTTTGGGTGTATCCACTTTATCACCAAAGCATCATACCAAATAAAACTCACTCTTCAGGGTCGACACATTCTACAACATGAATGAATTTTTAAGCAAGAACAGATTTTCAAAAATTTGGATCTCAACTTTCCAATAAAGCTGCTTCATTTAGTTATCTGAAATGGCCATTTATGAGTTTAGCCAGCCATGCTAAGAATAAGTCTAATCAAACTCAACCTGCCACACGATTGTACTCAGAATAAAGTTTCAGTTCTTTGACACCTGTCCTACTTCTGTAGCTCTAAAATTGAAGGAATATATACTGTACAGGCAGACACATGCCCAGAATAATAGCTATTCCTACTAGCGAAAAACCCACCCTGCAGGCAGTTTTATGCCCCATCTCTAGTGGGTTCTAGTCACAAAAATGTCAGCTGTAGAGTTTTAAAACAAAAGTTAATGTGATTAGGTCATTGTTGTTTCTTTTTAGAATTACTATTTTTGATGCTTTTAGCCTTACACTCAAAGAGGAAGAGGTATGACCAGATGGGACAAACCATATGCTATTTGCAGAGTCAAGTTGTCAGCATGCTAAAGTTTTAGGCCTGCAGCTCAATTCTTTCTTCTGGACAAAGTACAATATTTTTCTTTTTTTTAATTTTTTAATTTTTTTAATGCAAAAAGGAGTATGGCCATATAGGTATGCTTATGGTGTTTTCCTGGTGACACTGATTCAAAATTTATATGGCTCTGTGATCTAACTTCATCTGTTCAAGCGTGAATCGAGGATACATAGACAGATAGACAAAGGGACTGACTATTTGTACTTTATAGTATAGATATTGATTTGACCTTGATCTTTACCTCTAATAAACTTCAAAGTTCAACCATATGAGAGAAGAACCTTATCTTAATTGGAAATGATACCTTTCTATGTTATCCAGTTCTGAAATCATGTTCATTCAATTATTGGGCCCAGTGAAACAGCAGCCTTTTTGTATTTTTAAGCCAAAAACAAGGTGGAGGGATTTTTTTTCTGTAGTACAATATAATGTCAATAAATATTCTGTTGACAATGACTGCTTCATTGATTGGACTAAATGGGAAACAAATGATCGTACAATATTCTATACAATGCAGGAGCAGTCCTGCACTAAGATCACAGTGGCAAATAATTACTACATTTATTAAACTGGTGTCTTATGTAGACCAAGTAAAAGAATTGTTTAGAACATTAGGTGAGGTTAAACTTGAAGTATGATTAACAACTTTTGGGTTTTTTTAGAAGTCCATTTTGTCTGACACTTGTGGATGCCACCATCCCCCCACCCCTCCTCTCCCCCATTCCAATGTTACTACACCTGTGTGCTACAGGTAGCAATGCTGTGCACATAGGCTAATGGAATATGCATTCGTTTTACTGAGAATTTTCAATTAAAAGGACTAAGAAATCATATTGGAGGATGGAACAGTACACTGAGTGATACATGCTCTACTTGAGTACCAAGAAGAACTCAGGGATGCAAGTATTCTGCCAACGGAAGGATAAACATAATATCAGAGCCACAAGAGGAGGACTGATTTCTAACAAATACGAATGCAGGTAACCAAGAGATGCTGGATAAGGATTATTATGAGAACTCATATAGGAAATATTCAGCTGGTCCCTGGGAGCAGAGACCCAGGAAGTAACCACAAACTATAAAGTGTAAAAGACAGAGATAACTGAACATAATTAAGTTCTTCATTAACTACCAAAGATTGTATCATTTTGCATAGTTGTTGTCCAAGTATTGCGGAAGAAGCTATTGCCTAATACCAGCAGTTTACTGAATCAGTTTATGATACCTACCTTTGTTGAGAACTCACTTTGTGAACCAGCCACTAATAGAGGGGTGGTGTGGTAACCTTGATATGAAGTTGGGTAGTGAGACCTAACTTGTGTGTCAGGAATCATGTCACTGCTCTGGTTGACTGAGTAACAGGAACAAGAGCCAGGGAGCGCTCACATTGGTGGCAATGCATGGATGAACTATGTTAGTGCCAGGAGCTGATCAACAGACTCAAAGCAAGGCAGAGGCCCTGAGCTTCTTGATGCAGGGAGAGTCGGAGCTGCAGCCATTCTCCACACCAACTACATCACAAACACAAGGCATCATCGACAACTTCTACCTGGCAGAGGAGAGACGGACAGAGTGAGATGGGAGAAGAATACTGTCAAGGCAACTCTACCGGCAACCTTCCATGTCTCCAAAGAAACATACAAAAAGAAAGTGTTTGATGCAATATTCAGTGCTGGAGACCCTGATGCATGGTTCCAAGAAATGGATGCAGGCTAGTGGAGGATCTGCAGAAGACACGTTATTATTAGAACTTATGTTGCAGAAGCTTCCTTTCTGGCTAGAGAACCAGATGAGGCAGCTGAAGCCAAACACGTAAAAAGAGGCTGTGATGAGATATATCAGCACCTCTAAGCCTGAGTGAGAGCCGACACTATTCACCAGACCAGACCAGCGACAAGGAAAGCGGAGCCCCACCCAAGAGAGTGAAGGAAGGCTGAGTTTTGGACAAAGAAGACATACCCAAGAATGTAAGGAGGGGTATAAGAATAACAACAATGGGTTAATGAAAAAAATAAAGACGATAAGTATGTCCCTGAGTGCTATAGGTGAGGCAAGAGAGGCCATTTCCTATGAGATAGCAGGGTGAAGCTGGAGGAGACGAAGTGTGGCCTCCTGGTGCCCCATAACCAAAGGTTGCTGGAGAGGATGAAGATGGTCTAGATAAACAGCTGAGAAATAAAAGCTCTCTTGGGCACAGGGTGTACTAAGACCCTTGTACACCTCGGTGCCCCACTAAAGAAGACTACTTGGGATGGGACATTCCCTACCAGACCACTTCATTCAAATGGATCTACTTCCCTGCTGCGAGTGTAGAGCTGGAGATCAAGGGGAGAGTCACAAAAATACCCGTGGGAGTGTTGGAGCACACTGGCTAGGATAAATTGATGGGAAGAGACACACCCCACTTTCAAAACATTTTGAAAACGGAGCTCATTATGGTGCCAATGGCAGCCCGAAATATGGTTTACAAATGGCCCAAAACACCCCTATTGCAGGACATTTTAGCTGGGATTGGATGTTGCATGCAATAGGAGCCAGATTGGATGGGCCAGGGGTGGTCAAAGATGTGGAGGAAATGTGCAATACTTGCGCCGTGTGTCAAAAGGCAGGCCCAGCAGTGAAACTAGAGCACACTTACACCCTCTACCCATTATGAAGGAACCCTTTAAGAGAATGGCTATGGATGTAGTAGGACCTCTACCCTGTACCAAATCTGGAATTGAGTTCCTCATAGTCGAGTAATGGACTATGCCACTAAGTGGCCTGGGGCATTTACCTTAAGAAACATAACCACTGAAACAGTACCAAATCTGTAAATGAGTTCCTTGTAGTCATAATGGACTATGCCACTAAGTGGCCTGAGGCATTTGCCTTAAGAAACATAACCACTGAAACAGCTAGAATTGGGATGCCCGAGGAATTACTATCTGATAACGCCTCTAATTTCATGTCTAAGGTGATGAAGCAATATTGTGAAACCACTAGAATTAAGAAACTTAAGATATCACCTTACCATCCCCAAACTAACGGCATGGTTGAGAGGTTTAATTCCAAATTAAAATGGTTGTTAAGAAGTTAACCCAAGATCCAAAAGTTGAGTGGGACAAATGTTTGCCTTAAGTACTTTGGGCATACCATGGGACGATACATAAGTCAACAGGATTCTCTCCTTATGAGTTGTTATTTGGCAGGGAGATGAAATGCCCTTAGATCAAATGGTGCATTACTGGAAGGGAAAGGAAAAAGAGAACGAGAGTGGTGTGACCGAGTATGTACCAACATTGAGGGCGAATATGTGAACGATCAGAGATTTAGAATATGAGAAAGAAGTGGAAGAAAAGGTCAAGCAAAAGCATTACTATGACCTCAAAACAAAGGACCAAACCTTTGCTGTGGGAGATTTTGCACTGGTATTTAGGCTGACCTTAAATATTAAACTACTCAACCTATGGCAAAGGCCCTACCCTATTACAGAAATATGTTACACAGGTAACTTACCGAATAAATGTGGGGGGAAAGGGTAATCAGTAACAGACATACCATGTGAATTGTATGAAGAAATGGAACTCCTCATCCACGGTTGTGTTCTTGGCACCACCTAAGTTGGAGACCTTCTTTCTACCTGAATAGAATCATTGAAAATCATGAAAGGAAACCCTTCGTTCAAGCCAAGAACTCTACTGTAACACTTTTCCTTACTGGCATTCTGACATGGATATACAATCACGAAGATCAAGCAATCAAACCAACATTGAATATTGATTCATCTGATTCTTAATAAGTGTGCAACAATTTCATTCAACAAATTGTAAGATAAATGCTATAATAAATTTATTGACACCTATACTGGCTTTAAAAGCTCTTTTTTTCCACAGTGATAGTTTAACTGCATCGGTGCATGCTAGGTACACAACATGTAACATTTCCTATGCATGAGAGTGACAGCAACATAAAAGTTGACATCTCCAATATGTAGGACATGTCCAGAATCTCTGTGGATAGGTGAAAAGTTTCATCTGCGAAATATACCATAAATGTCAACTATCATAGAAATTTCAGAGGTATAAAAGGTGATGAATCCTGTTGTAGAACATGTCAAATGTCATCAACATTTTAGATACCTAGAACCTCACCCTATCTTCTATCTGATAGTTTACATGAAATCTCAACAATCCAGTACTAAAGGAAACATCAAATGTCATCAGAATTTCAGAGGCATGAAAGGTGAAAAATCCTGTTGTAGGACATTTCAAATGTTATTGTAATTTTAGGTACCCGGGACCTCGCCGTGTCTTCTACCTGATAGTTTACATGAAATGTTAACAATCCAGTACTATAGGAAATGTCAAATGCCATTGGAATTTCAGATACATGAAAGATAATAAATTATGTTGTAGTAAATGTCAAATGTCATTGAAATTTTAGGTACCAGGGGCTTCGCCCTATCCTCTACCTGATTGTTTGCATGAAATGTCAACAATTCAGTACTAGAGGAAATGTCAAATGCCATCAGAATTTCTAATACATGAAAGATGATAAATCCTGTCATAGGACATGTCAAATGTCATTGGAATGTTAGGTACCTGGGACCCCACCCTATCCTCTACCTGATAGTTTGCATGAAATGACAACAATCCAGTACTAAAAGAAATGTCAAATGACATTAATATTTTAGGTACCCTGGACTCTGCCCTATCCTCTACCTGATAGTTTGCAATGAAATGTCAACAATCCACTACTAAAGAAAATGTCAAATGTCATTAGAATATAAGATACATGAAAGATGATCAATCCTGTTGTAGGACATGTCAAATGTTGTTGAAATTTTAGGTACCCGGGACCCCGCCCTATCCTCTACCTGATAGTTTGCATGAAATGTCAACAACCCAGTACTAAAGAAAATGTCAAATATCATTCAAATTTTAGATACCTGGGACCTGGCCCTATCCTCTATCTGATAGTTTGCATGAAATGTCAACGATCCAGTACTAAATAAAATGTCAAATGTCATTCACATTTTAGGTACTTGGGACCCCGCCCTATCCTCTACATGATAGTTTTCATGAAATGTCAACAATACAGAACTAAAGGAAATGTCAAATGTATCGGAATTTCAGATACATGAAAGATGATAAATCCTATTGTAAGACATGTTAAATGCCATTGAAATGTTAGGTACCAGGGACACCACCCTATCCTATACCTGATAGTTTGCAATTTCAACTATCCAGTACAAAGGAAATCTGGAGTACAGGTGGTCTCCCATCCACATTTCACATACATGTTCTGTAGCAGGAAATTTTAATTTTCATCCAGTGATATCCATTAGTTTTGCTAAGAATTTTCAATTAAAGGGACTAACAAATCATATTGGAGGATATAATAATACACTGAGTGACACATGCTCTACTTGAGTACCAAGAAGAACTCAGGGATGCATGCATTCTGCCAATGAAAGGACAAACATAACAAGTGATCTTAACAAGCTAACATTAACAATTTAACAAGTGTAGCTTTAAAGAATGTGCTACTGGTCACACAATACCACACCATTCAAGAGCAAATTTGGCAACATAATTCCACTATTATTTTGTGTTCCCCTAAAATTTGCTAATCGATATCTTCTGTAGCCCTTTTTTGGGGTTTTAATGTGGTCAAGAGTTTGGTAAAAAAAATTTAAAGGTAATCAACCAATTTTAAAAGCAAATTGAGGTTTATTAGCAATAGAATTCACAAGAACAAAATGGAAATGTTTGCGTCCCACAAGCTTAGAAATACTCCATAAAATCATACAAAAGTGGTTGCACCAAACTGGCTCAGTATCAACATAAAAATAAACACAACTACAGTGCCACCCCTGATTTACAGCTACCTTGCTATGGGGGACAGCAACCTTGGTCCCAGTGCATCACCATTCAGTGCAGTACTACACAAACCCCTGCTTCATGGCCACCTGTCTACTCTGTATTACAGCCACTTTCTTGTCCCCAAATGATGCCGATTTAATTAAATTAACCTTTCTACTAGAACCAGCTTCACCCATTTTTAATAAAATGAACATATTTTTTTGTAGCACATCCTGTGTGTGTTGCAATTCTCAGAACAAGTTGCCATTAGGTTACGTAATGTAGTTAGAGAGATGTTGTGTAAACAGAAGCTATTGAGAATGAATTGATGGCTCAGTCCATATGTGTGCAGACATTGTAGCTCCCAGACGTATAACAGTTTAGTGTGAATGCCATCACCTGCTGTTCACACATAGACTGGAGAAATCGGACTGTGAGGAAAAGGAAGAATTGGACTCAGAATTGCCTCCTACAAAAATAACTAAATATCAAGATGAGTGCACTTGAAGGTGTCCAGATATTTACAGATAGCAAAGGGTATCCTGAATAAGCAACTAGAATTACATCCACAATGAACAGTTTAACATATCTTCATTGTGCTAGCTGCTAGACAGAGCATACTTTAATAATTTTTTTCATTGTTTAATCTTATCATTTTGAAATCCATTGACTTGGATCATTATATCTTAATATTTACGTGCACAATCTTGAACTGTGTAATTGCATAATATATGACTATCATTATTTGAAGGCAATGTACCAATGAACCCCAGAGTTAAGGACACTCCTCTAGTAAGGCCACAATTTCATTCCCTGATGGTGGCTGCTGTAGAGGGAGCCTACCATGTCATAATTATTTTGTATTATAAATTTAGAGGTGATTCATACATGTGTAACATATATACTAGCACATACATACAGTAGGAAATCCATTATCTGAACCTGTAAGGACTCAGGGGTTCAGATTACTGAAATGCTCAGATAACTGAAGTTGCTCCCATGTTGCCCAAATTAACACAATCATATGATATTACATGTTTAAAAAACGCTTCTTTTTTTCCACAGTTAAATGTATTCTGGAGGGACTGCTGCTTATCTTCATTCCTAATAATATTGTGGACTGTTGGTTTCTCTGGGTTGTAGTGGGTAGCTTCACTAGCTAAACTCCTTCCCTTACTTACCAAATTGTTATATTCATCCCTTGAACTCCTTGGAGAAAAAAAAATTGCAGTGTTCTTAAGGTGGTTAATTGGTTATGTTTGCTCCAATTTAATAATTACTACACTTTTTTTAATAGGTTTTTTTTTCTGTGGGTGTGGTTTAAAGTGTTGTTCTGGTTAATTGATGTTCTGATAACTGAAGGCATGGATAATATACCATCTGTCCTGTGGTTGGTGGTTATTATTTAATTAAATTTAAATTGCTATCTTTTTAGCCCACCTATTCTATTATCTTTTCCTATTGTGCATAATCACTGGGATTTACAGAACCACTGGACAGATAAGGATAAGATTAAGCACAAGCACTTGGAGAGGGTGGGTACATCAGTTTTCTCATAATTAAATTCTGAATTACAGTATTTTGGCCTATCCATCTATCATTTTTTTAAGTGAATAACCACTGGGATTTGGAAAAAGGAAGAGTCTGATTGAAATATATTTGGCAAGACTTTAGGGTTAATGAGGGATTTTTTTTTTTTTTTTTTTTTTTTTTTTTTTTTTAATTGGCAACTACAGCATTTTTGTCATCTATCTTTCTATCTGCAATAACGACTGGGGTTTGAGAATCACTGGCTGATAGGAATAAAGTTTAGCATGAGCACTCTCTGAGTTAACTATTTTGCATAATAAAATGTGCAATTGTGGCCAACAAAAATGAAACTTGGACAAAGGGAGTTTCTTTGCTCCGCCGCCCCCCCCCCCCACCTTTTATTCTTTTCTTTTCCACTGCACTATACCTTATTAAACGGGTTCAATGGGGTCCAAATCCAGCATGGTTATCCTGCATGGTTATCCTGCATGGTTATCCTGCATAATCTATCAAATAAGTAGTACCTTCATAGCCATCGGGTAGGCACTATCTGGGCTCTCCACTATTGAGTGATGAGTTGAATGAGTGTGTGTATATATATATATATATATATATATATATATGATTGAAAAACTCACCCTTTGGGCAGTTGTTTTTTGTTTGTTTGTTTGTTTTTTGTGATTAAAAGTGTCTATTTGTGGACATACTAATTGGGTTTATATATGTATGTATTAGTTTGTATTTATTTGTTTATTTCATTTGTTCAGTTTATTATATTTATTCTTGTGTTGATTAGTTTACATAATAGGGTCATATTTCAAGTAATACAAGAATTAGTTTTTTTTATCTTATGTCTTGTTCACCCTGAGAAAAGAGAGAGCTGTATTACAGACCCCCAGCAGCTGTCACTCAGTGCTAAAACTAGTATTGACACCAGCCAAGGCGATCAATTTCACTGAACATGATCAGATGTCATCTTAATATCCAGATCAGAGCCTTAGACAGGGTGGTGTAGCTATGTAATCACACCAGTCATTAAAAAATTACAAAAAAGTGAAGAAATCGGATTGGTTGAAAGGGAGAGGTCAACAAAATCGACAGTTGATGTCAAACCTGAGAATGAAGAACATATGTAAGGAATGCACTGAACTTTCAACTTGTAGGTAAGTCTGCTTGAGTTTGCCTGAGTCTACCTTTAGAAACTGAGCACAGATTTTAGGAATTGTTATAACTAACTATTGATTTATTGTATCATATTGACTTAGCTTTGGCTTGTAATCTGAGGCTTTTGTGCACAAGTTTATCTTTATTTAAAGGCTAACTGAAATGGATAAAAAAAAATATTTAAAAAATAAAATTGTCATATCTTCCGATTCTTGTGCATAACCTAATATAAAAAGATTGGAAAATTTTTGTCTATTATTCATGACAAAACTTAGCCTCAAAACTTTATTTCCTGTGGGGATGTAACTCTTCAATGACATCACAAGGTGGACAACAGCAGCAAAAACCTAATGAAAGTCATATGCTACTTTCAACAATTCCTCAAATAAAAATTTTAAAGAATAGAAAATAATTAAAGTAACAAAAATAACAGGGAATATTGTACATTATGGTAAATGCTGACAAAAATTATGGACCGACTCCCACTTCACATGCCATATTTTCATCCCAATTAGCCAATGTTTATGCATAAACAGAAAAAGATAAACATGCAAGAAAAATACTGCAAATGCAACATATATTATGTAAAGCATCCCTCTCATACCCCAAGTGCTCATACCGAATTTCATTCCTATTGGCACACTGGTTCTCTACATCTCAGTGGTTACACACTAATAGATAAAGATAGATAGATGGGCAAAATACTGCAATAAAAAATGTAAAAAACATCAAATATCCTTTCCTAGTGCACTTGCCAAATTTCATCTCAATCAGCCAGCATTTTTCAAAATCCTGCAACTCAAACAGATAGACAGACAAAACTTCGATTTTATTTAGTGACAAATTATGAAAGACAACCCACCTTGGAGTTTACAGCTTGGAGTTTACAGCATGGAGTTTACAGCATGGAGTTTACAGCATGGAGTTTACAGCATGGAGTTTACAGCATGGAGTTTACAGCATGGAGTTTACAGCATGGAGTTTACAGCATTATAGCACATTATCAAAATAATAAATCAACATATGTATGGTGACGTAACAAAAAAAATGAGAAGAAAGTATATAGAAACCTACTATTTTCCTTGCACATCACTATTATATGGTGTAGTATTAATCATATTGCTCCTTGAATAATAAATCATACATAAGATCCTCACAAATAACATGAATAGCATAATGTTTCAGTTTTCAGGGCAAAGATCATTCTCAGCAATGCTATCAGTGTGCAGGGGTTTCCACCTTACGTTTTTCTTCATCTGTACAAATAAATATAAGCAATATCACTACATGAGTTTACTTGTTGGTACCATCTTTTTCACTTTCTCTTCCATTGATCAGGATTTATTCTGATCAGATCTTGGTCATGGGTATAATAACAGGTTTGATTTTTTTCTACTGGAATTAAATCTGTACCTGATATGTTCTGGGCAGCATTCATCCTCTTCTCATACTGATCCAACTTCTCCTGATAATATTTCTTAGCTCTCTCTGAGTAGCTCTATAAAAAAATTCACATCAATTTTTTTCACTATTTAGAAAAAATTAGCTTTAGATATCACAAAAATACAAATTATGTGACCAATAATACTCATGCCAATGGCTCGTATGGAGTCTGATCATGCTCACCATTGTCCCTCACATAGATCATGAGATATTCATAATGACATGTTTCAGAAATGATTTGAAAAATGAGCATTTATATCTGCTGATGTGCCAACTTTACAAAATATATTTCCTGAAAAAGACCACACCCAATAGCTACTCCCCAAATGATGTCACTTTAATGATACCATTCTTAGAGCCAATGCTTTTCCCAATCACTCACCAAATTGGAATTTGTAGTTTTTTTTATATATGAACCCACTTTGTATCCCATGAGCCAATATAATTGTATTTAGGCTTGTAGTCACGGCCAATATTTTATTATAATGGCTTGGTACAAGTCCAATATTTTATTATAATGGCTTTGTACAAGTCTGCTGCTATTCCATTTATACCAGCAGTACACCACACAGATCAGTACACCACACAGATCTGATAAAAGGCAGCTATATACATGCTGAGGTCTACCTCCTGTTCTGTGGTTTTCTACCTTCAGCAGTGTGCAAAGTATTAATGGAAAGGAGGAAAGATATGAAAGAGAGAACAAAACTTAAGATTGCAATTAATAATTGTAATCTTAAGTTTTCTGAACCGAATTTCTAATATAATTGTCCTTTAAAGCCAGCCGAATTTATAAAAAGCTGAAACAGAAAATGTGTTGTTTTTTAAACAGAAAAACATTGGTTCTACATTCTAAAAATATAACTAACCATGTGTTAGCTAGTAGCTAGCTAGATGATACAAGTATTAATTTTATAGTTGTTCATTTTCAAGGTTATCATCATAACCAGCAGCATGTTTCTGGGTCCTTGCCAGCTAAGCATTCGATTTCAAGGATTCTGTAGATTTCAAGGATTCTGTAGATTTCAAGGATTCTGTAGATTTCAAGGATTCTGTAGATTTCAAGGATTCTGTAGATTTCAAGGATTCTGTAGATTTCAAGGATTCTGTAGATTTCAAGGATTCTGTAAATTCGTCACTGATAAAGAGAAGCTGTCATTGAGGAGGAAGTTGAATGCTAGAAACTGTTAGGTACACATCCAGAGTGCCTCTTCCAATTGGATATAACCATTTCTCTCATTTATGGAATATTTACATCATGAATTTAACAAAACAGATTCACACAAACAATAATTCGCTCATTGTGTGAACACAGCATCAAACTATGCTGTAACTACAAATCAGTCTGTCTACATTTGATGTCAGGTTATTCATAAAGAAAAATGCAGACAATCAAACAATTGAAAAAATCATTGTGCTCCAGATGAGTACATTGAGAAAATATTATAACATGACTTCAATAATATCTTGGTTATGAAATTTGTCACTGCCCCCACCAAAGATCATACACAGAAGCCATAAAGCACATGGGTTTAGAAATTAAACATAACTAAGCACTAGGATAAAGGGTCAAGGAAAAAACATACATCATATTTTTAAAAGGTTTATCTTTAGCTAAAAACTCTCCAGGTGATCATGGATCTATTTAGTCTGACTGGAAACATAATTTCAATCTATTTAATGCAAGGAATACTTTGGTTTTCACAAGTAAATTGAATTGGAACACTCTCGATAGGTTCATTACAGATGATTAATAAGAGGAAGAAATCTATAGTATTAGAAACAAGAGATCTTAAAACTATGTATATCATAATTATTGCAAGTGCATGTGAACACAGTTCCATCACATAGAATTACAAACAGATGAGCAGTAACATACATTTATAATGTATATACACAAGATATAAATGCCATTTAGTACAAATTGTACTTAATAGCAACATGTATTACAACTAACCTCTTTTTCTGAAGCACTCATTGATTTCCATCCATCATCCCTCCTTTTGGAGAAAACGAAAGTCTATTAAGGAAAGAAAAAATAGACTTGCAAAGAAGAGCAGCACAATTTATGACAATTTATCATGGAATCTCCCCCTTCATTATGAGACAAAATATTACCAAAAAAATGGCACTTCCACTAAGCCCTTGGGTATGGTCTGGATCACACTTGGCCACACCTCTTCCTGTGGTTATGTCCTTATATTTTGAAACATCAGGTATGTCTAGAAGAGTTTGGTCAGGTGGTCCAAGGATACTTTACCAACAAAATTCTTCGTTTTCTTTTAGAATTTCACAATTTCTAATCCATCATCTTTCTTTTCTTGTGTGTTTGTATGTATGTTTGTTTTTTTTTGTGTGGTGGAGTAGATATACACCCCAACAGCTGAAACGAGAGTAAGGTCAGTTTTAATGGCATGTGTTTCCTGACATTATAATTCACTAACCAATTCCCTTCACCCACCCCCTCTTTTTTGCCTCCTCTTTTGTCCTTTTTTCCCCCCTTATCTGTTGTTGATCCCCAAGGCCAAGAGAACCCTGACAACATGTATGTAGTATACTCAGAAAAATGTGAGGTTACTGAGTAGACTCTTACCTAATTTGTGTTTCTAAATTGTATCATGTTTGTTTGATAATACAGATTAATGTCAATGATTGTATTGTTAGTGTGACTAAGTAGGTACGTGTCAGCAGGGGTTTATCTAAGGGGGGGGGGGGAGATTCTTCCCCCCTTCAGAGCTGTCTCCCCCCCCACCTTCAGATCTGCAGTAAAATAAATCATGAATTATCTAATGTAATGTGCTAGAGTGGCTTGTGACCGTAAAGAATAATTAGTTAAACATAGATAGAAAATATTCAATTTACATGTTATTGGTCATACAATAAGTCTCCTACAACTATCAATGATGAGCCAGTCTGCCAGCAGGACAGGTAATGCTACATGGCCCACTGAACTTTTCACCTTCATAACAAAATGTGCCAGCACAGATAAACATCCTAGAACTGACATAGTCTGTGATAGTTCCTCAGTATGCCTAAAATCATATTTTGGTTTGTAAGTAAGTTTGTATGTGTGGTCTAGGCATAACAGCCAATCCTACTATAACAAAATGAGCGAAACTCTCAGACACCGGAGAGAGTTTTAAGCCATTTTTTTGGGTGCTGCCATCCCCTGGTGGGGAAAATGAAATTCAATTTTAACCTGGAAGACTCTAACATATGATCAATTTTATCCTAAAATTGGTCAATTGGAATCTTCCAGGGGAATTATTCCAACAACAACAAAAAGCCAACAAAGAAGCACAGTCCAATTCCAGGGGGATGTAATGCATTTGGGTTCAAATATAGAACAGGTCTTATTTCCCCTTCTTTGCTCCTCTTCCTTCGTTTCCTTTTATCCTTCAATCTTTCCTTTTTCCCTCCCCCTTTTTTCCTTTCTCCTTTCCCCCTATTTTCCCTTCGTATATGCTAACTTACTTCTTTGTTACTATGCAAATTAATTACACACACAGAAAAAAAAAAACCAATAGAGTTGCAAACTTATAAATCTGATTGTTGGCAATCTATGTTACAGCATTACACCTTGCCTCCAAAAACACTGACCTTTCTGAAAAATCAACAAGAATGCTGGAGCTGTTTTTATTTGAATGCAGTTCTAGGTCTAGAAATTGTATATTGAGTGGCTTCTTTCCCAGCAATAATAAATTGTAAGTGGTCCAAAATTTGAGCAGCTATTTCTTGAAAATGGATCAAGGTACAAGAAAAATAATGGAAGTATGACAAGTATCAAAATCACTAAAATACCATATCAAATATTTTCTCCAAAATTTAGCTAATACATAACATATAGCTGATTTTGTGAATACATGTCAGTATTCCCTCCTCACTCCTTCAAAAAATCCTAGATAAAACCAGGTTATATATTATGTACTGTTGTCATATCATTCAGTCTATCATCATCACTGGTCTGAAAACTTGCAGCCTATTCAAGGGACCCAGATCTGAAGACCAATAATAGTTCAGAGCACAACTTGAAAAAGAAGTTTATCACATATTAGTACACCTATCAACTCAAAACCTGTGATATGAAAAAATGTAAACTGAAAACGTGCCAACCGAAAACTTATAAACTGAAATCTGTTAACAGAAAATCAACAAAATGTAAAACCTGCCTACAATAAACTGAAAAAAATGTAGTGAAAACCTGTAAATTCAAAACTGAAAAGCCATCAACCAACAACTGAAACTACTACTCAAGGTTGCACATCATCTTACAATCAATCATGTCCAACTGAACGCAGCTAGACTTTTACAATGTGATGCTCCCCTCCTTTAAGAGTACTATTCTGATGTGGTAAAGGGTATTTTTCTGCATATGATTCCATTAACCGAAAGCACTCACACAGCAACATGCACAATCCATGTGTTCCATCTGTCTGATGTATTAAATCCCAGGCAGCAACTGGTGTATCTGCTAGTCCATACCCATGATAGTCAAACAGCTGCTTGTCTGGCAAGATGCGAGCAAATCCTCCCGGAGATTTGGTCAAATGAAACCCCCCCCCCTTTTTTTAAAGATGATATGGGCAAACTAAAGAATACTTACCACCTAAAATATATTTTTAAACAAAAGTGGCTCCCCTGGTGGGAAAAAAAGAATTTAAATTTTCCAGACCAAATAAATTTTTTTAATATTCTTTATAATTTGCATGGCCAGCGATTAAGGCGAAGGTCTCACAAGTGGAAACTCTGTAGTTTGAACAGAGGATTGGGTTTCTCTTCCCCACCTTTTTCTCCTTCTTATCTTTTCTTTTTTCCTTACCCCTTTTTTTCATTCTTCTTTCACACTTTTCTCTTCCTTCTCTTTCCTTGTTTCTTTTTTTTTTTCCTTTCTCCCTTTCTTCTCTCACTTAATACGTACATACTTATGTATATATATATATATATATATATATATATATGATACACAGTTGTATATTTCTACCAATGTGGCTTAAGGCCTGCCATACCATTGGACTCAGAGACCTGAAACTTGGCATGCCTATACGACTTGACCTCAGGGGGGGAGGGGGGGGGCATGGGTCGTATTAAAATCACCAGGGCATCTCTATGGTCTCACGATCCGAATAGATTTCTACATGAATGAATGGAAATCTTTCATGCAAGAGAGACCACAAAGCTGTGTTACAAACCTCACTTGAAACATGCATCCAAGAAGGACATCCACACCTCATGTTAAAGTAAGTAAATAGCTCACTTTGTTTATCCCAACTTTGTTCATTGTTAGCACGCAATATAATCACACACGAAAGAATAACCCAAGTGAGTTCCAAAATTATCTGTCACCACCAGCAAGAAAGAGAAAAAAGAGTAAGTGAAAATCTGGGGCTACAACGATTTCCTCATCTGTCAATTGTGGTATCCAGCATCACTGTCCTCAGCTAGAAGCCAATCCATCTTCTCTGCATGCTGAACTTCAAAAAGTGTGTCGATCTCTGGGGTCTCCACTTCCTCCTGCTGAGATGGGTCAGAAATCAACAGCTTATTCCAGCTCTTTGCTACGGTCCCAGGCTCAATTTCACCATAACACTTGGCAAACAAAAGAACTGCATCCTTAATGTTTATTGATTTGAAAATTTTTGCAATATTCATTAGTCCCACATTCTCTTTATCCAACATCCATATCAATAAAACTCTTTTATATAGTCTCTTTAATGTCTGCAACACACCTAGATCCATTGGCTGTATAAGTGAAGTTGTGTTGGGTGGCAGGCACAGATAGGACAAGGCAATCATTTGATATGATACTATTTATTATGCCTAGGACTAGCAGAGCTTTTGGTGGAAGACCAAATTCTTCTAACCCTTTATGATATTTTGACACAAAATGATCGTCAAACCATTTGGTAAAGATAGACGCATCCATTCAGGAATTCTTCTGTGCATAATACTGCACAGGAAGATCACTCCCGTTAATATTTTTGAAGCAGAGTGGGTTGAGGGACTTGTGGATGAAAAAGGGAGTTTGATAGTGGCATTGGCACATGCCATAAGAGTCACTCTATCTTTAGGTGTTTGAAAGTCCTTAGTCTCCATCTCTCTTGTTGAAACAAGCGTTTTTTCTGGCATGTGTTTCCAATATAAGCCTGTTTCATCACAGTTAAATAACTGTAGCAATACTAAAACACTTTTCCCCCATTGTTTTATGCAATCTTTCTTTGAAGTTTCCTACATCTTCATTATCTGCTGAGAGTGACTCTCCTTGTATGGATATACAATGAACCCCATGTCCATCCTTAAATCGCTTCAGTCAACCTGTCCCAGCCTTAAAACAGGCGGAATCCTTTTCATCTGGATAAACAAGAGGAAAGAGCAGCAATGCCTTCACCATCCACAGTAGACCACTAATAGGAGTTGCTATATCTTCAATGATTGTAAAAAAAAGTACAATCATTGAAGATATAGCAAAAAAAATCCTCAGATAGGTTGACATGCATATGCAACTACTAGTTTAAAAAATGAATAAATAAAACTAAAAATAAAATAAGAATAGAATGAAAGGACAAGAAAAAACAAAAAAAAACTTACAATTTTATCTCAGCTGGATAAACCATAGAATAATATATTTATCCAGTTCATTGTAAGCAGCTTCCCAGATAATATTCTACTTCTTGGTACAGTCACCTTCCAAGAATTCAGTCTGGAAGAACTTCTGCATGTCCTTCTTTTCGGATTTTCCCACGTTGTACTCAGCAGCTACACTAGATAAGTTCGTCCAATTACTAATAAATCATATATTTTGAGTTTCTCCTTGATAGTTAAAGCAATTCTCTTTCTCTTCCGGAAAGCCATGCTAACTGAATTCAGCCTGAGAAAAACAGCCCCTCCGCTGTATTTCCAGGTTGTTGTTTAAAAAAATTGTTTTTTGTTATAAACATGTCCATTTAATAAATTGCAGCATTTCTTTTTCTGATATGCTTGCATTGCTGTGGGTGTGGTTTCCAACTGCGTTCAGTTGACCGGTTTGTTTCAACAACTGAAGTTTGGTTAACTAGTTTCCTACAGTAATTAAAAACAACAATACGAATCAATTAGTATCTGCAAGAATGTTTCTTTGTGCATTTTAGGGTCGACTTCCCTGATACGTGAACACCAAAATGGCACATCATCAACTTGTATCACAATTCATACCAATAATACCACACACTTCCCAATATTCCTATACTTAATTCAACCAGCAAAACATCCACACCCTACAAATCATCTACACCCTCTACTTACAGAATTTTTGGTTGGCCTTTGGCATTCGGCAGATATGAACATGTTCATTTCTCTCAATATTTTATATAAGGTGTGGGGGGGGGGGGTTTCTTGTGGGGCATTGCCCATTTATGTAATTTAATCATTTCAAAAATCCTGTGCGATCAGATTATAGTGTGATTTATAAACACAACTTTCTCAAGGAAGTAGTGGCATGATATGTAAACACAATTTTATATAACGGATATACATGAATTAAGGGAAGTTTTTTTTAATGACCCTACACAACTCCCCCCCAAACCTGGCCCTTGAACCTGTGGGCAACCCCTGAAATATTCAGGATTGGTCCAGGAGGTGATGGGTACACACAGACAGACACGTAAATCAAGAATAATAGTAACATTCATATAATATTCGCTAATAAACTTACCGATCGTTCATCACGTGGAAGAAGTGCACATTTTTCTTTTACATACAAGTTATGCCCCGAAATAATGGTAGGCTGGATATGAAATAGAAAAAAAAAATTTTTATTTAAACAGTGTTCGGCACAATCTTGTATAAATGAATAGTGATCAGTTGTGGTAAAACATGTATTCATACCAAGATTCAATGAGGAATTTCTATTCCAACTGTTCAGCCAGGGTGTGCTGAAAATGATTTGTGTCCTTATTTTGAATGTAGAGATCGAAAGGGTCTTCAACCAAGTGAATATGATCAAAAGCAAAAAGTGGAAGAGGATGATAGCATGCATTAATTTTCTCTGTGCTTGGCCAACTAATGAATTGAAAATAACAACAGCAGTGTCCATATACCCTCGGTAAAAAAAAAAGAGCCTCCTATCCTGAAATTACACTCTTGGTGGTTAGTAAGCATAAATGCTTCTATAGGAAAATGTTTGTTCTATTTATTGTACATGTAAATGCTAAATTTGTATCAAATATATTTTATTATATGCAAAATTCCGAGATAGTGAATTTTCCTCCTTCCAATTACAAAAATGACTAAATAAATATTTCAATTAGTATATATAAAAAAAATTTTTTAAACTACACAGTTTTGTGGATCAAATAATTTATTAACCATATCTACTAGTAAGCTTGAATTCTATTGGTATAATCAAATTTGGGCATTAAGTTTATGGTGACTGTATCACCTGTTGAAACAGGAAAGAGAATATTTCATGTTTGTTTAACAGGTAAGTAAGAAAAAAAACAAAACAAACATTTTATGAAAAACAATCACTGAACAACCGTAAAAAAGGGGAAAAATTTACTGAAATCAAGAAATATATCTCTTCCACCCCTCTCCCCCCCCCCAAAAAAAGAGCAATGAGTAATTGTACAATTGGGAGATGGCAAACATAGCAATGCAAGGCCTTGACTAGGGAGAGCTTGGTCAAGCATGCCAAAATGAGTCTCATGTCAGAAGCTATGGACTGCTCTAAAAGACTGGTAGTATAGCAATGGCTCTCAAAGAGTAGTTTCAGTTTACAGAAAGGTTACTGTAAGAGCACGAAAATGTTTGTAATTCCTAAATCACTGGGAGATAGTACATACAAGGAATCTAAAAGTCAAGTTATTGGGAGCATTCTATCTGCCAGATCTGAACCTGGGTGGAAATGCACACTACACATGACATTTGAGTGTTTCATGTAGGAGATTATACAATGTCTAGAACAGACTGTAGCTAAGCACATCATTTTCAACCTAAGCGTACCTTTCTCCTTCTCAAGTGTGGATGAATTCAACCAGGAACTTATAGTACAAGGTTCGTTATATCCTTATCTGAAGGATAAGTGGAGACAGCTTCCTTTGTGTACATGAACTGTAAATTATATTAAAAAGGAAGTACAACAAACCCCCTCCCCTCCCTTAACCTTGGTGTAGCTAAAACCAAAATTTTTGGTTTCTTTTCTTCGGAGATGCCCACAGGAAGGTGTGGTCAGGTGGAACCCTGTCTAAAACCAACCTACATCCAACGTTCATATCTGCCAAGCTTCATTAAAGTAATTCTTTCAGCCATTTGGCATGTTTTTTGCTGGAGTGTGTGTGTGGTGTGTGTGTGTTGTGTGTGTTGTTGTGTATGTGTGTGGTTTGAGTGGTATGGTGTGATGTGGTATGTGTGTACTCTATAGGATTAAACAAGGATTTACTATAATAAACTGTCAAAATGTTCAGTTTCCTCACACAAGAAAAACTTCATAAATGAAATCTAGTTATATCTTGTCCATTGTACCTCCTGTAACCAACACGATACATTGAAGGGATAATATTAAAAACATTACTTATAATATTTATCAGACACACTTTATCAATGACATGCTCATCTGTCTTTCAAAAAAATTCTGGGGAGAACAACAAACTGAGCCAATTCAGAAGACCACTATCACATACTGTGCAAATCAATAGAATCAGTCCAGTCAAATTAGATCAAATCAAGTTAACTTGAGATCATTCAAGTATTGTGCTAAATTATATTGTGAGATGAGTGGTGGCCAAACACAAGAGATTAGTTATTTGAAGATATCTAGCACTCTCACTCCAGCTCCATCATCATGGATAGTTGTACATGTAAACACTGTACACCAATAGTCATTGGCAGGGGGGGGGGGGGGGGGAGTTTATAGAACTCTTAGATTTATTGACAAGAAAGATGCAACACATGGCCACATCGTAAATTACATATATCATATACCTTAATTAGTCCCTTCTTTCGTAGTCTCAATTGCTTCAAATACTTCCTCCTGCTGAACCTATACTGAGATAGAGAAGAAAAATAATTTTCTTGCTTCTCTTTATTTCCTACTTCTTCAAGGAATTTTTTGAGATTTTCTTCATACACCTTCACTTGCTGCCTATAATTTGAAAGATAAACCTAACAAATAAAAATTAACAATATAACATTTTCTCTTGAAATTCTGATTATTTAAAAAAGAAGAAGAATAAATCTAATAAATATATAAAAATCATATTATGTAACAAAAACAGAGTTGATATAGCTATATATATATATATATAAAGTTGGCTTGTCTGTTTGTTCAGGCTTGATTCAATGTACCAAAGTTTTGGTCAAAAATTAACCAAATATGGTGTGGTTATTTAGACAGTTGGCAGAGGTTATTCATCAGACACATTTTTAAAAGTGGTTCCCCTGGTGAGGAAAAAAGAAATTAAGTTGCCATACTAAAAAAAAAATTTTTTTTTTAAATAATTTAAAAAAAAGCCTTAAAACTATGGCTTAGTGGTCAAAGTAGTGGTCTTTCAAGCTGAATGCCCCAGGTTTGAACCCCCAAGACACTAATTATTTTCTTTTTTTTTTTCCCTGTCCCCCCTTTCTCCCAGTTTTTTTCCTTTCATTTTTCTTCTTCTTCCTTCCTAATTTATTTCCTTTTCCTACCTACTTTCTTACTCTTCATTTGACTCAGGTTTAAATTAGGCTCAAATACAAATCTACTGAGTCAAGATAGGTATCAGGAGTAAGAAAATCACATCTTCAGGCTATGGTTTGCTCTTTAAAAAAAAAAAAAAAAAAATTAATTTTGGCAACCAATATTAACCACAAAAGAGGTAGTTAAATTAGCTTTGCTTTTAAGGAGAAAATATTCCCCTATAAACAACATTCCTCTCTAGACAAAAATTAAAAAGAAGCTAGGAATTTATTTTCAAAAAGAAATTAAAAAAAAAAAGTAAATTATTTTGGTTTCTATTTCAAGTTTTCTAAAGTGGACAGGTGGTTACGGGATGGTGGCACAGCACTATTATTCCTTATAAATTAGTGGTTTACAAAATATAAATAGGCAACTAGAATAAAGGATTTTGGATTTGTAGTTCTAATTAACAAAAAGGAAAATGTTCCTGCTTTACTTGACTCACAAAAATTTAGTCTTGATTCTGTCACTAGCAGATTTTTCTTCAAATATATGTCTCAGCTATATCAAGGTGTTGGGCAAACACCATACTTCCAAGCTTCACACATGGGATGCTGTATGTGGAAGCCTCCTACACTGGTAGAGCAGGAGAAGAGTAAGAATCATGCACAGGGTAGGTACTTCTGCTAGTATATATATACATATATATATATATAAATATACATATATACATATATATACATATATATATACATATATATATACATATATATACATATATACACATATATACATATATATACATATATATACATATATATACATATATATACATATATATACATATATATGTATACATATATATACATATATATACATATATATGTATATATATGCATATATATATATATATATATATATATATATATATATATATATATATATATATATATATATATACAGTGTAGTCCACATCATTCAAATTTAATAATCCAAAGAAAAAAATTTGAATTAACAGAAAATTTGAATTATAAGAATTTCTCTTAATTCAAAATCACACCACCAATGGTAAATACTTGAATTATCAGGTTTCATGTTTTCAATGTACCAGGTTACTGCACATGCATTAGGCCATTATGTGTCATTGATTTCTGTACAGGTAAGAAGATACGATCTGCAGCTAATTCAAGATCACTATTACATCATGTAATGTGTATGTTTAGGGAAGTAGGCATGGATCACATACCATTAATTAAGGGCAAGTTCAGGAACTATTTTTGTTAGTATTTATATATCATTTCTTAACAGCATAATCAGTTATGAATCTTTTTGTCAATGAATTATTATGAACTTCTAGCGACTCAGTTTCAAGTTGTTCCAATTGATCATACAGTGGTTTAGTACCATTCTCTGCACAAGAGCATAGCAGGTAAGCTTTCATATCTAAGGAACCAGAATGAGTTTGATGGAAAGTAACAAAGAGAAGAGGGTCACCTGCATCATCATCACTGTCTTCTGCATCTTTGGTGTTCTGCCCTAGGGAGGCTACATTGTCTGCACTTCTCTGCCCAGGGCTGCACTGTAATTGGTTATCACTTCACATATACTTCTGAAAGGTGCAGTCCACATCAATCACCTTCAAATGATGAAACAGACTCACTCTCCACAACCTCTCCAAAATGTGTTGATGGTATAATAAAATCTGCTCTTCTGAAGCAGTTGGCAATTGAAGACTGTGAAAATAAATTCCAAGAATTTCTTGCCATCACTATAAGAGGAATTGAAAAGATTCTAGTCACAGCTGAATACAAAAAATGAAATAGAGGAAAAATTCACATGCTTTTAGTGAGGCAAATTTTTTATATTTCTTGGTGGGTACTTCTTGGTGGGTACTTCTTGGTGGGTACTTCTTGGTGGGTACTTCTTGGTGGGTACTTCTTGGTGGGTACTTCTTGGTGGGTACTTCTTGGTGGGTACTTCTTGGTGGGTACTTCTTGGTGGGTACTTCTTGGTGGGTACTTCTTGGTGGGTACTTCTTGGTGGGTACTTCTTGGTGGGTACTTCTTGGTGGGTATTTCTTGGTGGGGGTATTCCTTAGTGGGATTTTGAGCAGCAATAGGTAGTAGTAAGAAGCAAAAAAGCTCACCTGCTAGTTGCTGGCAAATTAGTGCTTATCTCTGAAGCAGTATAACTCAGCTGAAAATTGAATTGGATAATGGGGTAAAATAATTTCTTTAAAAGATATTTTTCTGGTGGCTGTCCTAAAACTAACACAAGTGGGCATTAAGTGATGGTATAATTTATCTTAAGGAACTTGGCAAAATGACTCTGTAAGTTAGCGATAAGGGGTGGTAATTATTTGGTTTTAAGTACGATAGGCTGATAATTAGTTCATGAGTATAGTTTGTTTGGGCAATTCAATTTTTCAAATTAGGTGATCTTTCCCTCTGAATATGTTGTCTTATTCCTATGTGGGGACCCAAGAAAATTTTGAATAAAACAGAAATTCATGCTAACTAGATTCTAATTATGTGGACTACACTATATATATATATATATATATAAGCTTAGTTGTGTCTATCTGTCATAAAAAAAATTGAATTCCTTTTTTCATCTCATCAGGGGCTGATGGCACCAACAAATTTTGGAGCTATAAACCTTCAGGTTGTGTCTGGTGGAAACCCTTAAATTTTGTTTCCTTTGATCCAAGGTTTTGGCCATTTGCCCTGGACACCCAACATACATACAAACAAGGAACCAAAATATAGATTAGATTACTAAATGTCCATGGCAGTGTATATAAAGGCTTAAGTTAACTGATTTTCTTGGATCATACTCCAATGATAAAATTGAATTATTATGCCTCAATGTCATTCGATTACTTCCACTGTTACCTGTATTTGATATGTTTATCTTCTTCAACAAACTTATTAGGTTATATTTATAGATAGCTAAGCTGTTGATCACTGTTATGTTAATGGCTCAACTAGCTACTTTGGCTGAGTGTGGGGAAAATCCCAATTTTCATTAGCTCGGTGGTAAAATTACTGACAGGGTGCGACTAACCTATTCGCCATCCCCACTCCCTCCCCCTCTGATCTACCACTGCATGCATAATATGATAAACAAATAGTTAACATAGCGCCTGTCAATTCAATCCTCTAATTAAAATGGTGCATATGTTTTCATGAAGCAGAAGATAAAGTCTATGCTATGCTACTCCTCACATGTAGTGATGAAATTAGACATGATTTCAATATAAAATCATTCTCATTTATAGGTTGACGCTACCACTGCAAGTTTGAACACAGGTTGTTAATTAAAATGAATGCATATGATTGAAATATTTAGTGACAGTATTTACCTATCATAAAACAACAAACCTCTTTATCTTTTGATGACATTGCATTCCATACTTCCCCAAGTTTTATACAAGCTTTTTTTGTACAGTTGATGGATGAATTATACTCTTTGAACTTTTCCACATAGAAAACCATGTAAGGATTCCTGACAGATGCAACACAAAAAAAAAAACCCAATAACAACAAACAATGTAATAATGCATAATAATACTATAAATTGAAGTTATTTGATGCATTTAGAAATACTACTGATGTTAAAACCAACAGTGCACACATCCTCAAATTAGTAACACATTATGTGACAAAGAATGCTTTTTTTTACTATCACAAATTAGCTATTATATATATATATATATATATATATATATATACACACACACGTTATGTATATACAGTGGTATGCCTGTCATTGCCCGGGCCAATGTCAACAAAAAGCATGATTAATGCCACTCAAAACACCATTTCTAGACCTTGAGGTTCGTTCAAATAACAACTCATAAATAGACATGCAACCGGGTAGCCTGTTGGTTGTTTTTCTTGAAAGATCAGAATGTTTTGGAATCAATAAGTAATGCTGAAAGGTACATTGCCAACAATCTGTGGAAATTCCGCTTTTTTTTTAAAAAAAGAAAGGTCAAAATGTTTTGAAGAAATCAGATTCATAAGTTTACATTATGTTTGAGTGTATACTTGGGAATCTGAACACTAAAAAAATTTTCCTATGAAGAGTTAACCTGGACAATATTGGTCAAATAGTGCTAGAAAAAAATCAAAGGTGCCAAAAACTAAGGTAGCTGATTAAATGACAGACATTTGGTTTTGTCTAAAGACTTTGGTTGAACTACCAAATTCAGTGCATGGTGTCAAATTAATTTTTTGGTACAAACATGTTTCAAAAAGTAAATCTGGCACCAAAAGTGCCTAACTGACAATACTGGGTAGTGGGTCTGGTTCAAAAGTGTGGTCCCTACCTGTACAACTATTTTCTGTATTCCAAATTATCTAATGTTCCCTTTTACCCTCAAAATTATATTCAGCAAAACATTAATTTCAAATTATTTTCTGAAAAACTCTATTTTCAAATTATTTGTCATAAAACCTCAATTTTCCCCCTAAAAATTTATTTACTTTAACAGTTGGTAATTTTTGGCAATTTTCAAGGAAAATTCAGCCATTTAAAGTTCTCAAAATCAGGGAACACTGCTTTATTGTTGTGAACGAACACTGTGAGAGAACAGAGCAACATTTCCACCCAATATTGTTACAGTTAGCCAGTTACTATAATTGCTATATATTTCAAGTAGTTGTCACAAGGAGCACTGCTATTTTTGTTCCAATATATTTAGTTTATGGATCATTGTAAGAATGTGTAACAGTCTGAAATATATTTTTATGCTTTTATTTTATCAGATACAATTGTAATCTAACATACACATTGTATGTAGGCAATGGATACTCAACTGGTACTGCCTTCTGTATATCATGATTTAAACAGTCAGTGAAGTGGTAGGCTAAATTGTTACCAACTGGCTGTTTTCTCTAAAATTACTATTTAGTTCTCTTAAAAAATTATGCTTGATGGTAATTGTCTCCCTGCTAATGGAAGGTAACCTTGCTAAACAAATGCATTCATCAAACATGTACTATTGGAAATATTAAATAAATAAAATATAACTAAATTAATGGGGGGTAAATACTAGAAAGTAGAATCTGGATAGATCACTTTGAAGATAGTGACTACTGCTAGGACTAGCTATCATGCACCCCAGGGGTACCTGGGCAGGCTAGGGACAGATTTGAAGCAATAGTACTTTAAATATAGTTCTAGCATACCCTAGTATCCTAGGGATACTAGACTATACTAGAACTTTTTTTTTTAAAGAGGAGGGGTGGGGGGGGGGGGGGGGGGAAAGAAAGGGAAAAAGAAAAAAAGGAAGAAAAAAATAATCATGGAGAATTGAACCTCTGATCTTGACCTTGAGAAACCTGTGCCTTAACTATTCATGATTTTTGTAGGCCCGTTTTTTGCATGGAGTATTTGAATTTTTTCTCCCCCCCCCCTCCCCTATCAGGGGTGCCACTTTCGGACCAAATTTTTGGCCTATTATGTCGGCAAGGTTTATCTACAAATATTTTTTAAATTTCATTCAAATTGATCCAAATGATGAGAGAATTAGGAACAGACAGAGGAACAGACAGAGGAACAGACAGAGGAACAGACAGACGAACAGACAGACGAACAGACAGACGAACAGACAGACGAACAGACAGACGAACAGACAGACGAACAGACAGACGAACAGACAGACGAACAGACAGACGAACAGACAGACGAACAGACAGACGAACAGACAGACGAACAGACAGACGAACAGACAGACGAACAGACAGGAAATTCCTGAAATTCTCCCTAGTATGTCAACCTTCAATTGTGTGTTGGGAATAAATTTAAGGCACCACCCTTTTCCCTGCTGTTTAAGACATGGTTTATGGAGACCAGTACCGGTTGGGTATCCACTACCTTATATACACAAATGTTTAGCTTAAATGATATTGTGTTCATCATCAAATATGGAAGTTTTTATTTCAAATTTTCAAGTAAATGATGTTGTTGTTTTTCACTTTAAGACAAGTTTGTGCGAAGAGAAATTGAAGAATGTGACAGTGACCACATAAAAGAGCAGTTGAAAAAGAAACAACCCCCCCCCCCCCCCCCAAAAAAAAAAAAAACAAGTAAAAATATGTAATAAATATTTCAAGGCATGGAAAAAGAAAAAAGCATCAGGCAGCTAACCGCCACTCTGGCTATGACTTAGCACCAAAGAGGATAAGGCAGTAAAGGAAGCAAGTGAAGTACTAGAGCCCAAGAAGTTAGTGGACAAAGAGGCTGGTGTCAAGGAGACTGATGATATGGACCCAGTGTTTGACGCGGACAAGGTGGACGAGGAATACTTGTAGATGACCCAACACCTTGAACAAAGGAGTATTCTAAGTGGCCCCACTCAGTTAGTTGACAGCCTGAGAGTTGATGTGAGCCAGGTGTGGAGGCACATGTTTCTGACCCTGAGGCACATTGACCCTGAGGCACATGTTTCTGACCCTGATAGGACAGCAAGGTTCCTTGCCTGTGATGGCACTTTGAAGGTCTTCCAGGCAGTTGTAATTAAGTCTATCTGAGATTACCAAGGAGACCATAACAAGGGATGTGAAAATGGATATTTGTTGATGGAAGAGTTACTGCCATTTGTGACAGAATCCCTGTTCAGCTGCTTCGCCAGCAACCTTGCTAAGGATACCATGTCTGAAATCCACAAGAAGTCCAAAAAGACAGGCAGGGAAGCCATCAAAGAGGAGAAAAGACAGGGAGGGAGACCAGGAAAAAGCAGAAGCTACAGAATGATGAAGAGCAGCACTCCTCACGAATACACAGACAAAATAAGTAGAATAATATGATTGTACAATAAACTGTGTTTGATGTTTCATTTGTTAGAGCCACCTGGACTCCACCCAGGGACTCTGCCTCTGCCTCAGCCTGGGCAGCCTATGGAAGGAGAATTGAATAAGAAGGATGTTAATCAAGAAATAGAATTGAATAAGAAGGATGTTAATCAAGAAGTAGAATTGAATAAAAAGGATGATAATAATAAAGTTAAGATAGCTAATTGTGGGATTGAGATTTGTGGGCTTCCAGCACAGAAAGTTGATTATGACAACGTAGGTTGACAGGGGGCCAAAGAAGTACTTACAACTAACAATAAGAACCCTCTCAAGGAACAAGTAGCTAGCCGGGGCAGAGGCGCCTGGGCAGTGGCCCGAATGGCCTGATCTCGAGAACCTATAAAAGAACACAACTAGCTATCATTAATTAGTCTCCATGTTATAAGTATTTGAAAGTGTCATAGTGTATATTGAAAACATCATAGTTGGTTGCTGGTACAGAAAGTCTCTAGCCAGTATTTGATACTATCTATTTGAAGGGAGACTTAGGGAGAGTGGACCTGCCGTTGGTTAATTATAACAATGGTCAGGTAGCCTTAGTTGATACTATTAGAATGGGTGATCAATTAGGGAGTGGGGCAGCTAACCTAGCTTGCAGAGTAATATTAGATTAAGTAGGAGTAGCGACGCTCACATCATTCCATCACAGTCAGCACTGTTGAATGATTTTAGGATAAATAATCTAGCAGAGTGAAGCCCCAATATCTAGGGATGCTACATTTAAGTATGTGGAAATTATATTGATAAAAACAAGAAGAAAAAGAAATTACAAAAATAATAAAATTTTTTTGCCTGATTACATTTTTCAGCCCCATACGACAAAGCCCATTTGGGCAGTGTTGAGTCAATTAGTTCTAGTTGTCTATACCTGTGTTTACCAATAAGTACTTCCACTTTATGGAAACCCAAAAGTTTTAAATCTTACCACAACTTGAACCTCATGTGAAGTGTTCTAAACTATTATTTTACCTGGTTTTAAAAAACTATGTTTTAATAAACATTATAGTAACTATTTGTCACAGGTCTTAGTGCGGGACCGCTCTGTTTCCTTCCATCTTTTCTTCTCCCCCCTCCTTTTCCCTTTCTTATTTTTCCCAAATTTTTTTCCCCAAAGTGGCACCCCTGTTGGGGGGGGGGGGGGGGGGGGGGGAAGAGGGGGAAAATAATAAATAAATAAATTATCCATACAAAAAAATCAATAAAAACAATGGCCCAATGGTTACGGCACTGGTCTACTATCGGGAAATGCTGGGTCCAGAATCAAGATCTGGGCTACTCTTTTTTCATTTTTTCTTTTCTTCTTCCCACCCCCACCCCTCTTTCTAACTTTTCTTCCCCCCCCCCCCCCTCCCCTTTTCTCAAAGCCATGGAGTATGCAGTTTTTCTTCCTTGGTATCTAACTGTTGGTAATCAAACATTGCTGACGTCTACTTAATTATATCATATAGAATTGATTTGATTTCACAGACTAAATTGTGCTTAGAAGATTTCATTAATTTGTCACACTAAATGAGCGGTGGCCACTGAATATTGGTTCAATTTCAAATAATTTGCAGTGGTGACAAATCCTTGATATTTGCAAGACCACTCCTTGGTATCATGTGTGAGTGGCTACAGTGCAAGTGTGATTAAATTGTGGATGTGGCTAGTATGGGTGTATGACTCAGTGTGGGGTGTGGCTATAGTGTGGGGAGTGACCACAATGTTTGGAGTGTGGTTAGGCCAGATAAGTATTGACCATGCAAAAACAAAAACAAAAAAAAACAGAAACAGAAACAAAAAACAAAAACAAAAGAAAATATCCAGCAATAGATATCAGTAGTAGTGCAGAATTGTACACTTTCATAATTTTCTTCCATAAACACTGAAAACTGGCAGGAAGCAATATTGTCTTATGGAACGCTCAATGCCTATATGGTGCTTGCCTCACTCTCTCTCTCTCTCTTAGTTACTCTCCTTAATTATTAACCTATCTACCACATAATTACTTACATTGGTTTTTTGGGAGGCAACCACTCAACTTGGAGAGTAGGACGTTTGATATATGTCTGTGGAGACATAGACAATGGTCTCACTCCGTGACAGTATAAACTTGAAATAGATTTCCAACCAGTTGAGAGAGATAGGCTCCTAAGCTCCCTTGGAGCCATAACCAATGACGACTTTCCACATAACCCAAATGAAATCACCCCTGCCATGCCAGTACCTTGGTACCTCAGGTAGGAATTCCCAGGATGGATTTCAAATTACAGCAACAACAAGAACACAGCAAACTGGAATCACCAACACTAGTACACGTGGCCTGGTCGTCAAAACCTTCCCCTCAGTTTCTGCTAGCCATGACCTTTACCAAATCCTTACGCACAAATTAGGTAAAGTATAAAGTTATACGGACCAGCTTCCCACTCCTTCATTAATGCTTGCCTGGGAGGGGGGGGGGGGGGGGTGTTGTTTGTTGTTTTTTTGGGTTTTTTTTTGGTTTTATTTTTTTAGCCATTAACTCGGTGAGAAAGATGGATTTTATGTTCAAAATTGAACCAAGTTTGTTAAGTTGATTCTATTTTGAAATTTAGACTAAATTTATAGGCAAGTTGGTTCTGTTTGTAAATAAAATTAATAATGTTAAGAAGTTGAGCTTAATTAGTGGATTCATTCTAGGTTAAAAATCAAATTGTATATGTAAAGCAATGGAACTAAGTTGGATTCCCTTTTAAATTAAAATGTTAGGTAGTGGAACTAAGTTAGTAGATTGGGTCTATTAAATAGTATTAAGCAGTGGAACTGAGTTAAGTAAGTTGATTCTGTGTTGAAATGAAAGAGTTAATTGTAATGCAGGAAAATTAATTTAATGCAAAACAAATAAATTAACCACATGGGAAAAAGAGTAATAAATTGAATAGTGTAAAGCAAGCATTATTATGCAGGATCACTGCAGTTTACATTCTGTAGTTGTCCAAAGGTATGTTGGCTTGCTGCTATAAATATGTCAGTGTGTATCCATGGACTGTTTCAGCCACACTTTTGTAACACAAGGTGTGGTGTGTTTAAAACATTTAAACCAAAATAATTCATCTGATGGATCTATATATTTGGTGACCCAGAGGATGCCAACCTTTTGGGGCCTCCTATAGGAGGTTTACAATAGATTGATGCATATTTAATAAAGAAGACAGAGCTGCTACTTTGATGGGTGATAGATTAGAACATTAGCAATCCTATGATGCTATCACTTAGCTGTGTCACTCTTTTTCAATCCTAAGCTGATGCACATTCTTCATTCAGCTCCCTGTTTATCTTCTAGTCATCTTCCATCTTATAATCTACTCCTCAAGTCCACCCTCATCAATATTACCAACATAGATTTTCAGAACAATGTCTACCCAGGGCTTCAGGCCACACTCCCAGTGAACCATGGGGGAATTGGAATCAGAAGTGTGGTTAATCTTATTCCCTTTGCCTTTTGGCTTCAGCTGATGGATCAGCCACTCTTATTCATTGTATCCTGCCACTTCGGTTTGGTGAAGTTCAGTACCTTGCAATTAGTATTGTCTTCTCATTCTGGGGTAATGACCAAAGTCAGTCTCCTCCGCAGCTGCCCTTCTCCCAGTGCAGAAGTCATGGGACATCCCTTGTATTCTTGCTAGGGCTGCGTCTCTTTTACAGAATGTTAGTGACCCTAAGACCAAAGCTCATCTTTTGGCAGTGTCTACTCATGAGTCAGGTGCTCCGTTCAATGCCCTACCGATATCTTCTTTAGGTCTCCGAATGAATGATGAGACAGTAAGAATTGCAATTGGTCTTCACCTTGGAGCTCCCCTATGCCAGCCACATTCTTGCAGTCACTGTGGTGTAAATGTTAATCATTTTGGTACACATGGGTTGAGCTGCAGGAAGAGTCAGGCAAGACATTATCAGCATAGTTCGATAAATGACATCATTCACCAGTCATTATCTTCCATCAGTGTCCCTACCAGGTTGGAACCTCTAGGTTTATTTCAATCACATGGAAAGAGACCTGATGGTATGTCCATCATTTCTAGGTCCAGTGAAAGGCTTTTAGTCTGGGATGCAACTTGTAGTGATACTTTTGCTTACTCCAACCTTTCTGCAGCTGTCACTGAGGCTGGTGCAGTTGCACTCCAGACAGAGAAGTTGAAAAATAATAAGTACTCCACCTGGACTCTGTATACATATTTGTACCTGTAGCTGTGGAGATAGGCCCATACAATGGGTTGATTTTTTTAAATTTTTTTTAAGGAATTGAGTCACCAATGAGATCAGAGACTTTGGATGAAAATTCTCACCAATATTTAGCACAAAAATTTTCTGTGGCAGTCCAAGGGAGCGCAGCTTCAGCTGTGGGATCTTTGCCTTGGGGTTCCAAGATGGATGATGAGGAAATCTGAAAACGTTTTTACTCATATTATTATTTGTTTAACTATTCTTATATATACAGTATGTATGATTGATCTGTATATAGATCACATATTGAAGAAAATTATTACAGAAAAACGAATAAACAAAAAAAAAAAATCTGAATTGTAATCAAGTGTTGCTAGTGTTATACAGGAAATTTTTTCAGTGGATCAAAATCATTTCTCCAAACCTGGATGACCTTACCGTGACATGGGAATACCCCATGACAAAAGCAGTACAGGAAGCAGACTGCAGTGTAAGAACAGTAATTGATGTGCACCAGTAGTTAAGAGAAATTTGCTTACAGTCCACCCACTATGCAACACCACAATTAAACTGGGTGGACTAAATGTGGTGGCTCAAATTAATGAATCCCAGATTGTGCACAAACCAAAGGTATAACAACAATCATTTTTTATTGTGGTTTTAGATGGATAAGTGTAATTAAGAAATATAACAGAGGAGGGTATGTAGGTACTTCTTATACACCTTCTTTGGGTTGGGTGGGTGCATTCTTTTGGATAAATCACAATTTCTATAATTCATAATTTATAGATTATAGTTATAACACAATTTCAATTAATTATTTCTATGCTTCATAGAAATTGTCCAGAATAGAGATGCTGCAACCTTGTTCTCAATAATCCAGGCCTGGTTTGAAAATGGCGCATACTTGGCCTGAGCATAAATTTTTACCCAAATGACAACCCTGGTGGCAAAAAAAAGAAGAATTGTTTCCATATCCTTTAAAAAATAAATAAATAAATAAAATAAATAAAAAATTAAAAAAATAAAAAAATTTTTAAAAATAATAATAATAAAAAATAAGTAAAAAAAACTTTAGCCAAGTGGTACAGCACAAATCTTCCAAATATAAACTCCCAGGTTCAAATTCAGGACTGGTTTGATGTCTCTTTCTTTCTTTCTTTATCTTTTAGTGGTGTAGGATGTAACTAACCTGAAGAGCAGGTTTCCTTGATATGGTGATTTGGTGTTTGTTTGTTCTTTGGTTTTGTTTTGCTCATTTTTTTTTACTATTAGTCCAACATGCCAAGAGAAAAAGGCTTAGCCAGGTGGGACCAAGCATCCAGAGGTAGGTGTTGATGAATTATGCTGGCATAATTTTGGGGGAAATAGGTACTTCTAAGAAGCGAGAATAATGCTGGGAAAAAAGTAGAGTTTCAGAAAAAATAGGTCGATTTTCAGGAAAAGTAGGTAGATCTTCAGGAACTAAATTAGTAAATGACCTTTTAGATTATACATTAGAATCATTGATTGCATCACTGTAACAGCTCATCCACACCTCTCAAGTCTTACTAATTAAAATTGTGAAATACTTATCGTTAAAGTTTCGAATATTGAATGACTATGCTATTCTTTTTTTCTTTATGTTGTAACTATTGTGTTTGTTAGTGAGCATAATTAAGAATGATAGGTGTATTGAAAAGAAAAATAGGTAGAAAAAAGGGGGGAAACGTGAATATTAGGAACATAAATGAAAAAGAAAAGTAGGCAAAAATTCGAGCATAATCTGTAAAGGCCTACCCAGAGGGTTGATGTGTGTGTTGCCAAGTTTTAGGTCTCTGAATCTAAGGCTTAGTCCAAATAACATTTTAGTGGAATTTAGCCTCACACCCCACAGAAAGTGGTGTGGCTTGGATGGCCCAAAGTTTTTGGGTTGAAAACTGACTCAGTGAACGACGTGTCTACTTGGCATTTCTGTAACACAAGGTATTGTGTATAAAAGAAAACTTCGACCAAAATTAATATATTTGATGGATCTATTTAGGGATGCCCTAAGTGCAAGACAACCACATCAATCCAAATCGGTAGTTAACACGATTTAAAAAGGATACACCAAAAAACTCTGCATTGCCATCAAGTGTTGCTTGTGCTCCTCAAGAGCGTTTTCATTTGGTTTGGTGATATGTGGATGCACATAAACATGCATATAAACTATTTTTAGCCCTGTGTGTGTGTGTGTGTGTGTGTGTGTGTGTGTGTGTGTGTGTGTGTGTGTGTGTGTGTGTGTGTGTGTGTGTGTGTGTTGCCAAGTTTAGGTCTCTAGATCAAAGTATTTGTCTGAAGCATACAACTTTTGGCATTTTTAGCCTCACATACCCACAGGAAGAGGTGTGACCAGGTGACACAAAGCTTTTTTTTGTGGCTAAAACCTATCCTTGATGTAAGATGTGTCTACAATAAAGAGCAGGTATCATTTAGTACGATGGTCTGGCATAAAGTAGATACACATACAAACATATGTATATACACAAATTATTTTTTGATTGACACACCACACATGGTGAATACAAAAGCTTTTTGTACACAGTTTATAATGCTCTAAAAAAATTTAGGGAGGAGGCTGGGAATGACACGAGGAGGTAAATTTCCCCCACCCCCTCCCACTATATGTACCCCAGTTCTACACAGTTTGCCACACGCAATACCAAACAAAAACATTAAAGAAGCATTCATACCATGTGAATTCAAGTGCAATGTAAACTACATCAAATACATAGTTGTGATCAAAGGAGGTAGAACAGCGATGAAAAACAAGACCAATTCAACCACTATGCTTATCACTCCAAAAAAGTTCCACTGCATTAGCACATTACATCAAAAGAAAATAATAAAATCACTTGTTCATAGCAAGAGCCAAAAGCCGCTTATGTTCTTGAAGATATTAGATCATTTCATTCATTCCTTCCTCGAATTCCTTTGTGGATAGGAAAAAAAATTTGAACAAGAAAATAAATGTATACACCACGTTAATCACATTCAATAAATACTACAAGAATAGTTTCACAAACCTGTGGGTTTTCAAACTTGTACCTCTTTTCATATTCCATGTCCTGTAATCATAAAATTATGATTTGTGATTAGTGATTAGTGATTGCTGTAAATATAACCACCATAAAAATGTTTAAAAAAACATGCTAAAGTTAGCAGAGCGTATGTGAATGGATTGATTAATACAAATGTTAAATGCAGCAAATATGGCATCTCCACATGCATTATAAGCTTCGAAATAATAATAATTAATAATAATAATTAGCCAAGATCCACCTCCCAAAGGTAGGATCTCACTCACAAATTCACAAGATAGTCATGCTATGTCACAGATTGTCATACAGACAGACCATCAACAAATTTTAAGCATGTCAAAAAGATAGATACAGTTTATGAACCATCATCATTGTTAGCATTGTGTAATCTGCTATTGCCCACCTTTAAGAAGTAGGCAGTGAAAGTAAATATAGGCAAGTCACACTAGATTTCACTTTGATTGTGGTAACAAAATTAAACCAGCAGCCTATCCAAATTATATGGGAATGGAATGTATATTTATTTGCAGTCCATTTAGTGACCACAGTGCTCTTTCTTTACACTGAGCACCTTAGGGTGTTTGCTTGACACTTCAGTGGAAAAGATAAGTTATGTTATTATATAGCTGTGGCATGCACTAACTACATAGCAAAGGTGAACAGTGATGCAATTGGGGGTTGGGTATTTCTGTGTAACCCTTCACACTCATAAAATTGCTCTTCTGTGTATACTTCCTCATGCTTTAAAAGATCTTGAAATGGCTCTTCTGTTCAACCCTTAACAGTGTTGAAACAGCTCTTCTATGCACCCTTCACCATTGTCTTCTTCATAAATCTGTGCTTCTTCTTCTTCATGGTAAGTTATGGATTGCCAACCCTTTACAATTTCACTCACAAAATTGATAAAAAAATATCGGTTTTGGTGGCCTCTAACTTTTGTTTGACACTTTTTTAAATTTTTTTATTTATTTTTTATATATATATATATATATATATATTACAAGACCTTATGCAGGTACAGGATGACGTAGAGAGATGAATGTAATTGGAGTGGTGGTCATGGGATCTCAGGTTTAAGGAAAATGTTTCCCTTGACAGATACATAGGTAAGGATCTAGCAGAAATAATAACACAGATGTAACTCACTCCATACTGGTCGAACTACATAAATAAAAATTGATACAAAAGTTATATGATAATAAAACTAACAATTACATTGAATTGACCTGTTCAAAATAAGTAAACAAGACTAATCCTATGGATACAATTCCATACAACATTAAATCATATACACTAATCAATGGACAAGATCAGAAAATGATTTGTGCATCTCTTAAAGTAGTAGAGGATCATTTAACTTATGATATACATGAGGACAGACTTGTTTCATACACATACATACTTAAACAGGTTAATAAATACTGTGGTTTTTAAATATATAATTTTTTTTTCTCTCGCATATTTTGTGGTGTTAATAATAATAGCAACTCAAATCATGTGAAATAAAGAGTTTGGGGGGGGGGGGGGGAGGGAAGAATTAACAATTAATATTCTGTGTAATGTGGACATAATTAGCTCTCTGCCTAAGTCCACAAAAACCACCACTTTAGAATACACTGGATAATATGGAACCTTACATGTGCCACACACAAGTGCTGAACAACCGAGTAAATGAATGACTATTGTTCTCACCATCCACTTACTGATATCAATCCGTTGATCTTAACAGTGAAATTCTTTTGGAATTCTCTTCTCTCACTTTGAAACTTCTTGAAAGAAGCTAAGTATTCCTTTTGCTTCTCCTCATTTCCTATCTCGTCATCAAGAAATTTACGAAAGTTTTCCATGTACTTTTCCTTTCTGTCATTATACATTGTTCTATAAATCTAATTAAGTGAAATGCAATAGAAAAATATGAACATCTCCAACTCCATCAGCCCACGTGTATATTACAGCTGCCCTACAAGTATTTATAGTGAGGCCATTTAGCCCAGTGTTGCCAGGTACTTGGTACCAAAATGTGCCATACAGAACTCAAAAACAAAAGTGCCAAAGGTTCCAAATCAATATTTATTAGCACAAATAAGTGTCAGATTTATCTTTTTATAAAATAACCTTTATATGTGTGTTTGTTGTTGTTTTTTTGGTTCCGTATGACTACCTTCAGTTGCCACTGAAATCGGGAGGGGGGGGGGGGATTTGGTTCAGAGGACAAGAAAATATCCAGCAAGTGCTCGTAGAGGTTTCAAACCCATGAGAGCTGTGTCCCACACACCATGATGTGTGTTTATCCATCCATACCTATAAATGTCAACTCTCTGTCTGCCTGTCTGATTTTGATCTCCTCCCAGAGTTTTGGTCAGATGGGCCCCTAATTCTTTTTTTGCGCATGATGTTGGCATCCTGACACATTTTCACCACCAAAATTTTTTCTGAAAGTAGCACCCCTGGTAGGAAAAAAAAAATTCCAAAATTTCCATTTAAAAAAAGCCTGAATGATTGCAGTAGAATTATAAGGCAGTATTTCCAAGCTGAAGGTTGGTGGTTCAACTCACCCTACTTTCTTTCTTTTTCTCCTTCCCTCTTCCCCCCCCCCCCCCCCCCCCCATTTCTTTATTCCCTTATATATACCTTTTTCCTTCTATCTTTTTACTTTTATCTTTTTTCCTTCTATCATTTTTCCTTCTATCTTTTTTCCTTCTATCTTTTGGCCTTATATCTTTATTTTATCTATTTTTCCTTTCTATCTTTTTTTCCCTCACTATCTCTTTTTCGTCATTTTTTCCCAATCCATCTTTTTCCTTCTATATTTTTTCCTTCTATCTTTTTTCCCTTTTGTCTTAATTTTCTTCTTATCTTTTTTTTCTTCTCTTATTTTCCTTCTATCTTTTTTTTTCTTTTCCCACCCCCCATTTTTCCTCTTCTTTTTTTTTTCCTTCCTTTTTATATTTTTTCCCTTCTATATTTATTTCTTAAATCTTTTTATTCCTTCTATCTTTTTCCTTTTTTCTTCCCTTTTTTCCCCCTCTTTCTTTCCAGTGGAAAAACAGTCTTTTGATTTCTTTTTTTTCCCCCTTCCTATTTTAATTCCTTCCTTTCCAGTAGAAAGGCAATGGCTTGATTCCCTATTGTGTATGTTTTTCACTCTTTTTTCTCCATTCCCTTCCCCCCCCCCCCCCCCCCCTCCTTTTTCCCTTTTCATCTTTTTTTTCCTCAGGTTTTCAGTTGCCATCTTTTTCTCTCTTTTTTTTAGGTTTTCAATTGATAGATTTTCTGTCGAGATGTTTTCATAGACTTGGCTACTATTCGGTACTACACACTAACTTGCAGCCAATCATGCCTAACCATATACAGGTGACTCCTACAATGTGACGCTCCCTTCTGAATAAAGAGTGCTCCTTAAACAGTGGTAATGGGGCTTATGATCCATGGCTGAAATAACTGAAAGCACTCAGAATGCACTCGGTATAGCAACACACATCATACATGTGTTCCATCTATCCTATACATTAAATGCTGGTCAACAACTAGTATATCTGCTAGTAATCTATATCCATATCTATATATATAACTCATGGTTGTATATGTACCTATCGATGTACCCATGTGGCTAATAGCAAACCTAATACTGAGAAATAACTTAGTTTTTATATTTTGCGAAGAGCAGAAAACACCACTCTGTTCTTCCCTTAAGGCTTTTAATCAGAAATTATAAGTGGGATGAACTTTTTAAAGATTAGATGAACATTGAGACATGATAGTTAATTTTAAGTTGTAAAGAATCACTTTGAAAATGCAGTTCCTCAACTGTATTTGTCTCCATGTGCATGACACCTGACTACGTTGACCAGATGTATTGGGGGCTTGTCATACCCCACACTGCCATGGCTACCTATAATTCCCTGCATTAAGAAATACCTCAACAAATTGCCTCTCATCTGGTATGTTCGAATGAATTTTGGATGTTTACAAATAATCATATATGCACCTTAAATATAGTCTGTAAATCAGTGGTACTCCAATGCGATCTGATCTTATCATTACCCAGGTCTTTCTCATCTCATATACGATGGTCATTTCATTCATGGTCTACAAATAGCAAAGCATCTTGAGATCCAGTGAATTCAATAAAACTTTCTTCTCTAACCTAAAGGTATATTGTATTCCATAGACACTCCTCTTCTTATGAAATATAAAAATCCTTTTTATACACTTGGTTATTGTGTTCAATAAAACCACAATCCATAAATAACTTCATTTAATCAATAAATACCTCTTTCTCAGAACTTGGTAAAAGTCTCCATTTTTCTGCTATCATCGATGTCACATGACTACCAGGCATACTTCTCTCACAGGAAGTCATTCTACTTCTCTCTTTCATCACAAACGTTAGGTAACTATTTCTATGAAAGGAACGGGTAAAAAATGCATAAAAATCTTGACAACTTTTCTCTCCAAAAAAGAATGTTTATGTATCACCTTAATAAGAACATGCCATACAGTGGGTGCATGTGGCCAGGCTGCCAACAACAATGTCACCTGCACACTAAATCCACCACTCAGTCCCCAATTCTAATAATATCCTTTTATACTTCAATATAAGTTTTTTGTTGTTGTTCTTGCATTAAAAACTGCAAATGACTCAAAATATTACGATGGAATCATTTATGGCTTGACAATACAGCCAATAATGAGTCATAGGCATGCACAGAGTACATCAGACCAAGACAGTTAATTAAATGTAATTTTGAAAAGACATCTAATTTGTGTGCTGTTAATTGTGCATTCTAATTAATTGAGTGTAGCTTAGTACGGTGGAGTGAAAATCATGTGTACTGTTAATATACATTAAAGGTTGAGGCCATTCTGACTGATCTCACAACTGAGAGCCCATTCAAAGGAGTCAGCCTGTGAGACCTAAGGGAAACCTCTAATTAACAGAGAAGCCTCTAATTAATGAGAAGCCTCTAATTAACAGAGAATCCTCTAATTAACAGCGAAGCCTCTAATTAACAAAGAAGTCTCCAATTAACACATCTTAAAAAAGAAATGGTACTCTGAGTCCAAACAATATTTCTCCACACTCTCTGTTATGGATGTGAACCACTATAATGCTACACTAGACAGTCAGCAATCAATTGTGTTGCTACAATTTAATAAACATGCAAACTACATGACATGTGCAAGCCAGGCAATACACACCACTATTCACAGCTTTAATTAAAAATTATTTCTTGTCACATCGAATTGTCAAAACTGATAACAAAATGGTTAATGAAACAAGAGATGAAATTAATTTAACATTGTTGTTATTGCAGATTAGTCACTTCCTAACATACATGGAAGTGCTGGTGAGAGTTTCCATTCAGTCATTATGTAGGGGAATGGTCTGATGTTGACAGCATTAATAACTTTGTGTGGTCCATCTGTACTAAACAGGAGAGTGTCGGTTCTCGGTGTTTGTTTAATCCCTAGGATAAACCAAACAGGGGGTCCATAACAACTGCACCTTGGTTAAACTGAGGTAACTGAGACTGGAGAATGTCTTTTGATGAGTCCCGTTCTCCTCCGAACCAACCATACCAGAGCTAGAGGCTGCACAAAATCTCAGCTAATCTTCAACTCATCTGCAGTATAGACCCTTACCTCAGGTATAATCCCAGCAATAAAAAAAAACTGCCAAGAAAATATTAGAAAAACATGACAAATGGCTCTGTTGGACAAGGGAGAAAAATGGCACACAGAAGAGCCACAGAGATGCATGGTAACTTTGCAGCCTTCAAAACAATCCTAGCTATATAACAAATTAAGGTAACATTATCACCCTCTGGAACAACACCAATCCTGCCTTGATGGCCAGAGTACAGAAGCTAGGAGAGTTTCATGCACCTGGACTAAATTCTCACCACTCCCTCACTGGACACAGAGGTACGAGGAATGCTAAGGAGGTGCAGACCACTCAAGGCTCCACAAGTTCATAGAGGTACCAGACAACATCCCTGCCACTGAACTCCCACGCCAGCAGTGGACAATACTAAACCGCCTTAGATCCTGTGTGGGACATTATTGGCTTAATGTCCGCCACATGCCCTAAATGCTTTACAAAGAAATGTTTGCAAAGAAATGGCATGACAAGGCAACAGGTATTTGCTTCTCAAATGGCAAAGTCTCTCTGCATAACATCAGAAAGTATGTCTAATCTCTCAACTCCCTATTTGCTGCTAGTGCCACTTCCAATCCAAGACCACGAAGTATATTCAGCTGTCTTAATGACATCATTTGTTGTCAAGACTTCAAGGGTGGATACATGCCCACATTGAAGGTGCAGGAACAGATGTACAACGAATTAGGCAGGCTACTGACAGTGCAAGAACAGCATCAGCAGAAAGTGGTTTCTGGCCTAAGGCATGGCCTCTAATACTCTCAGCAAGAGATGCTAGATCATCACAGAGGTCAAGTGCCACCCTCAAACATGAGCCATCCCAAGAGTTTGATATAGTATTTTCGAAGATAGGGCTCCTGCCTTGACAACACCAGCGACATTACAATGCTCCTGAAGTTGCTGAAATAGCTGCCATCATTGCCAGGCAGGAACATGGCAGACGAGACACTGCAATCCATCACAAGAGATAAGACTCAAGACAATCGCAGAGACATGCGGAACTGCCAATACTCTCCAAATATCCACTCCTCTACACACACAGTGATGATGACCTCAATTGCACTATTCCTCTTCTTGAGGGAGGTCTGTCTACCGGGTGAGGGACCTATTCCACCAGCGGATCATAGTCAATCATGACTATACCAGGCTGTGATTATGTCAGGCGAGGCAGGCAGCCACCCAAAGGGCGGTGAATTTTGGTTAGTAACATATTGTTGTTTTTTAATTTAAGAAAGTAGCCTTTCAAATATTGGGATCACTTTTCATAGAATTATTTTTGATAACTGTGTTTGACAGTAAATTCAAAGTGCACAAAGGGATAAAACTGATTGGGACAATGGCTGCAGAAGTTGTAAATTCATGAAGAAAACTAATTCTGGAGCTGTCCAGACTTCATCATATGAAAACATGAGCATTATGAAAAACAACAACAAAACAACAATAATAATTTTGTAACAAAATGCTTATTTAACTGCAGTAGTTCTTGATGCTATGATACAAGATTTTCTAACAACTAGTGATTAGAGTAAAGGGTCTTCCATGCCAGACAACCTTCAAACAGCATTTAGGTGTGTGCTTTCCAACATCTTAATTTGGCTAGTTCTAACAGCAAAGTGGAATAATACACATAAAGCAGGAGTCAGTCACATGTCTGTGTGCAAGTTTTCCAGAGCAATTTAACTAGAATATTGAATAACTAAATAGATGTGGCATATGCTAATAGAGTATCAAGAACCTCAGGTTGGCTAAACTATCTATTCCACTTTATACATGCTAGAAGATGGTTCAAAAGTGGATAGGATGGGATGAGGAGGAAACTTTAATGAGTTCATTCTAAATTAACTAACAATATTTTTTTTTGTAATAAAGAAAATTGTGATGTGACTCGAACATGTTTGAAAGGAGCCACAGTTATTTCATTATTTATACAACAAATTTTAAAATATTAAAAACATTAATTTGGTTTACAGTTAAATGGTTGGACCAAGGAAAAAAAGATATTATAAAATTATATCTTTTCTATCATTTTTGGACAAGTTTCTGTAATATTCGTATGCATATATATATATAGAGAGAGAGAGAGAGAGAGAGAGAGAGATGTATTTTTATATATGTATACACATTGCATACACATAAAATCCTAATATATACATACAAGGAAGAAAAAAAATTTTTGTTGAAGATGTTATTACAAATATGGAGAAGTAGAGTCCGAAAAACTTGTTCATGCCAATGAAATTATCTTCTGTACATGCATCCACAATATTGCACAGAGAAAAAAATTGCATAGAAAGAAAAATGTACTCTTAAATATTGGTGATTAGACATAGCTTGCAACAAGTTTAAAGAGTAATAGGAGCCAATATTGGCCCTTATGCATGTGGAAACTATGCAGAGCTGGACATGCCAAATTCATACATCTATGGTAAAAGAAAGCCATGGATGTGCATTTGTGGCACACTCCACTAATCCGATTTAAAGTTACCCACAGAGGTATCCTGCACGGAGGAATAGGACCAGAAAAAGTTGGTTTCTTCAAAAATTGGGTCTGGCATAATGACAAGGATCTAACTCCGACTCTCCAAGGAGCTTCATTCAAAGGCTCCAAAGCACAGCAGCGATAGATGACCCCAGCTGACATGCTAATATGAGCAAAAATTCAACACACACCGTCCAGTTGAAAATGCTGGGCAGCAGACCCTTTACCTCACCAGGGAGACAATTAAACCGACAAAGCTGAATTGATAAGATGTTTGAGCAAGAAATCAAAATGGTTGAGATTTAAGAAGGAAATTCAAGAAGGAGGTTCAAGAAATGTGCAGAAAGAGTTATGAACAACTTTTCCAAGTGGAAAAGTTTTCCAAGCTAGAAATTTAAAATGTTGGAATGGAAATCTAGGCTAGGCTGTGAACCACTAAGCTCATTATTTCTGAACTGTAAGAGTTAGCTAGAATGGAATGAAAAACACTCAAGAGAAAGTGCCGTTATTGAAGATTCCTGCAGAAGCATGGGCTGGTTGGGGAAATTTTCCAGATGTTAACCAAAATCTTAACATTCCAGACTTCAGCTTATGCTTTAACTCATCCACAGAGGTGGAAGAAATTATTGGTTGTGCTCCTGCCTGTTGCACATACCCATCTAACATATACCCATCTAGCATATATCCATCTGATCTTTTTTTAAATTTTATATTCATACAAGAATTTACATTTGAGTGTATGGGTATTCCACTTATTTTTTATCTACTTAAATAGAGTTGTAAATATTCTAATTTTACCTTACATTATATTTAATTTTTAAAATTTTTTATTATTACTGAAAGAATTTTTTAAATTCAATTGCAGGGTTGTAATGTTCCTCTAAATTTTCTTTCTCTTTTTTTTTTTTTTTTTTAACCTTCATCTTCCCACAGCTCCATTAAATTAATCATTTGTTAAGAATTTCAAAGTGACAATATTTCCTGTCTTATCAGAGGATCTGTTTATGACTGTGGAGATGAGAATGAGTACCAAAAAGTCAAAACTGGTTCTTCCTATCAAGCTTCCATTTTCCTCAGAGTCTGACCTCTTCCTTCCCTTTCCCCCCCCCCCCCCCCCCTCCATGACTTGACTAAACTACCTCTTTTTTTACTTTTGCCTGCCATGTCCAGATGAGTCTTATCAAAATCATAGATATATACATATATATCTAGGCCATTGTTACGTTCGCTGTACCTCACGGGGCTATATTCACGGTACCACTGACTATAACGTGAGAATAACTACATGGCTGTATTCACAGTACCTTGAAAATTGTTATATGTAGGTACTTCAGAGGATAATTATGGTGCTACCTTCAGCACCTTGAGAATAATTACAATACTATTATTAAGGAACCTAAAGAATAATAGAGGTGCCATTTTCAAGGGACTTTGCTACTTTCATGGGAGGGGGTCTTTTGTGCATTAAAGTAGCTATCACAATGTCTCTTTTCACGTCAGACTACTGGTTGTGGTATTTATCATCCAATTTCCTTCCTACGTGTGGAAGAATGAAATGAATGAATTTAAAGAAAAACAAAAAAATAATAACTGTCATCCTCAATTCCCCACAATTAAATAACAAATCAATAAATTTTTGAGAATTTTTATGTGCATAACATTTCTTGTCTTTTAATCAGAGAACCTGTGGATGGTTATGTGGGGATGAGATTGGGTGGTACAACCTCTTAATGCAGCTAAAATTCCTTGCCAATGGATGGAAAATGGTTCTTCCAATCACAACCCAACTTCCCTCTGCTACTTCCCTCTGCTACTTCCCTCTGCTACTTCCCTCTGCTACTTCCCTCTACTTCCTTCTGCAACCACCCCCCCCCCCCCCCCCCCCATTCTTCTATGTTCAAAATTACTCATTTGGAAGAGTTATTTTGTTCCTTTCTATACTGTAAACCATTTATTCCAAATAACTACTGTGATTGTGCTTCCAACACATAACCTCATGTTCACTTAAGAAAACCTGGAAGCATGTATTAATTAACCAGATACCAAAATGATTTACTATAATTTTCTACTTCTTATTTTTTTCATTCCTTTCCACATGAATTCTATTGCCCAAAATGAATTCCATTGCACCCTCAAAATTTTGCAATGCAGGGTGGGGTGTTGTTCACGCAGGAATAGGAGACTTGAATGATTATGTCACATACAACTAGCCATGCCTACTTGTGGTATCAGTGAACCACCAGCACCATAGAAAATGTGTTGGCATTGTGACTGGCAATAATGTTTTTTAGAACTTCAACTACAAAATAGCTAGTGCTACAATAGCAATAGAAACTTTATAAATTTTCAGCATCCTAATACAAAATTTCAGAATATTCATAGCTTAGGTCTAGGATAAAATGGTGCTTGAAAGTGAAGAAAGGAAAGTAAATTGAACTAACCTTTCTTTTGTTCACTTTCAAGCACCATTTCATTCTAGATCTAAGCTATGAATATTCTGAAATTTGTATTATAATAGAATTGTGACATAGCCAGGGAGCTTGCCATGAGTCCCATGAACTCATTGGTTGACACTAGTAGCAGTGCTTGTCAGATAGTTACCAGTGATGATGTCTACCCAGAAATAGATGCTAATTGCACTTGCCTAAATTCCTGCTCCCCAAGAGCCAGAAAATCAGAACACAATTATGCTTTTTCTTGTGATTTGATTTTCCTCAAATTCTGAGATTTTTTTCATCGACATTTGTTCCTATAACAATGTCCCAAGTACTATTTAATAAAGTTAACCTGACCTGATCATAATGAGTGTAGTAATAGTTAATCGTGAGTCATCTTTGACGATATTGTCTTATATACATATATATTACATATGAATGAAATTGTTGGTTTTCTCATGGTGATGAGGTACTCATTACAATAACAGGAAAAAAATTTTTTTTAAACATGCATGGACGAGAACATTTTATCATTCCGTTTCTACCCTAAATATTAATTATTATTCACAGGCACTTACAAGATGTTGCACATGTGTAAGTACTTGGAGTCACTGTCATATTGAAAGTTATGGATCAAGGAATTGTGATTCAAGGGAGTGAAGTGAAACTTTCCAATCATATGGTTCTTACTCATCATGAACATGAACTCCTGCTTTTAGATATGTACACTATCCATACAATTCCATTTCGACCTTCCATTCAGCTATGGGACAGATTATTCTTTCAGCTTTCATTGCAACTCATCAACAACTACAAATGATCTGGGGGGTCTGATTATGGGAGTACAAATGGTCCCCACCGGTGATAGAAGGGATACGTTATGGCATAATTGATCGACTTCTTGCCTGTGGCACACATGTCTGGGAACACTTGGAATGGGGAGTAGGTGGGGAGGGGTTGGGGTAGACACATTTACAAGTTTTACTTAAAAAGAATTTTTAAGTAATTGTTTACTGTTCGGAAACACCATATCTTGTTGTTAAAACTATTTGAATAAACTAAGTGATTTTACTGCATGGAAACCATTTGGATTCAACTGTGCTATTACTGTATAGAAACCCAAAAATTGTGTTTTGTATCACCACTTAGCCTTATCTCAAGTGGTGTTGTTTCTCTTTAAATTCTATAGTTCCCTTTCTTTAATCCTGTATTCAACTGAAAGTGTGCACCGAAGGCCAAGAGTATGCAACTTCACAAGGATTTTCAATACAGATGCTCAAACCACAATTTTAATTCATTGCTCTACCCCTAATCAGCTTTTGGTAACCATAACAACTTACTATGGGTGTGGCTATACCGACGCATGTGTGATTGATAATGCTTACCGTGGCACTTCGGACACCACACTCTAAATGTAGGCTGATTGGTCTTGATTAGCTCTTGATAGCCAAAAATAACAACTTTCTGTGGGTGTTGCTATGAAAAATTACACCCTAATCACGTGACAAACTTCCAAAATCACATGCTGAATTCAGGCATTTTTGGTCCAACTGTTTGGCAGTGACGCCTATGCACACATGCATACTTGCAAACCAAAATACATTTAGAACAGACCAGCTGATATAGCCCTTCCTTGCCCTGATCAAAAGGGTAAGAAATAATCGCACATGAATAGAAAAAAAAATGTTAAAATTATAATTTAGACACCTAAATTGCATTTTATTTCATGATCAAATGTTAACTTGGAATCAAAAAATGCTAGAATCAATGCTATCAGTAACTATTCCTGAAGTAACATAGCCCAGCTCAAATTTTTTTTTGAAGTTTGAAACTTAGATTTCATTCCAGATGAGGCAATTAAAGTGTTATTAGTTCGATAAGATTACTAATACCCGGGCTATGTACTAACTATTGTATCGAAAACTCATTTTATTTGTTTGCGCAACATTAATGATTGCATAAGTACACACATTGTTACATATATCGATTGAGGAATTTGGTGGCATGATGCACTGACGAAAGAACATTGAAAAAAATGACATAGTGCAATATTTTTTCCCTCTAAACTATATAGGTGTCTTCCTTTAGGGATAGCCCATTTATGCAGGGTGACCACTCTTAAAATTGTACCCAAAAATTCAGAGGAACAGGGTGCCCCAGGATCATCCCCCCATCCCTACAAGTATTATGTCACGTAGGATGAAACATGTTTATCAAAAAAGGAGAAAATTTTATAAAGTAAGAGTGGGAAAGAAAGGTATCTAAAAGAGAAAGAAAAAAGAAGAAGAATATAATGAAAAGAAGAGGGTAACATGAAAAGGAAAGAGATTGAAAAAAGAAGGAAAGAGAAAAGAATAAAAAGCTCCCCTTGGGAATTGAAACCCCAACCCCCATATCAGTTAGCTACGATAGTAACTTATGAAAGTTACTTATGAAACAGATGTACACACACACACACCTTCATTTTTGTGTATGCACACAGAAACAATTAGAATACATACCTTAACAGAATTTCTGTACTATTACAACTGACTTATTTTCTTTCCAATTTCTTCCACTTACTTAACCCCAAGAAAGAGAAGAGATCAGGCTATCTAACAAAGGTTAGTTTAACATAATAGAGATGAAAGAATTAGTTGACAGTAACGCTAACTACATCTGTCTCTTAGTAGATAGAGTTGTGATTTCAGGTAAAGGTTTGGTAAATGCTTGCTTCGTAGTCTGACCCTTCCCTTCGCTGTATAGGTTTTCATAATTAGAACTTTGCCTGCTAAAGTAGTATACATTTGTGGCATCCTTCATATATCATTGTGGATGGGAGTATGCTCTAACCATTTGGGGGAGTAATCGTATTATCCATGTTCAATTAGTAACTTAAAATATTTTCATTGAATAATTTCAATACCGAGCATTAAAAGAAAGAGATTGGCCATAGGGCATACCACAAAATGATACACAACATGTGAACATATGTGTGCAGTTCAAGTGAGACAATCGTCAGGATAACATGAACAGAGGAATGACATTATGCATAAGGTAAGGTGTGTGTGTAGGTGTACAAGAATTAAAAACCATGTAATTACATAACTCACTCAGAAGTAAAGGTGTAGAGGTAAAGGTGGAGGTGCAGATGTAGAGGTGCAGAAGTGCAGGTGCAGATGTAGAGATGCAGGTGTAGATGTGTAGGTGTAGAAGTGTAGGTTTTGAGTTGCAGAGGTGCAGGTGTAGAGGTGCAGGTGTAGAGGTGCAGGTGTAGAGGTGCAGGTGTAGAGGTGCAGGTGTAGAGGTGCAGGTGTAGAGGTGCAGGTGTAGAGGTGCAGGTGTAGAGGTGCAGATGTAGATGTGCAGGTGTAGAGGTGTAGGTGTAGAAGTGTAGGTTTTGAGTTGCAGAGGTAGAGGTGCAGGTGTAGAGGTGCAGGTGTAGAGGTGCAGGTGTAGAGGTGCAGGTGTAGAGGTGCAGGTGTAGAGGTGCAGGTGTAGAGATGCAGGTGTAGGTGTAGAAGTGCAGGTGCAGAGGTGCAGATGTAGAAGTGCAGGTGTAGGTATAAAGGTGTAGGTGTTGAGTTGCAGGTGTTGAGTTGCAGGTGTAGAGTGCAGGTGTAGAGTGCAGGTGTAGAGTGCAGGTGTAGAGTGCAGGTGTAGAGTGCAGGTGTAGAGTGCAGGTGCAGATGTAGAAGTGCAGGTGTAGGTGTGTAGGTGTTGAGTTGCAGGTGTAGAGGTGCAGGTGTAGAGGTGCAGGTGTAGAGGTGCAGGTGTAGAGTGCAGGTGTAGAGTGCAGGTGAAGAGTGCAGGTGAAGAGTGCAGGTGTAGAGTGCAGGTGTAGAGTGCAGGTGTAGAGTGCAGGTGTAGAATTGCAGTTGTAGAGGTGTAGGTATAGGTGTAGAAGTGCAGGTGCAGAGGTGCAGATATAGAGGTGTAGGTGTATAGGTGTAGGTATTGAGTTGCAGGTGTAGAGGTGCAGGTGTAGAGGTGCAGGTGTAGAGGTGCAGGTGTAGAGGTGCAGGTGTAGAGGTGCAGGTGTAGAGGTGCAGGTGTAGAGGTGCAGGTGTAGAGGTGAAGGTGTAGAGGTGAAGGTGTAGAGGTGAAGATGTAGAGGTGCAGATGTAGAGGTGCAGAGTAGAGGTGCAGGTATAGAGGTGAAGGTGCAGGTGTAGAGGTGCAAGTGTAAGAGTAGAGGTTCAGGCATAGGTGTAGAGGTACAGGTGCAGGTGTAGAGGTGCAGTTGTAGGTGTAGAGATGCAAGTGTAGAGGTGCAGGTGTAGAGGTGCAAGTATAAGAGTAGAGGTTCAGGTGTAGGTGCAGAGGTACAGGTGCAGGTGTAGCGGTGCAGTTGTAGGTGTAGAGGTGCAAGTGTAGAGGTGCAGGTGTAGAGGTGCAAGTGTAGAGGTGCAGGTGTAGAGGTGCAAGTGTAGAGGTGCAAGTGTAGAGGTGCAAGTGTAGAGGTGCAGGTGTAGAGGTGCAAGTGTAGAGGTGCAGGTGTAGAGGTGCAGGTGTAGAGGTGCAAGTGTAGAGGTGCAAGTGTAGAGGTGCAAGTGTAGAGGTTCAGGTGTAGAGGTGCAGGTGTAGAGGTGCAGGTGTAGAGGTGCAGGTGTAGAGGTGCAGGTGTAGAGGTGCAGGTGTAGAGGTGCAGGTGTAGAGGTGCAGGTGTAGAGGTGCAGGTGTAGAGGTGCAGGTGTAGAGGTGCAGGTGTAGAGGTGCAGGTGTAGAGGTGCAGGTGTAGAGGTGCAGGTGTAGAGGTGCAGCTGTAGAGGTTCAGATATACAGGTGCAGGTGTAGAGGTGCAAGTGTAAGTGTAGAGGTGCAGGCATAGGTGTAGAGGTACAGGTGTAGAGGTGCAGTTGTAGGTGTAGAGGTGCAGGTGTTGAAGTGCAGGTGTAAAGGTGCAGGTGTAGAGGTTCAGGTGTAGAGGTTCAGGTGTAGAGGTTCAGGTGTAGAGGTGCAGGTGTAGAGGCGCAGGTGTAGAGGTGCAGGTGTAGAGGTGTAGGTGCAGAGGTGCAGGTGTGGAGGTGCAGGTGTAGAGGTGGAGGTGTAGGTGCAGAGGTGCAGGTGTAGAGGTGTAGGTGTGAGTGAGTGTGTGTGAGTGTGTGTGAGTGAGTGTGTGTGTGTGAGTGTGTGTGAGTGAGTGTGTGTGAGTGTGTGTGAGTATGTGTGAGTGAGTGTGTGAGATGAGTGTGAGTGTGTGTGCATGTGGAAGCACACTTTCATACACCCCTCATATCGTACCATTGTAAAGCCAAAAAACAACAACAACCTGGGCAACACTGGGTATGCCTGCTAGTATGATGTAATATGAAGCAATAATATTAAAATGATTTGATGAAGAAATTAATAATGAAAAAGTCTTCAGGAAGGATTGACAGAGTCCTATGATATCTTATACAAAACAAAAAATAACAACAAAAAATGCAACACAAAAATGAGAGGTGGGGGAGGTTAAGGTGTAGTTGCAGAGGTGCAAGTACAGATGAAGACGTTCAGGTGCAGAAGTTCAGGATCATATACATAGATATAAATACAACATATATTGTAAGATGCATACAAAATACTTAATGCAAACACTCATAATGTTCACATAAGCATATGTATGTAAGTGTACACACATGAATTCACACACTCAAGCACACATACACACAATCCATGGCATGCATGTTCACAAGCATACACACACACACACATACCTGATGCATACACATATGCACACACACATATACATACATCATGCATGTATGTTTGTAAGTATATATGCATGCATTGTGTGTATATGCGTACTAGAATAGTGGAGAGCATGTGTGTGTGTGCATGAATGCATTGTTCACATGTGCACACATATGCAACAGGTACACATATGCATGCATTATACACTTATCATCAAACCATAAGCATGTGTGCACACATGTATACATATATTATTTACTATTTTTTTGGACTACCCCACCAGTTGGTAGTTTACAGGTAACTTAGAAACATTAGCACGTAAGCACCTAACACTTCCTTCTGTGAAGAATATAAAGGGTGGAAAGGCCATTTTTTGGCTTTATGTCTGTTCTGTTCACAAAAGGGGTATGGTCAAGTTCAGTATAAAACCATTCCTGAACAAAGATTACATCTGCCAAGTTTGATCTAAATATTTTCTGCAGTTTGGCCAATCTTTTCCCTAATATATATACACACGCGCACCCAGCCAGTCTGACACACACCTCTAGCTCTATTAAAATAAGATTTAAAATTGACAAACCATACCATGGCTTTCATGGCTTTCATGGCTTTCTATTCTTGGGATACCTGTGTTTACATATTATATTGTGGCTACACACACATTAGGAGCTATATATATATATATATATATATATATATATATATATATATATATATATATATATATATATATATATTAGAAGACCTATGTAACTGACTGACTATGTAACTATGTTCGTCAGTTCTCAAAATCCCTCTGTTAGATTTTGACCAAACTTTTAGGGATGGAGGAGACCCACCCTGAAATGGTTTTAAGCCAGGTGGCATGTCTGAGAAAATACAGAATTTGTCTATCTATCGGTCTATCTGTATGTTTGCACCATCATTCCAGCCAAACCGGTAGGTAGATTTCTCTGAAACTCGGCATGATGATAGGTTTGATCCAACTTAAAACATGGGCTAAAAATTTCGCAAAATGGTTACCATGGTAATGAGAAAAGTCAAAAATGGTATTTTGGCCACTTCTCTCTTAATAATAAATCTTCTCTACCATCCTGACATGGTTTTATGCCAGGTGGCATGTCTGAGAAAATACAGAATCTGTCTGTCCGTCTGTCTGTCTGTCGGTCCATCTGTATGTTTGTACCATCATTCCAGCCAAATTGGTAGGTGGATTTCTCTGAAACTCGGCACGATGATAGGTTTTGACCCAACTTAAAAACATGGGCTAAAAATTTCGCAAAATGGTTACCATGGTAATGAGAAAAAGCCAAAAATGGTATTTTGGCCACTTCTCTCTTAATAATACATCTTCTCCACCATCACCTTTCTTACTGGCAAGACATGTTCAACTACTGAATTTTAGCCTTGGCCAGGCAATGCCGGGTATATGCTGCTAGTATATATATATAGACTATAATCTTTTTCTTTTTTTGTTTGATATCCTCTGATCTTTCATAAAAAATTTTTGCTGATTCTCAAATCGTATTATATGTACTGGGCATGTGCAATGCAAAATTCTCACTTTTTTGGTCTGGCCCAATATTTTAATACCAAGGATTACTAAATGAGTGGTAACTAGATATTGGCTAACTTGTTATTGCTTGTTTCTAATTGGTACACTTGTTTCTGGTGGGAGATTATTGATTCCTGACATTAACAAGGATGCTGGGTGGAGGTCAGATTTAGCACCATTTTTCTGGCTCATTTTTGGTTTCAGTAATTATGTATTCTCTTAACAAGATCTTCCTTTTTGATGAATGACAGCAGTAGTGTACAGTGCAAGTTTCTAGGGAAGCATGAGTTAACAACAGAGACTTCCTATCAAGGAAAAGCATGTCAAAGAACTGAATGTTGTATTTCGCTCTGAATGTTTCTGCTTTTTGCATTAGGACTTAATGATATGTGTAGTTAAAATGAACCCTTTTGTAAGTCTTTTTCCAACTAAACTTTACTCTTTTTTTAATCCAGGGTGGACACCCAAAGAAGCAATGGCCTAAGAAACATTTATCTGTTCCAAGATGTCGTGTATCAGTGGTGAGGAAAATGATCCATGGATAAAGGACGTAAAACTACAGAATAAGAGCACCCCAACTTCTTACAGGATCTGGCTCTTGACCTGAAAAATAATTTCATGTGAGCTCAGTGAAAATAAAAAGAGAGAACAAGGAAACTTAAAGTATTCCAGGATGGAATCCCACAACCCCCACCATCATGCATTCATACTGTTTTACTGACCTTATCAGAGTATTTTCAGAGTGACTGACTGTGCTACCATAGTGTAATTTGTAGGGTAAGTTTACCACTCAAGTGTTGGAAAGTGTAACCAATTACTATAACTTTAATGTTTGTACTACAATGAAGTCAATTAATTGAAATAATAAAGTTGACACACAGGTGAAAACAATCCTGACCTTTGAGGCTGATTGGCCGCCAATGTTGATGACCTTTACCAAATTGAGTAAACAAACCGAAGTTGACTGCTTATTTATAGTTGGTGAAGATGACTAGCAGGTGGAAGGTGGAGGTGACTTTACTTGTGGTCCTGCTAGTACTTCTGGCAATTCAAGGTAAACTAGCTTTGGACAGCTGCATGAACTATATGAAGTGTGGTTGGAGCTGTTCTGTCAGTTTTAACTTTCCTTCCCGTCACAGTAGTTATCTATTCAATACAATTGTGGTTTGGTTAACACATATGACTTGGAGTTCTATGCTCTCAGTTCAGTCACTTCACTTTGTTTTAGGTGTGTGGCTGACTTAACTGAAAGGTGGTGGCAATCTTGCAGTTTAGCGCCCTGGATCAGCACCACAAAAAATGCAGGCACTGTTGAACACCCTGCCTAACTAAGCCCATGGACTAGCATGGGCTAGGGCCAGGGTTGGCTTGGGTTATATGGTATCTTTTAAGGAAGCTCATTCAAGGATAGCCCTAGTTCCTATGTTTGGTATGGAGTGCAAAACTGTAAGATTGCCAAAGTGGTTGGGTCTGCCAATTTTCTTTTATTTATGGAGGCAACCCATTGCCCAACACTGGTCCATTCTTTTTACTTATATCCATTGTGTTAAATCATTGTCATCTCCTTTTTTCTCTTTCTCCCCCCCCCCCCCCCCCCCCCCACTTTTTTTCTTCTTTTTTTTTTGTTTGCATAAAATTTACTGGTATGAAATTTGTCTCATGAAAATATAGTCTCTGATGTCCAGACTCTCAAACACACAAAAACAAGGTAGGAGAGAGAAGAGAGTCTGGTCAAGTTCGATAAAGATGTTCTCACTTACCATGGTTTTCATGCTTGACTAACACACCAACAACAACAAAAAAAGAAAGACGCATTTAATTGGTCACATGACCTATTTGGAGTTAGAGTTCCACTACCGGTTTTATTTCACAATTATTATTATTGCATCAATCTACCATGAAAATCAATTGCAGCAAGTGAGAACAAAACTATCGATAAAACTTGACCACACTCTTCTACCTTGCGTGTGTGCTGTGTCATGTGCTGTGTCATGTGCTGTGTCATGTGCTGTGTCATGTGTTGTGTCATGTTTGTTTAACAAAATTTGGATTTCATTACCTCTAATGAAACCAAGGCTCAGTCTTCACAGGAGAGTGGAGGTGTGTGGATCACAAAGCCTTTCCAGTATTGAGAGAAGGGAATTCAAAAGATGAAAGAACATGCCAACAGTGAATCCCACTTGAGACTAGTTGAAACAGAGCTGGCAGAGAGTGGACGAGGAACAGTTGTGCATCAGCTGCAACGTTTTGTAGATTCCAAGAGATGTGAGAAACATGAAAACCATCAAAAGCAACTGTGGCTGCACTCACTACTCATGCAAAGAGCACATTCTTCGCACCACAAACATCAGCCAGTTAATTGATCTAATGTTTCTTTTGGTGGGAAAGATTAGGAAGAGATTGTTGAAAGGCAGCAAAGAGCATCTTACACTTGAACTGATTGCTATCACTGACTTTGTTGAAGCATTAGAAGTTTGGTTGATTAACTGCACTTTAATCAAATCTGCACTTCTTGGGATAATGGCTGATGATGGTGTTGATGTAGCTAACATGGAGGGACTATCTGATTGCTGTAGATGGGTAGAAAATGGAGTACCAGTTAGCACTTATTGGACATTCTCCCAGAAAAGTAGTGCTCTATTGATCTATTCTGTGTTGCTGGATTAGCTAAAGAATAATGATTTACAGTGCAATGATCTTATAATTAGAAATTTGGTGTGCAAGCACGTCTGAAGAACCATGCACTTCATTCAATCTTTGCCCACTAATTAGTACTAGATTTGCAGGATGCGGAAGAGATGATAATTCTGTATGCTGCTACTCTAACGGTGATGATATAGCATCATTTCTAGAGCCAAGTAACAACCATTTTACACCAAATTGAAAAGAAATATTTAAAACAGCATCATTTCGCAGATGTAGTCTCATGTTTCAGCATATTTGATCCCAGGGAGACTCCAAATTCTTCCACACAAAAAAAGTGTACAAATGGAGACCAAGTTGAAGTACTTCTTGAGCACTACTAGGTCTGAACTTCCAGCTGAAGCAGTTGCAGGGCAGGGGATGAAGTTCTTATTCTAATGCCAACATTCATCACTTCAAATTCAGACCTACCAGAAAACCTTTAGATGATAGTAAAAATAAAAACGCCCTAAAGGTGCTATTCAGTTGGCCTTGGGCTTTCTGCAGTAAACTTGTTTGCTTAATATAATACCACTAGCTGCATATACCTGGCGTTGCCCAGGCAATATCAACATTAAAAATTATAGAAGCCACTCATATTTTGGCCTGGTTTGTCCTTTAGTTACTTTTGGCAGCCAAAACAACTTCCTGTGGGTGTGTCTAATACCAAACCATGCACATTGCCACACCCACATATAGTTAATGCTCACCCGGTTAATTGGATTCCATATGCCAAATTTCAGCATGATTGGTCCCTAAGTAAGTTCAGTGGGTGTGGCTAATAACCATAGCCACACACAAAGGAAGGTAATAACATTCTCCTGATTATGTGGAGACTACAGGCCAAGTTTCAATCAATCTGATTTGTTGTTTGCAACATAAACAACTTCCTATGAGTGTGTGGCTATGACAAATCCACACCCATTGCCACTTGATCCAAACCAAACGGCTGCACAGACCTGCAGTGAGGTTCCCTAATCAAGCCCTGAAAACTTCATGAAGGTCCATTCAGCAGTTTGGAAGGATTCAGAGTCCTCACAGACAGACTGACTGTCAAACAAACCATGAGTTATAGTAAGGTGTGACCAATTAACTAAAGGGAAGATTTCATGGAGCAGTTGGAGTTGTCCACCTATTCCATGATGCAAACTGTTTCCAAACATGAGCATCCAAGCTAATGTTTACCTAAGCTTTTTTTTTTGGGGGGGGGGGGGGGGGTGGTGGGAGGAGCTTGGCCGGGACAAGCTCTACCCTAAACCCCCTTTTTTCTATTTATTTATTTTATTTTTATTTTTTATTATTATTTTTATTTTATTTTTTTTTTTTAGCCTTGCAGAAATTATGGAATGCATCCACTGTATTACTAATAGGTATAAATTCAGCTTAGAACCACCAGTCAACCCAACCACAGAGGGTCTAAATTTATTGGCAAAGTGTGTTCTACTATGTATATACTAATGCCTGTGCTTCATGACTCTTGATGCTTCTTCACCCAGTACTGTTCCTCCCCTAAGTTTTTTTACATAAATTGTTGAATACTTCAAATTTTCGCCCCACTTAACTCCTTTCTATCTTTATACATTTGTACTAGATGTATATGTATTGTGATGACTCCATAAAGGAAATGTTCAGCAAACGTTTCCTCTTCTACTTTCTTTTGAAATAGTTTGGCAGGAATTTTGTCTAGGTGAGCGACTCCATTCCTAGGGCTAGCCCTTTTTACTTCCTTTAACCCCAAAATGTAAAGCATATGCTGATCTTGGTGCAAAATTTTACATCTCAGCATCTTTTCTTCCTTTTACAAGTTATGAATAATGCTAATCATGTGTGAAATATATTTGAGAGACATAATAAAGTATAATTATTTACTAACATGAATTTTTTTTTGGTGTATTTTTTTGGGGGGTAAATTTCAGTACTTGTTCACAGATTCAATGACAAAGAGAATGGATCGAAACTTTCAATGGATCAAGCAAGAGTCATATTTTATGGCGATCTAGGACCATCTAATGACACCATAGTAATATCACAGTCTTCTAGCAACTGTTACCAAGTAAGTGAATCTGTAGCACTAGGAATAACTTTCCCATTATGTAAATTTGTAATAGTTATCTCACCTACTTGGTGCTATATTTGCTTAAATTTGATTTGATTTTAATTTTAATTTTTTTCTTTTTTTAATTTATATGTAATAGTAGAATAGTTGTTCTTTTTTTAAATATTTGATTGACAATCAGCTGTAGTGTTTACATCCTTGTGTGGGTGTTCATAGGAGTGAGCACTTACTGTGTGTTGCAAACCACTAACAGTTTTTATTGTTGTACATGTTGATTTCATGATGATAATGAGATATCATATGCTTGGATACTTGAAACTCCTTAAATATTTATAATCAGAAACACCCCTGCATGGAATTTTAATGAAGCAAATAACATCAGCATTGTTATATCAAGACGTCCATGAGTCTTGAGAGAGAGGGGTCAACACAGTTGTCAGGTAGTAGTGGTGATAGTATTACCACATAATGCCTCTCCAACACCAAATTACAAATGTATTCAAATCTAAAAGCCCATATTTGTATTCCTTACTCCGGCTTTGTTGTTTCATCTTTGTATCTGTTGTTCTATATCCATGCATCCTCAGTGTCCAGCAAAAAAGACTGGTAGCCTGAAGCCTGGAAATGTTGAGCACTCGGAGGTGGTCAGCACCACTTTCCCCCTCACCATCTTCTTCAAGAGTGACTCCCAATCTTGCCGAGTTACATGTCATTTCAGGGAGTACGGTCTATACCACCTCAATGTCAGCAGTCAAAATAAGACGAACTGCTCTGCACTACTTGAGGTGGATGGAAAGTATGGAGGGCACAATGCAAACTTACGTAAGTCTATTCCCATGCAAGATTTTTTTACTAAGGAGGAGGTGGGATGTGGTATGTTATTTCCCACCAAGATTTATTTATAGTTAGAAGTATTTGCTTTTATGACTTCCTGACAGTAAAACTTAATGAACAGAAACTAAATAGCTAGAAATCTGTTTTAAAGTTTTGAATTCTTCAGTTATGATTTTTTTTTTTAATCTCCCCACCTCTACCTTCTGTTTATAGTTCACTAACTCCCTCATCTCTACCCTCTGGCAATTGTTCATTAGCACTCAGGTAACCTGTGCAGCAGGCTAATGGTTCGTTATGTGATCATATGAGATTATAGAAGTGTTGGCTCTCTTAAGACCTTAACACAATGTAATACCAATGCCATTTATTCTCATCCAGCTCAAGTTCTCTTGCAATATGTCCAGTGGGCTGATTTCCCTAGGAAATGTTGTAATTTTACTTAGTTGAGGTAACAAGAGCCATATCGAGACTAAATTTTGATTTAGTGGCTTAATAAGTACTTATTATTGTCAGGGTTGGGAGATTAAACCTTCCCCCCCCTAAAAAAAAAATCAAAAAAAAAAAAAAAAAAAAAAAAAACACCAATGACTGTACTGTTATACAGCTAACATGTGCATATATATTTATCAATTATTTTCCTATCCTGTCTCCCTCCCTCTATCCCTTCCTGTCTCCCTCTTTCCCTCTGTGTGTGTGTGTGTGTGTGTGTGTGTGTGTGTGTGTGTGTGTGTGTGTGTGTGTGTGTGTGTGTGTGTGTGTGTGTGCAGCCCTGCTGTATGCCGCTGCTGTGCTGGTGGTGCTCTCACTGCTGTGCATATCTGTCAAGGCTGTGCTCCGGTGAGTAAAGATCTGCCAAATAATATAGAGAATAAATGAGTACATTAATGTGTATGTAGTGAGAATGGGTTTGTTTAGTGCAGCTTGTTGCTAGGGTTTTAACCTTTTTGAAGTCTCATCAGTGGTTTCATAAACGAGGAGGGTTATATCTGGAAGGTTCTCTTTGCCCCCTCCCCTCACGATTCCATAAATTTTGTGATACCCTTTAGTTGTTTTTATTATACATTAACATTGTATTTCTGCTGTTAGGGTATAGAAGTTAATGAACAAACAGTGGTAGTAGAGTTAATATTATAGTTAAGTAACTGTTTTTTTTTATTCATACAATATTTCTCTTTATGTATATCCAGAATTGCACTAAAATAAGTGTAGGCCCTTCAGTTGTGCTTAGCATAAGCCAAAGCAAAGTTGAGTTACTTTGTCTATTTCGAAGACAATCTTTACATCTTTATTTGGCTAAAAATAATGCTCAACAGTAATAGTTGCAATTGAAAGAATTCCACACAAGCACATCCAGCATTCCTTACTGCTCCAGCATGTGATCCAGTACCCCCCACTGCTCCAGCATGTGACCAGTACCCCCCCCCCCCCCTCCACTGCTTTTATGACATACATAATTAAATGTGGGCAAGTGGTTAAGTAATACCAATATTATGTTATATTCCTGATCATATAAGAACCTCTATTCCAAGGTACAAAGCTAAGGTCAAGGCGTTGAAGTCTGAGATTGCAGTGGCCAAGGATAACGAAGAGTCACATGTTCAGAAAGACATGGGAGAGGAAGTGGATGTGAGTGATTGGATTGTACACAGATAGCCACAGCACACTCTTTTTTGTTGTTGATGGAGTCACATGTCTGTCTGTACCCTTGTTCTGGAATTAATTAGGAGTAGTGTATGCATTGGGTATGTATGTGTGCACAGGAAAGATCTGATAGGTGGGGAGGTGGGGGTGGGAGCATGTGCATGACTTGAGGGTGTGTAATTGATCATGAATGCAAGTCTACCTAATTGCAATGTAATGTGGTGGCTTTCTAATCCATAATTACATGACACACTAACATGTAAACTTAGTGTCACCAGGTCTACTGATTTATAACATTTTTTTAATTTTAATTATATTGTGGTACAAACATGGACACAATTTCGCAAAATTTATTCATTTTTCACATTTTCTGGTTTTTAATTTTATTGAGCACACACTTGTGAACTCAGTGTCACCAGGCCCACTGATTTCTGACATCTTCTGAATTTAAATTACATGCAGCATAATGATATGAATTCTGTGCTCAACATTATTGATTTTTGAAGTTAAATATTGCCCTGGATGGTTAAAAACAAATAATTGCCATCTACTGATTTTTGTGAAAATAGTCAGTGTTTTAGGGATTCAGTTAGTTGTTGGCACTACTTCATTCGTACTGTGAGACTATAGCCATTAGGAGCCTTCATCTGATGTGGTCACAGCTATCGTGAAGGTGGCACCTGCACCTACAGGTCCTCTTTCAAGACTGCTCACCAAATAGCACCCGATTTCATATCAAACACAATAAAGGACTCTTCTTTTTTTTACTCTTGTGAAATAAGTGTCTTACTACATGAAATGTGGGTGTGGTCACCAAATGTTTAAACGCACACCCCAGATTTTTCACACATCACAACTTAACAGCATTGTGGACTGCTGCCACAAATGGTTCCCTCTCCTTCGTGATCTGCTTGGTTTATGTAGAAGATGCTGCATTGTGCAAGCATGATCTAGCAGGCAGTTCTCTAAATCCCTGTCCACACTATAAACGGGTTGATACCTCTCTCCAGCAACACCCGGTTTTAAACGTTTTCTTGCGTCCACACTAGCATAGGGCTGAACCCGCTCCACATCACCTGCGTGGGATGATTAATTGGCTGGGCAAATTAATTGATTTTCCTCTACCACGTATAGAAATGGGATATGTTTTTTTCTGGTGTGCTCTGTTGTTTTGTCTCTTTCTCTCCACAATGTTATCACACAAGGGGAGGCTAGAGAGGGGGGAGAGAGCTGTTAATAGCTTAACTCCTATTAGCGAATATCAGCAATAAAGCCACAGGTATGTTTAATAAATCTGAGCCGCTTGAAACCTACCCTTCTGAAGGTTTCAGGTGGAACCAGGTGTAGTGTGGACGTGTGGAACCTGTTCCAGACACGGGTGAAACCGGTTTTATTGTGTAGTGTGGACAGGGCTTTATGGAGCATTTCTCATGATTGGGTGTTATATGTTGGAGGGGATCACATGTGTGGACATGTTACATACCATGTGTCACTATTTCTGGCATGTCTTTTCCCTATCCACAGGATCCCTTCTTGTCCATAAGGAGTAATCTTGTCTTTGGTTCCAAACATCGCAAAGAAATGGACTCCAGGAGGAAAAACTCCCAAGAAAAAGCAAATAGCCCTTCACTCAAGTCATCTGCACATAGTCTTGTAAGTTGTTGGGGGGGGGGGGGGTTATATACATATGTACATGTAATATGAAGATCTGACCAAGATCTCTCTGTTTTCATTTAGTTCTTATTATTGTAATTACTTTAAAATAAACAGGGAAAGAAAACATTTTCTTAACCATGAAGATTTTTTTTTAATGATTGACTTGCTGCTCCTCCTTGTGTGGTTGCTGTTCTCATATAGATCATCGGACAAACTGAAAATGGCAGTAACCAGAATAGACGATTATTTGAGATGAAGGAACCAACACCACCTAAATGCAAGCGACTTGAATCTCTGGACACCTTCAGAGGGTACGTTCAACTGACATGTATATACATGTAAAGATGTAAAAGTACTTATGGACATGCTGTATGTGTATGTATCTATATACTTATTTCAGGAATAGGTCTTTTATTTCAAAAAATGTCTGTGTCTCGCAAGTGTGTTGCTTTTTATTCTAAAATTATTTGTAAAATGTTGTGGATTTAAAATTTAATTTTAATTTGGCTCTGCTAATAAATCAAATTCATCTTCCTTTTCAAACCTATTTGAGCATGTGCAGTTAGGGCTCAACAATGAACTAGAAAGATGCGTTGGTTGAACACTTCTTCTTGGGACGCACCCGCTGACCAGGACCAGAACGCTACTAGTTCTGCGTGTGTGATATGTAGTCAGTGAGTGCAAAGTCAACTATCCATCTGTGTTAGCGTTCAGAGCTGCACACACACATGTGCACGTGCAAGCAGGCGCGCGCGCACGCACACACACACACACACACACACACACACACACACACACACACACACACACACACACACCCACCCACCCACCCACACACACACAGTCACTGTGCTGACTAGGTCTTAATCCTCTACTCCTAGTGACTGTGAAGTCCACAGTTGGTTTGCTTGCCTTGTGACCGCCATCACCAGTGAGGTGCATGAGTCATGAAATATTTCCAAGGCTGATGCTTCATAATATACTATGGATCTACACAAAGCAATATTGTGCTGATGGTGCAATAGAAAGAGAAACATCAGCAACACACTTAGGACATAATCTTTGATCAACTTATGCTTACCTTTGAAAGAGATGTTTTAATTTTCATTCTTAAAGCCTTTCTGTACTTACAAACAATTTACCAAAAGAGATGACCTTTTCCCATTGCAGGGTATGAGTTATGCTGTAAGCTGTAATAAGACTATAACTTGGTCTAATGGTAGGGCTATAGTTGGGAACTAAAGCCGATGGGTGATAGCTTGGGGTGGTATTAGGGCTAGGGCTACACCAGCAGTTAAACTATGTCAAGGACTGTGATCACTGATTTGGTTATAGATCTGTGTTTACTACTGCAATATTCCACCAGGACAGTCCTGGACGATGCGTTGATGCAAGACATGGTATTAATGCATACAGTATGCAATGTATGCTTCTCATGATTATCTTCACTGCAGACTCTCTCTTGTTGTGATGATATTTGTCAACTATGGCGGAGGAGGGTACTGGTTCTTCAATCACAGCACCTGGAATGGCCTCACAGTGGCCGACCTTGTGTTCCCATGGTTTGTCTGGATAATGGGCGTGTCTCTTGTCTTCTCTTTCAGAGGGAGGAAGAAAGATACCGTGGCCCAACAGCTTTACCAGATCTTCAGAAGGACACTGATTCTCTTTGCATTTGGGATCTTCTTAATCAGCAACTCTGGGAGTGAGTGCCATGGGGGGGGGGGGAGTTCACATGCAGCATGTACCTTTACCAATTTTACTATGAGTGGGAGAGAAAGAATTCTAACATACAACATATTCTATTGTATGTGGTCTTATTCTCAACATCGGGTTTTGTAAATAGTATAGCATATGTACGTGATGTAAATCAAACCTTAATTAACTGGACACATGTTCAACATGGTTTCCATAAATCTTGTACTACTTGTAACCTATTTAACCATTTTTATCCCTTTCCCACTCAACTATTTCATATATAACCCTCCTCTTGCCTGTTCCTGCTTCATAACCACTCCTCCCTTCTATGTAAGTGTAGCCACACCCCTTTCCCTCCATATAGTTATAATATAAAATGCTAAGAATAATATTGTCAAACTCAGGTTAACTCAACTAGCACTGGTACTGCTTGTCATTGTTCCATATGTGGAAACTGCATTCTGAAGTGCCGACGTGTGTATATACATCACTGCCCTCTTCTGTTGCATTGTTACTGTTGCTTCTTGTACACATGTATGTGTGATGCAATGCTCATAAACTGTTGTGTTCATGCATGTCCATGCTTGCAGTAACCACACCCCATCCCCAGAATCTATGTGCATGTATCAATTCTATTCTTTCTATGTAACAACTTTCAAAAGATTCACCCCAAGCTCACTGAGTAGGAAGATAAAAAGAGAGAGAGAGAGAGAGAAAATCAATTTGTTTATTGCATTAGTGGATGGAAAAGTGAATTACTGTAACAAGTTACACTGCGTGATTGTCCCTCCCTCCCTCCCTTCCTATGTCCTCACCTCCAGATTCAACCTTGAAGGGGTACAGAATCTGTGGTGTGCTGCAGAGGTTGGCCGCCACATATGCAGTGGTGGCAACTACAGAAGTGTTGGCTCAGAAAATATATTCATTCAAGTGCAAGACAAAAATTGTAAGCCAATGAATAACTTTGAGGTCATTTTATGCACACCTGTTCAGCATTACCTACTGTTGTCCAGTTGGGATCAGTGAGTGGAGAGTATTTATAATATCCCTAGCTATCTTGTTAAGGGCTAGAACTTGGACCATGGCAATGCTAGGTTATTGTAGTTGGAACTTTTTAAGACGATGCTGGACTCACACCCTTTATTGAAGATATGCGAGCCCACTTTCTAAAAAAAAAAATTTCTCTCTCTCCTTTTGATTGCTAGACTGCAAATGTTCTATGGAAACTCCTGTGTAAGTAAAGCATGTGCTAGCAGTTTACTGACTCTGAGGCGCCTCTTGGCAAGTTTGTTGGTATTTACAGCCACCGTCATGTGTTCAGTGTTTCCATTCCACATCTAGGTCATTTCAGAGTGATAAGATTAACCAAATATGATTGACTTTTCTCTACCGCACCATCTCTGATTTGATTAAACTATATATGTGTCTGTAACCTTTCAAATTCTGTGGTTTAGTGCTAGATACTAAATCTTACAGGTATGAATACAACTCATAGGTTGATTTGACATGGTCAAATGGAACAACCCCCAGCACTGACTCCTCCCACTAACCATACCTATTCAAATTTTTTTTTCTTGTTCGCATTCTTCTCCCCACCGTAGCAGTTCTAACTGGTGATGGTGGTGTGTGTGTGTGTGCACATGTTCGTTTGTGTGTGTGTGTGTGTGTGTGTGTGTGTGTGTGTGTGTGTGTGTGTGTGTGTGTGTGTGGTGTGTGTGTGTATCTGTTGCCATGTTCTGCAGTGAGCAAAGCACACAGCAGTCAAAGCCAACCCTTTACCATTCACAATGTAGCCTCTTTATATACTGATTAGAGTGGCTGGCCCATGCTAGTTATATATGATACTTCTTTCTCATCAGGAGTCTCGTGCTTCAAGGACTTGAGTCATAATTGGGTGCAATGGTTGATGGTGATGATGTTGGAGGCTTTGTGGTTGCTGATCACTTTCCTGCTACACCATCAAGACTGCCCCAGGTACAGATGTGTGCGTGTATGTGTGTGTGTGCATACCTGGGTCACATGACTGTATGGTAGACTCACATGACTATATTGCCATACTATAAATATATATGCTATTGAAAAAACCAATCCAATGGTGGTTTTCAATCATTGGTTTTACAGATGGCCTTCAACTTCCTGAGCTAATAAAGTTTTTCGGTTTACTTAATGTATTTCTATATAGAGAACACTTAGAATGGTGTTTTGGGGGGGGGGGGGGGGGGGGGGGAAAGACCTCCACATTTTTTTTTATTTTTAATTTTTTTATTAGAATGGATTTTAACAAAACCAAAAGTTGTAAATCATACCACGAGTTCAACCATTATAGTGTAACTTATACCAGAACTCTAACCCCATCCAGGTGCCTAAACCTCTCTTTTAATAATTATTATAGTAATTATTTGCCACAGGTCTTGGAGCTGACCTATCTTGTTTGTGTACAAAAGGAAATTTGAAAAAATATGTATGGGGGGGAAATATCCCAGTCCAGAATTCAAACCTCCGGCGGAAACCTGTACCTTAATCTATTGGCCATGGTTTCTAAGGGAGTTTTTTTTTTAAATTGTTAGGAACAATTTGAATTCCATTTTTCTTTTCTTACAGATGATCCCCCCAAGTAAATCTTAATCTATGCACTCCCAATGGTTTCCCCCCACCCCCCCCCCCCAAAAAAGGACTAAAAAATTTTATGGTGATTGGAATTTTGTTCGGGGAGGAGTAGTATTGCTTATGGACAGACAGACACTTGCAAACTGTATATAGTGGGATAAATAGATAGATGGAGGGATTTTTTTTAATTATGCAAACATTTTTCGTTGTTTTATTGTGTTTTTTTTGGTTATTGTAGGGGATATTTAGGTCCTGGAGGGATCGGAAATCATGGCAGTTATCCTAACTGCACAGGAGGGGCGGCTAGGGTTGTTGATGAGTGGGTGTTGGGGGAGAGGCACATGTACTCCCTCGGCACAGCAAAGGTGAGGAGGAGGGTGCAGGTCACAGTGTGGCAGCAACTTCAGATCATTGGCTTGCTATGAGCTGTAGCTAGACACTGGCAGTGCATTTCAATGTACTGTAGCTATACACTGTAGCTATGTAGTGCATTACCACTGTAACATACACTGCAATATATCCTTGTAACTAAAGCCAAGTTCACAGTGCGTGTACCGCATGGATGTAAGAACACATACTGTCCGTTGGGTGCACTGTGAACACAAAAAGTTTCTCAAAACGTACCACAAAGATTGTTTTTGTTGTTTTTTTTTATCCACTGCATCCTGCAACACGAGAATAGAACCAAGTTCTAATTTTACACAACACACAGTATGTGTTTGTATGTCTATGTGGTGCGTGCACTGTGAACCAGGCTTATTTCTGTTGTTGATAAAGGATCGTTCACTTTTGTGACTATGATTTCTATTGGGAAACATTATGATACCAATGATTTCAATATGGTGATATTCCTGATATTGCTTTCAAAATTTAATATTCAATCAAATATGGAATTGTCATCTCATCAACTAAAGTCACTACCTTGAATTTCAGTTTATCACTAGTCTACTCATTCCTTGTGAGTGTGATAAAAGGTGTAGTCTGTATTTTTTTATTATTGTTGTTTCTGGGTCTCTTTTCCTTCAACATCTGATCCTGTGTTGGCCTTCCACAACACAGTAACTGTCTCCTTCAACATCAACTTAACTTCTACGTGATTATTGTTGTTACCTCTTCGCATTGTTATTGGTGCCTCTTTGTGTTTTTGTTGCTGTTGTTATTTGCTTCAGAGTGTGTACCAGTTAACCGTGAGGTTTGACCCCGAGGGTATTCTGGGCACCCTGAACTCCATAGTGTTGTGTAGCCTCGGGGTGCAAGCAGGCAAGATATTCCTCCAGTACAAGGGAAGGCATTGTGACATTGGAGTCAGACTATTTGCCTGGGGTGTTTCTCTGGTAAGTAGTGAAATGACTGACCGTAACTGGTCATGAATCAAAAGGCAGCATATTTTATGCAGTATTTGTCCAGTGTGAGCATGTGTACAATATGGTCAGCCAAGAAAGAGTTGTTTTGACATGTTTGGTTAAGTATAGTTTAGATACTTGATTTTTTTTTACGTGTTTGGTTAAATAAAGTTTGGATAATTGACTTCCTATTGTACATCCAGTGAAATACACTACATAACTTGTTTGGACCCTTACCATATTTTAATTCTAAATGGTTTAGATCAGCTAACATTTTATCTTATCTGTCCTTTTGGACATGACTTTCGTGCACAGATGTATATGTTGTCAGTGTGATTTGTGTTGTTTGTCATATATGTTCATTGCAGTGTGCTCTTGCCTGTTTGTTGTGTCTGGGTCAGAAAAATGGCGGCCTCATCCCTGTCAATAAGAACCTGTGGTAAGACTGGACCAGTTCACACGTCCCTCCTTACCCAGATATGAGTGGACAGTGAAGTTGCATTGCTAGCCATTTTGGCCACATGGATGACTATTGTCCTTGTTTTGGCAGATCCTTTGTCCTTCTCCTAAGTTTATGTCCCTTCTTTCCTCATTCTCTTTCTCTCTCACTCGGCCATCTCTGCCTGTGTGGACACCAGTGTCATTTAATGACTAGGTGTAGGGCTGTGTCACTAAAATCCACCCACCATCTCTTTTTTCTAGGAAAGAGTGGCTAATAGTGATCTTGAATGTGACAACTATTAGAAATGTAATTTGACAATCTGATTTTTGTCCTGCTAGTTATGTGCACATGCTGTAGACGTAATGTCTTGTGGGGGATATGTTTATCATTGCTTTGATGTGTACGAACATAATTATGTGGAAAGGGGGCTTTTTTGGCATGAATGATCACCACCAACTTGCAACCTTTTAAAATTCTGGTGCAGTCTGATTTGCATAGGGTGAGAAGAATTGAAATATGTGTTGTTTTCTTCTTTTTAATCTCTCTTTTTATTGTTTTAATTTGTATTGTTATGTGTACAGCACATGTATAGATCTTGTTTTTGTGAACTGCTTCTATATCTCTGACAGCAGATTTCTGTTTCTTGCAGGTCTCTCTCCTACATCCTGCTCATGGGTGGCTTTGCTAACTGGTTATTACTTCTATTCTACCTAATCATTGATAAGTTTCCCATATGGACCGGGGCTCCCTTCAAGTACACAGGTGTGTGGGTATGTGTGGGTGTGGGTGTTTAGACTGCTAGTCTGTGCTCTCTTACACTTGGCTACCTTCAATGAACTACTTGGTATCAGTAATATTCTGTTTTCCCAACCTTTTACAGTTTCAATTTCACTTATTTCGCCATTTGGACCACATATTTAGGCCTTTCAAATATCACATAAAAGCTAACAGAAAACATGATAAATATCACACAGTTTAATTTGGTTGATCTTAGAATGCACTAGATCGACATCACACCGGGTAAAAGTAGGTTGACAATAGCTCTGTTGGGATACTCACACAGGGTTGAGGCGTAATTAAAATATGTAGTCTTAGTAATGTATGATGATGTTGGGTTGAGCTTGATAAGAGAATTGGCCATAGTTGCTTAGGAGGACTCGAGTTGAGGCAGGTGGAGGAAGGTTGGAAAAACCTCTATATAAGCATTCTAGGTTGAGACTGGTTGTAGTTTGAGGATAGCTCTACGAGTGCATGTGGGTTGTCTGTCAGATGTTCCCATCCTATGTGCATGTGTTCTGTTTTCATTTTTATTTCTCCTTGTGCAAATGTGTCCTGTGCTAATTAGGTATGAACTCCATCATGGTCTACCTCGGCCACGAACTGCTCCAGCGGTATTTCCCCTTCACAGTTCATTATGAACACCAAACTCACCTGACCTACCTCACCTCCAACATGATAGCCGTTAGCATCTGGGTGGTTATTTCTTACTACTGGTTCTTTATTGGATTCTTTGTCAAGTTTTAACCCCCAAAACTACACAATACAAAACACTCCTTCACGACATGGGCAAAGGAGATAACTTTACAATCTAATTTGTGTTGTATTTATTTGTTGGCTTGTCTGTTTTGGACATTATGATACTCTTCTTTGATGTTTTACACACACACACACACACACACACACACACACACACACACACACACACACACACACACACACACACACACACACACACACACACACACACACACACGTTATTAGAAGCCCAGATTTTGCTATCATCTTGTCCCTCTTAACAACAGGCATGTATGAGCATGTCAGATTAATGCAACACATTTTTGCTGTGCTGAGTTGTTAAATACAAATACAGTATTTTGATTTTCTTGTTTCTTTTGAGGTGGTGAACCTGCCTTTGATGGTTGAGATCAAGAGTGGGGTAACACTTGCATTCAAAGAGAACCCACAACACACACACTTTAACCTGTATGGAGTGCTTAGACTATAGTACTCAGTGTTGCAAACACACACAACCACGTTTCTTTCAGTTCTTAGCTGGGCTTGCTGCTGTTACTTTTTAGATTGTTCATTATCTATCTACTTTAAAAGGAAATTTCCAGCCAAGAAATGTTGACTTCTACATTACTGCATATCCACTTTGGGTGGGGGGAAACAACCATGACCAGACATTAAACTAACTGGAGTCCTTCCCATTGGAAAGAGGAAGTTTGACCAACCGAACAACAAAATTACTTTAAATTCAGTGAGCTATCACCTGGGAGAGTGAAAAGCATGGCATTTGATTCACACTACAAAAATAACTCTGGCATTTTCATTGGCAATTAATTGTTATGAAATTTTGTAGTTCTATCCATTAATTTGATTGATATATTACTTCCCACACTATCTTATTTGTCTGCTCATAAGTAGCTCAGTCCCTCTGAGCTAAAACTGAAGAGGCAAGTTACATGTGCAAATGGTGAGCCCAGCAAACAATTGCAGCTGGAGGCTGTAATTGCCTGCTACATAGTATTCTTAATGTATTTATTTATATTTTAATTTGTATAAACAATTTACTTCAAGTAAATTTCACAGACCCTTCATGGATTTGAATTGCATGTACATACAGAAGAGTTGAATAACCAGGGGATGAAGTTGGAGCGTAGTTTTATTCTGAAAATTCCTGAATATTTTTAGATTTCCCTACATTAGAATGACTGCAAGGAGTTACAGACCCCAAAGAATGCGTAGTTGTAAAAAGTTTCACCATCTTCTTTTTCAACCCTAAAAAACTACTCCATTTTTTCTCTTCTTTTTTTCTCTTCTCTTTCTCTTTTTTTTCCTCTCTCTCTCCTTTTCTCTTCTTTTTCTCTTCTCCAGGGTTGTTTTTTTTTTATTTTTTTTTTTTATTTATTTTTTTTTTTATTTATTTTTTTTTTTTATTAATTTCTCAGTGTCTTAGTTGGTGTTCATTTATTCAAATTGAATGCAATTCTATTCAAATCAGTTTGATTTGACTATCTATCTATTTGCAAAAGTCCCACCAAAAATGCATTTGGAATCCAGTTGCTCAAATCCACAGACTAATTTGGGACAAAACTCTTTTTGGTTCAAATTAATTTCATTTAAAATTACTTCGGAAGTTAAGCAGCACTGTTAGGCCTGCTCAGTACTTGGATGGGGACAGCAGATCTTGTAGGTGGTTTTCCTTTTTTTTTCCCCCTTTGAGCTAAGTGAGAACTGTTTTAACCAAAACAGAATAAAGCAAGGAGTAAGTGTATGTCATCTATATTTTGATAATATTAAATTTGTGTAATATAAATTAATATTTTTAAAACATGTATTAAAAAAAAGTTATTTTATCACAAGGGGCCAAATTTGACTCACTAAATTTGATTCACTAAATTTGAAATCTTTCAACTCCTCAAATTTATGCTCCTACATGGATTCATTTAATGCAAAACATGGACTAGGGAGCTTTTTTAAATTTATTACCACTGCAGAATGACTCCTTCCAACAGCCATATAATTATTTAATTTTTTTTATATTTCAGATTGTCTTCATTCCAAAATTAAAACTGCTGCAACATTCACTCTTCCCACTCTCCTTTTCATGGAGCAAAACAACCCCATTCAAGAAGCTGCAGCAACTACAATTGTGGGTTGTGAAAGTGAGGAAAATTATTAAGTTGGCAGATTAAAAAATTTCCCAATTTTAGTCACTTAATTTTTTTTAATTTTTTAATTTATTTATTTTTTTTTATTTTTTAATTTTTATTATTATTATTTTGTTCCTTTGTTTTATTGGGGGGGGGGGGGGGTGTTTGTATATATTCTTTTGTTTATTTTGTTGTATTTTTGGAAGGGGGTGTATGAAATCAATGACCCTTTACCATACCTTATAAGGCACTGGAGAACATAAAAAAAGAAAGAAAGAAGGCCTGTTGAGTCACAGTTCATAGGTAATGAAACAACAACAACAACAAAATTATCGGGCAATGTAGAGCAATAGAGAATAGAGAACATTAATACAACGTTTCATGGAAATCCACCAGGTGTCTAGGAGTTCACTGACACACAGATAGACAGACAGACAGACAACCCAGTTCATTGGCTGGTAGTCTCCCAACTGAGACTCTTCACCAAATGCAATGCATTGCCAGAGTAGGGTTTGGTAAAAGATCTGGTATCTGAGACTATTTGGCTGGTTAGGGAAATACTTTTGTTGTTTAGTATTGAACTGTTTTCTCATATAAGTCTGTACAGTTTGGATCAGCATCTAATCTATATGTATAGCTTTACTCCTACACTTCAACTACTGCAACAAATTACACTCCTGGTACATACTTCTTTATAACTATTTTCCAATTTGTTGATAGAACATTGCTGTTCATTGGCTCTGTTTCATAATAGTTTTTCCTTTTAATAAACAATGTAGCTAGCTATTTTTAATGTATACAATGTAAAAAGGTAGGCTTCCCCCCCCCCCCCCCCAATAAAATTTCATCCTTTCTTTGACAATTTCCTTTTAAAAAAAGCAGATGAGAAAAAAATTCTCCGCATTTCCCTCATCAAATCCTTACTATAGAGCTCACAAGTATTGTGTCTTCACTTGATTAAAGATATTTTAAAAATATGGGAATCTTTCTGCTTTTCAATAATCTGGCTTTTAATGTTGTAGGCATGAACTGGAAATGTAAGGCATAAACAAAGTGCCATGGAGGCCCTAAGCTGTCCCAAACCTCCTCCTGACCAATTGAATTCACATCCAACAGGCCAGCTACATTGAATTTGAACATGTTCAATAAGCATCTGAATTGGAGTTGACATAATGTAAGGATCATCAAATCAAGAAAATAGGGAAGAATTATGAGTGCATGGAGTGATTTAACTGAAGATGTTTAATAGAATTTTTCTGGAGTGCACTGTTTTCTTCATTTTCTTAGTTTTGGTTATGATCCAAGGTATGGGGGTGATAAATTACAGAGCTAGCAGCCACATATACTTGAGATGGCTTCTATCATTAAGCAGCCATAACCGTGCTAGCTCTGTAGCTAGCTAGCTATCCAGCTGTCCTTTTTGGTTGAACTTTATACTCTGTCGTTCTCTTGAATATACTTTTGTGATCCCCAGGGATAGTGTACTGGGCATGCACAAAAGATGGTAGTAGCAACGAGTGGTCAAATATAGGCGTGGACCAGGCGCTGCTACAACTTTACAACTCCTACAGGACCCCAGCTGGAGATGGCTCAAACTTTACATTCTATCAGCGTTCACATAACTGCAACAAGGTGAGGGAGAAACTGCTTTCTTTTGCAAATGAACAGTCCCACCTCAGTATCATGTCAACACAAGTCAGCGCACCATGTGAAGGCTGTTTTCTGTCCAAACTTACTTGCACCATATGAATCCACTATTGTTTAAAATATGTTCTTCCCTGACCTTCATTTACTTGTCATGGTCTGACATATTGTAATCTTATACGTCATAATGTGTTTATATATTTGCTAGGATTGTGTAGCTGCAATTGGACAGAGGTTGGGAAAACCGATGTACATAGATCTATTATTATATTGATGTGTTGGAGGGGTGGAGGATATAAAAAACAAAACAACAACACTGAGGATGTCCAGTAATTAGTAGAAGAGGAGTGGATGACCATGGATGTCTTCCTTCTTAATCCCCCTCCCCCTCCCCCATCTTTTTTTTATGTGTGTGTATGTTGTATTTGAATCCCATGATGGTTTCTGGAGTGTTTTTAGACCAAGAAAAGAAGGGATTACATAAAATGTTAAAAATTACTATTTGAAAAATAGAGTTTTTAAATGTTCATAACCAGTGTAGATAAATCATAAGGTCTTATTTGATTATAACAAATCTGTAAAGAAGGTCTTTTCTTTTGTAGGTGCCCTCCAAATTCACATTTTGGAAACTTATGATTACTTGGCAAACTTATGATCACTTTGCAGCCCACAACACTAGATATTCCCATTGTACTCTACTTATAACTGCAAGAGAGTTGCACAGTGTTAACAGATGTTTTATTGTATGTCAGCTATTGATTGCCCTCTCTCACACACTGGTACACCACAGTTACTCACTCTCATGCCCTGTTATGGTGACATTTGAAGGCATTGGGAAATGTTTGATACAGATCTAAAGATCAGCAGGTTGTGTTTGTGCGTGCGTGCGTGTGTGCACAGAATGAAGGGGAAGGACTCCAAGAACCTGATGGAGTACTACACATGCACTCCAGCCATTATTTTTGCAAAGCTGTCAGAACCCTCTTATTCACAAAAAGAAATTTTATTGTCTCCAAAAAAGAAATCTCTTGTGTACATAAATCACCATTTGAAAAATCCTTTTCAATTGCACACCATAAACTCTATCCACATCCCAAGTACCTCCTACTTCAATCCCTCTCCAACTGATACCCCCTCCCACATCTACTTCTGCTCAACCTATTGTCAATCCTTTAGTAGCCGCTGGACTAGTGTCACCCAATTTGGCCGACATACTAGCTGCACCATCAGCAGATGCAGCTGTAGCTTTAAAAAATGGATTAAGAGAATAATTAGAGTGAGAGACTTGACATCAGATGACTGACTGACTGTGTTAAATATGCTGAGAGAAATCAAATGGAAGGAGGAATTAGTAATGGGGGAAAAGAAGCGCAAAGAACAAAGAGAGTGCAAGAAGAAAAAAAAGGAACAAAATGAGAAACAATCTGCAAGAAGACATGGGCGTAGCAGTGGGCATGGCAGAAAATATGGTGGGCATGGTAAAGGCAAAGGGAAAGAACCGGTGAATCAAAGACTCAACCTTGAGGAATGTACAACAGGAAGTGACCCAGATACTGGCATTCTGAAAGATTTGGCTGCCTTTGATCAATCAGAACTATCTGATGTTGGTGCAGATGAAGGTGAAACTTCTACTTCACACATTTCTCGCAGACGAAGGAGACAGGTACCGGCACGTTGCAGATCTTACTGTGAGAGTGACAACGATGGTATCCAGTGTAACATCTGTCAGTTAAATGAGCCTGCAAGTTTATCTTCAGAGAGGATGTTCTGGGTTGATTGTGACAACTGTGGAATATGGGTGCACACTTAAGATTACCACTTCTTTTTCTTTTTCCTCATATCCACTTCACCATTAATTTATGCATTAAGATCTTTAGTGGTGATGACCACTTACCACATTTTGTCAATCTATGAAACTTACTGAAATTTTAAAAAAAAGAAAAAAAAAAGAATTTTTCTTCATTTTTTTCTTCTTCATTTATTAATTTTTTTATTTTGCTGTTCCAAACTTAACCATTACACTTAACGTTATCCATTAGTCCTAGAGCTCCATGAGAAACCAGTTCTGTTTGCTGTTTGTTTGGACAGGACAGTTGGTTTTGTTTTGATGCTTAATGGCTTTATCCCCAGATGGGGTTGCTTAAATCATGCCCATACCCTTTCGGATTGGTCCTTGAGTTTCACTTAATATCTGAAATTATATGTCCTAATTCAAGTGCAATGGCTGTATGTGGTAATGCTACATCTCCTTGGCTAGTAGGGATATCCTTACAGTGTGTAAGAGGTGGTGTGTTATTCAGTAATGTTTAATTGTAGTATTCATCAGTATCATTAAGACTTGCCTCATGGCTTAGACAAACCCAAAGTGTGTGGACCACAAAACTAGTATCTCTTTCAGCTCTAGTCATACATGTTCCCTCCACTTATCTCATGCAGTGCAAGTTTACGTTCATCACAACACTGGCATACAGTGAGAACCACTCCTATGCAGTGGGCACCAACTACCCCATCACCATACTGGTCCACAGCAATCTGACTGGACTGGGTCTACTCAACACCACAGGGCACTTCCAGGAGGCCAGCCGTTACTTCTACAATGTGGAGTACAATCGTTCCTCAGCCGGTTACACCGAGGGGAAGCTGATCCGGGAGAAGTCTGGAGACAACGCTTACCTGCGTGAGTCTATTCTTACTGTGGGGTGGGAGAATTGCATCAGTGGTGATGGAGGTGTCAGTGTGCCAGTGTGACACACACACCCACTGCTAACCACACTATTGGATCCTTCCTAATCTCAGCACATCAATCTAAATGTCCTCCGGTGAAATTTTCTTCTATTGTATATGCTGTATCGGTTATAGAGAGCAGCTTCCATCTATTTCCTAATCATCTCCCACATGGAGGAGAGTTTATGTTGTCCTGCACGCACTTATGCTCTTCAAGGTGTGTAGTGTATTATGGGATGGTGCCCGGTGAAGGTTTTACTCTTTCTGCTCCTGTGTGTATGTGAAACAAAAAAAGTGAAAGAGAGAGGGAAAAAAGGAGAAAGAAAGCAGATAAGTTCAAAGAGTTGAGAGTCTCTGGTGGTCGTTCCTGATTGTCAGTTGCTCTCCTCTCAGGTCCATTGCTCACTCCTGGTGTAGGATCCTATTTATAGTTGAGTTCATGCCGCATGGCTCTGGTCATTGCACATGTGGTTGCTGTATCCTCGGCTCTGGTGATCAGTTGATCTTCACCCTCTTGATCTTGCCTATGGTCTCAGCTCAGAGGCATATCCCTATGAGCACTTGCTCCAATATGTGTTCCTGCTTAGTCTGAGATCAAAGGATTCAAAATGGTGGAATCTGGGATCAGAGTGAGAACGCTCTGGCAAGTGTGTGTGTGTGTGTGTGTGTGTGTGTGTGTGTGTGTGTGTGTGTGTGTGTGTGTGTGTGTGTGTGTGTGTGTGTGTGATGCATATGTGTAATGTATCTGTGAATGTATCTCTTCATGCACATCTTGTTTGTTATGTACCGTTTCCTGCTGAGTCAGCACCCTGTCTCCCCTCTGTTACTATAGCAATCCTCTATGCCAGTGTGGTGGGTGTGTCTATATCCCTAGCCTGGGTCATTGTGTACTTCACTGTCAGGTAACCTTGCGTAGTAAATAAGCAATTCTTAGTGTAGTGTTTCTTGTGTTGTACTATTGATAGTTGATAGCGCAAATTGGCATCGTTTGTAGAGTCAGAACCCTAGAAATTGTTATTCTGTTTGGCTAAGGCTGTTGCATGGTTGGTATTGTGAACTCGGGGATATCATTGATTTAGGTAAGGACCAGGGCTAGAGTAGGAGCTAGGGGCAGGAGAGTTTGGTCTATGCCACTGCCAAGGCTATGGGTAGTGTAGTTTAGGTTAGTCCAGGGGCTAGGAATGCAAAGTAAAATACTTTGTCTTATTTTTGCGAGTATCGTTTTTTTCCTCCTTTGTACTTCATTCGTTGTTTTTTTTTTCTTCTTATTTTTCCCACTTATTTATTTTTTATTTATTTATTTATTTATTTATTTATTTATTTATTTATTTATTTATTTATCTATTATATATTGTGCAAGAAGATCTTGGATTGAGAAGAATAATTGCAAATCATTACATCTGAATGTACTGGATAGACTCACACATAAAGTAGGAACCAAATTTCATATTGTGTGTATGTTTTCCAACTCTTATTTAGTGTATTTCTATTACAGGATCTTGGAAAACCAGTTCCTATACACTCAGCTTCTGTTCTGCAATATGGAACTGGTGTGGTCAACAAAGAAAGGCTTCGCCTCCTTAAAACAAATACTAGATGTAATTGGAACCTTGTGAGTAAACACCATGTTAGTATGTTAGTATTAGATTAAGTTGTTCAAATGGGCATGTGCATGTATGACGTATATGCAACCTCCACATGCCATGTGGTGTCCACCTTTGACCTCTGCGTAGTATACGACTGCACCTTTGACTAAACGTTTGACCTTGCAGGGTTTTTATCTAGGATTTGTCGGAAGGGGAGGAGGGGAGGGAACAGCTTTCTCAGATCCATGATAAATTAGTAACCCACCAGACCACACAGAGTAGAGCACATCTCCTTGCCCATTAAGATTACCTTGGAAAACTTTACTGAGCGACAAGACACACTTATCCTGCTTACACACGGACAAATCATTATAATTCAGGGAGGCTTATTGTGTGACCATGAAACTTGAGTGTTCATAACTATTTTAAATTGTATTAACATTCCTGGGATGCCTCTCACTCCTGTACGTTTCATTAGTTAATTAACTGTTTACATTACTGCCCCCCCCCCCCCAAGATAAAACCATGCATTCTAAAAACCCAACATATAGCCATAATTTACAATGTGATCTCTTCTGCCATATTTACCTTGCATGTAATATAACATTACAGTCAGAGTAAGTCATTTCATATTTTCTATCCATCCTTCTTTCCACCTGCATGGGATATACAGAGACTTCACTTTAGCAGGTTCCTTTCCTGCATGTTGTGTTTGGTATCATGTGACCCTTTACCTCTCACTAGTCCTCTGAGAGTTGTGACGCTGCAGCTGCTCCTATTACTGCTTCACTGGCCCCTCTGCACAGCCACTCTAGGAGGCTCACTTCCTTGGACACATTCAGAGGGTGAGGAGGAGGTATGGTCTTCTGTAATCTCCATTGTATTGTGCCATAAGACCTGTACTTATTCTCAGGCAGTATGTACACATTGGTTTTTATCTTCACTGCAGACTCTCTCTTGTTGTGATGATATTTGTCAACTATGGCGGAGGAGGGTACTGGTTCTTCAATTACAGCACCTGGAATGGCGTCACAGTGGCCGACCTTGTGTTCCCGTGGTTTGTCTGGATAATGGGCGTGTCTCTAGTCTTCTCTTTCAAAAGGAGGAAGAAAGAGACCGTGGCCCGACAGCTTTACCAGATCTTCAGAAGGACGCTGATTCTCTTTGCTATTGGACTGTTCCTCAACACTTCATCAGGTCAGTAAGACCTTCTGCTGGGGCTTGGTTTGTTCTGACTGACTGTCATGTGGAGAGTCTCTTGTGAGGCATACGACTAATAGTCTGTCCATTGAAGTGGTGACTGTCACATGGTGTGTGGCTGCTTCTGGTGGAGCTACTTTATTATAGTTGCTGTTTCATTATTTTGTCTGTTACTCTGTCTTGTTGTGCTGTTGTGTTATTGTTTTCATAATGATAAAGTTTGTTTGTATGCGCATTGCTTCTCTCTGTCCAATTATGACAGGACATTTGCTCTCCATTTAGCCGTAATGTCTGTAGTTTAGTACTTGAGTGCCTGGCTCTGTATTTGCAATGTCTGTAAGTGTCCATGGTTACACATGTGTGTGTGTATGTGTGTTGTGTTGCAGACACAGGCCTTGCTGTGGTTCGCATCCCTGGAGTCCTGCAGAGGATCGCTGCCACCTACTTAGTGGTGGCGGTCACTGAAGTACTCTCTTCCCTTCTCTACCACAGGAAGGTGAGAAACTACTTCAGTTAACCCCCTCACATCTGCATACACACACACATTATATATATACTAGCAGAGATACCTGAACCCTGTGCGGGATTCTTACACTAACAGCCTCACGGTTGACAACATTCCCAGAGTTGTCCTCCACTGCCAGTGTAGGAGGCTTCCACACACAGTACCTCATGTGTGAAGCTTGATAGTATGGTCTTTACCCAACACCTTGATATAGCTGAGACACATATTTGATGAAAACTGAGCTAAGTGACAGATCCTGACTATATTGAGTGGATTATTCCAGTTGTCTATTTGTATTTTGTAAACCACTTATTGAGAAGGAATAGTAGTGTTGTGCCACCATCCCATAACCACCTGCCCACTTTAGAAAACCTGGAAATAGAAACCAAAATTATTTACTTTTTTAATTCCTTTGAAATATATTCCAAGCTCCTTTTCAATTTTCAGTATAGAGTGAAATGTTGTTTATAGGGAAATATTTCCTCCTTTAAAACAATGCTAAGGTGTTACTTACCCTTAACTACCTCTTTTGTGGTTAATATTTGTTGTATCTGTATTAAACTGGAAGTAGAGGTGCCCATAGATGCCATCAAACATGCCACTCAAACCCTTTAGTCTCCACCTTCCTACCCCAACTATTTAAAAAATGTATCTGCTGCTCTAATACAGCTGCATTGCCATTGTTGGTTTATCCTTCTGAAGGCCAAATTTAATTTTTTTTTTTTTTTTTTTTTTTTTTTTTCTGAATTAATTAAGCAAACCATGGCCTGAAGACATATTTTCTTTCTTCTGGTACTGTCTAGACTATGTAGAATATGTAGATTTATAATTGAGCCAATTGGCCCCTGTAGTAGTCAGGACATACATACAAATACAATACTTTAAACCTGAGTCAAATGAGAAGTAAGAAAGTAGAAAAAAATTAAGTTTTGGGGGAATTGAAACTGAGAATTTCTGCTTGGAAGACCACTACTTTGACCACCAAGCCGTAGTTTTTCAGGCTCTTTTTGTATGGAAACTTGCCACCAAGCCGTAGTTTTTCAGGCTCTTTTTGTATGGAAACTTGATTTCTTTTTCCTCACCAGGGGAACCACTTTTTAATAATGTTTCTGATGAATAACTTCATGCCGAACCCTCTGAATATCCACACCAAATTTGGTTCAGTTTCAACAAAACCTAGGGGGATTGAATCGCACCCAAAAAACGGATACACCAACTTTATATATACTAGCACAAAAAAAAAAAAAAAAAAAAAAAAAAAAAAAAAAAAAAAAAAAAACACGCGGTTTTTCGGCCCACCCCACAAAAATGTCTGCTTTGAAGGCATATTTTGTAGATTTTTAAAACAAAAATGAACGTGTGATTAGGTCAAAGTGTATTTTGTAGGTACCATTTAGACATTTTTAGCCTTACACACAAAGAGGAAGAGGTGTGGCCTGATGGGACCCACCCCTGTTATTCACATAGTTAATTTGTGTCTGCCTGCCAAAGTTTTAGGCCTGTAGCTCCATTCTTTTTTCTGGCAAAAGTACCATTTTTGGCTTTTTTTGAATATGGAAAGGGGCATGTCCATATAAATATGCTTATGACGTTCCCCTGGTGACACTGATTCTAAATATATAGGTTTGTGGGTCTAGCTCCACTCTTTTTTTCTAGCAAAAGTACCATTTTTGGCTTTTTAAAAATACGGAATGGGGTGTGGCCATATAAACATGCTCATGATATTCCCCTGGTGACACTGATTCTAAATATATAGGGTTCATCAGTCTAACTTCAACTGTTCAAGCGTGAATCGCAGATACACAGACGGACAGATAGACAGACAGACAGACTATTCACACTTTATAGTATAGATATATACATGAACAAAAACAGTTACTAGTAAGTAAATCTTTGGGGCATACTTTTAAAGTGCAATTTATTCACCACATATGCTCCAAAGATTTCCTGCCAGTAATCCTTGTCAGTAATCCTGGCACATGAATTTTGAGTGGTTTTATGCCACCAAACAGGTTGAGCTAATGTTGACAATCTTTTGTAAACTGATGATACCTTACTTAGTGGGTAGGCCCCTGTACAATACATACATATGCACAATGAAACTTTAAGCTAGAGCACCATGATTAATGAAAGATATATTTGTCAAGAGTCTGTTGTTATGGTTGACCCATATCAACACAATCCCACTGCCTGTGGCTACACTGACCAATCAGCTGGGAGAATCACAGGATGTCAGTGTCTTCCAGAGAAGGACTGATAGATAGCAACCAGGCGTCTGAGAGGAGATAGGGTACGCACAGACGCGCACACAGACACTCACGGAAATCATGATTCATAATAAGATATGCAACTGAACATGGTTACCAAGGAGATAATGAAGAAATTTTTCCAGTGTAACACACTTGTGGACAAGGCAAGCAACTTAAACAGCTTCATTCAACTAAAATTCTTTATAGCCTTTCAGTTCTCCCTCATGATCCATTGAAGAAAAAAAAGAGAAAGAAGGAACACTCCAGTTATTCAAACTCAATGAAGCAAATATTATTATAGTATTTTGCGTAGTCTAGGACTTCTAGTTTCCTTTCAATGTTCATGTAGTGTACTTTATTATGTAGGAAGTAGACTTTCTTTGCAAGTTACCCTTTACCTGATTTTGGATGTGGCATGTTTACGCATGGCAGGTGTCAACTGTCTGTCCCTGTGTCTGCATCAGAGATGAGCCAAGTCAGAGACAGGAGAACTGTTTGCACAACACATCCATCTTTGGAAATTCTTTCAAGGACTTGAGTCATAATTGGGTGCAATGGTTGATGGTGATGATGTTGGAGGCTTTGTGGTTGCTGATCACTTTTCTGCTACATCAGCAACACTGTCCCAGGTACAGATACATGTATATTGCATACCTGGGTCACATAACTGTGTGGTAGGCTCACATGATTGGGGTGAGGTGAGGTGAGGGCAGGACTGAATGAGGGATTGGGTTTGTGACTTTCTTAAATTACTACTTTATCCAACGTCAGCCAAGGAGTATGTTAGCCCAGTGTGTATTCCTTTGGAGCAATTGTCAGTCTACTTCAACCTGCCTCAACACAGTGGGATATTGATCAGGTGTGCTTCGACACTGTGTGATGTTGATCCAGTGTGTCTTCATAGAGCCATTATGAACCTCTTGAGCATGCTTCAACCCAGTGTGATGTTGTTTAGGTGTGCTTCAACAAGGTGTGATGTTGATCTGATGTGCCTCAAACCAGTGTGATGTTGTTCAGGGGTGCTTCAGCAAGGTGTGATGTTGATCTGATGTGCCTCAACCCAGTGTGATGTTGATCTGATGTGCCTCAACCCAGAGTGTGATGCTGGTCCAGTACTGTACGTGTTCTGCAAGGAAGAGAGAGAGAGAGGATATGTGCATGACATTCAATAGTGGTAAACTCACTAGTGATGTGTTCCTCCATGGTGCAACATTTGCAGAGGCTACTTGGGCCCTGGGGGCATAGAAGGTCAGGGGGCATATGAGAATTGCACTGGTGGTGCAGCTGGTCTCATAGACAGGTGGTTGCTAGGCAACAACCATCTCTATGACTCTGCTTCTCCCAAGGTTAGAAAAATAAGTAATAAGTAAAGAAACGACAACACGGTTTTGTAATCTCATTTGCATTTCCCCTCCTCCTCAGGATGTTTATCAATTGAAGCTGAACTATGATCCCGAAGGTGTCTTGGGAACATTGAACTCTATTGTACTGTGTTATTTTGGTGTCCAGGCAGGGAAGATACTTCTCTTCTTTCGTGGGAAGCATGCAAACACTATTCTCAGGCTGATCATCTGGGGCATTTCCTTGGTGAGCTAGGTTGAATGAAAGTTGATTTACATATAGCAGACTCTGCCTGTGCTACACCACATACACACACATGCAATGCTTATGTGCTGTTAATAGAGAGAACAAATGTAGACTATAGTGCAGGCCGGCCCTCATTAGCCAGCCAGCCAGCCTGCACTGGACTAATGCTCGAGTTTACTTCATTTTTTCAAAATAATTATTACTGTTTTAATTCAGGGCATGATTGGAGCCATTGTTTCAATGGGCCAGAAGAATGGAGGATTGATCCCAATCAATAAGAATCTGTGGTTGGTTAACATTATAATGTATAATTACTTATGTGCAAACTTTCATTGTGTTCAAAAAAATTTTTTTTTAATTTTTTTATTTATTTTATTTTTTTAAATTAATTAATCCCCCCCCCCCCCCCCCGCTCCTCTGAAGCAGAGCATGGGCAGATTATTCCTTTAGTTGTTTTTTTTGGTTTTTTTTTTTGGTTTTTTTAAACATTATTTACAAGTATGATACATTAAAAGGTTCTCAATGCAGAGAATATCTGTTTTTTGTGTATGTTTATGGGCGGTAGCCACAATCATCATTTATCCATTAAATGATAGAATCTATTCTAATTCTCTCATGCTTACCTCTTTCACCTTTTTTTAGCATCGAAAGGCAACTTATCCCAAGTGTTTCCCAATGATATATATATATATATATACTAGTGATTAAAATCACATTTGTATATAATAGGGGAGGGGGTGGAAGATTTATGGTTTCTCCAAAATAAGGACAGACACAAGAAAAGTATTCATTACCCAATTATGTCGTGGAAGTATGGCATGAGCACTCAATTATTGAGTGCATAGTTGTGCATCCCACAATCACTGCCTCCACTTCATTCCAACTAATGTTTATTAAAGCAAAGAATATAATTCATACATCATGGATAAGTAAAAGGATTATTCTATTTTGTTATATTGAAAAAGAGAGGTTCTAAATAGTATGGAAGCAAATAGGTGACTGGGAGTATGATAATGTCCTGCTGTAAGTTTTATTGAGACAGTCTAAAATTTGGTGTTTATGCTTTGTTTTAAGACTTATTGAGTAATGACCTTTTCTTGTTTCTGCACTTTTTTGAGAAACCCTAAATCCTTGTCTTTTCATTTATTTATTCCCGACATCAGAGCTTTTTTTTTTCCACTTCCCTCTGTCTGTCTGTTTGGTAACTCCTCCCACAGTTTTGCACCAAGTGTAGCTCAACCCAGCTAAGATAATAGTACAAAAAAGTTCTTTTCCAAGAGTGGCACCCCTGGTGGGGAAAAACCAACCAAACAAATTTCTGTACAAAAAAAAAGTCTACAAAATTCATGGCCCAAGGCACAGGTCTGCCCAGGCACTTAACAGAATGTGGTCATAGTGTATACCATTAGCAAGTACTTGTAATGAGCTGTCTTTTGATAGATGAGAGAGAAGTAAGAGATGAAATATGATGGAGTTATAATGGATTCTATTATCGCATGATTATTCATGATTTATGGACTGCTGTCCTCCATTAAGAAGAGCTCTGAATGTCTCCAGAGGCCCACTAGAATTAGAGACACAAGATATAGATATTTTGGATATATTTGCAAATAATAAAACGACTGAATTGACAAATTGAGAGGCATTAGTTATTCTTTCTTTGTAGGTCACTGTCGTTCATCTTGGTGATGGGTGGAACAGGCTATTTGGCATTGGCAGTGCTCTACTTCACAATTGAGGTCTCCCACATGTGGAATGGCTCCCCCTTCAGATACCTAGGTAAAGTGCACCCCCACCTCATGTAGGTCACATATGCTCCATAAGCTCTGAGATAATTAATTGAGGGTTCTAAGTTCTGTCCTGGTACAGTCTACTCCATTGAGTGAGGACATTTCCCCCCTCCTCTTCTCTCTGCATGCATGAAATAGTGAGCAATGTAGAGGTGCAGGATATTGGCATTAGGAATTTTCTTCTTCTTTACTAGCTTCGTAGAGAATTGTTTGTTTTACTTTCACCTCTGTGTGTGGGCGTGGTGTGTCAGCATATCAATTTCTGTCTGGTCACTTTTTATTCCAATTATAATTACTTACAGAAGTTAAGCATGATTGGGCCTCCTGAGTGCTTGGATGGGCAACCATCTTGGGACAGCAGGTGTTGTAGGCAGTTCCCCCCTTTTTTTTCTTCTTTCTTCCTCTGCCCCCTTCTCCATCTCTTTTTACAAGCAGACTAAGTGAAAGCATGTTGTTGCTTTTTGACCTAATACCTGTCTGCCATAGAATTTTGAATTGCTGTAATTTGTTTTATCTAGCTATAAATTTTACATTCCTAATTAGTTATTATAATTGTTTGGGTGTAAACTTACTTACAAACTACACTGTAAACACTCAGTCCCTATAAAATACCCTAAATGGGGTCAGTAAAACTGTGAAGCACATGAACCATGTACCACAGCAAAAAAAAAAGTAATAAATGTACATGAGGCTTATGGGATTCCATCCTTGGATGACCTCTTGATATTGAACACACACCCACCCACCCACCCACCCACTCACTCACCCACTCACTCACTCACCCACCCACTCACCCACCCACTCACTCACTCACTCACTCACTCACTCACTCACTCACTCACTCACTCACTCACTCACTCACTCACTCACTCACTCACTCACTCACTCTGAATGGAACTGTTTTGTTGCATATCTTCACTAGATTTAGGAGAGCTGTGGGCTACATGAGCTTATACTTCCTCACCTCAATCAAATCCTAAATATTCTGATTTATAAAAATGATTAATTTTTTAAATTTTGGTTTCAAATTCAAATCAGCTTGTCAGTGAATAGATCAGCACATTGCAAGAATTAATGATATAGTTAGCTGTGAGATAAAAACAAGAGTTCAATGCCACAAGCTTAATGGAACTATGAAGCTTTACCTTCCATACTAATGACTCTCTAGTTGTACTAATGACTCTCTAGTTCCACGGAAAACATAAAGCTTGATTACATTTATTCAAAATAACTCCAAGTATTATCTGCTTGCTTATCTCATTTACCCACATGCACTCCCAACGCCTTTATTACACAACTCCTGTAATCCCTATTGATTGAGGACTCATGAACAACTGACTCCTTCCTATTTATGGGGTGTGCTCGCTGCTCTTCCTTCCCTGTAGGTATGAATTCCATCCTGGTGTATGTTGGTCACAAGTTGTTGGCAGAACACTTCCCCTTTGCTGTGTCCAACCAGGAGAAGAGCCATCTTACTTACCTCACTGCCAACCTGGTGGCTGCCTCTCTGTGGATGCTCCTGGCTTTCTACTGGCACTCGGTTGCTTTCTTTGTCAAAATATGAAGAAGCTGATTACTGTTGTGTGTTCACATTATCAATGGTTTCTCTTTCCTGTCAAGTGTCATTATTATAAGAGATATTGTTGTGACATTAAATTCATTTCTGTTGCAGGCTGACTGCCAACTAGGGAAAATTAACCTTCTTTGTCTTAGTTCATTATTGCACCCATCTTTTTTAAATATCCCATAATTTATATATGATATATGTTACCTATTGGGAAATGCATCACTCAAATCAACACAAATATAATATACATAGAAATATATAAAATTACTCACATACACAAACAAAATATAAAGAGAAGGTGATGGTGAAGGTGTGTGTCACTATTTTACTTCAAGTCTGCCAACCAATCTCCCTCTTCAGCCAAATGTTTGTGCACGGGATGTACAGCAGATGACAGTGATCTATTGTCTTGTCTGTGCTTCAATTGTGGGCGTGGTGAACTGCACCAAGACCATATTCAGCATTCTGGGGGAATATAAGGAAGAGGTGTGGTCTTCAAACTCTGAACATGTTCGAGTTGCTTTTTGTTCCATGTATAATTTATATATAAATAGCTCTTAAGTTTGTTTGTTTGTTTTTCACACCTTTTTCCTGCTACACTGCTCCTATCTATGTAAAACTTATATCATTAGAATTCTTAACTTCGGGGATGGTTTGCATTACAAAATAATTTCCTAAAATGGTCAAACAAAAAAAAAGTTACAGGAAAAAATCTGTATTTTTGGACAAACTTAGTTTGAATCAGTAAAGGGTCAACACCATAACAACCCCGTTTTTACCAGCAACCTCATGTAGTGTGTCACGGCGTCTAAATGTTATTTTGTTGTTGATCTTGTTCTTCTTAGGAAACTTCCTCAGGAACATAGTGACGTCATATATGAATGTATTATGCCATCTCAGTGACCATTAAGCTTAGTGTGATCTGGTTTATAGCTGGACATTTCCAGTCTTGTTAAAATGACAGTTAAAAATTTAAAAAAAATTAAAATAAAAAAAAGTTACATGAGGAACAAGTTGAACTGGAGTACTTGAGTAAGCATATAAGGTAAGTCGGCAGCCATCCAGATTACTAAGTTAAGCTTGAGCCAGTGTTAAGTTTTCAACAAAAAAATGACAACAAATAGTAAAGCTAAAAATTAAAAAATATATAATAAAAGGAAAGAAAAATTAACAATTTAGCTTCTTCAGCCAAACAAATTCACAATTACTGCCAAGTTCAAAATTTTCTTCACTTGAGCATGCCCAGAACTAGAATTGCTGCAGCTGTCCTCCCTCTCCTTCATTCATGAAGGTTTGTTTAGTTCTGTGAGAGAGAACGATGCAGTAGCTATAATTATGGAATGTAACCATTCAAAAAAAAAAAAGTGAAGAAAAGTTGGTGCCTATTCTTAATTTTGTTCCATTTCACTGTGTGCTTAATGAGTCTGTTTATAACCCAGGAATTCTTAACTTTGAGGTTTCACTTGGACAACATGTGGCTTGATTGTTTATGGGATAAATATTGCAAGCACAGCTACAAAAGTTAATTTTATTGGACACCCAGTAGCTTGATTAGTAAGATATATAGATAAATATTGCCAGCACAGCTGCAATAGTTCTGTTTGTTGTACAATCAGTGCCTTCATTGTCGCAAGTGAAGCTGCAGTGGGCCTCTGGTAGTAACATACTCAACAAATTTTAAACAGAACCTACTTTTTAGAGGGTGCCAATACTCTGATAGAGTTCAGCCAGTATCCTATAGAACAGGCAGTGATGAAATAGCTGTAATATTTTAATATTTGCATCTGATCCCAGCATTAACTTTCCATAAGTTATGACATCCAAGAACCACCCCCTCCCTTCCCCCCCCCCCCCCCAAAAAAAAAACAACATCACTTGGAAATCGAGTCCAACTTTATTGTCCAATTATATTAATTGAAATTCTTTCAAATAAGATATAAAACCACAACTAAATTGGAAAGTATAAAAACTCAAAATATCCTTGCAGAAGACATCGTGTGCTGGGCAGCAGAGCTCAGAAAGCTGGGTGGGGAGGGGGAGGGGTTTCATTTCAAAGCAAATGTGTATATTGGGCAAATGAAAAATGAAACAAACAAGACTGTCATGCAGACCATAAATTAGACAATACTTGACCAATTTACAGATGGCTGTTGTTTGTTTGTGCAAACGTTTTACCAAGGCAACCACATGAAAACTTCACTTCCTGTACGAAAATGCCTTGAATGTTCTCTGAGAAAAACTTTCCACACAACAAAAACACAAATAATGAAACAGCTGATCACTATAAACAGCCATTAGTGTGTTACTAAGCAACCAAGGTTCACGTAATGGTGGTCTACCTTTCTATGCTTCACAAGATACACCACTACAGTTTGCTTAGCACACTCACAACTCATTTCCACTTTCAATATCACCAAAATGCAACATCCTCCACTTAGAGCTGAAGCAAAGTTCAGAAGACCACTAACTCCTTTAGAAAAGCAGTGGCGCCATCTTTGGGCCCAAGATCACTCGATCCACTCTGACAAGTACTATAGTACAAAACCTTGGCACATATGCCTCGCTAATCCATCTCCCTAATTATCAGGAGCATGCTCAGTTACAGCACGCTAGACAGGAAGGTGGGCATGTGCATAGGACTGGCTATCATTATCAGATCCATTTCAGTTAAGAAATTTCTACTCACTATTGCATTCCATTCTGCAGAAGGAAGAACTAAAATAGAGAGAGTTTGGATATACTTTTAATGAACTATCATGTCATGTCACGTCACATCAAGATAGCCATCCCCTCCTCCCTCCCTCCCCAGTTGGTGTACATGCCTCCAACTTGATGACAACATGCACTTACCAAAATCTCCATAGCTTTCTTCATGCTCTCGAGCTCCTCTCTGAGTGAGTAGATGGTGTCCTGAGCTCGTGCTCTGTCGGCTCGCTCCCTGCGGAAGTCCTCCCGGTAAACATCAACCTGAACACACAACAAAAAGATCAAATTAAAAACAGCAAACTAATGTGGGAATGACCCAAACATGCCAGCCAATATCCTTAAATGGAAGCATTAAATCATTAGTTACTGATTAGTGACTTGAATAGATTGTTATTTGTAAATTGGTGATGTAAGTTGATTTTTTATTAATGGGAAGAAATATGTATTTATAATGAAGGGATTAATAGATGTGTTTTTACTTGCTATTTATTATCTTGTATGGGAGGGAAGCTGAACTTCTTAGAGGAGACTGATAGGACTAGAACAGCCTGCTTTAATTTTATCTTGGTGGCCATTCTGGTTCAGGAATTTTGGTAACATGGTGGATATTGTGTTGCGGTGGGAACTGTTAAGGCTTGCACAGGCCAGCTATATACTGTGCCCAAGAAATCATGTAACACTGACTGAGGAACACCCTCATCCGGTGAGGGGAGATAGGATCAGGAAAAAAATAAAGAAACACATGTTTAAAAAACATGTATCAAATTTTATGATGTGATACAATATCTATATTATTATTATTTGTGCTAATTCCCTGTGTACCTTTGTAACCGCCATAAAAAAATTCCTTTTGAACCAAAGCCCCATACTCTTCATAAAATCCTGGATCAGCCCCTGCAAATAATGGCTCAGTGGGTAATGAAAATCTCAGGGAAAATATCTTGTCAGAACATCCCAATTCTGGGATTAATATGGGCTGGGTCCTACCAGGCCACACCTGAACATGTGGGAGTGTCTACGCATGTTTCTGTTTGTTGGACAACCTGTGGCTTGATTAGTTATAAATAATATTACAAGAACGTCTGCAATTGTTTTTGGTTTTGGGTTGGACAACCAGTGTCTTGATTATTGCAAGCAAAGCTGTAATGAGCATCTTGTACAATATATTATATACCTACTATATATCATCTGTGGCATCATTCTGCACACATAGACATGCACATACACACAACATCCCCCCCCCCCCCCCCCCCCCCCCCCGTTGATGCATTGTTACAGTTGCCTGGGCAATAGTTTAAGCTGTACATATAAAGTTTAAGCTGTACATATAAAGTTAAAGCTGTTATGCCAGTTATAGCAAAGGGCCGAATATATATTCTCAAATTGATGGGGGAAAGATTCAGCTCTTCCATTACCCCACAAAAGGTTTGAAAAATGTTCTGAGAAGGGCTACATTCCTTTATGTTGGTTTTCAATAAAAATAACACCAAAAACAGGCACGATCTCTTGCATGAAGACCAAGAAACATTATTTCTGGAGCAGGTTAGGCCTGACAAATAGTCCACGAAAAGTGCCAGAACAAACAGTTATATTCAACATGCACTTAATAAGTGTTTGCATCTCTATCTATATATATTCTCGAGGAATAGCCGAGTTTGCTTGTTCAGTGTGTCATAATTCTATATAGACACACCGAAACCATAGTAAGTATAGTATCGACAACTATATGATAGTATTCCTTACTCTTCTAAATGCACTTCCAGAATTGAAGCTGCTGCAGCGTTCTCTCTTTCTCTAAATCTCCTTTCACAAGAGCAAAACAATCCCTCACAAGAAAGAAGAGAACAGCTGCAGCAACTTCAATCTGTATTGTGGGTATTCACAAAGTAAAGAAATTTATAGAGTTTGCAGTACTTTAGCTTTTTTTTCATTTTCAGCGATTCAATTTTTGTTTTATTTATTCTATTACTAGTGTGTGTGTGTGTGCGTGCGTGCGTGCGTGTGTGCGTGCGTGAATTCCCCGACAATGTCTACATTTAGAAATGAATCAATGACTGTACGTGCCCAGACACACATACTGAAACATGCACATTCATACATGTGCACACACACACACACACACACACACACACACACACACACACACACACACACACACACACACAAATTGTACCTGATTTTTCAGCATCTCAATCGTATCTTGATTCTACAGAGCAAAGGATTAAAGATGGTGGGGAACGAAGTTCACAAAATGAACGGACTCAGCATGCAGCATCTGACATACCAGATCTGGGTTGTGCTGTTCTTGCTGTTCCCTTTGCATGTGCTCCCAGCTCAATTTTTCAAAATATTCTCTCCTTTTTTGCTCCTCTTCCAACTGTTGGCCTAATTGTGTTACTTTTATTTGCAGCTGTCTCACTTCACTCTCATGGGCTACTTGGGAATGTAATTGGGTAGCCATACTCTAATGGTGGCAGAGATGAGAGAGAAAGGAGGGAAGAGGGGGGAAGAGGAAATAAATTTAAAAGAATGCAGCAGATGAACGGTAATGGAAGAGGGAGGAGAAAGGTAACGTGATGGAGAGGTGAAGGAAGGTTGACAGGAAAAAAAAGAAAGACGGAGAAGAGATTATTAAAAAGAAAAAGAGAGGAAGGAATAGGAGAGGAGAGATATTGTATGCATGGTGTACATGCAAGTGTACTAGAGGAGGTGAACTGCTACACACACTCACACAGCTAGGCATTGTGAGATGATAAAATAATACATAGTAAGTGCATACATCATCTAAATTCATAATAGTTCCATCAGCCTTACACTATTAGAGATGAACTACTTATCTCTGAAATGCTAATGACTATTTGACTCAATTAAATGGCATCAGTGCATATACTAACCAATGCACACTGACTTCTGCCTACCTGAGCACTACTGGTGCGCTCTCTGGCCGCCTCTAGCTCCTTCGCTCTCAACTCACACAGGTCCGACTGAAAGCTGGTCTCTCTTTCTTCAAGTCTCATGATTTCATTCTTCTTGTCAGTTATAATGAGAGTTAGTGTTTTTATCCGGTCGTGACAGTGGTCCAATTCTCTCTTATACTGGAAAAAAAGAAAGAAAGAAAACTGCATAAATTATTATTGTACACAATCACTTTAAAATATTCCAGATATGAACAACAATTTTCTTTCAATATTTGTAAATATATTTTTATGTGATCATATTCAGCATATGCTGTGCAAACACCCCTCTACATGCACAATGTAAGTATCTCTCTCATATCACATTTATATGATAGGGACAGGAGGTTGAAACCCCTCCCCCCTCCATCTCAGCATGGAAGCATAATATGTATAAGCTCCATCTTTTCAATTATAGAATACAACAGTATGACAGAGAGTTCTGTTTGGCAATAAATTTAGCCCCTATCTTGCATGAATAATCAGAAACTATTGCAAACATTATTTTTCCATGCTGTGTAAAACACTCAGTCATTCTAAAATACCTTAAATGAGATCAGTAAAACTGTGAAGCACATAGCCCTTTACAACAGTACAAAAAAGAAGTAGGAATGTGCATAGCAGCTTGTGGGATTTCATCCTTGGATGGCTTCTAGTTATTGCATTTTTTGGTTATCTTTGTTGATCTTTTTTGTTTTATTTTTGGAGGGGGAGATGGAGTGGGATGTGTGAACATAATGACCCCTTACCACAATCTCATAGGACCCGACCAGAATGTAGAAAAATGGCTGTTGCAGCCATAATGCCTACGCAATAGAAATATTCATACAAACTTTCATTGAAACCCTGTTCAGGCTTCTAGAAGGAGTTGGACACACAGACGGACAGACAGACAAACATTGGCGATTTATTATCAGGACTATTATTTAAATTTGTTTTAATTCTAATTATTATTATTATTATTATTATTATTATTTTTTTTTTTTTTATCTTCTGGTATTAAAATTTCTATATGAAGATCTATGGTGCATACTACATTTAGGTTATTTTTAGAGTGACTTAGTGTGACTGCATAATGTGATTAGTAAGGTAAGTGGGTCACTCTAACACAATTTAGTCTCCTGCCTCATACATGACTCTAGTGTTGATAGTTCAGTTTAGTGGGTGAGTGGATAACATACTGGAATAGTCAAAATATATACATCTTTAGAAAACACTTTGGTTAATTTATTTTTCTGTTCCGCAGTGAAGGATTCAAAGGTTCCCTTGGTGTTTCAGGAGAGAATACAGGCTGCAGTTACCATACATGCATGCAGATAAATTGCACTGAGTGATGAGAGTTTTAACTGAGATAACAAAATTAACTTTCTATGTAAGATATTTTTTGTAATATTTTATAATCTTGCTCATCCAGTATAGGGAGTACCATTGAACTTCCCAATTTGTAAATGGATCCTTGAAGATGAACTTCATGTTAGACATACTCAGCATTACCTGGAATATATCAACTTTGCCTACATGAAGGTGTGGCCTAGTGTGACCCAGCCAATTTTCAAAAGTGTGGCTAAGTATGACCCAGCCCATGTTAAAGGGTGTGGCCAGGTGTGACCCAGCCCATGTTCAAAGGTACCTCCCATGAGTACATTATTACTTACTAGTACGTAATTCACTTGAATTGATATGATTCACAATTTCAGTTGTCAATTATAGTGTGCATCCAAACAGTGAAGCTAGAGAATCTCTCACTCTGGATTTATCAGAATGTATGATTAATTTAACTTTTATTTTAACAGAATTTGAACATTTATATTTAACACAGCTAATATTGGAGATAGTGAGGTTGGAGTTAACCTCGGTGGTGGTGTGGGCCTTGGTGGATATGATGGTAGAGAACCCAACTCACATCAACCACCAGCAACTCACATCAACCATCAACAGCTTGCATCTACCATGTGGTTCATTTCCATGACATTTTTTCTTCCTCCCCCCCCCCCCCCCCCACTTATCTATTTTATTTCCCTCCATTACTTCCCCCTCCCTATTTCTATTTCTTCTTTTTTTCTTCTTCTACTCTTTTCCATTTTCCCCCTTCAAATTCTGACATACTCAAATGTTTTAAAAAAATCATCTAAAAATTGGTAGGTTAAATAGGAAACACTCAGACATGCACACAGATTCTTTGCTACTTATAAATTAGGGACCTGAATAGATTGTTATTTGTAGATTACAACTGAAGTAGACTTGTTATATATTGAGTTGATTTGTTATTTGTTTAGTTGATTTTTTAGATGTAGTTTACTGGCCTGAGTTGGAGGAAGCATACTTGTTTCAACGTTATAGAGGAATCGGAGTGTCTGGATAGAATCAACTCCACAACTTGATAAATCATGACTGTTCCTGTACCTCTAGCCAAATTAAAAAAAAAAAGAAACTATTTAGCACTATCGTGGTACTGCTTTTTACATTCTTTTTTGTTCAAAAATGACAGCTTTGGAGCTTAAATTACCTTTGTGAATATGTCAGCTTATTTGTGACCGTCATGTATTTTTATGGAAAGAGGCCAATTAGAGAAACATTTATCATTTGAAAGCACAGAATATATTGATAACAAAATTAACTGTTTGGAGGAAAGTCGGGGGGGGGGGGGGGGGGGGTAGCACCCTTCCCTTACATCTACTAGTGAAAAACCCACCAAGGTAGTTTTTAGCCCACCTTTAATGAGCTGTAATCAAAAGCGTCTGCTTTGAAGACATGTTTTAGACTATCAAAATCAAAGTGCACGTGTGATTAGTCAGTGTTTGTTGTTTTTTTTAGAAGTACCATTTTTGGCCTTTTTAGCCTTACACACAAAGAGGAAGAGGTGTGGCCAGATGAGACCCACCCTATGTTGTGTCTGCATGCTAAGTCTTAGGCCTGTAGCTCCATTCTTTTTTCTGGTAAAAGTATCATTTTTAGCTTTTTTGGAATTCAGAAAGGGATGTGGCCATATAGACATACTTAAATCATCCTCCTGGTGGCACTAATTCCAAATATATGGGTTTGTGGGTCTAACTTCAACTGTATAAGTATGAGTCAAGGAGAGACAGACAGTTCGTACTTTATAGTATAGATTCCCCCCATCCAGGCAACTGGTACAGGTTTAAAAAATAATAAAAAAATAACAACAAAAAAAGTTGTGTTTTACCCCGCCCCTGTGTAAATTTTTAAATGAAGGCTTGTATATATATATGTATGTGTAGTTATTTCACTTTTGCATTTAAAACATCCATTTTTACAGAATTAAGGTCAAAGGTGAACACACACACAAACATATGTATTCTATGTTGGAAAAAATATAAATCTAGGGTGTGTATAAATACATGTACCAGCAGATTGATGGTGAGCTGGACTAGTGACCTGCTCCATGCCAATACCTGATTAATTTGGATGTGCTGGTCCTCCACTGTCACCCTCAATAGACCCACCTCCCTGCTCCTGCTGAGCTCCACACTTTGATCCCTCTGTCTCTGTGTGCTGTCAGGAGAGGTGGTGCCATAGATGGAGGAGGCAGGGTCCATTTTTGGTTCTACACATGTGACCATATTGAAGGGAATGGGCATAATGGCTTACAGATGAAAGCACAGTGGTTTACTGTAGCTTACAAATATTGTATACCTTCTCACAGGTCAGGCCTAATAACCCTCTTCAGGACTCCACTGCTCTAGACACTACAAAAAAAACAACTTCCACTTTCTTTTTGCTCACGCCTTAGCTATTACCTTGGAATAAAAATAAGTGTGTGAATTTTATGAAGATATTAGAAAAAATGTCCTCAATTTTCTTTTAAATAATGCATGTGTTCTTCAATTGGGAAGGATATCTATCACATTTGATGAAGCTCTCTATTAAAATTTAGAGGACAAACAGAAGAAACTATGCTTTACCCAAGAACATAAGGTTACATTGAATTCACTATTCTTCAGAAGATAGCACAGCACTGCATAGGATGTTTGAATACCCTGAAGGGCATTTGGTATCAAGAGCAGTCAACAACAGGTATAAATTCATCTAGTGTGTGCAGGGAGTGTCTGATAGACATAATGAAAGCTGTTGCTTAACTATCTGAACTTTGTGATATGTAGGTCCTCATATATTTCAGATATCAGTGGAATCTTTGACAACTTCCAGCTGTTGTCATTCTTTCTTTTCACATTTCACTGGAAAAACAGTAACTATTCGTACATATTGGATCTTCTGCCAAGCCGTGAAGGAAATAAATGAACAAAACACAAATGAACGAGTGGTGCGAGACAAGGTGGGTGGAAAAACATGCAACCCTACAGACAACTTCAGAGTTTCACCATCAACACCTTGACAAAAGTTGAGGCCAAACATGTAACTCAAGCAATTTTGAGCAAGACTTCATCCAATGCAAACAGTTGAGAATGTGATGGGGAGCACCAAGGACTACAAATGGCTCGACACACAACTACAGCAGCTTGGATCATACACTGGTTACTATTGTTTAAACTACAGAGTTTGCAGGGGAGGTTTAAGGAAATTTCTGTAGTTATAAAGGTGGATAAGGTTTATACAAGACAAACAAAACCTAACTGAGGAACTTTCCAAATATTCTTTCAAGTGGGTGTTTACGAAGAGAGGAGGTGGGAGTTTCTTTAAGGGGTGGGGTGGGTTTTGGGGATACTCTGCCATATCTTAAAAATGCTGAAGGGGAAAAAATAGACTAAGTTAAAAATCATATGCAAAGAAAATTGCACTTGGAAAGTCTTCAACAGAAATTAATAGACAGATGAAACCAGTTTTACCTTCACCATCAAGGGTGTTTGATGTGCTGGCCTCTATACAGGAACTGATCAGAAAGCCCATCATTTGTTATTAATATAATGCAGACAAATTTTATGGAAGCAACCTTAACACAACTAAACTGTTCTAACCACCTAACACTTGAAGGTATGCTGGAGTAACTGCAAGAAAGACAAAAGTGTAGCATTTGCTTCTTCTTCTTTCTTTTTTTTATTAATTAAAAGGAAAAAAAAAAAACAACCCATAGATGAGAAATTCTGTGAGTCAACCAATTAAAAAAAAAAAAATTTATGAACAAATAAATAGAATAATAATCTCATTTACAATCATCCATGATTTGGTAAAATTATTGCATTGAACAGAATAAACAGCAACAAAAAACTTAATAAAGCAATATTCACAGAATTTTCACTCAGGAAATCATCATGCCTGATCAAGTGTTTTCTAGCTACTAATCAGGGAATCATCCAAGCCAATCTATGTGCTGCATGGTCCCATCAAATAGTTAAGTTGCCTTTTACTGGGGCAGATACCCCCACATCACCAAAAAAAATTAAGATAAAAATAAGAAAAAGGATGAAATCAAGAGTGATCCTGCACTAAGACCTGCAGCAAAAAATTAATATAATATTTATTAAAACATAGCATTTTACAGCAGGAAAAATAATTGTTTAGAACACTAAACATGAGGTTAAAGTCGCGGTATGATTTTAAACATTTTAGGTTTCCATACAATAAACACAATGTAACCCCAAGTTACAACAAATTTTTGGGTTTCCATACAGTAAAAGCATTTAGTTGTAATGATAAGTTACAACAAACATTTGGGTCTCCATACAGTAAAAAATTAGTTAAAAATCCATTCTTGACAAAAATATGTGTATCTATTCCCCCCCCCCCCCCCCCTCCCCTCACCCCCACCACCACCATCACCATTCCAAGTGTTCCTAGACCTGTGTGTGCAACAGGTAAAATGGGTTGTAGCTGGAAAGGGAAACTAGAGTTGCTTGCTTATTAATGGTTACAAAAACAAATTATACAATAGCTCCTCCGAACAGCTGTACCAGTGTGTGCATGCAACAACTGGTACGAACCTACTATAAATGTCACATGATTCTCATGCATTGAAAATCATTCTCGCTCTCACAGTTCCATGCTTTCATCAGTAAATCAAGTTCAACTTTTGTCCTCACTTTCTTTATCATTCTGATATCTGTAGCTATAAAATATGGATGAGTTAATCTGCTTAATTACCACTTCCTATCTTGTTTTCAACATCCAATTCACTTACATGCAGCAGAATGAAATTTTTATCAGGTGTCTGAGGGAGGGGTTCTAATCTCATTTAACTAATCCCTTACCATATGAGGACAAGCTCTGGGAGTAGAAAACTTGTTTGGCTGGAATGAACTGCCTACACTATAAAGCATAAGAAGGCCGTGTTTATTTATTTATTATTTTTTCAGTGATAAAGACAAACAAGACTTCTTTTAGGTCCAGTTTGGACCCAAAGGGAATACTGTTCAGCATAACACTATTAACTGGCTAGCACTAGCCCTAGCCAGTATGTTCCTTTGAACCATCAAGAGATATTACAGAAGGCAAAATTAGCCAACATGAGACTATAATACTTCATGTATTGCACATTTGGAAATTAGATCTTCAGTTAAGTTTATTCTTGCTTCTTCTAATTTTATGTTAAGAAGAAAAAAAGACAAAGAGATAAATAATTACTGTTATACAATATAAAGTCATTATGCCAAAGGATGTATAGGGATGATATGCCACAAAGTATAGAAACATGATAGTGGTAATTTTATACAAGTATAAAATCATTATGCCAAAGGATGTATAGGGATGATATGCCACAAAGTATAGAAACATGATAGTGGTAATTGTCATAAAAAGTACACAAACATAGTAGGGATGTTGTGATCTAACATTATCTCACCACTCCTATCCCTACACAGGTTGATCACAGAGTTGTTATCTCCATCTATCAGAGTGGGGTAAGAATAATTACTAGCCATGCACCCTCCACTTACTGTAGGTCAAAATTTATGTATATGTCTGTGTTTTATCACATCTAAGATGCCTGGATCAATCGTCCTGAAATTTTCAGGGGGTTTTCATGGCCCCAAGAGGTTGGGGAGAGTCTGGCTATGGCTGCAGCATAAATCCATTAAATTAACTTCTTCATTCATGAGTAACCACAATTTTGTTATGTGATCACATTAAAAAAAGGACACAAACTATTAGAGGAAATTGTGTTTACAATCCATACTGTAATCTGATCAAACACAGAAAATTATAATCCCAGCGAGTTCACAAGGACACCAATTCCTAAAGGTGCATCTAAATGCACTTGAGCTCTTTAATTAATTGCATTGAATGACAGAACTTTGCACGACTATTACAGCCCAACCCTCTCAATTCAAAATGGGCTAGGCCCCACAAACCACACACCCCAATATAAAACATTGATTGAGAATACTTACCAGAGTTATTAACTACAGGAGGCTTGATGCAATCTCACTTCTGGAATTGCTGTGTCTGACCACCTCACTTACTCATGAAGATTCTACCCCCTTGGCAGTTATACTGGTAAGATTACATGAATTACATTTGCTAGGGGGAAATGCAGTAAAAGCAATGACCCAAACTAGGACCCTCATCAAATCTCAAATAAGTATGACAATCATCACGTTTAGCGACCAGATTGTTATTATAGTTCTCACCTAAACACCAGCGCAAAGCCAGAAGGTCCTCAAGATAACAATAACTCCAGCTGATATCAACCACAGTGTACACTTGATCTTGTACTACACTGCGTTCAGTCCACTTTATCTCTGTGAACTGGTTCCTTTAACAAACATAGACCCTTTACCCAACATAGCCCCTGGTAGTCTTTGGAATAGTTTCTCTTCCCAGACCCTTTACCTTCCACTGTGGGGAAGAATTCAGTAGGTTGAGGCGTTATAGGTAATTTTGTCCTCCCTGCATTTTATGCTGGTTGAGAACTTTTTTTGTCCATTAATAATGTAGAGAGAACTTTAAAAAAAGGAGGAAAATTGATCTTAATTCAACATGCACAATAAACTGAAACAAGACACTTCCCACTCAATGAGTATGTATACAACAAGAACTCTACTTCTTCTCAACAGACAGAGCAGATCTAATACATTAGCTAGATAGTGTGCACAAGGATTTACCACAGCTTGTTGACAGGCACACAAAAAACATCCATGCCACTGGCCAGCTGCAACACGCATGAACAATATGTTGTACAAACAGGCATACCCAGCGTTGCCAGGGATTGGATATGACATGCTCACATGAAGAAATGTGGCCAAATGAGACTCAGACCATGTCCAAGGATATGAAAAATACCACTTCTAGCCTGATACTCCCAGAGGAAGCCGAAGATGTGCAGCCCTAGTCACTCCCAGAGTCATGGTATGTGCATACCAAGTTTTAAATATCAGGTCTAAGGGTTTGCCTTAAATATTATTTTAGCATTTTAAGTTTAAACCTCATGCCCACAGGAAGAGTTGAGGCCAGGTGACTTTAAAAAGGACAATCCTTAGTGTATGATTATGTCTACCCTGAAGTGCAAGCTTCATTTGTTTGGTGCTTTGGTGGTAAAGTAAATAACACACAAACATACATAAATGCTGGTATGTGTATAAATATGGTAGAGGTGTGGCCAAATCAACTCAATAAGCCATTATTGTAGCTAAAGGTATTAGAAAGGGGAAAAAATGAAGGGGAAAAAATGAAGGGGAAAAAAAGGGATGGGAAAGAAGAGAAGAAGGAAAGAAAGAAGAAAGGAAAAAAAAGGGGGCGACAAGAAAAAAGTTGAAAAGAAAAAAATAAAAGAAGGAAGTGAAGAAAAAAAGGGGGGAGGAAAGACAGAAAAGGAAAGGAAGGAAGAAAAGACACATACTCTATAATGTACACTGCAATACTCCAGGCAGGCACTCAAACTTTAAAAAAGAGGAAGAAATTATGTCTACATATGTCTTCCAGGAAGACACTGGTCTCTGTGACTGCTATCCACCATAGATATTCCATACATATTCCATAGATACTTTTAATTTTAGAGTCCCAACTTCCAATAACAATACTCCTGTTAAGAGAAATTAGTTGTTACTTGTATATGGCACATCTCTGAGTCAACTGGGGGTAGGTGTTGCAAGCTTGGGCCTTGATTGCGCGCAAGTAATAATAATAAGAAGAAAGACTTCGTCAGTAAAAGCGGTATATTAAAGGCGCTCCTTTTGTTCAATTTTTTTTAAACTCTGTTCCCAACTTCCAAATGAAACACTCGTCCAGAGAGATTATTCTTCAGGAGAGATTATTCTTCACTAGCATTAATCTTTCATGGTGCAAAAACGCTTAATCAAGGGCAACGATGAATCATTATCGCAGCATTTCTGTAGCTAGGACTTATATTCTGATCCTAACCTTTTCCCTCTGCTACGCAGTCTCTGCAGGCAGATCTTCAACCCTCCCCATCGAATTAGAAGAAAGGGAAGCAGAAACACTACATTTAAGTTTGGAATATGACCTGGCAAGGAAAATGTGGAATGAGGCGAAACAAAATTACAAGGAAGTACAGTTAAAAATGGATAAAGTTGCATTGCAGAGTACTAAAAGGTATGATCTTCCGCATAGCGATCCCACCAACCCGCCTCCGGAGCTTGCAAACTCCGCTGGTAGCAAGTACATGCTGGAACTCTACCAAGAGCTTAGCTCTAATAATAAACAGAAATGGACCAGTTCTGCAGCCAACAGTATCACTTCTCTTACATTTGTGAAGAGATATAGTAAGTGTCCCGTTGCATAGCAGATTTTTTTTGGTATTGATATTATTAAGTTATTTTCTTTTTCCTGTGGAATTAATCAGTTATAAAGCTGATTAATTAGTTTTTTTTCCAAGTATCCACCAGTATTGCAGGTGGACAGGAATCTACTCATACTACAACAGAACTAGTAGTCTATCAGTTACATCTGGTTTGCAGCAGGAATATCATTGGATTGACACTCCTAGTGTTAGAGGATTCCATCATATGGTTCTTAGGAAAAAAAAATTTTTTTGTTGAATCTTTGTTGCATTTTTGTGAATGAAATGGAAATAAATCACAAGAGCCCCCACATGCAATGAATAAACTGAATTATGCAGTGAATTAAATTAGCATGAAATTTTAATATCATTGCCAACAAAAAGTGGTAAGAACTTGATAAGATCGCAACCAGTTTTTATAAATGAATTCTTGTGGATGGCACACTAGAATAATAATTACATCATACCTGATAACATTCATTATGATTGTTTATTGCATTGTGGATAAATAAAATTAACCTATTATTCTATTATCCCTGACTGTTAGCCTATTATTCTAGCATAATTCTCATTTCATTTGACTAGCTACCTATTCTTAAAATTATGCTAGTATAATTTATCAAGGCAAATTGCACATAAGCATCTGGCCATGTGGTATAAGCTAACAAATATCTATACTATAAGTGCGAATAATTTGTCTGTCTGTCTGTCTGTCTGTCTGTCTGTCTGTCTGTCTGTCTGTCTGTCTGTCTGTCTGTCTGTCTGTCTGTCTGTCTGTCTGTCTGTCTGTCTGTCTGTCTGTCTGTCTGTCTGTCTGTCTGTGTGTGTCTGTGTGTCCACACTTGAACAGTTGAAGCTAGACCCACGAACCCATATATATTTAGAATCAGTATCACTAGGGGAACATCATGGGTATGTCTATATTGCCACACTCCTTTCTGTATTCAAAAAAAGCCAAAAATGGTAATATTGCCAGAAAAAAAGAGAGTATAGCTAGACCCACAAACCCATATATATCTAGAATTAGGGTTACCAAGGGAAAGTCATGAGCATATCTATACGGCCATGTCCCTTTATGTATTCAAAAAGAGCCAAAAATGGTACTTTTCCTAGAAAAAAGAATGGAGCTAAAAGCCTCAAACTTTGGCATGCAGACACAACTTAACTCTGCAAATAACATTGGGTGGGTCCCATCAGTGCCATATCTATATGGACACAATGGTACTTTTGCTAGAAACAATAATGGAGCTACAGGCCTAAAACTTTGTCATGCAGATATAACTCAACTTGCGAATAACATGGCATGGGTCCCATCTAGCCACACCTCTTCCTTTTTGTGTGTAAGGCTAAAAATGTCAAATTGGTACACCAAAAACACTTTAACCTGATCACATGTTCACTTTTATTTTAAAAATCACAGGTCCTCAAAGCAGACACTTTTGTGACTGCAGCCCACCAAACATGGGCTGAAAAACTGCCCGTAGGGCGGATTATTCTTTTGCAATAATAAATCTGATTTCTTTCTGTAGTGCCTGCCTATGCCAATGCTATATCCCTATGCAGCTGGTCCAGTTTGTGATTGTGAATTCAACTTCACATTATCAGAAATCGACTCCTCCGAATTTACTCAGCAGGCAAAATTACTGTTGTATCTACAGATATTCCATTTCAACTCACCATCCTATATTGTTAAAATAAGAACAAAAGGTTCTAATGGAATTTTATCTGAGCTGACTAGTTTGAAAGAGATAAATGCCACAAAAGATGGCTACGTAGAGTTTGATGTCACAGCATTAGTGACACCACTCATTTCTAGAGGTGGTAAGTATGATTAAAAATTAAACCCAACCCCCTCTCCATATATTATAATATCTGCTGATCCAGCAATGAACAAGATCTTGTTGATAATTTTTGTTGATTGGAATTGTGTTGTTAAGGAACAAACCAGCTAATTATAATGTTAATGAAATGCTCTAGGTTGTTTAGTTTTTCAAACATGTTTATTCACTGTATAAAATATAAAATAATTTTAATTTATTGTTATTCAGCTGGTTTTGCATTTACTCAATTACATATGGATAAATCTATAAACATATAGACCACAGCATGTTGCAATGTTATCTTAGTGGTTCCCCAGCACACACAAAAAAATCCTATTGCTTTATTATAGTAAAATAGAGATAACATTCCCCACCCCCCCCCCCCCTTTTGTTTACAGAGAATAATGCAATGTTCCAAATCTTGCTCTACAAGACTTACAAGGATTTGCAATTAAAGTCTTCGTTAGTTTGTGGAAGTGAACTGGAATTCACCAATACTGATAGTGATGAAATGATGACACCAATTTTTATCATTCATTCTTATGACTCAAAAATAGAACACTTCAATCATCAAAAGATGGTAAAAAAGTTAATCCAAATGCGTCCATCAGAGCTATCTAATAGATATATTTCTTCAACCACATCTCAGACAAGGCCAAAGAGGGGCTATACACCTAAGGGATGTCGTGTTGAACCTCTGTTCCTGCGTAAATCTGAAATTTCCCCCTACTTTTTGGGGATTCACCCGAATGGCTCTATGCTACTGCCAAAATCTTACAATGCTGGGATATGTGGTGGTGCATGCAACTTTAATATGCCAGCAGATACTTTCAGTAAGCATGCCTCATTTATTCATTTCCTTTTGAATACTCCGAGTTTCAGACAAAGGCAAAGATTTACTTTTAAGCAGTGCTGTGTTCCTATGAACTACACACCTTTGACTGTGATTTATATGAATGAAAAGGAAGAAATCAAGATAAAAACTGCCCCGAATATGATACTGGATACCTGCAATTGTGTCGATGTAATAGAGACAACTTATTGAATATTGAACAATAACAAAGACGTACTCCATATATTTCTTTGCTGATGATGCCAGTAATGTTTCATGGAAGAATATAAATTAGTGAAACTTATTCTAGTTCAACATACAATAATAAGTGTTATGATATGATTCAATATAATATATTGTGGACTGGGCATGGTCAATATGCATGTTGATTTCATTTGATGACAGGTTCACAGTGGATGCACTGCATCCAAGTAAATGTATAGTGCTGCTTTTGAGCACAGCACAACTTGGAGTGTTAATAATAGTGAATACATGCTAATAATTTTGTCTATCTGAAATTTTGTTGCTGAAATATGGACACCATTCATTTATTTTTTGATTCTATTACAAATCAATAAGCACTTGTTGCAATGGAAATAACCAGCAGGTTAAACTTTAAGGAGAAGCGAAAGCTATTTCTGTTTTTGACTGTATGAGTATAATAAGAAAGAACAACAGAATATGAAAAAAAAACCAAAAAAAAATGAGTAAATTGTGGGTAGGTTACTATTTCAAAATACTTCCGATTACTCTCAATCACACAGACAGATTCAAGAAGTACTCTACTAGTACAGTTGGCCAAGCTTTATGACAACACATTTCATTTCTCCTTTCTCATGGTCAAGAGAAAGTTCAGTTAAACAAAAATATAACCTGAAAGGGTCTAATAATAAACTTCATAGTTGTATCAAAGCAGTCACTTTTTACCTGCGGCACACAGGTTGGGGGGGGGGGGGGGGGGGGGGCAGCATACATCTGCAAGTTTTACTCAAGAATGCTTTTTAAAAAAATTGCTTACTGTATGGAGACATAAAAGTTTGTTGTAACCTGTGGTTACGGTATGGAACTCTATAGTTGTAAATCTCACCACAAATTTTAGCCACATCTTAAGTGGTCTAAACAATTATTTTACCTATTCTAAACCACTATGTTTTGATAAATATTAGAGTAATTATTTGCCACAGGTTTTAGTGTAGACTGCTCTTATTTAAATCTTTCCATCAGTGAATTCCTTTAAAAAAAAGGAAAAAGAAACATTAACTCAAAAAAGAGGCCAATAAGATTAACTAGTGGGCCAGCATCACTGTTCATCATCTTTTTCACAGCACGGAGCTCTTACAAAGTGGTCCCAAAACAACTACAACTTTTTCTTTTTCATATTCTGGCAGTGTTCCACTCATCCCCCCCCCCCCCCCCCCCCCCCCCACATCAAAGAATGCATCTGCACAATGAAGCTTCAAGTTTTCATATTTGTTGAGAGGGAGTAGAGGAGATATTCTTTATATCTTAACCAGCTGTGTCAAGATTATCTCTCAGTACCTATGCATTCACCGTTAGCTGGGGCTTGTACCTGTCACTGTGCGCATGCAAGAAAACCAGTAGCAGTGTCAATTTCAATTATTATTACAACATTTACCACTGTTGCCCCCCCCCCCCCACCCCCTTCTTTTTTCTTTACAAGCCAGAGTTAGTGAAAATATGTTATTGTTTCCCCCCCCCACCAAATGTGTGTGTGTATATTAGTGTCTGTCTGTCTGTCCACTCTAATATAACCACTGGGATTGAGAGACTTACTGGGCCAACAGGTAAAGGATCTAAATTTGTTACTATTTTTGGTAAACTTTAGTAAGGCCAAACCAAATTGTTACATGTTTGGACTCTGGCTGTTCAATCAATTCATGAAAATTAGTAAATTTTATTCCTTCGTTTAGCTCAGTATTCTGCTTAAATGTGGCTCTGAGTTTCTTTATCAGAGGAGAATGATGAAATGTTCCTGGGAAGAAAGCTTTGGTAAGAATTTGGATAGGTTGAACCAGTCTGAAGCTACAATAAAGAAAATTGAAAGTAGTACAAATGTAAGTTTGCTGATCCAGTTCATGCTGTTCCTGAGGATGCCTGTAACCATTGAATATAACTAAAAGAAGAAAGACATTTGAGCAATTAATTAATTACTTTTTTTTTAATTGCTTTGGTGAGATTTAAAAATTTTAATTAATGAAATCCATGTTTATGTTCTTTTCTTCTTTTTAAAAATATTTATTTATTTATTTTGCTAAATACTTTAAACTAATTTTTAAAAAAAATTTTTTTTAATGCTTTCTCTTTTTTTTTCCTTTTCTTTTTTTTCCTTTTCTTTTTTTTTTTTTTTTTTTTCTTCTCTTTTTTCTTCTTTTTGTAGTGGATCACCCAAGAAACATGTAACCGATTTGGTCTGGCTTAAAGTGCAGTAGATCCTCACAGTAAATAATCCCTCAGGAAACTAGAGAAATATTGAAAACTCTGAAACTATGGCATCCTAATGTAAATGATGCCATGCCTAATCTTAAACTATTGAATGATGTGCAAGACTTCTTCATGCCATGCAGTTCACAATAAATGTACACAGGTATTTCTAACTATAATTTTCCCTAACTTTGTGCATGCCCACCTACAGAATTACAGCAACTGTGTGGAACCATAAGGAATATTCATGCAAAGTTTCATCATAATTGGTCCACATGTCTAAAGAGGAGTTCCCTGACAAACACATGGGCAGACAGACACACGTTGGTGATATATTATCAGGATAATGATAGTGAAATTAATATGTGCAGTGGAGCCATAATAGGAATGGAAGCACTGACACTTTGAATCATGGGCTCTCTGTCATGGCTCATGCTGGAAAGCATCACATCATTGAACCAATTGAGTAGCACAACTATTGATACATTACAGTTGTACTGGAAACTCCAAACCAAAGAGGCTGAATCAAGAAACCAGTTCATTGCCAATATACCATAGTTCAGGTGTTTTTTCCCCTCATTGTTGGATAATTTTTGTGGGAGGACTGAAACACAAAAATATAACTCAACAAATAATAATGAAAATGAATAATAATTAGATCATCATCCAATACAAATTCAAACTCAAATATTATTGCTTGCAAAAGAAGGTAGCCGGATCCTAAAGGCCCACTATACTACCTGCATGATTACTTGGAAGGCTACATATCGCATAACTAAAATAAAAGGCACTCAAGTAATCCTATCTATATGCATAAAAGGAGATGTCTGTCTGTCTGTCTGTCTGTCTGTCTGTCTGTCTGTCTGTCTGTCTGTCTGTCTGTCTGTCTGTCTGTCTGTCTGTCTGTCTGTCTGTCTGTCTGTCTGTCTGTCTGTCTGTCTGTCTCTGGGTATCTATCTATCTGTTGTCTGTCATTCTAGCCAAACCTGTGGGTGGATTTCTCTGAAACTTGGAATGATCATAGGTTTTGATCCAACTTAAAAACACAGGCTAAAAATGCGGAAAATGATTACCATGGTGATGAAAATACGCCAAAAATGATACTTTGGCCAGACAAACCCTTGGAGATACAGACCTAAATTTGGTATGCATACACAACTTAACTCTTGGATTGACATGGGGTGGGTCCCACCAGGACACACCTCGTTCTCTCATGTGTAAGGTTAGTACTTAGGAAATAGCACTTAGACATAGAGAGTTAGATCTACGAACCCTATATATTTAGAATCAGACTCATCAGGGAAATGTTTCAAGTGTATGTATGTATGTATGTATGTATGTATGTATGTATGTATGTATGTATGTATGTATGTATGTATGTATGTATGTATGTATGTATGTATGTATGTATGTATGTATGTATGTATGTATGTATGTATGTATGTATGCATGTGGGTGTGTGTGTGTCTAGGCATGGCAGCCAAACCCTTGGACCAAAAAGGATGAAATTTGGCATGTGGTCTCCAAGAACCTGGGTGAGTGTTGGTAAACACATGCGGGTGTCTTATGGGTGTGGTTTGTTGTAGCCATACCCACAGGAAGTCATTTTGGCTACCAAAATGTTAATTAAAAGACCAATCAGGCCTAAATCTGGCGTGTGGTCTCCAAGTATCTGATTAAACATTATTCACTACAAATAGGTGTGTCTTGGCCTTAGCCCACCCACAGGAAGTTATTTTGCCTATCAAAACTAATGAAAGGACCAACCGAAATGAAATTGGCGAGTTGTTTCAAGTAACCGGGTGAGCATAATTAGCCACATGTGGGTGTGTTGATGGGTGTGGTTTGGTTATTGCCACACCCATAGGAAGTCATTATACCTGCTAAAAACTAATTTATGGACCAATCAGGATGAAATTTGGGATATGGATTCCAAGTCACCGGGTGAGCATTATTAACAACACGTGGGTGTGACAATGGGTGTAGTTTTGTGATGACTACACACAAGAAGTTATTTGGCTACCAAAAACATTTTAAAGGACCAACCAAGCTGAAATTTGATATTTGCTCTCCAAGTTAGCAGATGAGTAGTGCTAATCACATATGAGTGTGGTTTGGTCTCAGCCACACTGTAGGAAGTAGTTTTGGCTACCAAAAGCTAATCAACCAGGGCGAAATTTGGGTGGCTTCTATAATATTTCATATTGATATTGGCTGGGCAACCCCAGCTATATGCTGCTATTAGTATTGCATGTTGATAAGCCATTGGTACATCAGGAGCCTGGAGCTGATCTGAAATGGAGGATTAGGTGTTTTAAAAAAATTAATGATGGGCTAAAACAATGAAAATTTAGCACATAGGATTTTATTCTCACAAAAAAAAAAAAAAAAAAAAAAAAAAAAAAAAAAAAAAAAAAAAAAAAAAGGGCAGTTATATTTTCCCAAACTACTGTATATATATATATATATATTATTTATTAAGAAGAATTTTCAGTAAAAAAAAGCAACAGACAAATAAAATAAATATATATAAATAAACATGGAAGCCATATGATTGTTGGTGGGAAAAGGGGTTGAGAACAGAAGTGAATCCATGAAGGTGAAATTGAAGGATGGTTGTTTTGTTCCTTGTTCTGTGTTTCGAACATCATTGATGCAAATATTAGCTGAAATGATTTTTTTTTGTTTCGAAACAATTGAATCGTTCACAAGCAATAATATCTTTGATTATATTGTTGTTGTCATTGTTGACTTACACACACATGAAAAATATAATTACTGCATAACAACAGCAATAATAATAATAATAATAATAATAATAATAATAATAATAATAATAATAATAATAATAATAATAATAATAAAGGATGTTTCTTATCATCAGTAATATATGGAATATGGCCTTGCTAAATGTTACTTATAATGGTGACTGTATTACATCAATGCAATCACAGGTATCTAGAATCATATCAGGGAATGTTTGTATCACGATTTCTTCTTCTGCAGCAACATAAAGCAAGGTCAAAGGCTTGTAATTTACAGGAACACAACACTGGGTGACAGTAAGTCCTTGTCGTTCTTTGAAACTTGGAACACTGCTCAAAAGGACGTGAATGAAAGGGGCATGCTTGCTGAAATCCACAGATGGTTGATTGTGATTGCATATACCCCCACATATCCCAGCATTGTATGACATTGGTAATCGTACCGTGTAACCTGAGTCAACCCCTAATAAGTCAAGAACAATCTCAGATCTAAACACCATCAGAGGTTTGACACGACAACCTTCAAGTGAAGCTTCTCTTTTTCTTAGTGTCGGAGATGTGGTTGGAGCAATGTTTTCATCGGTTGATGCTGGTGAATACATCAGATTTCTCTGGGCTAATCTTTGAGCCAGCATTTCATAATCGATGTGTTCCACTCTTGAGTCATATGAATAGATGATGAGAATTGGAATCTTTGTTTCGTCAATATTGGTATTGATAAATTTTAATTCACTCCCACAAACTATTGGCGTGTGAGACTCATAGTCTTGGAAGGATCTGTAGACTAAGACTTTAAATACTGCATGTGCCTCTATAAAAGAGAGAAAGAAAAATTAATATATAATTTCTCTTTTAGTATAATATCTTTATTTCAGTAATTTCACAACACTTTTAACGACATTGTTGTGGTCATGTACGAGCTTTTATGTGAATTCAAGCCTATGCAACTGAGTAAGCATTCACAATACTTTGATAAACTTTTCTTAGCCACAGTCTACAGGAAATCCTTACCAGACACATTGATTCTCACAAAAGTTATGATCAATAGAATTTCAATTTAAGAAATAGTTTGAAATATGGTGACTTTATTTCACCAACTTAAAAAGATAGATCTTTCCTAACATACTACATGATATGGTCTACCCTAGTGGTGAGGGAGAAGTGGAGTGGGGGGTAGTGACGGGAGCATATGTGACAATACTTACCACCTTGGAAGTATAGTTCTTTCATTAAATCTGCAACTTCAAACTCAATGTAATCATCTACTGTGGGATATATCTCTTTCAAAACAGGGAATTCAGATAAGACTCCATTAGAATCTTTGGTTCTGATTTCAACAATGTAGGGTGGTGGTGAGTCATGATGGAATCTCTCCAAATACAAGCGGAGTTTTGAATGCAGAATATATTCAGTGGAATTGATTACTGAAAATGTGAAGTTGTATTCCCCATCACAAACTGGAACAGCTGTGAATGTAAATAAATTTATAACTACAGGAGGCCAAAATGTCAAATGAAAACCACCCACAAGTGGGTTTTCTCTTACAATAATAGTAGTAGCAATAACAATAATATGAATTCTAAATATCTGAATTTCTGAATGTATCTATTCCAACCACTACTGAGGGCACCTAGTAGGATGTTAGCTATCTGTAAATACATACACAGGACTCCAGTTCTAAATAAAATTAAAAAAATTATAACAACTACAAATAGCAGTAGCTATCCTGCCATATTCAAAATCATAACAGCTATGAATATCAGTAACTATCCTGCCATATTCAAAATTGTGCACTTACGATATCTTTTCATGAATGTGAGGTACTTGATGGTATTAGCTTGAGTATTGACCCTCATGTAGTCTGTATTGTTGGTTATATTTTGGTAGAGGTTGAGCATGTATTTGCTTCCAGTGATGTTAGCGAATTCGGTTGGCACGAAGGTAGATTCGCTATTAAGTGCATCTGTCCTTTTGGTGCGAGACACTGCAACAATTTTTTCCTCCTTTTCGCTGCTTCTCTGTACTTTCATGAATGCTTGGTTTGCCTCGTTCCACGTTTTTCTTGCCTGATCAACGTCCGAGCTTAACGATTTTGCTTGTGCTCCTTTTTCTTCAAAATTATAAATTGCAGGTTTGGCTAGAGACACCACCATGCAGCTGGAGAAGGTAAGTAGCAATAGTGCATTCACCAGAGATGGAGAGGTAGTGATATGATGGTGCTGATTCATTGCTGGTAAAATTAGAGATGTACTTTTTAGCTGCACTGGAGAAGTAGTCTAGTGAGAATAATCAGTTAGCACTGTGTACTGGAGTAGGATGCAATGCTGGCTTATATAGGAATCCTCCCACACACGTTTTTTTTTTTAATTAGGTTTTCCCTCCACCTCGTCAATATACGTGCTTTCCGCAGGGAGATCTACGCATTCTATAGAATGCTTTACGTGATCATGGGATCCACAGAATGCATGCATGCTTCCATCTCAGAATGCGTAAATATATTTGTTTATAGCTTCTTCTTATGATTGGCATAATTTTGTGCACTGGAATAAATGTCACACTTCTTAGTGGCTTGATGTTCAATTTCTCAGTACTGTGGATTCATCAAAATGTATAATTGGATTTTCTGGTGAATTGCACTTGAGCCTTAGAGATAATTAGTTTGAATGTGCTGATGTTATTTCTTGCTTAGATAAATTTCTTCTCCCTTTTTTTTTTTTTTTTTTTTTTTTTTTTTTTTTTTTTTTTTTTTTTGTTTATTTATTTATTTATTTGGACTAAATTAAGCAATGATAGCTTTATAACTAGTAATTACTTGATTGTAAAATGTCTTATTATGCTCTGCATCGAGAGAATATATATGTTGTTGTTTTTTAAACAACAACTACATTTCCCAGATAATTGCCAGTGTTAAATTAAAAAAATAATAATAATAATATATATATAATAATATATATAATAATAATAATAATAATAATAATAATATATATATATATAATAATAATAATAATAATAATAATATATATACGGTTTGGCTATTAAACATTCTTGTGTATTTAATATTAATTTCCTAAATCACACTAGAACCCAATATATGGAACTCCTATAATACCACAGTTATCTATATTTTCCAAAATCGCTGTAGGCTTAAGAGCTGTAGGAAAATTTATAGAATGAGCAGCAAATAATCTTGGCTACATTCTCTACCTCTTCTTGATTTCTGTTCCACAATCTTTGGCTATAAAGGTTATTATTTTGTTGGTTCACTGAGTTTCAGACTTCAACCAAGTAGCAAGTTTCGTGTATCTTTGTTGATCCTCACAGGTTTAGTTGGCTCAAGGTTAAATTCATCTCCTTAGGAAGTGGGTTGGGATTTCATAATTCCTCAGTGAAATTCTTCTTTCTTTTTTTTTAATAAAGAAATACTATGATTAAAAAATATAAAGCAAATATATATATAATTTTCACTCTAGTGGTAAACAAACACCTAATTTCCAGCTTGTATTGCAGTCATATATTAGCTAAATCTAAAATTGGAGTTGGAATTTGAAATCATGTATGCATCAAGACTATAGTGTTGTTTTTAGGTTTATTATATCACTAATCCATCTAATCTCTCCTAATAGCGCTATCTGCTTTGGGCTAACATGTCCTCTTACAAAGACATGTCATTGCTCCCTTACAGATAATGACTGAAAATATCTAATCTGATCATAATTAATTCAGTTGGCAATTCAATGTCCAAGCTCTCGTGTTTTTCACAGTGGACTGTTGTTAGCTAGTTTATAGTGGTTTCACAAAAAGAAATGGAAGGGGAAAATAATGGGAAAGAAGGAAAGAAAAAGAGTGGAGTGGGAAGGAGAAAGGATAGAAGGAAAAAGAATAGAAGGAAATAAAGATAAATAGGAAAAAAAAGATGAAAGGAAAAATGATAGAAGGAATAAAAATATGGAAGGAAAAAAAAGAAAGGAAGAAAAGGAAAAAAAAGAAAGGAAGAAAAGGGAAAAAGGGAAGGAAAAGATAGAAAAAAGAAGAAAAGGAAGGGGGGAAAAGATTTAAGGGAAAAAGATACAAGGATAAAAGAGAAAAGGAAAAAAATGATAGAAGGAAGAAAAAATATAAGGAAATGCTATATACCCAGTGTTACCCTGGCCAATATCAACATGAAACATGATTAATGCCACTCAAAACACTATTTCTAGACCTTGAAGCTTCATTCAACTAACAGCAACTCATACGAAAGCATGCAATCAGGCGGCTTGTTGATTTTTTAAAAAATGCCTGAATGTTTTGGAAGCATTGCGTAGTGCTGAAAAGTTGATTTCCAGCAATCAGTGGAGAACCCATCCATGATCCTTACTGTTGATTTTTTTAAGAGGTCAGAATGTTTTGAAAGCATGGTGCAATTCTAAACAATGAGATAGAGTGTGTACTTAAGAATAAAATGAACAGAGTTAGCTGTTCACTTACCTTACAAGAACATTGGTTTAGTCTAATTAAAACAATTTTAGCACAGATTTTCACTCACTGGCATTCTCTTTCTGATTGGTGGCGACAAATGATTTTAGAGCTCACTTTGTTGTTGTTTTTTGTGTGTGAATGGTTTGCATAGTGATAATGGACAATAAACAAAGTGACTTCTTCACTAAGCTAAACAGAGCTGTAGATATAATGGCGGTTCAGTTAGTAATTGGTGCCCTTTTGAACTCACGTGATTTATTATTATTGTGTGTGTGATCAGATTACATGTGTGGCTTCTAAAATAATTTTGTGGTTACTCATGCATGAAGAGATTTATTTAATTATGTAAAATCCAGATTTTCGGGTCCTGCAGCCCTAGGACTTCCCTTCCCTCTTGGGATTCTGACATTAACCAGGTTACTCCCTGGGAAAAGTAGTTATTTTCATGCCAATTTTCAGGTCTCAAGGTCCAAGGATTTGGCAAACCATTAGCCACATTGGTAAAAACATGCAGACATAGATATGTCAGTTTTATATACTAGCAACCCACCCTATGGGCAATTATTTTAGTCAGTCTCATGGGGTAACAAACTTGTTCAGTTAGCCTATTATAAATATAGGTAAATATGAGGATTATTGACACCAATCCTATCAATCAAATAAACATGATTCATCTAGCTGTTTGGAAGGAGCTAGAGTTAGTACATACAGACAGATAAATTATGAATTATAGTAATATGGTATGTTACTAAACAGCGTCAGTGGTGGCACCAATATTACTAAAGAGCCTCAGCAGTGGCATAAAACCACACCCATTGTAAAAACCACACCCATGGTCATTCGATATAAATGAAACCTTTGTGAGGACATGTATTAAAATTTTATTAAGATCACTCCAGTGGATTGGAAGGAGTTAGAGTCCACACAGACAGACGGACAGACAGACGGATGGACAGACAGACAGACAGACAGACAGACAGACAGACAGACAGACAGACAGACAGACAGACAGACAGACAGACAGACAGACAGACAGACAGACAGACAGACAGACAGACAGACAGACAGACAGACAGACAGACAGACAGACAGACAGACAGACAGACAGACAGACAGACAGACAGACAGACAGACAGACAGACAGACAGACAGACAGACAGACAGACAGACAGACAGACAGACAGACAGACAGACAGACAGACAGACAGACATAGTAAGATAATTTGTTATCTATTTGTTCATTACTTTATTATTTTACTAGCAGAAGTATCCAGTTTTGCCTGGGTAATAAAGATATCGAATTTTTGTAAATACAAACCCTTTCTAGCCAACAGCTGTGAAGTACTTCTAAATCCCCTAGCAAATGAAACAATTAGCTATAGTTTAGAGAATAATGGCAATGAAAATTTAGACCACCATTTTTTAAATTTCTTTTAAAACTAATATTTATATTTCTCTGCTCTAAACCACCTATATGCACTGGCAGCACACCTAAAGCTAACAGACTTGAACTATGCGCTAATTCTAGCATGAAAATAAAGAAATTTATAGTTGGAAGGAAAATGGCCATGAAAATTCAACCTAGGAAGAGCAGTCACCACCAAGTAACCACAAAAGTAGCTTTTCCAAAACCAATAACTATAAACAGAGTTTATCAGCCTTATGTGAAACAATTTTAAGTTTATTTGGGGATAGGGGTGGAATTAGAGTTATGCAAGGTCCACAACCTGGAGTAAAATGCCCCACCAACTGTGAGAGTTGGTCAGGGTCGATCAGGTTTGTTCGGTTTTTTAATATAAGATTATGGACAATTGGAGAGAAAAAGGGGATGAAGGGAAGGGAGGGGGGGGGGGAAGTCACAGTATGAAAATAGGCATTTTGGAAAATAAAAAAAGAAAAGGAAGGGAAAAAAAGGGTGGGGTTGTAAAATGCCTGTCCAGGTTCGAACTGCCAACCTTCGGTTTGGGAATCCCTTGCCTTAACCACGACACCAATTTTTTCCAGGCCTTTTTTGTATGGAAAACTTGGAATTCTTGTTCCCCCCCCCCCCCCCCCCCCACAAAGGTTTGCTTTTGGTGTTTCAACTTACTTTATTATATAGTCCAGCACCCAAAGTTAGTGTATGATAAATTTCACCAAAATCTGTTCAGCCATTAAAAAAGCCTTCTGTGAACATAAAACAAGTCCACTGCTTTATTAATACTTTTAAAAAAAAGTACTCATCCTATGAATGGTGACAACAAAAATATCTTACTATATTTTAGATTTTTTTTTGTTTTGTTTGCTTGTTGGTTCTCTTTGCATACCAGAAGCTTAAGCCTACAGGGCTCAAAAAGGAGAAAAGGAAAATGAGCGGGAAGTAGTTTGGGCACAGTCTTGCTGAGCTGTACGTGTTTACATTATTGTAGTTTGTATTAAGTGGGGTGGTTTACTTGGGCATAGAATTGTTACCCCAATCAGGAAGTTTTAAAAAAAATAGCCCCACTGGCAGTGTTTTACTACTTATCTTCACCAAACTTCCTTATAACCATTCCAGTGTGACCCCCATCAACTCTTGAAATTTGAGCTCTTTGGGCCCAATTATCTGGGAGGATTTACCGAACAAACAAACATAAAAACAAACATACAAATTGAGAATTATAGTAAGATAGATTATTTATCTTATTTTCATTTTTTTATTATTTTTTTTACAACTTATTTATACCTTCTTCCTTTCTCTTTTCATTCATTCCCTTTTACAAGTTTATTCATACATTTGTTGGTCCACTTGTTCCTTTCTTCCTTTTTTTCTTCAATCATTCATTCTGTTTAAAAAAAAAAATTGATTTATTTAGTTGTTTATCCCAGCGGAGCAAATTATAGCTGAATTTTATCTTTCATTTAAATCCAAGAGTGTATCAATTTTTCAGAATTCCAGATGTCTCTGTCTCGAAACACCTCCTAAACTATGGCACCTGTTAAAGTGAAGTTGACAGGACATAGACAGTTTGATGTGGTGCATGTTATGGAGTCATTAAAATTTTCAAAAAATTGTCAGAACCGAGGTCTGGGCTCCTTTTTCCCCCTTTCCCTCCCACAGCTAGGTAGCTAGACTTGCCTTTAGTGGGTGGTGTCCGACTGATAGGAATTCCAGCCCTAAAAATATTTCTCTCACTTCTCTGTGATTTTCACGGCATTTGCTAGATTAAAAAAAGTAATATATTATCATATGCCAACTCCAACCCCGCCTTCTTTCTTCTTTTCTCTATTTCTTCTCTCTCTTTTTTTTTTTTAATGCAGTTCTATTTATAGTAGTTGTTTTTTAAAATATAATATTAATTATTTTTGTATAATTTTCCTGTTGCCAGTGATATGGCATGCCCACATTAAGGTATGGCCAAGTGTGGGCTGGCAAATGGTTTGGCCAAGTACCATTTTTGGCATTTTTAACCTGTTACTCCCAGAGGAAGAGGTGTGGCCAGGTGGGACCAAGCCCATGTCCCTCCTAGAGTCATGGTGTGTGAGCATACAACAGGAGTGGTGTAGCGCTGAAAGGTAAATTGCCAAAATCAATTCATTATTTTACATTGTTTGAATGTAGTGTCTGGAATGAACAAAGTTAGCGGTTCACTTACCTAACCTGAACTACCGGATGCATGTCTTGGATTTAATTGTAGCAGAGACTTTCACTCACAGGCTTTCTCTTTCTGTATGGTGGTGACTGTGATTTTGGAACACTCTAGGGTTATTAATTTTGTGTAATTAGTTTGTATAATAACAATGAACGAAGTTAGAATAAATAAAGTTACCTGTTCGCTTAGCTAAATAGAGCTGTGTATATACTACTTGGATGCAAGTATTTCAGTCAGTAATTAGTCTCTTTTTTTTAAACTCACCTGGGTTATATTATAATATTTCGGTGTGGTTACTCACGCATGTAAAAATCCAATTTTTCAGGTCTTGAGCCTCCAGATTCGCTCACTGGGGAATTTTAGTACAGTATAGCACATATTGTGTGTGCATGCCCTAGTTTCAGGTCTCTAGGTCCAAGTGTTTGGTTAAGCCACATAGATAGATAGATCCAACTGTGGATTTTCTGTATATATAGATTTGTTAGAAGAAAAAAGGAAGAAATGAAAGGAAGGAAAAAAAGGGGGGAAATAAAAATGGTAATAATTAAATTTGCACATCATCTGCAGCTACTGATATTCTGGCATTACTTCAGCCAATTGGTAAATCCTTCACAAGAAATTGGTAAATCCTTCACAAGAAACTCATCAGGGATCTAGAACATGCCTACAGGAATAGCATTATATATACTTCAACAAACATCTTTTAGTGTTTCATGTGAAACAATACGTACAAGTAGTGTATGATGATCTACAGTGAAACTGCTCCTGGCCATGCCAATGTGTCACACCAACTACTATTTAATTTGATTCAGAATATAGCTTTGCATAACGAACAAAAAAATGAAGATACCAACACAAAATAAACACAAGCTGTTCAAATTGTATATGGAGTCCAGAGACATGTAGTCTAGCTCTGAGTGTTCAAGGCTCCAACATGTATTCAGCAGAAATATTATCTCTTTCATCTATGTCCAGCAACCCAATTGTCTCAAAATTTTATGATGGGAAAATTCTTCCATTATAAGTGAGCGTTTCAGTGTCTCAATCAGAATGATTGTGGCAAGAAACCACTAAACCTGAACCAAAAGGAAAATTAAATATTTACTTTCTTGGAACAAACTACTATCACATTCCTGGCAATATTCTTGCCGTGATAAAAATATCATGCAAATAACTCAGCATTCAAATACCTGGCAGATAACTCGAGCAATCCTACAGAAATTTTAAGCATGCTGACACAAATAATTGCATTGAATTTCCATGACACTTACACTCTGATCAAAAACACACAATATTATAAACAGTTCCTTTGAATGTTACATCACCAATACCTCAGCTACTGTTAAATCTTCTCAACACTTAACCTGCTCTAGTCTTGAAATAACCTTTGCACCAACCAAAAATGTTGGACCTCTGACAGTATCACCAAATGCTGACACCAACTCCATATAACTTAAATCCTATAACCCTTACCACAAACAGCTCTTAACTTATGGTGTAATTATTTATAGTTCCAATTTTATCAGTAAACACTGAACAACAACCTGTATCTCTCACCCCAAACTCTACAATGCCATACCATAAACTTTTATTCCATGGCATTCATAGAACTCTATTTGGTTCTCCTTGTGTGATTACAGAATGGTATCAAGTAATGATACAGTTGCATTTCTGTAAGTGTAGAAGCTTATATTTCCCAATTTCATAGAGGATCTTACTCTAAAACTAAATTAATTCAAAGACTTGCATATATACAGCTAGTATATATCAAGATCTAATTACAAAAATGGCTCATGAGTGTTAATAATAGTTTTTCTAGTTTACTTTTCCTATCTGGAATTGAATAAATGTGTTAAAATTGAACTGTTGTTTCTAATAAAATTTAATGCAGACACTTGAACCTGTAAATATACCAGCTAATATTTGGTAAGTGATAATTGACTGACTTGGTACAGATATATGATAATATGCCAGAAAAAACTGTTTTGGTGGTTTGAATCATTATTGGATACATTGCCATTGAATTAAAATATTTAGTTGACTTTAAGCTCATCCCAAAGTGTTTGGGTGGCCAAATATTGTGAGAAAGTTATTTGATAAGTTGTTTTGATATCAATACATCAACTATTAATTAAGTTTGTTAACAGTTGTTTTGTATTAAGCATTAAAATTGATCATACTCATTTCTGTACATGCTTTATTAAAACAAAAATAAAATGTTCCAAAAATGAGTAACAAATGTACGAAATAATTGGGACAACATTGTTTATTCTTTATTGGTGAAAGTGTCTTGCTAAACAATGGAACCTAAAAACATGATTTTCATTATTGAACTTCATTTCACCATAGATATGATTCAGTTATGTTTGACTTAAGCTGCATGGTGCCATAAGAATTGTTGAAAGAAGAAAAACTGGAGAATATTTAATTGCAATGGCATGTTCAAAAGATAGCAGATACATAGTCATGCAAACTACGTACATAGCTTCTTCTTCTTCTGTATGAGAATTTCTTCTCTATTTGTTGACTTTCACCAATGTATGTATCAGTTTTCCAGGGCTCACCACCAAGGAGGTAGTCAGCAAGAGCTGGGTGGACTAGTGTGGGAAGATGTTGAAGGACAAGAAAGTTTCCTGTCAGTGCTGGGTTTAAACTCACAACCCAGGGGTTGTTAGTCCAAGAGCAAAACTACTCAGCCACCACACACACCCCATGTAAATTTTAAAAAAATTAAAAAAATTAATTTTTATTTTTATTCCTTTAAATAATCATAGCTGTGTACATTGCTATGATTATTTAAAGAATTTTTTTTTTTTTTTTTTTTTTTTTTTTTAAATAAAACAAACAAAAACCAAACAGCAATTGACTTTCTATATTCACATAGTTGGTTAGATTAAAAGAGAAACAAAAATAACTCAACAATCCGTCAACACTCCTTAAAAAAACAGTGATAAAAATTTTCATAATGATAATTTTTCAACTCATCTGCTTTCTTTCACCAGATCATCTCTCTACAAATAATTTTTCCAATCCTAGGTTTAAAATATCCAGGAATAGAGAGAGAGCTCTTAGTAATGGTCCAAGGAAGCTACTGTTTAATGATAACTGGTTATTCTTTTCAGATTTTGTTTAGATATTGTTGAAAAAAATATATACAGCATTAAATGTCAAACATAATATTCTGTTTTATAAGCATTACTACAAAACATCCAAACTTGTTGATTATCTTTCTGATTTAATTTATCTAGCTGTATACACCTCTCTAAGGCAGTGCAGCCTCACTGAGTTGAACATTATATTATAACCTGATTAACTCAAGTGTGATATACATTCTGGTACCATCACAGAGAAACCTGTTAGATTCTACCTACTTAGCTGCTCTTCCACTTGGAGTGAAGTTAGCCAACATGGAGGTCAACGTGGAGCCAAAGAGTGCCACAGGATCATGGAGAGCAAGAGGCAGACTGGAATATTGTGCAATGATAACTTTCCAATTTAATGTTTATTTGTTATGGTAATTTCACTAGACCAACATCACATGAGTAACTCAGTCTTAAGCCTCATTGTAGACTACCACATTCCACAGACTACAGTCAGCACTAGTGAGAAAGTGGTAATGGAGAGTCCAAAACACACCAGTGTTTGAACACTTGGTTTCATCCATTATTTTGAATATTAAATTCCTGATTCATGGAACTAGACAACAGACCCTTACCCCCCCCCCCCCCCCAAAAAGATATTTTAGTATAGTACCCATCCTATGGTCAGAGACAACAAAGACTTCTTTATATAATTGTAAATCTGTTGTTTGCATCTCATCCCAGATGCTTGGGCCTACAGGATTGAAAAAGAAGTAAAGAAAAAGAGCTGGAAGAGGTTTGGGCACAATTTTATTGGCATATGTTTACAAAATTGTAGTAAATGGGTGGTTTACTTAGGCATAGAGTTGTAATCACAACCAGGAAATTTTTGGGAGGAAATAGCCCAGGGCAGGGTTATACTCGGATCTTCACCAAACTTCCTTATAACCATCCCAAGGTGACTCTCATTAAACCCTGTATATTTGAGCCCTTTAGGCCCAATCTTCTGGAAGGAGTTAGTGAACAAACCAATCTTCACCAAACTTTGTTGTAATGTCCCCAGGGTAACCCCCATCAAACATTGAATATTTGATCCCTTTAGGCCCAATAATCTGGGAGTAGTTACCAGACAAATTAACAAATAAACAAACAAATTGAGAATTATAAAAGATAAAGGAACTTAATTTAAAGATTTAATTCACTGTTGATGAATCTTTCACATAATACTGGGACACATTATAATTGTTTAACCCCAGGCTTCTGTTGACATTTTATGTCCATGCATTTAACAAGCAAGCGTGTTGAAGTCAGACTGTTATCTGGATAAAGACTAAACAAAGCTTACCAAGAATACTAAACTTACTCATGAAGGTAAAGGAATATATACATTTAATATTACAAGCATTACATTCTGGCATATTTTATTAAATACAAATCTGGTTCTCCCAATGCTGGAACAGACATGATTTCAACTTGAGCATTTTGGGGAAAGTTCAGCATGATGGCATGGACTTTTCTAAGTCCTGTGTCATACTGTGGAGCAGGTTAGAGTTTGCATCCATGGATGCAAAGGTTATAATTGGAATATGTGCTGGACCAACATATGTCACATCTGGCTCCAAAGGTTGAGCTTGAGGGAATAGAGTTACTCACATAATAAGTAAATTAAGGGAGCTCACTAAAACACCTATAAGGTGCTAGTGGTGTGTTTGTGTCAACAGAAAATCTCCTTGATTTACAATTAATACAAATATTTACAATAATTATCAGTTCCAAGGCCACTGGATTTCAGTACAAAATATTTGGTCAAAGTCCACCCAGCATAGCTAACAATATCAAATCAAACCCAAACCATTAATTGCATGAACAATGCAGGCAATACGACCCTAATAAGGCCCGTTAACATTGATCATGATGTTTATACAAGACATAATAATAGATTTAGGGTAGACAAAATACACATTAATTAAATCATGTACATTAATGATGTGTCTCAATAAGAATAACCAGATCAAAAAAGAAGAGAGGAGAACCAATCCCTTCACTATCCTCTTGGTCAATTAAGCCACATTAGCTCAATTAAGCCAAATTCCTTGCAGAGTGGCATGGGAAATAACACTGTTTTATGTTGATGAACAACAAATTCCACAGACCAGTGTTACACATTCCAATCACAGTCATGGAAACCAGCTGTGAAAGAGAAAGAGAAGAATTAGATCCACTAAAACCATCCAAAGAAAATATGACTAAAATAAATTTGCAATTATAAATATTGCATGCAGGACACCACAACTTGACTCCGTTTACATGTTATTTGTAGTGTATGATCCAAGCAGTGCAAAATGTCTAATTCTTTTTGCCTTGTCTCTCCATTTAAATACCAACTTTAGTGGTATGTGGTTAGTGCAGGTGTGGGATGTGTCATATTAGCAAACAGACACAAACACTGAAGAATTTCATGCAGCTGTTCCAAACAAAGAAAGTTTAGAATTTGTGTTTCATCAGGTGCAAAATGCATGTGTTTAGTCAATTCACAATGATATAAAGGATACAACCTATCCTTGAAATAGACTTGTTTTCTGCATAAGAAATTTCGGAAAATCACTCCTTGAGACTAGCCTCTAAAACTTTCTTCTTGCTTTATATTGATTTCACATGATGATCGATTATCTTATTATAATTTTCAATTCTTTTTGTTGTTTTTTTTGTTTGTTTGTTATCTCCTCCCAGACAATTCAGCCTAATGGCTCAAATTTTCACGGTTTGATGGGGGTCACCCTGGGGTGGTTATAAGGAAGTTTGACAAAGGTCAGAGTAAAAGCCTGTCTGTGAGGCTATTTTTTTTTCTAACTTTCCTGGTTGGGGTAACAATTCTATGCCTGAGTAAACCACCCCACTTGCTACAAACCATAATTGTGTAAACACACATAGGTAAGCAAAACTGTCCCCAATCCACTTTATGCTCTTTCTAATGGAATTGTTACTTTGGTTACAGTGTAATGTAAATTAATATTTTTGGTCAAGTGTGAAGAAAAATGAAAACAATTAAACCCCCATTAATTATGTGCAAATCTGGATAAATTCTTTCAGTTGGAGTATATTATATGTCTGCTGTATCTGCGGTAGAATTTCCTTTGGGGGTGGGAGGGCTCAATTTCATGTATGCAAACCGACTGCAATATACATTAGGAATACTACAAGCCATAATTTGTAAACACCTCTGAAGTAAAGTCAATAAAACCATGCCCAAATCCCTTTCCTTTCCCCCCCCCCCCCCCATTTTTTTCTTTTTGAGCCCTGCAAGCCCGTGTCTGGCATGTGACAGGGAACAAACAAACCAACAAAAAAATCTCAAATAATAACAAGATAATTTTTGTTGTCTCCATCTGTAGGACTGGCACTTCTCTAGTCGACAAATTTATCAGTCATGACGACACTACAACCACACATACATTAATCCCCATAATAAACCAACACAATAAACACACAACAATGCTACAAAATTATTGTGGAGTTATCAGGAAGTCAAACTTGCTTCATGTGCACCATATGATATATAGCCAAGCAGCATGTCCCACTCTCTTCCTATTCACAGAACACATGCAGCCAAAGCACTGCTTATAACTTGGAACAAAGATCAAGTACATGTTGTATGATACCCTTGCAAAAACTATATTTCTTCCTGCTTAAAAAAAGAGGTAGTGTTCAAATAACTGAATGAATTACTACACTGATGTCATGGCCCTTCATCTAAAATTACTAAGTTTTTTTGCTAAGCTGTTTTAATCAACAAGAGAATTACTAGTTAGCAACTTAAATAAACATAATAACACCACAACTATGCTGTGTAGCCATGTCTTTTCCCTAAAAATTAATTCTAGGAAGTGATTTCAGCAAGTTGGGTGGAAGAAGGAACAGAGCACCCACCACACCCAGCCACAGACCCACTGATGTTTACTCCATGTGAGTCACCACAGTTATGCAAGTGAGTTACCATATCTGACATATTGGTGGTTAGAGTGCAGGGGGGGGGGGGGGGGGGGGGGATATCTCACACTTCATGCTATTTCTAGAACATTACAGATATGTTGACATAAAATTAATAATAGCAAGTGATTTCAGCAAGTTGGGAGGATGCAGGAATCTGAGTGCCCATCCACACACTGCCACAGCAGCACTCACTGAATAACAGATTACCACAGCTATGCCACACTTCATGTTCTATCTAACCACCCTATGTGCAGTCCACCTTTCTCTTTAATAATTAAAAAATAGTGTGTAGCTCATTAGTCATAACAAACATGACTCTAAATATATTTGGAAGTGCACACCAAGATTGCAAGATGCATGCCCAAAGTTGTTCAACAAAAATCGAAACAATCAGCATCACTTCAGTTCCCTCCAACCCCCCCCCCCCCCCCCTTTCCAATGAGCAATAGCGCTAGTGAAAGCAGAGACAATGAGAGCAGAAAAAAAAATGATTATAAGACAGAAGTGACAACAATGCTGATATCTATCAAAGTAATCTTACTATAATCTTGCAATTTGACTATATAGTTGGTGGTTTGTTTGCTTGTTATCTCCTTCCAGATGCTTGGGCCTACATGGCTCAAATTTGCAGGGGTTGATGGGGGTCACCTGAGGATGGGTCAGTAGTTGTTTTGGTGAAGGTCTGAGTAATAGAGCTGGTTCTATGAAATTTTGTATTTGGGAGGGGGGGTTCAATTTCATGCATGAATAACCAACCACCAAGTGCATTATGAGTACTACCAACCACAACTATATAAACACACTCTAAATGAGGTCAACAAACCTGGTTCCTTCTCTTCATTTTAAGCTTTGAGGGCCAAGCGGAGTTTACAGACAACAAATCTTGAATTACAGTGAGATGTCTTTGTTGTCTTTAACGCAATCAGCACCATTAATGACAATAGTGATGACAATAACAAGAACAGCAGAAACAGCAACAACAAAATCCCCTGAATCATCGAATTCATTAAAAATTATCTTAACTCTCAAAACACCCGCCCAATGGGCGGTTTTTAGGCTGGCCTCCTGCAGTAACAAAACTTGTTTAGTTTGCTTGTTTAATGTAATATTATGAATTATTGACACTAAACTCATTAATCAAACATGATACAAATAATGAACACTTTTATGAAAGTAACATTCATTCTTCATATTGAAACTATTTCCAATGGGTGTGGCTAATAAAACCATATCATAGCCACACCCACAGGAGAATAACTCTTTCAGTTGATGTGTAGAGCACATGCCAAATCTTATTGAACTCGATTATTAGTTTCCAGAAGAATTTGTTATTGCCACTAAACCACACCCATCTGAACGAAACCTTCATGAGGACATGCAGTGGTGCCCTAATCAATTCCTGAAAGTTTCATGAAGGTCCCTCCAGCGGTTTGGAAGCAGTTAGATTCCACACATACATCAGACAGACAGACAGACAGACAGACAGACAGACAGACAGACAGACAGACAGACAGACAGACAGACAGACAGACAGACAGACAGACAGACAGACAGACAGACAGACAGACAGACAGACAGACAGACAGACAGACAGACAGACAGACAAACAAATGCTGAATTATATATGATTTAGATAACATTTTAAAGTGACTAAGTCAAATCAAAGAATAAAGGCCAAAGTTCTACTCATTAAATCAAAAGGTTTCTATACATCTTTTGCTTCATGGTAGGGGATAAGTAACAGTTATGCCTTTCGTCTGGTCACATGGTCATAAATCACCACCTGTGTGTATCTGGAGGTTGCAATGACTACCCTGGAGGTGTTGTCACCTGGGCTCAAGACCTGCAGCAGGAAGGGAGGAGGAGGGGAACAAGAAGAATGGTTTTTACACAAGTCAAGTAGTGGATCCCTTCACACATGTAGTCATGAATACATTTATGTACTAACACAAAACAAAAATTGTTTTGAATATTTTTGTAAGCAATCAATTAGGAATCAATGTGATCCATTGGAAACAGAGAACCAGCCACCAAGCAGTGTAAATATATGAAACTGGAAGTATATCTTTGTGAATTTGTGTGGCTTACTTGCCTATAATTATAGTGACCAGTGCTAACCATTCCTTGAGTGTGATGAAATCATTGAAATACACTTAGTGACCAATTGCTGCAATTTTCCAGGAAATTGTAGGAATCAACTTCACTTCCATTTTTCTTCACAATCTTAAATTTAAACAAGTTCCTAAAGTAATAAACTTTATGGAAAGAATGCATCATTAATGATTAAGTTGGTCTCTTGGCTCCCTCAAGCTACCACAGCAAAATTTCTGCATAGCTAGCTCTCCTCAGAGCAAGCATTGATGACTCCACCAATTTATAATCTGAGTGAGGTGTAAGTCTAGACATACGTACATCATCAGAAACTACATTAGCACCCTCTATGTAGGGATAACACTGGCCCTTTGTGCAGAGGAGAGCAGAGGTGAAGAACAATGGGTGCTATTTAGCTATCAGTCTTTACCACCATAATCAATCCTATCTTAGGGTAAATTACATTATAACTAATTTTAGTGATTTAACACACAGCAATGAGTCAGGTACACTAAATGAGCTAAAATCTGGCAACAATGTTTAGCAAAACATTTTAATTACGTATGTGCTAAAATAGATTTCCAGCAATGCCAGGGACCTTGTGGCCTCCTAGTGAATATTTACAGCCTCATTTCTGCCATTACTTCACTTTGACCCTTCTCAAATTGGCTAGAAAGTGATGTTTAGATAATTAGTTGCTGAAACACACCATTGGCAATCAGAAATATCTTGGTCATAAACTGTGTGATATAGATATTCCATACGTGGAAAAACATGTCTTTAACTACAAGTCTCTGATAACCTGTCACAGCACGAGTAGCAATTATCACTTAGTATATAATATTAAACTCACAATGGTGAGAGTGGACCCCCTCTGCATTTAATTAACACACATGCACACATACACACAAGCAGAGAGAAGAGAAGTGGTAATTCCTTCTACTTGGAACCTTCCTTTGGCCCAAGCTGCCAGCAGAGAGTGGTTTAGTTCCACTATATACCTATCCATAACCTCTGCACCTATCATTCAAATGAGCATAGGTTAACATTGTTCTTGCTGCATGTCTGACTGCAAGTGAGTCTGTGTAGCAGACTTTCAGTAATTCATCTTCTTCATCTCATTATTATTTCAAGTGTACTTACAGTCAAGCATCAAACTATACTAATAGGGCATAGTGTAGCCGATATGGTATGCATCTATTGGTCACATTTGCAGCATTTCAAAAATTAATAAAAATTATAAAGGAAAGTAGTGCATGCAGAGAGAAGATACGCAGCAGTAATGTTTCACATCAACATTATAATTGTGGGATATGTCGGGTGCTCATATTGCTGACACAGCACTTGGAGAGCTGGATGAAGAGGAAGAGGAAATCTGATAACGTTCATATGTGGCTTCCACTGAAACTACTCAGACATTCAAACATCACATCCAAAAAAGGAAGAAAAAGGAAGAAAAAGGAATGAACAATTTTAAGCAAAGGAAAGCGAAAAAAAAAGTAGTATAGACATAATAGCCATTGAACAGTAAATTCCTGTATAGCAGCAGAGAAATCAACAACTAATTCAAACTCAAACACCAGAAAAGCATTAATTAGACAACATGAATGCACTAGACAAAATATGAGTAACAACAGTTCATTAAATTGCCCATTGGCTTCTCATGTGTACTATCCAATGTCAATGTAATGTGTTCCCTTCCCCACTGTGGCTAACCATGGAGTCACTGCCCTCCAGTGGAACATACTAAAATTGCAGTTTTGTAGGGACTGTTAGGTGAAGGCAATATATTAATCTGCAATTAAACACTTTGCATGACATGTTCTTCGTGTGCATATTCACTTCTTTATACATTGTGCAGCAGTCTTCTCTACATCATTCCAATTTCTGCTCTGTTCTTTACACAACTAATAGCAAGCTAGATGAGCTTCTGAACCACAAGCTACTTCAGCACACATTATTAGAGTCCATACCACTACAACCAAAATATGCTTTTGAGTCTACATCTTACTATAATCGATAATAATTCACAATTTGTGTGTCTGCTTGTCTGTATGTGCAGGCTCAAACTCCACCCAAACTGCTGGAGGGATCTTTCTGAACTTTCATGGGTTGATTAGGGCACTGCACGTCCTCGCCAAATTTTCATTCAGATCAGATGGCCATGGGTATGATTTTGTCAATGGGTGTGGTTTGGTGACATGTAGGACTAACCATCATGGAAACTTGGCATGTTTACTAATTGTATCATGTTTGTTTGATAAATGAGATCAGTTTCAATGATCCCTACATGTTATTTGAAGCAAAGTAAACATGTTTGTTACTGTAAGTGGCCGATTAAAAAACTGCTCATAGGGCATCATGCAAAAAAAAAAGAAAAAAAAGAGAAAAAATGTAGGCATATTTCTTACAGAAAGCTTAGAGAGACAACCACTTGAATATTAACACCATCACCAGCATCCAATATACTATGAAATTAATAACTATTTATCTTATATGGACAAGGAAGGATGTGGAGACCAAAATGTACAGCATGACATAGCCAAACTCTTCACTATGGTGCTAGGAATGACATGGGGTGAGAAATGGAGAAATAGTTAGACAACGGTTCCCCTGGAATACACACTGAGTCAACATCACAGTGGGTTGAGGCAGGTAGAAATGTTTTTACAATTGTACCATGGGAACACACACACACACACACACACACACACACACACACACACACACACACACACACACACACACACACACACACACACACACACACACACACACACACACACACACACACACACACACACACACACACACACACACACACACACACACACAGAGTCATCTAGAGTTTATCACACCGCACTGTGTCCATGCAGGCATGTTGAAGCCATTAAAGAATAGCAATACTGAATAGAACATTAGTGCTGGATAAAGAATGGAAACTGAGAAATGGAGGAAATGGAACTAAAGTCTGTTCATGTTGACTTGAGCCCTAGAAATTATTGGTTAATTACAGAAGTGACGTAGTCTATGCTTCAGCATATAAACTTTGCCAAAAGGGGTTTAAGGTACGCATGCACAAAAAAAAACAACAAAAACATGCACAAAAAAAAACAACAAAAACATGCACAAAAAAACAAAAACAACATGGTACAAATACACATTATGGTGTGGAGGTTTAGAACAAGTTTAGGTAGCCATGCTATGACAGTCAGTATATGCTGCATAAATATGAACATGCAGGTGCAAGGTGATAGTTTGAATATTGGCAGATTTGTTGTTTGGTTGTTGCTGCTCTATTTTATGAGATATGAGAAAATTTTTTTACCTAAATGGTGTCTCAATGTGCACTAAATATGTAATACAGGTTGGAAGGGATATTAAGCCAATGTTACACTAATTCTGAAGGAACCGTTGCTGCTTCCAGTAACCTCAGCCTCAGTTGATCTGGCAAATCCTTCAGTGGAGTTCATTAAGTTGCCATGGAGGAATTCTATGACAGAAAACCAGCTATTTATATTTCTCCTGCTTTTCTGCCATGGATACATTTTTGTAATAGAATTAATCTTGACAATGTTACAGATATAATGTGTGTTGTTTGTTGTTTTTGTATTTTTATCTATTTTTATTTGTTATTTGACAGACATTATACATTATCAGTAGAGGTAAATGCATTGCCTGGAAAAATAAAAATATACATGTTGCAGTACATGAATATAAACTGGAAATATATATCTTTGATGGACAAATAGGTGTCCAATCCTGTTTGTAAAGTTTGCTCCAATCCATCCTGATGATTTTATCAAAGAAATTTCCAGCTTGATTAAAAGAAATAGTTCAGGAATATAAATTTTGTTTTGATAACTTGACTAGGAAATGTCGTCTATCATAGAATATTTTAAACTGCACTTATGTCATATTAATTTTTAAAACTGCATCTCGAATGGAATGACATGAATATCTATATTTTTCAGTAGTGTAATAAATGGCCAGCAAATTATGTTCTCCTTGGCGCATTATGCCTGGAAAGCCTAGACAGTAAAATTAATGCTTGTGCCCCAATTGGCAACAAACTGGGAGAGAAAGACTTGATTTCCCCATTATTTTAATTAATTGATAGTTTACCGTAAAGATAAAAACTTGTGTCTGCATTCCATTTCGTCAATTAACACAGGGTGGAATGTTGTGTACTTGCTTATGGGACATACACTATGTTTACTGTGGAACTGTTCACTTCTTCAGGAATAGTGCCAAAAGAACATCTGGAGCGTCATAAGTCTGTTGGTCCTTGAAATCTGGAAATCCGTTGAATATTCGCGAAGTTATTAAAATTTTCCTAGGGCTCAAGTCGATGCAAATGGACTCAGGAGTGATATGACTCAATTGTATTATATTGTCTTGGGTCTTAATCTACATCATTAATGGGCATTAACCTTGCCACTACACTTATCCTCATATCAAATTTCATCTACCTTGACTTTAGGAAGTACCCTATTACAAGTATCAATTTTAAGTATGTGTAATTTCATCCACTCATGGCTGTCAAGAAATTAGGTTAAGATACACAGGAGACCACACAAAGACAAATTTCAGACTCATTTCTCCACCAATTGTGCAACATTTCAAAAACCTATCTGAGCATGGGAAGTGGGGGAGGGGAGCAGTGTGGATATGACCCCTCCCACATACAAATTAGACCAGCAGTTTACAATATTTCAATATTTGGAAAAAGAAAAACTTATCCCAGCATGAGCAATGTCTAGGGCTGGAGACATTAGAACATCTAAGAGAAAGAAAAAATTAGAGACAACATCAATGATTGAAGTAAAAAAAAAAATGAATTTCTGAGGAAGCACAGTTGTGGAATTTATTTATCCAACAAATGCAATAACTGCCCAGCAAAAAAAAAAAAAAAAACCAAAAAAACCCTTGAAACTCTTTGATGATGTTTAAGATAATGTTTGCTGGAAAACCAGTGCCTTGATCTTTGCAAGTATTTAAAGTAGATGTAAATGCTAACTAAATGTTTTAAACATTTTGTAAATACATGCAAAAGTTCAAAGATAATGTTAGTTTTTTTCCTCTTTTTGCCAATAATAAAGTGATGATTGATAAAAATGATTTAAACCAGAGGCCCACTGCAGCTTCACTTTCAATAATAAAGATATGGATTGTCCAACACGTAATAGTATTGCAGCTGTGCTTGCAATAATATCCAAAAACTAATAAAGCTGATAGTTCTCCAACAAACAGAAACACATATGGACGCGCCCAAATGTTGAGGTGTAGCCTGGTGGGACACAACCTATTTTAATCGAAGAGTCAAGTTTTGTATGTATGCTAAGTTTTCATTTTCTAAGTGCAACAGCTAGAATTTTGTAGGGAAGATATATTCAACCAAGTTTTCAGAGCCAAAAGTATGTATGACCAATCACAAAATTCCCCATGATCACAGAGTTTTGGTTATGTTTTTTTCCCTTCCTATTTCATAGGGATACCTCAAGTCTCACCCATAAATGCATCTGGAACCTTCTGAATGACAGTGACCTACCATGTTGCATTCAAATATATCTACTGTTACATAGTAAGGCTGAATGCAAACATTTATTATTTCCGAAATGTACAATTCATTTTATAATGAATGTAGTGATAGGACAGGGTGGGGAAATTACTTACTCAAACTACTAAACTGCATTCTCTCCTTTTTTTAAAGCTATTTGTTTTCTTAGCTGTATAGCTAATATTTATAATTGCACAAAGCAACATAAAAAAGCAAAATATGAATTATATAGAAGCTATAGCCTTACAACTATATGAGCCTAGTATTAAAACTAATTTTATAGCCATCTAACTGGCACTAACCAGCTTGAGCTCAACCAGAAAAATAAACGAGAAAACTAGCTCTAGTTTAACTTTGCAAATCTCCACTTGTTTGCTTGCTGTTTTTTAAAGATGTTTAATAGCTAAGGGAATGGTGTGCACCTTGAAGCTGCTGCAGACCTCATCACTTCTCACAGAAAGTGCAGAACTTTGTGGCAATGAGTTTTTCATCTTCACTTGAACACACAGAGTGGATTTCATTTTCTTCAATTATTATCTCCAATGTCTGTAAGGAGGTTATCATACTGGAGAGGTTCAGGTATTCTGTGTGTCTGTCTGTCTGTTTGTTTCCTAACTCCTCCCACAGTTTCGAACTGAATTGAAAAAATTTCTAAACATGTCTAGCTAAATTATGTGGACATAATAGGCTAAACTTTTTTTTTCTCCCTAATACGGCACCCTGGTGAGGAAAAAAAGATATCAAATTTTACATTTAAAAAGCCAGAAAAATAAACAAGAAAACTAGCATGGATCAATGGTTAAGGCACTGATCTACTAAGAGGGGAAATCCTGGGTTCAAAACCAGATCTGGGCTCTTTTCTTCTTTTATTTTTCTTCTCGTTTTCCTTCAATCCCTTCTTCTTACTCCCCTTCCTCTTTTCCCTCTACTACTATTTTATATTTTACCCCTTTTTTTTTCTCTCTTTCCCCCCCCCCCCCCCCCCTCCCCCCTTTACTCTGAGCTGTTTGGAGTATGCAGTTTTTCTCCCCTTGGTAGTCTAATTGTTGGAAATTTAACACTGCTCATGTCTACTCAATTATTATTATTCACTTTCTTCTTTTTTCATCAGTCGTTAAAATGTTGGGGTGGTTATGTTGTTGACTTTTAATAATATCACACACCAAATTAGCCAAAAGTAATGGCTTTGTTTAACCCTAACTGATTTGTTGATTGTAATCTTGAATTCTATTGATATAATAAATTTTGGGCATTATGTTGGCACTACAACCAGTAGAGACATGGAGGTTGGTGAAACACAGGGAGTGGGTAAAAAAAACATGCATTTATGACATATGATCAAAAACCACGAAAAGGATGAAAATTTTCTGAAATCTGAAACAAAAAAATTCTTTTTTTCCTGGAAAATAGGAAGAAATAGATGGAATTTTTTATTTAAAAAAATTTTTTTTATTTTTTATGCTTGCACTTCAAATTTCTAGCCAGTTCAGCTTTCTTTCTAACCTGTATACATACAATTCCCCCCCCCCCCCCCTCCCTCACCCACTACACAGTTCTATGCCGTACAAATTTAAGAAATTTTTTTTTTAAAAGACTGGAACTTTTCAGTTAAAACCTGCTCAATTAGGATTTAATGTTTCAACTTAATCGTGGGGGGAAAAAAGGGGGGAAAAATCACTACCATGACCAGGAGTTGAACCAGGACCTCAGCACTGGTGGTCAGAGGAAATTTCACAAGAACAAGCTCCTCAAGAAAGTAACATTTAGACTCTGCGAACTTGTTAAAGCTTGCAGGTAAAAAAAAACTCCACTATTTGTGGAGAACCTAATTTTCAGGTCAAAATAAAATCCAAATATGTGACAGTGATATGAAAATGGTTACACAATTTCTAGGAATCTTATATAATTCTCGATTTGTTAGTCAGTCTGTCTTCCTGCCTGTATGTGCAGAATCTAACTCCCAAACCGCTGGAGGAATTTTCATGAAAGTTTCAGGGATTGATTAGGGCACCTCACTGCATGTGCTCACGAAAGTTTCATTCAGATCTGATGGCAATGGGTGTGGTTTATCAGTGGTCATGGTTAGATGACATAATAGCATAAATTCCCCTGGAGACTCCAGCTAATTATCAAGTCCAATAGACTCCAGCTAATTATCAAGTCCAATTAAATTTGGCATGCGATCTCCACATGACTGGAAGTGTTGTTGTCCTCCTGTGGGTGTGGTCATAGGTGTAATTTGTTTATTATCCACATCCCCTGGAAGTTGCTTTCACTACCAAAAATGAATATAACTTTCACAGAAGTGTTCATTAATCGTATCATGCTTGTTTGGTTAATAATCCCTACATGTTACACTAAACAAGCTTAACAATATTGTTACTGCAGGAGGTCCGAGGCTGACTGAAAAGCCGCCCGCATGGTGGGTTTCTTGCTAGTGGTAATCATCTTCTTCATTGTGTCTCAATTTCTTAAATAATGTTGGCCCAAAACTTGGCACATTTAATTGCATCATCAGTTGGGAGAGCTAGCTCACTTCTGGCACATTTTGCTGGGGCTAGAGGAGAATCTAACAAGTGATCCATAGATTGAGTTTGCCCACACTCACACTGGTCGTCATTCACCAACCCCCTTAGTTTCATTGATTGTTTACAGCGGCCACTTGCTGTTCTAAGCCGGTTGAGTGATCTCCAAGTACTCCAATCAGCACCTGAACCAGAGGAAGGTGTCTGACATGGGGCATAGCCCATTAGGCCCAGTGGGGTGTTTTGTCCATTGGACTCATTCCACTGCCTTATCCATAGTTCTGATCGTTCTTTTTCAGCTTCTCCAGTTAGAGGCGGTGTAGTGGATGTGAAACGGTATCCGAATTTTTACCTTTGTTTAGTTGGTATGTAGTTGAACAGGGAATGACGTCCATCAGTAAGCTGCCTGGTGCGTTCTGTTGTGAGAACATACAGGTCTAAGTTCTTTTTGGTTGAATACATCCAGTCACACACCTGCATGTCTCATTTAGGACCACATCTACTTTCTTGGCATGGCAGGATCTTGTTCAAACTGGGATAGTGTACTGCAGCAGAGTAACACAGTGCTAGTACCACTCTTCTTACTGTTGTTGGATGAGCACCCCACTTAGGATTTCCAAGCTTTTTAAGCAAGTTGTTCCTAGTGTGTACTTTGGCTTTCATCTTTCAAACCTGGGTCTTTGCAGGATTAGGTTTTATGTGGTTAATGGTGTAGTATGCTGTCGTTCCCTCCATGGTAGTAGAAAGATTCTTTTCACCTCTTCTAAGTTTTTATTAAGGAGATGAGGCCAAGGTCATCAGCTTAAATGAAACGCTGTGTGCCAAGTGGCTCAGGTAGATCATTGGTGTAAACATTGAACATCAAGGGAGCTAGGACAATGCCTTGTGGCAAACCATTCTTTTGCCTTTTCTATCAGCTCTTAATTCCATCCAGGTCGACAAAAAACCTTCGATCTTTCAACAAGCTCCTTATAACTGCACATAATTTTACATATCCTGTCATCCGGTGACAGATAGTAATCCAGAGGTCGTTTTAGACAACAAAAACAACAAGTTTGGTTTCACTAAGTTTGATTAAAACCTAATGTTGGTGACAACCCCTAACTCATTTTGACAAAAAATATATTAATTTTAATATTCATGGATAAAAAGATCTTTGATGTTTGCTTGGTTTGAAAAACAACTAAGCAGTAAAGTAATGACTCTGAATATGCACAAGGAAGAATTCATAACATATTTACTCTCACAAAATATACATTATGAGCAGTATGTGTGTCCTTTTGACTGTACTGCCAATTTCTGATTCGTCCTTCGTGAAACTTAAGAAATTAGGTGATTTCGATCAAATGAGCTCATATGTCTGCCCAATTCTTTTCACGCTTTTTGATAACTATATAAGGTTATAACTGATGGTTGGTGATGTTGTCAAATAAGATTCCTAGATATGATCAAGCACAAAAATTTTGGCAATTGTCAAATTAATTGATCCACTTATTTACTGTATAGTGCTCGGTACAGGGGGGGGGGGGGGGGGGGGGGGGATTATGACTAGCAATAAAAGAATGGGAATGGTGTTAGCTTGCTTTTGATGGAACTGACTGTTCAGCAAGTGCCTGGAAGAAGAAAAAAAGAGGGAGGAAGGGAACAAAGAAAAAAATTACACAAACTTTATTTGATAGAACTCCATGAGAGTTTATATATTGGCACAACCATATATTTGTTGGGGAAAGTAATTTGAAATAGCCAGGCCAGGATCATCACTAACAATTCTTTTTTTATTCTTTCTTTTTTTGCATTTTAAAAAAAATACTGGAGAGTGAACAATCAAAGTTGTTACATGGAAGATTAAAGTGACACACCTCAACATCATGGGGGAAAAATGAAGATGAGTTATCCCATTAGCAAAAGAAGTAACTGAAATGTTTGCCTATTATCTGTATTTTCACATTTATCTAGTTACTTTCAAACAGAAGTCAATTACTTTCCCTGCACTCTACTGGTGGTAAAGGTAGGTTCACAGTGTGTGCACTGCATGGATTTAGCAACACATCTGCACATTGTGTGCACTGTGAACACAAAATTTGTCAGAATGAACCGCACAGCATGCTTTTTTTCTTAATCAACTGCATCTGAAATGCAAAAATAGACCCAAGTTCTAATTCTACAGGATGTGCAGTATGTGCCTTTCAGTCTATGCAGTGCGGGCACTGTGAACCTACCTTAAGGCATAATAGCAAGAGTGAATATTTTGCTACGTGACATGTAACAGTCCATACTCAGATTGTGATAGAACTATCAAATATAGAAGTAAACGTTAGATTTGAAGATAGTAATATATTCCACCAATTCAACAGCAGCAGTATCTGGTAGCATTTGGTGGCATCAAAGCATCAATTTTTTAATTCAAGATTTGTGTACCACCTTAATGTCTCTTAATTTAGCTCATCCTAATTAAAGTAGCTTCTTCCTAATAGACATCAGTACAGAAGCACCTTTCTTTGAAGTATGCTCTAGCTAATTTTATCTATCCATAAGTGGTAAGACTATCAACTGTAGAAGTAGAGGTTGATTTTGAAGTTTGTTATTACACTAATTCCACAGTAGCAGTATCTGGTGGGAAAACTTCAGTCCTTTGGTGGTATCAGAACTATCAATTTTTAATTTAAGATTCGTTTTCCCACTTCCTTGATTTAATTTAATTCTTCCAAAGTAGCAGTATCCGGTGGCATAGGGAAAACTTCAGTCCTTTGGTGGTATCAGAACTATCAATTTTAATTTAAGATTTGTTTTACCACTTTCTTGATTTATTTTAATTCATCAAAATGCAAGCAGTTTCTTCCTTAATGACTCAATTTAAATACATCTTTCCATGGAATGTGGTCTAGCAAATTATGTCTATTCACAACAACATTGGTGGCTAATTGTTCCTCTAATTGAATTTTCCACATTCATAAGCACCTCTTTTTAAAATGTCTTGTTATATAGCAGACCAAGAATCCAGCCAATTTAATTACAGGCTATAAAACATAAAACTGCTGAAAAGTTTACGCTGTGGTTTGATTAACTGTCAAATATGTCACATGATGAGTCTCTATTTCGAAAGCATGGGAAAAACTCGAAGGAATTTCATGCTTGAACAAAATGTCTGATGTAACATAATATTAATTGTGATATTGTTGTGCAAACAAAAAGTTGCTGTGGACACACATGTTGCGTCCTTCTCCAATAATTAGCAGTAACATCTTATCATCATTGTGCACAGTCAGTCAGCCTGAACTAATCAACCATCAGGTAAGTCCACGAGAGAAATGAACATGATACGCTTTATTTTCCTTCTTCTCATTCATTAATGAAATAATAAAAATTTTTAAAAATAGAAGGTTGCAATAAATATATGACAGTTTGCATATCTGTTCATATACCAGTTTACATATAGTTAAGATACACATATCAGGTCAGATATAGTATATGGTAATTTGCACATACAAGCCACATTCTATGCAAAACTGTATCAACATGCACAGCAGTTCCCCAACCATTGTTTCAGCTATTGTAGAGGTCTTGTGCACATCATTGAGAGAACTATCAAGAATGGATACTTGAAGTAACTAGCAATATAATATCTTAAAATATATGTATATGTATATATGTATATATATATCTGTCTGTCTGTCTGTCTGTCTGTCTGTCTGTCTGTCTGTCTGTCTGTCTGTCTGTCTGTCTGTCTGTCTGTCTGTCTGTCTGTCTGTCTGTCTGTCTGTCTGTCTGTCTGTCTGTCTGTCTGTCTGTCTGTCTGTCTGTCTGTCTGTCTGTCTGTCTGTCTGTCTGTCTGTCTGTCTGTCTGTCTGTCTGTCTGTCTGTCTGTCTGTCTGTCTGTATCAAATTACACAAGCCAAAAATATGTGATTTCAGGCACCCCAAAAATCACTCAAAGATATAGATAATCCTAACTTAATATGTGGCGGTGTCCTTTTTGTTTCAAGCTTCACAGGAAAATATTCTCTGTCCTCCCCTTTTTCTAGCCCTAAAACAACTGTTGGAATTATCCTTAACTAGACCATATAATCGATGCAGATGGCCAATCATTAAGGATTCTCCATACATCATTACAGGAGGAGCAAGTCATCCGGTGTTGCAAAAGAGCAAGTTTGACTTCACTATCCACTAATTTTGCTTAGTATGGGCACTTGAAAGTTTTTCCTGTCACAGTAATACTTGAGTACATTGTTATAGAATAAGGTGTATACATACTTTGAAGCAAACATCAAATTATTGACACTTGAAAGGATTTTTTCTCACAGTAATACTTGAGAACATTATTATAGAATAAGGTGTATGCATACTTCAAAGCAAACATATAATATTATTGAAGTCCCACAAAATACAAGGAGATTGATCTAGTATTGAATTATAAAGCATAATAATAAATTAATTATATTTGCACAACACATTAATTCACTAAATAGTACGGTAGGATCAACACTGCATAGTGACAGAAAAAACATCCCACCCAATTCCAACTGTTTACAGTGTGTGGAATCTGGGTTGGCTGATTCAGTGTGCGGTTGTGTGCCCTTTGTCACACAGCTATGAATTATCTTCCAACCTACGATGAGAAAAATGTCAAAAGGTGATCGTGAAACTATTTTTTCATGCCTTACAGAGGTTAAAGGCACTAATCAGGAATACTTAAATAAGTCAATAAACTGAGTATTTGTAATTGTCCAGGCCCAGGTTACTATTCTCCATAAACATGGCAGCTAACACTCCTTGATGTGGTTTGTGGTTGTGCAGGCTTCCGCTTGAACATCCCTTATGCATCTCTATCACATCATGATTTACAATATTTGATAGATACCACCACAATGATCAATCACCCATCTAATGTGCCTCTTCCATTCCTATTCCACCCAATGTATAACATATATATATATATATATATATATAATATATATTATATATATATATAATATATATATTATATATATACACACACCCATTAAAAGTACACATTACATTTACTCCCTTACACCAATACAATTACTAATGCACACAATAAATGTTATGTAGTACACAAAATCACTCCCAACACCATTAATATACACTATGGCATTCCATAACAATAAAACCCAACTCCATAATATAGACTACTGCATTGATTAATCAACATGAACAAACAACATATCAGTACACAACATTTCATTGATATGAAAAGTAATAAACACCACAATAAAAAAAAAAGAATTAATAAAAATAAAAATAAAACAATTAAAAAAAGATATCTCCTATCTCCTTCACTATAAAAGGAGATATCTGTCTGTCTGTCTGTCCGTCCGTCCATCCATCCGTCCGTCCGTCAATCAGTCAGTCAGTCAGTCAGTCAGTCAGTCAGTCAGTCAGTCAGTCAGTCAGTCAGTCAGTCAGTCAGTCAGTCAGTCAGTCAGTCAGTCAGTCAGTCAGTCAGTCAGTCAGTCAGTCAGTCAGTCAGTCAGTCAGTCAGTCAGTCAGTCAGTCAGTCAGTCAGTCAGTCAGTCAGTCAGTCAGTCAGTCAGTCAGTCAGTCAGTCAGTCAGTCAGTCAGTCAGTCAGTCAGTCAGTCAGTCAGTCAGTCAGTCAGTCAGTCAGTCAGTCAGTCAGTCAGTCAGTCAGTCAGTCAGTCAGTCAGTCAGTCAGTCAGTCAGTCAGTCAGTCAGTCAGTCAGTCAGTCAGTCAGTCAGTCAGTCAGTCAGTCAGTCAGTCAGTCAGTCAGTCAGTCAGTCAGTCAGTCAGTCAGTCAGTCAGTCAGTCAGTCAGTCAGTCAGTCAGTCAGTCAGTCAGTCAGTCAGTCAGTCAGTCAGTCAGTCAGTCAGTCAGTCAGTCAGTCAGTCAGTCAGTCAGTCAGTCAGTCAGTCAGTCAGTCAGTCAGTCAGTCAGTCAGTCAGTCAGTCAGTCAGTCAGTCAGTCAGTCAGTCAGTCAGTCAGTCAGTCAGTCAGTCAGTCAGTCAGTCAGTCAGTCAGTCAGTCAGTCAGTCAGTCAGTCAGTCAGTCAGTCAGTCAGTCAGAAACCCTTGGAGCTACAAATCTAAAACTTGGCATGATGATAGGTTTTGACCCAACTTTTAAAAAATGGGCAAAAAAAAAAATCCGGAAAATGATTACCATGGTAACGAGAAAAAGCCACACAAAAAAAAAGAGAAGGTATTGTCCAGAAAACCCTTGGAGTTACAAATCTAAAACTTGGTATGCACATACAACTTCACTCCAGGAATAACATGAGCTGGGGTCCACCTGGCCACACCTCTTCCTTTCCCTGTGTAAGGCTAAAAATACCAAAAATGGTATTTCAGCAAAAACATTTGAACCTTGGAAGTTAGACACACGAACCCATATATAGTTTGAATCAGTATAATCTGGGGAATGTTTTAAGTACATGTATGTGACTACATCCATTTCTGTTTTCATGTTAGGCCAAAAAAAGGCCAAAAAATGGTACTTAGGCCAGACAAACCCTTGCAGAGACAGGCTTAAAACATGGTATGCATACGCAAATTGTTTTGGGAGTAATATGGGTGGGATCCCTCCTGGCTACACATCTCCATTAGTGTGTAAAGCGAATAAGTGCCACAAAAAAAGAGAACTTCTAAATAATGCTTGGACATAATGAGTTAGATCCACAAACACACTTTAATATATACTTAGGTCTGTAAATATGTATGTTGGTATTTGTGTCTAGGCATCATGGCCAAACACTTGGACCAAAAAGGCTGAAATTTGGCATGTGTTCTCCAAGAACCCGGGTGAGCATTATTAAATACATGTGGGCATGGTAATGGGTTGGTTTTGCCATAGCCACACCCACAGGAAGTTATTTTAGCTGAAAAAAGTTAAGTAGAGACCAATCAGGCAAAATATGACGTGTAGTCTCCAAGTACCCGAGAAAGCAATATTGACTACATGGGTGTGTGGTTTGTCCATAGCCACACACACTGGGGGTTGTTTTGGCTATTAAAAGCCAATCAAATGACCAACCAGACTGAAATTTGAAATGAGGTTTTCCAAGCAATTGGGTGAGCATTACTAATCACATGTGCGTGTGTCAATGGGTGTGGTCTGGTCATTGCAACACCCATAGGACGTCATTATGCCTGCCAAAAACTCAATTATGGACCAATCAGGCTTAAATTTGGTGTATGGAGTCCAGGCAAACATTGGTAGCCACATGTGGGTGTGGCAATTTTATGGGTTTTTTTTTTATTATTATTATTATTTTTATTAACCACACTCACAGGAAATTGTTTTGGCTGCTAAGAGCAAATTAAGGGACCAACCAGGCCGAAATTTGAGGCTTCTATAATGTTTCATGTTGACATAGGCCAGGCAGCGTAGAGGATATCCTGCTAGTACACACACACACACACACACACACACACACACACACACACACACACACACACACACACACACACACACACACACACACACACACACACACACACACACACACACACACACACACACACACACACACACACACACACACACACACACACACACACACACACACACACAGCTATAGAGCAAGATTATGCCCATTTTAAAACAGTACACATAGCATTTGAGGTCAGTGCAATCACAGATTGATATAACTGTAATTTTGTAACTATTATTAGAGGAGTATCACAAATAACGAAATGCCAAGGTATCATCATTGGATTACGACTAAAGTTTTAATACTATATCCCAAATAGATGTATAAAAACATATTCTTTGAACAACCACAGGTAAATGCATTCCATACTTAGTATAATTCAGAACAATTACAGTGGATTAGCACAAACAGTGACAGCTGTGACACAAAACATAGACAACAGCATTTTTGGGCATTCAACTGACACACCTTTCACTGGTTACATAGAATCCACATTAATACAAAGAATGCATTTTAAATTCCTTAAATGGATAATTTCATGAACAAATACATGCTCAACTTTGAGGACCAAGCTGGACACTAAAAAATTAACTATAAACAAGTGCATTATCCAGGAATTGTTTTTCAGCTATATCTATTGCATACCAACTGATGAAGAAGGATTTCAATTGAGCGACACAAATACAATTATTTATCGATGGAACTAAGGATAACTTGGAATACATTAATAATAGCTCCCTCAGTGTGTAACACAGCAATTTATATTATCTTGTGGAAGAAACAGGTTGCACATGTTTTGCCGATAGGTGGTTTCAAATAGTTAGAAGATGAAATGTTTTTGTTTTGTTTTAACAATAAAACTATTTGCTTATGGTATGAGAATCCCACATTGTATTGGTATGGGACTCAACAAGTGTCCTGGCTATAGAGGGTGTCCTTACTGCAGGAGTCCACAGTGAGAGGCTCCCACTGTATTAGTATGGGACTAGAACAAGTGTCCTGGCTATAGATGGTGTCCTTACTGCAAGAGTCCACAGTGAGAGGCTCCCACTGTATTAGTATGGGACTAGAACAAGTGTCCTGGCTATAGGGGGTGTCCTTACTGCAGGAGTCCACAGTGAGAGGCTCCCACTGTATTAGTATGGGACCAGAACAAATATCCTGGGCACATATAAAGAATGTCCCACTGTATATGACTTTCACTGTATCAGCATTACCATATACCAAACTCTCTGTAGTATGGAGATTCCCATCCCACACATTATCTAGATTCCCTCAGGCAATGATTACAACAGGTGACATGCACAGGCACTTCTAAGGACTTCAAAATAATTGATAATTGTTACACCCAAGAAACCAACATGCAATAATTATACAATAGAAACCATTCATGGATAGATCTGAATGTTTCTCATCAAATATGGTTCCCATCATATATGGACAGAGCTCCTACCTGAGGGAATCCATTTTCCGGGCAGAGACCCAATTTCATTGCTTATACTTCATCTTCATAATTTCCTTGCATTGTACATTTGTAAGACTTACAAATGTACATGCAAGGAAATTATACCATAAGTTTTCCCCTTTTAATCAATATTTTATTAAAATGGAGTGTGTATGCACATGCACATTTGTCTGTTTGTGTGTATGTATGTATATGTCTGGGCTAAAACTCCAGAATTAGTAGACTGAATGAATCTGGGGGACTACATGAATCTTTAAGCCGAATCCTATATGGCCATGCCCCTTCCAATGGATGTCGCAGGGAAAAAAAGGGGGGAAATGGGGATTTTAACTGGGAGTTGTGGGTTCAAGCCCCACAAACAGGAAAAAAATTAAATAAAAAAATCATGGCACTTGACTCACATTACCAAAAAAATTGATAAATGTGCTTATCTTGATATCTTGTAGTTTCATTCATTCACTTGATTGGAAAATAAATACCCACAGTGTCTTATTTGTCAGTTCATTTGAAGCAGTCTTTCTGAACCAAAATTAATGAAGCAAATTATTTCCATACAAATGTATTTAAATTTATGTAGTATGGCTACAGTCCATCAAGTTTGGCATAATCAACTTTTCAGCAGAGGCCATAACTAACTGCTAATATTTATAATGATATCTAATGCATTTTCAGATAATGCTCGTGTAAATCAAAAGCAACATCAATATAACAAGAGGTTTTCTCTAATACAGTTTCTTAAGTTTGTTTAAATTATTCACAGCTGTAAAACCAACAACTTGTGTTCAACAGACACAGTGCCAACAATGACTGATTGAAAGACATTACCTGAGGTATTTAAGTTGGGAAACATTCGTGAGGCTTCTTGGTTAACAGTTCTTGCGTTCTGATGGGGGGAAAAAAATTCTTCCTCTGGCTTTTGAGTAAGTTGTGTGGGAAAGTCATCCATTCAGTTAAATTTCATGTGACATGAGGAATAGTTGCAAGTGAAGAAGATGGGGAGGGGGAAATAAGTCTGATGTTCAGTAGCTTAATTGGAGGGATTTTGTAGGGCAGATGTTGTCCTTATGGGGAATATTACAAAGTGGAGGAGAAAGAAATATCCAATGCTACTATCTAATTCTCCCTAATCAAAACATTTTTTGAGATGTCATAAAGCTACCATAAATTTATTGTGCAGTTAAATAGCTTAGTGTATTCAATTTAAATAATTGTACACCAAAAATGGGGGAATTCATGATCATACTATGATTACTGGTAATTCTTAAATTACTAGGAAATATATCATTTCTGGTGTAACATTATTATTATTTAAAAAAATGAAATTAACATTTTGTACAATAACTCACCGCCACCTCCAACTTATATTGGAAATCATTAGCAATGCTTACAATTTTTTTTTTTTTTTTTTAATAGAAAAAAAAATTGATTAAAAAAGAAAAGTTCAATTAAAGTAAATTGCAATATTGGATTGAAAGGCTCTGTTAATCTAGATATATGACTACTTTACATGTATTCTGAAATAATTCATCGATAGTTCTGTACAAGTTTTTATATGTTGATAGTATCATGCATGCAACACTTAGAACACTTAACAACAAAGCCTGGAGCACTTCTTAACCAAACCACAAAGGCCTGGAGCACTTCTTAACCAAACCACAAAGGCCTGGAGCACTTTCATACTTTCACATTTCTAGTCTATATATATATATATATATATTAGAAGACCTATGTAACTATGTAACTGACTACGTAACTATGTAACTGACTATGTAACTATGTTCGTCCGTTTCTCAAAATTCCTCTGTTAGATTTTGACCAAACTTTTAGGGGCGGAGGAGACCCACCCTGAGATGGTTTTATGCCAGGTGGCATGTCTGGGAAAAAACATAATTTGTCTGTCTGTCTGTCTATCTGCCTGCCTGTCGGTCTGTCTGTCGGTCTGTCTGTATGTTTGTACCATCATTCCGGCCAAACCAGTAGGTGGATTTCTCTGAAACTCGGCATGATGATAGGTTTTGACCCAATTTAAAACATGGGCTAAAAATTTCGCAAAATGGTTACCATGGTAATGGGGGGAAAAAGCAAAAAAAATGGTAGGATTTTAGCCTATATTGGCTGGGCAACGCTGGGTATATGCTGCTAGTATGATATAAAAAACGAAAACAGCCGGGCTTAAAGTATCTTCTTGTCCAAGCAGTGTTATTTCTAGAAATTCTCCACTTATATCTACACATGGTTTTCAGGGGAATACTTTATTTCCTAGTTTCAACAATCCTTCATCACTTTCGGGTTTAGAAAAATTTTTATTTTCATATAAAGTTTCTGTTGATATCTTTAAGTCTGCTAGAAAATCTTTAGCCCACCTTCCATTATGTCAACATCCACAAGGTCCTATTTAGTGAATTGAGCTCCCTCCGCCTTATTGTTTTCCCTTAGGATAATCAATAGTGTTTGTGTAATAAAAATTATTAAAGCAGCCAAAGTTACAAGGTTCATTTAAAAAAAAATTTTTTTTACCATCGAGTTGTTACAGGGCCTATTAAAGTTTGACATTCAAGCCACAAAAAAAATAATAAAAAAACAAAACAAAATGAATAAATAATAATAATAATAATAATAATAATAATAATAATAATAATAATAATAATAATAATAATAATAATAATAATAAATTAAACAAATAAAGCTGCTGTCTCAGGCAATGGTGCCAGTTGCATTTGTTTTCCCTCCTCAGTGTTCTAAGTGCACCATCGCCTGAGACAGCACCTTTTTTTATTTAATTATTATTACTATTACTTTTTTTAATTTTTTTTTTATGGCTTGAGATGCAGTGCTACAGAATCCAAGTAGGATCACCAACAGTTGGCAGTGGTAACTCTATAACTCAATACCTGGTTATTTCAATGTCACAGATAATGTGGCTTTAAGTGATGGTCGTCTATGACAGCTGTATGTCAATGATGACAAACATTGACATACAGTTTTATTTCACTACGCATACAGAATTTATGCCTCAATTAACAAGAGTTGGAAATTTGCTCCAACCTCATAACACAGAATAATTGAACACAAACAACTGCATTCTTGTTCCCACGAGCTGACTCATTCCAAGGAACCAAAAACCACATGCTTCGAGCTCTTCTGTCAAAGTTGTCATGGGTGTGCCTCTATTCTTGTGGTGAAGAATGCAAACTTGATTGTCAATCAAGTGAAGGAAGGTAATCAAAGGACAACAGCGATTACTCAAATATTATTGAAATGAGGTGATGTGCATGACTGTGGCTTATCAAAGGATGTTGACTATCCTTTGATTCTTATTTAACCATATCTTCACATTCGTAGATGTACAGAATTATCTATCTGCCAACATTCCACATGCGAGCTGGTCATCGCAGGGTGATAAAATAATGTGCCTATCTTGTTCGGCTATCCGTTCCTTTAATTCATGTCAAAGTTCAGGAAGACAGGTTGTGATCACCACATTTCAACAATAGAGCCAGCCACACTTGGGAGTTGACTCATTCCTGAGCATATGCAATGAATACCTTAAATAAAACAAAGATGGCTTCATTAGTTATGTGGTTGTTTGTGAGATCCTCTTCAGAAACAGTGGTGAAATTTTGTCATTATCTTTGTTAAAAGCCATTGAAATACCTTAGAATCTCGTCTTCAGCAAGCACACATGTAACACAACTATAATAGAGTCTCTCCAACAATTTTTTGCAAGTCACTAGTCATATTGGCAAGGTGGGTACTTGTGCCATGTACTCAAGCAGACTTAGAACTAAGAGTCAGCTCAGTGCTCACCAACAGTCCCTATTTTGGGATATTGGTCACCCACACACCTTTATTTCTATTATTCTCCTTACCCACATCTCCTCGCTAAATCACACCCAATAAACATTTAAAAACAGATCAGTCATTAACAAGAAATTAATTAATGTTCAGAACTACACAAAGCCATTACATGCTCAAACCAATGTTTATATCAGGAGTGTTCTTCACACTCCTCTTGTTCAAGGGAAAGTATACTTTTGAAGTTCAAACTGGCTAAAACAAATAGGTTTGATCTTGCTCAGTTAGAATCAAGTACAAAGGGTGCCTTCACTAAGTTGTGGGGTAAAAAGGGAAAAATAATTTAAATATGTAAAAAAAAAGCAATAACAACAAAACACAATGGACTGACTTACAACTTGTGCTCTTGAACATTTGTTTATTGTAAGATATAAAAGGACTCTAATTAGTGACAGTTTGTGCAGAAGAGTTTTTGTGTTTGAGAAAATTACCTATGATTATATCAATGGACTGTAAGAGAGAGAACTCTTGGGGTGGGCTAACAATTGCTACTTTCCTTAGAATACAAATTTCTCCTTTTTTCAGGCTACTACAATCTTCCAGACACCAAATCACCACCAGTAAGACAAAATCTAATACAGCCTGTGTCACAATTTCTAGACCTAACTAATTAAATCATTTGATTTTGGGTGGAGAGTGAAATATTCATACTTTACTACCCACTGGACCTTCAAAATGAAAACTGAATGGCCTAACATACTTATCCATAATCTACACACATTACACATTATGTTATACAAAGTACTTATCACAAAAGTACTAAGTACTAAAAGAAAAAGTCCAAAAGAAGTGAGAGGCAGGTCAAATGGAATAGATGACCTCTGTGAAATGTTTAAATTATTGTGTGTATTGCATGGAATGACAAAATATTATTGGATTAATAGGATTACAAAAGAATTATGGTCACACTAAATATGACTCAGCCAAATCTTAGTGATATTCAATGACTTATTTTGATCTAAAAATGCTATGTAATAATATTTTCACAAAAAAAGGTCGACAACACTCAAGAAAATACTCATTTGCACCTGGAATGGAATCATTTTGAGATAAGCTTGATAAATATGATTAGAGAAGGAAAGCATGATTAGACAAGGAAGATAATGGCTTTATACATGAGGAAGATCTGATATTTCACGAGCATTGAGAGTAAAATAGAAGGTGCCATATATGCATCAATGGTGGAGTGCAGTGGATTAATTGTACAGCTCACATGGATAAGATTTTACCAAAGGCTCTAAAGTTCTAGTGTGGTTAATTGTTTGCTTTTTTAAAATGACTCTTTACATTTTATATGTGATATCCATAAATTATGAGTATGATTTTTTTGACATTTAAGTAATTGTAATTGGCTGTGCCAGTTTCACGCACTGTATTGGACTTTTAAGGCCATTGGTAAGATCTCATCTATGCAAGCTACATATAACAAACATTCCCCCAAAGCTTAAGTGTCCTTTACTGATCTAATTACCTTGGGGTCCACGTTAATTATTTTTCTGTCTCGTTTATTTTTGAACAGCAGTCCTGAGAAGTTGTCAGATATCACCTGCAATTCATATAAAGAACATAAATAGAAGTAAGGTCTGCTACAGAAATCTGCAGTAGAAAACTAAATCCACAATAATAAAAATGAAATACTTCTAAAGGTTTCACATAGTCTGGAGTGCTTTATTTAACAATTTCTCAGAGAGAATGATACACACACTGGGAAGCTAAAAAAATAATTAATTAAACCATGCTGATATTTCCACAGCACATGCATAAGTCTCTGAGCAGTCTAATAGTTTTAAATGACTGAACACTGCTCTGGATTAAACAATAGATCATCAATGGCTCATTCAACTAGAAACCATGCAAGGATAGAATCCCAGAAGTTGATATGTACACTCATTTTTCTGCTACTGTACATGGTTCATATGCTTTCTGGTTTATCAACCTCATTTAGGGTATTTTAAAAGTACCAGAGTGTTTTACATAGCGTGGTTTGTAGGATAAGTGTACCACTCAAGCAATTGTAATAACTAATTAGGAATGTAAAATTTAAAGGTAAACAAAATAAATTACAGCAATTCGAAATTCTATTATTTAAAAACATCTCCCACTCACACCAAAATTTATCCCAATTGGCCCAGCAGTTCTCTCAACCCCAGTGAATATATTGGAGAGTGGACAGACAGACAATAATACATACACACACAAGGAGAAAACTAAACATGCTGTCACTAAGTTGCTTCTAAAAAATAGAGAGAAGAGGGTGGGTGAAGAAAGAAGGAAAAAAGGGAAACCAACTACAACACCTGTTATCCTCAGGCGTTTCCCATCCAAGTACTCAGAAAACCAAACACTCAGCAGGCCCAACCATGCTTAACTTCTGTAAGTAATTTTAATTGAAATTATAAACTGTCTGGACAGAAATTAATATGCTGACACACACATACACACTCACACACACTAGGTGAAAACAGAACAACAACCAAAAAAAGCTATGTGGCTTGTAATCAATATTTATTACTACTACAACCAATTAATTAAATGAATAATGAATCATATAAAATCTCTATCAGTGGCTCTAGTTTGGCATTGGAACAGTCCCCTGGCCAGTTGCTATAGTGCTGGGGAATAACCTGGGACACAGTCATGGCAAGACTTGTGAAGTATTTTAATTAATAGAGAGTGAAAATCAACACACAAAAAATGAAAACAAAGTTATATGCACTGGCAGAAAACCCTCCCTATATGGGCAGTTTTCAAGTAAATCACTTGCAGTAACAAACATGTTTAGCTTTCTTTATGTAACATGTAGGGATTGTTGACACTGATCTCATTAATCAAACAACATGATACAGTTAATAAACATGACAAGTTTTGGTGATGGGCTGTGTGCATTATCATCAAACCACATCTATTGACAAAACCACACTCATAGCCACCTGATTAGAATGTAACTTTCGAAAGGATGTGCAATGAGGTGCCCTAATCAATCCCTGAAAGTTTCATGAAGATCCCTCCAGTGGCTAGAGAGGAGTTATAGTCCGCACATACAGACAGACAGACAGATAAATGAATTGTGAATTATAGTAAGATTCAAATTCAAAATTATGATGATACCTTACCATTTTAAATAAGGTAACCATTATTTATTGATTATGAGAAGCACAAGGAAAGGAATACAGATCTGGTTTGAACTGGGTACAGTCTTTTTTCATCATTTTTCATCATTTTGCACTAGTCTATTCAATATTTTTACTCTTTTCAATAAAACATTTTTTCTTCATCAAAAATTTTTTATTAATTTTATTATATTTTTAATTACTATATTCAATGCAACAATTGTTAATACTTACAGTATATTTAGGAGTGGGGATGAGAGTTCTCTTTTTTGGAATAAAAAAAATTTCTTATATTTTTATTTCATTTATTTATTTATTTTTTATTTAAATAAAGTGATCCATCAATAGTTGCTTACACTTCTGTACTGTTAGAAGAAGAGTGGGAATGGGGGTGGGAAATGTAAACTGTATCTATCTATATATAAATAGCTCTTAAGTTTGTCTGTTTGTTTGAACCTTTCTTGGGCTATACTGGAGGATCTATATAAAACTTATATCATTCGAATTTTTATCTTCCAGGGATGGTTTATAGTATAAAATTTTTTCCTAAATAGGTCAACATAAAAGTTAGGGGCCAAAATCGGCATATTTTGGTCAAATTTAGTTTGAATCAACAAAGGATGAACACTGTAACAACTCAATTTTTGAACCAGTGGTTAGAAAGAAAAAAAATTCCATAAACTGGAGTACTTTGAGCAAGCATTAAGGGTAAGTCAGCAGTTATCCAGATTACTAAGCTAAGCTTGAGCCAGTATTAAGTTTACAACAAAAAACAAAACAAAAAAAAAATGCTAAAAATATTTCTTCTAAATTAGTTTCTTCAGACAAATAAATTTACAATTACTGTGTATTCGATAATTTTCCTTACTTGAGAATGCCCACAACCCAGTACTGTAATTCCTGCAGTTGTCCTCTCTCTCCTTCATTCATAGAGGTTTGTTTAGCTCTGGGTGAGACAGAGAGAGAACAATGCAGCAGATGCAATTATGGAATGTAGTCATTCAAAAAAGTGAAGAAAAGTTGGTGCCTATTCTTCCTAATATTGTTCCATTTCAATGTCTGCTTCTTCGGTCAGTTCATAAGTCTAGAATTTTTAACTTTGAGGTTTTATTGTAATTTCACATATATTTATAATGAAGTTCTACTCTCAACAAGACCACATCTCAACCTGTGGGTGTGTCCATGTTTTTTTTTTGGTTTTTTTTTTTTTTTTTTTTTTTTGTCCCTTGGACAACATGTGGCTTGATTATTTACAAGATAAAGCAAGCCAGCTACAAAAGTTAATTTTGTTGGACAACCAGTGGTTTGATTATTTACAAGATAAAGCAAGGCAGCTACAAAAGTTAATTTTATTGGACAACCAGCGGCTTGATTAGTAAGATATATGATAAATATTGCCAGCACAGCTGCAATAGTTCTGCTTGTTGGACAACCAGTGCCTTCATTGTTGCAATCGAAGCTGCAAAGGGCCTTTGGTATATTAAAATCCAGTAAATATTTAAAAACATATCTGAGCACAACAAATACATGAATCAGAACAAGTAAAGGGGTAAGTTGCCATGCCTGTGTGTCACTCAGCACTGGACACCTTGGAGCCCCACCCATAGAACCACTGCCAAGCTAAGCCATGTTGAAGGTCAAATGCTCTCATTCTACTAAATTATGACAGAGTCTGAGACACACTAAACACAGGTTACCTGGAGATGTTATGTGCATACACACACACTATTTTGAAACTCAGGTGACATGATTTAAATCCACTACAACCTATTGATTTCTAATTAACAGCATAGGGTACAAGAACATAGTCAAAATAAATTACATCAACAACAAATCGTGTGATATTATTGTAAAGTTATGTGAAGATGCAGCAATGGCTATTTTTAAAGGAAAATAAACACACCCAACCACCTACAGTTTTCCACTGACTTGTGCTGCTATTACTAAAGACTGATAGCCCTTTGAAGTTAACCTATTTTTCTACACTTGTCCTAATAAATTACATTTAAATTGGAACATTTGGAACATTTTCATAAAAATAAAAAAAATACAACCAAAATATCTGCACAATGTAAAAATAACTGATTTAAAACGCAATAATGGTAGAGGCTAGTTGAAGTTGTTTGGTAATAGTTCTATAAGGCCCTGGGGAGTAGCACAAGATTATCACCACTCTGGTTGAGGCAGGTTGAAATAGGTTAAATATACTATGGGAGCACATACTCTATCAACACCACACTAGGTTAAGACAAGTTGGAATTGATAGGGAAATAATGATTAATGGAATAATACACACTGAATCAACATCACACCTGACTGATTGAGGGTCAAAAGCCTTTGGATAAACACAGATATCCTAATCATAATGAACTGACGTGTGTCTGTCTGTGTGTCAGTGAACTCCTCATAGATGCCTGAACCGCTTTGATGAAACTTCTTCTTTTTTTTCTTTGAAGAATGCTCCCTATGGCTCCCAGTAAGTTTGATGAAAATTTAGCTTTCGACTGGATCCCTATTGTAACTGCAGAAGGCATTTCTCGGTATTTCATACGATATTATGGTAGAGGGTCATTGATAGCACACACCCACCCACTCCACCCCCCCCCCCCCCAAAAAAAAAAATAGAATAACAAAATTAAACAAAAACTAATTGAAAAATTTGAAGTGCTTTCCAACTTTACAATTTTCTTTCTCTGCGCATGGCCACACCCAAGAATTGAGTTGCTGCAGTTGTTGTCGTAAGGGATTGCTTTGCTCATGTGAAAGGAGAGGGAGAGAGAAAAAACTGAAGCATATGCAATTATGGAGGATGGGCAATTGGGAATTAATAAGTTATTATACAATTTTTGATACTATATCCACAATCGTTTCAGTTTGCTGTTGTTGTAACCTGTCATAACTCTAAAGAAACCAAACACAAAAAAAAAAGAAAAAGAAAGATGGCACGCTCATCAGCAGGGAGTAATAATTTAACTGAGTGGTGGTCGCCCTCTGAGAGTTGAAGTAAAGTAAGTTTATGCATGCGGTTATAGCATTAGAATTTACTTTGATGGCACATCAGATCCAAGATAAATAATGCATGAAGCAGTACAAAGACTGGAGTGGAGAGTTCACAAGCTTAATTATCTCCATCTGAATAGCAAGAAATTACAAAGATATGAATTATCTCATGAGAAGACATTGTGCCAGACACAAAATGTTGTAGTTGGCAACTGAAAGTACAACATTTGACCCCACGTCTCTGCAGCCTTGCCAAGAAACATCATTTTGACCACTGCCTTCATAATAAATTAAAGAAATCTCACCGGAAGGGGAAAATTATGATGATGGTTGTAAAAAAAATCTTCATAGAAAGACAATACACTTAAGAGTTCTCGTAAAATTCAGTGAGAAAAATTTCCATGTCTATAACTCTTTGAAGTCAAAGGAAATTACCGTTTAAGTGAGAGAGAATGAAAATACAACATAAGAGTGTTGATAGACTATTTGGAAGTAATAATGCTTGTTCTAGTCCCACACTAATAAAGTGGAAGCTCTGTAGAGAGTCCACAGTGAGAAGCTCTGACTACACTTGTATGGGACTAGTTTTGGATATTGAAGGTGTCATACTCAACTGTGCTCGCAAATTTTTTTGCAAGATTAGCAAGTGTGGTTTTAACTGTTTTCCCCTCCTATATCCAACAATCTCATTGAAAACCTCTGTTTGTTGTAAGGCATCCTTATTTTGTCAATTAATTAATTAATCAGTTTCCCCTCCAAGTTCCATTTTCAACCATCTTGAAAACCACAGAGGATAGGAAACATCCACAGGTGTAGTTCCCTAGAGGTTGCTCTCAGTAAAACATTTAATTAGTGACCAGTATTTCCCCTAAAGGTTCCTCTTGATAAACACATTCCAAGCATTCCATTCTTCCCATACTAAAGTACACATTGAAGTCCAGTCACAGGTATGTGCCAGCCTTACTGTCTGTATGCATACATCCTCTTCGAACCCATGTGCTCAATAGCACAACATGAAACACAATAGCAGCAACCAATAAGGAAAATTATAAAGTTGGCAGAATATAGTTGAAAATTTGAAGAAAAAAAATTGTATTACAAAATTGAAATATATTTATGTAGTTTAAACATGTATTTCACTTGCTCTAGCACCTGCTGCCCTTGCAACCAAAAGAATGCTAGGTCACCACCACAAACATCTAAGAATGTTTTCAAAAACAAAACACAAAAAAAGATAATTAAAATATCATTCACTAACTCTGTACAATAAAATGAAAAATTTGAACCCTTTTTCCATATCAGATGGGCAATTTTTGGTAATGTTTCACTAACTTTGTTATTGCCATGCATCCATCAGACCATCAAGTCAGCAAATTTCATCAAAAATCCCTTCAGCTATTACAGGGTCAAATATGAACATAAAAACAGGTCTACTACTATAGCTATATACATATTGATTTCCATAGGAGGGTTTTTTTGTTGTTGTTGTTGTTTTAAAAAATTTTTTTTTTATCAAAGACCAACAAACCACCCCTGGACTACCCCAAAAGCCAAGTTAGGAAGAGGTCTTCATTCGAACCCAATTCACCCCCCCCCCCCCCCCCCCCTCTCTCCCCAACCTGGATCCACCACTGCCTTTACATAAATCTGTTTATATTTTTTATGCCTTATCACAGATTTCTATTCTCCATACACACACTGTTCAAAGCTGCACTAATTTCTCTGTATAACTGCATTTATATATATATATATATATATATATATATATATCTATATCTATATATATATATCTATATCTATATATATATATATATATATATATATATATATATATATATATACCTGCTGCCCCTAGGCTACACTACGATCAGCTGCAACTAGTCCTATCTTGGATCACTTTTTCCATTAAAATCATTGTTGTTTCCGGAGTCATTCATACAGGAGGTGATGACATGATATGTTCTGTTGTCTCTTTCATGTTGATTGTGGAGCCTTGGTATAGCTTGCTTGATCTGCATTGCAAGGATGTCATATCAGCAGTTTAAAATTATTTTTTCTTGGAGAAAGAAGTTATAGCATTAAGGATACGTATGAATTGGGCATTGTTGAATTTAAAAATACATATTATAATGTTTTTTTTTTGTTCATTGCCCAACTTCTGATTCAGCATTTGAATTAATACAACAGTGCACAGTGTTATATTGATAATCTATAGTGCACAGTGTTATATTGATAATCTACAGTGCACATTAAACCAAGGAATAATATTTAAAAATGAAAGACATAGTTTTGAATAATTTTGCCAAATCATTTTAAATTGATGTTTCATTACTACATTGATAGCCTAGGGAATTTAATTGTGTCAAACAGTTGCCATTCATGTAAGCCAGTGGCAGACAGCCATTTAACTAAAGGTAAGGTCACAGTGTGTGCACTGAGCAGGCTAAGCAACAATCACTGCACCACATGTGTACTGTGACCACAAAGTCTTGTTGGTATGATCATTCCATGCATTTTTACATACCACTTCCGTAATGCATGAAAAGACTGAAATTATATTTTTACACTAGGTCTGTAGACTTGTGCATTGGTGAGCTTCATTTGCTTCTTTATTTCTTCTGGTGGAGTCAATAATTGTCAAAAAAACTTTAGGTAACTATTGTTAACATGCACACATGTGAACACTTTAAACATGGCAGTGCTGTACGCTTAACAGCAGGAAGTTTCATACCCACACAGTGTGCTCACTGAACCAAGTTTAAGGAAGATTCATCTGACAAGGAATCAGATGAATCATTTAATGAAGTCGAAACCAACTCTCCTGAGGACGGGTGTCAGCTATTCAATCATACTTAGTGAAGATTACAAAACTCATGCTAAAATACTCACCTCAGGAATATATTTCCTTTAATTAGCTGCATCTGAAGAGGCTACCAAGGTAACTTTCAACTTAGACTTGTTGAGGCTATAGATTGCTTAACACAATAGAAATGTCAGTCAAACCCTTATTGGTATAGGTTTGCATATATTCAAAAGACAGCTTTAATACTGATGACTAGGAAAACTCATCCTGAGCAATGAGATACATGCTGTATCAAGTGGACACACTTCAACATGCCAGGCAATTTTAATTGATTTGCTAATATATAATTGTGTGTTTGGCCAGAGACAATTATCGTTTTAACCCAATGTAGTAACTTGCTAGCTAGTACCCAAGTTCTCAATAATAGTGTACAGCTTTGTTGAATTCAAACAAAAATCGGAATAGCAAGTAATTGAACAACACTGAGTAAGTGTTCCAAGCATTTACATTTATGTTAAGCATCAGTCATGAATAAGTTCTCAAATACTGAGGTAGATGACATACAATAAATCATAATAAATATGACTACCCCTACACACACAATCAATAATTACTATTCTATTCAATCTATTCATATAGTACAATAAACAATCGGAGTCAGTTGTCTTGATAGCCAATTAATAAACGAAAACAATAACCCATATTTGAACCAGTCCCTACTTTTATTGTACAATCTAACCTGAGAGCTCAGGAGGCTCAAGTATCAGGGAATTAAGGGTTGATGGAATGGATGAAAATTGGAGTGGATTAACAAGATAATAAGGTACAAATAGAGTGGGATGGAATGACAATTAAAGTGGAATAATAATTAGAGGATAAATAATTAGAGTAATGAAGAAGTAGAGTAATGAACATGTGATAAGAATAAGAGTGTACAAATTAATAGAGTGACTGAAGTATTTAAAAGGACTGGATGACAAATTATAGTGGACCTACACTTAGAATGGAAGTGTGTTATGTGTATAAATAATTAGAATCCATGAACTAAGGGTAAACAGTAAACATAAAGCATAGGTTGATAATTATAGTTGACAATTAATTAATGGTTGAATATAGTTAGAATGAACAAATAAATAGAGCAGACAGTGACAGCCAAGGGATTGTAGATCTAAAGGATCTATCATGTTGCTTGTCCCAAACACAAATGCTTTTAGAAACACAAATTGTGTTCTCCTAGCCACTGTAAATGAAGTCATAGTAAGTATAGCCACAGTGGGTTTCCTTAGCCAAAGTTGGGGAACCAGCCAACACAAACATACTTAAGCAGGACCTGGATTTCTCTGTAAGCTGAATGTTTGTGTGGAGCGAGTTTGTGTGTGTGTGTGTGTGTGTGTGTGTGTGTGTGTGTGTGTGTGTGTGTGTGTGCGTGCGTGCGTGCGTGCGTGCGTGCGTGCGTGTGTGTGTGTGTGTGTGTGTGTGTGTGTGTGTGTGTGTGCGCGCGCGCGCGTGTGTGTGTGTGGATGTGTCTGAGCTTGTGTGTGTGGTGTGGTATGTGTGTGTGGTGTGGTATGTGTGTGTGTGCATATACATATACATACATACTAGAAGAAGTACCTGGCTAAGCTCGGGTTATGATTTGTAAGGGGTACACAGTACCAAAGTTTATACTTGGAGATATCATATTGGTTTTATTCTTGATATAGCATTGTTGAGTTTGTTCAAAAACATTTTAAGCACAGTTTTGTACATCCCTAAGAAAGTGGTTTTTCCATTAGAAGCCAGAACATTAAAGTTTTTTCTGGAGCCAACTCCTGATGCACACACATAAGAATATAACTACTGAACACTGATTAATACAGTCACACAAACATAATAAAATTAATGAACATATATTAGCCTAGGTGTGATATCATTTTTGGCATTTTAATTCTTATTTTTAAATTCCTTTTGAGTCTCGCATAGGGTGCGGATATCTAGATGTGTGTATTCGTAAACAGTGGTGAAATCAGTTTCAAAAACAACTGTGAGTGGGTGAGGTGTAGATTGTATCATACTGGAGCCAAAATAATGGCTCAAACACTAATTGGTATCAAAACTAGACAAGTAATTAGTGTCTCAATCAAAACTAATAATTAAAGTCTTTAATACAAACCTGATAGATGTTATGATAAAACTGAAAACACACATACTCACTCCCTACTTGTTTCTGAAACCGGATCATACCAAACACAATTTGGAGTACTCCATGGTCAACCACAAAAATGAAGAATTTTCCATTCTCTTGGCAGAATTTAGACCTTTTAGACATTCCTTATATGATGTGCAAGAGTTTATCATAAAAACTACATAGCAGATATATTTGCAAGTGAACCAGGTTAGTGATGTTGGCAGTACTGAAGGAATAACTCCTGTTTGTTTTAGCTGTGCACCAAGAGCATGGGTTGAAGACACAGAGTACCTGCCACTCCTACCACCACTTGCCTATTGCAGCCAGCAGCTAACAGTATCACCACGCACCCCACATACCAGCTCCTCAGTCACAACTCTCACAACAATGATCACTGCAATGATTCTTACCATGTGATTAATTCTGGTTATGATTAATGCCAGAATAATACAAGTGATTCATAGCTCCACCTAGCAGCCTTTCCTCGTCCTGACAGCCTCTTACATACTTAAAACCCATGCTGGGTATATCTCTGCCAAGATATTTAAGGGGATGATGCAGGCATTGATCTTTTCTCATAAAAAAACTGCATTTAAGACGATGGGTTTGTCCTTAGTTCTTCAGTCACCTGCTTGGAACATTAGTTTGTTTTAATACCACACTTCTACAATGAAGGCATTATCTCTCCGTCTACCACCATGGAGGCCTCACTACATATTTCCATTTTACTCATTATTTTCACCCAAATGTATCCTACCATAGAGACTTGGTCTAATAGAATAGCATACTCAGATAATGGAACTTCAGGTATATGCATATAAAGTGATCACTGCAGCTTTGCTTGCAATGGTCAAGGCACAGTTGTCCAACTAACATATCCTAAACATTGCCAAAAAAGGGCATTGGAAGAGTTTCTAGTTAATTTTTCTGCTTTGCAGTGATTGCATTTGTTGGATAATAGCTTCCATAACTGTGCTTCCTCAGCCATTTAGAATGTCTCCAGTTTTCTTAATTTAATTATCAATGTGATTTGTTATCGTTTCAACGTTCTGGTCTCCAGCCTTAGAAACTGCTCATGTACGGATAGGTTTCATTTTTCCTTCAAATATTGTCGAACTACTGGTCTAATTTGTATGTGGTAGGGGACGGTTTCCTCACCTGATACCTCCCATGCAATCAATCATAGAAGGGGTCACTGTCCACACTCATCCCCCACTTCCCACGCTTAGATTGGTTTTTGAATACTTGCACAAATGGGAGTGAAATGAGGCTAAAATTTGTCATTCATTCATTTGCTTATTTACTATTCTATTTTTATAAATATTTTTTCTAGTTTAAAATTTATTTATTGGTGATTTAGTATTCTTCCGGTCAACATTCTATGAATGGTGGAGGACATTTTCAAACTATACTTTCTTTTTTCATTCTTTTTTTTAACATACTTTTTGTCTCCATTTTTCAACTATTTTCTGCCAACTTTATAATTTTTCATCTATTTATACATCCCCACAACCCAGAACTGCAGTTACTTTCTCAACCCTGGTTGTCTGAAGAATTTTTTTTTCCTGTGAAAGGTGGAAGGGGGGAGGAAGAGAAAGAGAAAGAGAACACCGCAGCAACTGCAATTCTAAAGCTGGGTAATCTCTTCGTTAAAATATATAAATATATATAGTTATCAAAGACTCCACCTTTTAATAGTTTCACTTAGCAATTGGCTAAGTGGTCAGTTCTTGATCTTTAGGATATGGACTCATTAGGTTATACTGTACTTTAACTTCACAAATATCAAAGAAAAATGACTGAGGTAGTAAGCTATTGGCAGACCTTTGAGCAAGCTTCAAAGGGATATAAAGTGTTTCATTGAATTATTTTCTTCAATTTTGTTTTCTTTTCTATCTGCCATTTTAAAAATGCAGAACATGGGTGGGTATTCTGTCGACCTTTTACCTACTTCTCAAAAACAATTTGCTAAAAAAAGGTGCTTACTTGACCTCTAACTTCTTAGGAAATTCGAAGACCTTCCACAGGGATAGGACCACTTAGGGAGCAAAATGAAGTTGGAATGGCGTTCCTATGACCCAGAGTTTAAAAGTTTTCCTGGCAGTTACACAGGTATCAGGCAGGGAGTTAATGAATATAATATATAAGATACTAGCAAAAATGAGCCCATAGCAGTCGGTATTTTCGGTAGGTAGTTATAAATTGTTTAGTTTGCTTTTAATGTTTTGTGTAGCTCCTCCCAAACCCCTCCCAAAAAGGAGGCAAATCCCTTGGCCCATGGGAGAATAGAAAAAGGGAGGAAAAAAACCCCTTGAAAGGACAAAAATTGAACTTTCTTGGTCTCACACAAAAATCCTTGGGGGGGGGGGGGGTGCAGGGATAGAGCACCCCCTCCTTTCCACTCCAAAAAAAAAAAAAAAAAAAAAAAAGTGGCCAAAAAGCAAGCCCTCAACATATGGGAAGTTGTATATCACAGCATCTAACTTAGTTTACCTTGATACTTCGAATAAATCACATGACACATCTAACTTCTTTTTATCAGTCAGGACATAATGGTACAGAGTCATTCCATATGAATTCAATCAAAGTTAAGAGATTTTCCCATGTCACAGACTCAGATTTGTCTTATTAATTTTTTTTAAAGGTATCTCTACTTGTATAATGAGCACACGAAAAAATGTTAAGCCCCAACTCCTTAGATTTTCTGAGATATGGCCCATTAAAGAAAATGAGCAACGCCCACTTTTTTGTACTCGCAAACATTAATAAATCAATATCTTGGAATTAGATTGGATATTTGGCTTGAAAATTGCTACACAGGCTAATTTGGCCCCAGGCTCTCAGTGTGTGCCCTCAGAATTAGTCTATCTCTTCTTATTTCACAGTTATTGTCAAACTAAATAAGAATTTCAAAGCCGACATGGCAGGAAATTTTGCCATGTGGGTAGTTACCCATGGTAATGAAACATTCCCCACATAATTGTACATATATTACCTTAATTTATTCAAAATTTCAACTAGCTTTATAATCTCTTTCAATGTTAATAATTATTTGTAAAACACTGACACTGTTCCCTCTGGATCACATATTATGAGGTTTATCTGGCATTAGATCTATATCAATCTCACATTACAGCCTTGAAGATAATGACGATAGTGAGCACAAACACACACCTCATTTACATAGTGAAAGCCAGAAGTTTCAGAGAACAGGATTTTATCATAAGTTAAGAATCTACCTTTGTGGATCCTGTCCTGGCACAGTTGGCCTGGAACATCATTTGCCAGACATGTTTTAATCTGAGCATGATTTTGCTGACTCAGTGAAGCAGTAGACACACACTGATTGGACAGTCCTCTTATGACTAATTTCCTTGTCACACTCATGACAAGAGCCATGAGATGGCATTTGGTGGCACAATGAAACGTTTGGATGCACAAGCCACAGCCTTCAGGCTGCAACAGGATACATTCTCACACCATCTGAAATGTATGACTTGTCGTACAAGAATTTCCAAGGACTGAATTTTCTTTGTGTCAGTCACTGATGTGGTCAACAATGAAATCACCTCTGATTTCCAGCATGGTTTGACAAAGCAGTGAAACTAACTAGCACCAGATCCCTCCATTGCTTCCTTCCTTCCTATTTCCAAAACAGAACTGAGAATGATAAAGATAGGTTATGTAAAATTATGTAGAAAAAGTTTCATTACTGTGGGTAACTGTCTATTTAGCAAATTTGCAAACAGTATGTGATTTCCGACAATGTTAAGGTTCATATTTTGGGGCCCAATAACCCTGAAACTAGAAGAGATATACAAATTCTGATGAAATATTCTGAAAGTTTTGGTCTAAATTACCCTGGGTAGCAAGTTTCATTCATTAATTATGATCCATTTCCAAGATATTGGCCTCTCAACCACAACCAATTAATATTCCTGATTCATTTGTGCAACAAAAAAAGTGGTGTTGCCCACAATTTTTGGCAGGCCATATCTCAGAAACTGGAGTTGAACCCTAAAATTAGCATATGGAATAACCCTACAAGTTTTTCTTCTTTCAGAGGGGGGGCTAGGTATATAATAGGCTATATATGTGTATATATATATATATATATATACACACACACAGATTTTAGCTCCATTAGATATATATATATATATATATAGATTTCATATATACTTAAGGAAAAAAAAAAAGAAGATAAAGTTCCGACAAATTCATGATTGCATTAGGTTGAGACCTTCTTGATGATAATATTACCTTAATCACGTTGGGTGTGACTACTATTATCATCCTCTTACACTCATAACGCATGCACCACACACACGCACACACACACACACACACACACACACACACACACACACACACACACACACACACACACACACACACACACACACACACACACACACACACACACACACACACACACACACACACACACACACACACACACACACACACACACACACACACACACACACACACACACACACACACACACACACACACACACACACACACACACACACACACACACACACACACACACACACACACACACACACACACACACACACACACACACACACACACACACACACACACACACACACACACACACACACACACACACACACACACACACACACACACACACACACACACACACACACACACACACACACACACACACACACACACACACACACACACACACACACACACACACACACACACACACACACACACACACACACACACACACACACACACACACACACACCTAGAACCTAGAAGCTGCCCATAATACGAAGTACCATGATGGCAGTGTCCTGGATGAATCCAGGACCAATGGCAATAAACTTAGCTTATGATGGCATCACACAGAAATGTTGGTGTCTGGTCAGATATCCTTGTCTTCGAAATTTTCTTCCACAGGCACAACTAAGTGTTCTTAATTCAGATTGCTTGTTAGCTGAACAGGTGTTCCATCACCTGGATGTTGAAATTTTCTCTACACCATCTAAACACAGATGAAACCACCCCTTCCTGTCCTGGCACAACTCATACCATCTATCATACACACCAATTGCCTGCAAATCCACTTTCAGAACATCCCTCCACCTCTTCTTTGCCCCGTGGCATGGTCTCTTCATGTTAAGCTCTCCAAACAACAATCTATTTGGAAGCCTTTCTTCATCCATGTGACCCACATGACCCAGCCATCTTAAACGTTGCTCCAGAATGATATCAGAGATGGAGTGCTGCAAGCCAAACCTATGTGATAGGCTTTGAGATGTTAATCTTTCATTCCATTGTTGGTACCTCGTCACACCCAGGATTGTCCGAATACAACGGTTATGAAAATAATTCAAACGTCTTGTATGCACAGCCTTCATCGTCCAAGTTTCAGCTCCATACAGTAATACAGCTAGAACAACTGCCCTATACACTGCTCTCTTTGTGGTCAATGAGAGGTCTTTGTTCTTAAATACTGGCACCCTCAAACATCCAAATGCTCTAGCTGCTCTAGCAATTCTTCTAGTCACCTCACTAGTGATCTCCCCATCTCTTGAGATGTTAGCACCCAAGTATGTGAAGTCCTGGACTACATCCACAGAGCCACCCTCCACTTGCACTGGTCTGACATCACTCTCATTCAATCCCTCACCAACAACCATCCCTTTTGTCTTCTCAGTACTCACAGTCAGCCCCCATTCACTTGCCACTTTCACAAACTCTGCTGCTACTGACTCAAAACTATCCCGAGAGGTTGCATATAATGCCACATCATCAGCAAACTGGGACTCAGTTACTCTCATCTCACTCAATCTAGACTTAGCTGTGCGGTCCCCAACCAACTTCCTACCATGCTTGTATAACACACTCACTCCTGCACCACTACTCATATTGCGCCAATCAGCCACCATAGCACTAAAGTAGATATTAAATAATGTGGGTGCCAGGGTACATCCCTGCCGTAAGCCATTCCGGACCTCAAACCTATCAGTTACAGTCGAACCCACTCTAACCTCAGCATGCATCCCCTCATGGAAAGACTTCACAACATTCAACATTTTTTCTGGCACACCATACTTCTCTAGGACCTTCCATAGGGCTTGCCTGGGCACTGAATCATAAGCCTTCCTCAAGTCTACAAACAACACATACAATGATTCGCCATGTTCCCTCGCTTTCTCCACAAGCTGTCTAGCAACAAAAATCATGTCTGCACAACCACGTCCTTTCCTGAACCCACTCTGTGACTCTGGCAGAATTTTTTTTTCAGCAATCACTTGCACTCTTCCCTGTACAATTCTGCCTAGTACCTTCCTTACCACATCCAACAAACTTATTCCACGCCAATGGTCACACTGCTCAGGTCACCTTTATTTGGGATTGGAACAACCACTGATGCGTCCTGCCAGTCTCTCACCACTTTACCTTCTTCCCACACCTTCTGCATCACCTCCAGCATTCTATCCCACAGATCTACACCACCATGGAGGATTAGTTCAGGAAGGACACCAGACTTTCCTCCTGCCTTTCTCATCTTCAATTTGGTTAGAGCCTGCATCAATTCCTCTTCAGTTGGTGGCATATCCAAATCCAAGTGTGGTGGGAGTAGTGGCAGAGTGTCAATCACTTCATCATTGAATGCACAGGGTATGTTAAGTATCTTTACAAAATGCTGATGCCATCTGGCTCTTACCTCCTCGGGACCCTGAGTCAAACTTCCATTTTCTTTCATGACAGCAGTGGGTCTAGTTGGTCTTCTTCCAGCATGAGCCAGCTGCAACTTCCTGATACTCTTCCACCTTGTGCAACCATCCTTTTTTTCAGCTTCCCCCTCCTTGGCAACTCTGCATATCCATTCTTCCTTAGCATTGTCCACTGCAACCTTTACATTTCTCTGACGTCTCCTAAACTCCTTGCGGTTGGCTGAAGTGTTGCACTGTATCATCCTCAGGTGAGCATCATCCTTGGCTTTGATCAGAGGTGACAACAACTCCTCACTATCCTCAAACTAGTCTGATTGCTTCCTCTTCCCTCTACCAACTACTTCCTCTGCAGCTGACACAATACAAGACTTCAGAGCATCCCAGTTGCACTCGGTGGAATCTCCAGCTCTGAGTGGTCTAGCCAGCAAATGTTGCTCCAACACTTCACGGTAGTCATCCCTCTTGGCAGGGGTTTTCAGTTTTTGGATGGCAAAAGGCAAAGAAATCTTCTCTTTTCTTTTGGCAGAATGAGGAACAGTAACCTTTAGCTTAGCTCTTACAAGCTTATGGTCAGTCCAGCAGTTTGCTCCCCTCATCACCTGCACATCTCTGCAAACAACTCTCTGTTCAGCCCTCATCACGACAAAGTCTATCATGTGACATTTCTTTGTTGCTGGGTGCGTCCAAGTTCCTTGATAGATTTTCTTCTTTTGGAACCAGGTATTCATGATTGAGAACTGATTTAATGCACAAAATTCCAAAAATTCCTCGCCCACAAAATTACGCTCACTCAAGCCATGCTTCCCTATAACACCTTGCCATAGATTATTCCCTGTGTCCAACACACCCACCCTAGCATTGAAATCACCCAGCATAACAAGGATATCATTATGTGGAATCCTATCTATTGTATCCTGCAAATCATCATAAAACTTGAGCTTAATGCTTGGAGGTGCCTTAGCTGTGGGTGCGTAAGCACACACTACTGATACATAAGTGCCTGATGCCTTTCCAGACCATCCTCCCTTTTTCTTTCCTGTGTGTACCCACTTCAATCTAGCTGATATTATTCTGGAACTAACTGCTTCCCACACCTCCCCTGCATTTTTCCATGCCACTGTAGCCTTTTCGTCCAATGCTATTCCAACACCCTCATTCCTACTAGCTCTTTCCTGATCCCCTGGCAGAGGACGACCAGAGTGCAGAAAGGTATATCTACCCACTGGCCACACATCCTTTCCAAACCACTTTGTCTCTTGGATCCCTGCAACAGATACACCATATTTCCTCAATTCTCCCATTAACAATTCTATCTTCCTATCAATCTTCCCAGGCTTATCACTATGGTTACCATGCTTAGCTACATCCATTAGTTGCTTCCTACAGATCCACTCATCACCTGAACACTCTACTAAAGTAGGACATTCCAGGTAGCTACTACTAAACTATTTCTATTTCTCTTTGATTTCTGCTTCATGTTCTGATCTTTTGTCACAAAGCTGTTCTTTATTACCATTCTCTTGCGTTGAACTTTCTTAACTTTGGTTCCAACACCAAAGAAAGTGAACTGCTATCAAAATCTGGACCACTCCACAGGTTATAGACAGCTGCTTGTCAAGACTTAGCCACAAATGTTTATAACAAATGAGGTACTTGACTAGTTGGTAGGGCTTGTAGATAGTACAGGTAAAACAAATGCAGTGGTAAATGAAATTAACTTATATACAAACCTAGTGTTAAATGAAATTAGCTTATATTTGTAGAATAAAATGACAAGGTTAAAGTTCTAAATTGAACTTTACTTATAATAACTAGTACAATTTGGAGAGAGATAAATATAGCAACCATTCAAAAATTCAAATATATATATATATATATATATATATATATATATATATTTTTTTTTTTTTTTTTTTTTTTTGTGCTGAACTATTTTATCTTTGGCTTGAAACACCAATCAAAGTGAATTATTATCAAAATCTGGACAACTCCACAGATTATAGACAGCAGCTTGTCAAGACTAAACACACACACACACACACACACACACACACACACACACACACACACACACACACACACACACACACACACACACACACACACACACACACACACACCACACACACTACCACCACCACCACAAACCCTCCCCCCCCCCCCCCCCATACCCACAGTATAACACATCTTATGGGCTTAAAAGTGTTATTGTAAATAGATTTGTACATATATATAGCTTGCCAGAAATAAGAAGAAAAAAATGCATGGTCAATTAAAGGCTAGACACTTGGAATTTAAATTATTAGTTTTCTCAGTGTCCCACATTCAACTACTGCAATAATTTCCCAGACAGTTATCAGAACTAAGACTGAGTTTGAATCAGTAAGACAATGCCAGTTGAGACACTGTAATCCATGTCATGAAATATTAGCTGCCTTAAGTCTCGGCATTTCAACAACTGATGCAAACTCTTGCAGCAATCTACCACAGTTTCTACACATGCCTGATAGTTTGGGGTTGAGGTTGACATGACGTAATTGGTGTCCCAGTTGTAGTAGCTTAGGTCGCTGTGCTTAGGTAACAGTCTCTTCTTATCAGAAAAATAACCACTGAAGTCCTCCATCTAAAAAAGAAGACACATAAAACAGAGAACTATAAAGTAATAGTATACCTGACGATACATCAACCTGCTTACAAAAATGGTGGTGGGTGGGGGGGGGGGGGCATATGGGTTCTCCCTATTTTACAATGACATGATTTAAAAAGTGACATAGGGAAGAGCCCTCAGACACAACTTTTCTCTCAGTTAAAACTCACTCCAATAGCCTTATGATTGTATTTATGTTTATATCAGCTGATATAACATGCAACAACAACAATAACAAGAACAAAAACTCAAAAGATCCTTGAATCCTAAATTTAAGTGTTGTCGTTGTTTTTTAAGGTGAGAAAATGTTTGCACATGAAACTTCTATAAATTCCATTCCCTCCCTCCATCCACCAACTTGCCCACCCATCCACCCACCTACCTACCCATCAATCCATATATCCACTCATTCATCATCTATCTATCTATCCATCCATTCGTCTGTCCATCCACCCATACATCCATCAATCTTCAATATACCACAGATACTCTCAATTATTCAGAACTGAATACAGTACTCGAGATATTTTCCAAATTTTCATAACAAATAGACTTTCAGGTCCAGCAAAAGAAAACTACACTGGAATATGAGGCATCATCTTACGCAATGCTTGGGAATGATGGTGAAGAAGTAAGGAGTGATGGAAGAATACGCCTGATGTTGGGAAGGTCAGTTCTAGATGCTTTAGAAGAGTTGATACAATAGATAAATGGAGACCAACAGGGAATTATTTGAACTAACTAAACTTAAGAAGAAAATTTGCATGAGCATTGACTACAGCCACTTATCACACTTAATGTTACATGCACTCATGTCTGTTATCATTTTTAATCAGTGGATAGAGATAAACAATTTCCTGCAACTTCAGCTTCTAAACATGTTGGTTACCGAAATATCCTTATTCCCGATCAGTTTATATACAGGGTATTACCTGTGGGTGGGAGGAAGGGGGGCATCTTCCTCCCACTCCCCTTCAGAGAGGGAGTAATGAAAACTATCATTACCTAATGTAATGTAATGTACTGGAGTGAATAATGTCCCGTGAATAACTATAGAATTAAATATAGACTAGAAAAATACCCATCCTACAGATGGAGACAACAGCCCAGCCCCCCCCCCCCGAAAGATATTTTAGCATAGCAACCATCCTATGGACAGAGACAACAAAGACCTCTTAATTATACAGAACTAAAAAAAGAAGTAAGAAAAAGAGCTGGAAGTGGTTTGGGCACTTTTTTGCTGATGTATGTGTTTACACAATTGTAGTAAGTGGGGTGATTTACTTAGGCATGAGTTGCGGCCATAATCAGGATTTTTTTGGGGAAAAATAGCTCCACAGGCAGGATTTTACTCTGATCATCACCAAACTTCCTTATAACCATCCCAAGGTGACCCTCATTAAACCCTGTATATTTGTGCCTTTAGGCCAAATCGTCTGGGAGGAGTTAGTGAATAAACCAACCTTCACTAAACTTTGTTATAATGTCTCCAGGGAGACCCCATCAAACCCTGAAAATTTGAGTCCTTTAGGCCCAATAATCTGAGAGTAGTGACAAACAAACACACAAATAAATAATCAAACAAATTGAGAATTATAGTAAAAAAATAGTATTTAAGTTACATGGTCACACAGTAAGTCTCCTAGAACTATCAATGATGAGCCAGTCTGCCAGCAGGATAGGTAATGCCATGTGGTCCAGTGAACTTTTAAACCTTACCTTAATTTGAATAGATAGCAAGCCAACCTTAATGGGTCTAAAAATGTGAATATGCTCTACTTTGTATGGTGGGTGAGTTATATTTGCTGGTGGGTTACTAATTCATCATAGATCTGAGAAAGCTGTTTAGGAAGCTGGGTTAACAAGGATTCAATCGGATGTGATCAGCATTCTTAACATCAAAATCTGTAAGTGAGCTATCTACTACTATATCAATAAGAGCAAACCTGCTCCAAGACCTGTGGTATAATTACTATATTATTTATTATAACATAGTGTTTTAGACCAAGAAAAATAATTGTTTAGAACACTTATATGATATTTTTTTTAAAAAAAGTTGTGGTGCTATTTACAACTTTTGGGTCTCTATACAGTAAAAGTACCTAGTTAAAACCACAGGATTCCATATAGTAAAAGCACTTAGTTGTAACAACAAACTTCGGTGTTTCCATACAGTAAACTATCTGTTAAAAATCCATTCTTGACCAAAAAAAATATGTGGATGTCACCCCTCTCCCCCTCCCTCACCATTCCAAGTGTTCCTACACCTGCATGCCACAGGCAATAATAATAGAAGTGGACCTACTTCATATACTCAGGAGTTGTCTTATAGACCAGAGCATGAGAAAGTACACTGATGAGTTAGGTATGATGAGCAGCCTGGTGTCAAGGGTATATTTTGTTTTGTGTGTGAGAAGTGGCCTGAAATATCAAAGAAAAATTGCATACACCAATATGAATCAAGAATCCTTTCATGACTTGGAAAAAAGGATATAGAATAATTACGTGAGCATGAAAAGTTTCAAATCACCGAAATTCCATTATTATAATATTGCCACTAAAATGTTTGCTACACACAAACACATTGAACTGATATGAGAACACATGTCAGCATTCTGCCCCATCCCCTCCCCCCCCATTTCCAAAAAATTCTAGACAAAAAAAAAAAAAAAAAAAAAAAAATATATATATATATATACATGCATGCATGCATACATAAACGACAACATACATACATACATACATACATACATACATACATACATACATACATACATACATACATACATATACATACATACATACATACATACATACATACATACATACATACATACATACATACATACATACATACATACATACATACATACATACATTTGAGACATGTGTTAGTTTGTCCGCTAATATCAGAAGGGTATGCCGC